>OY744526.1:49740844-49980844 GCA_963556195.1 Sepiola atlantica | reverse complement strand
CACTATAAACAATTTCCACCGCTTAACGCGTACATTATCGATCTATATATCCAAATAACCTATATCTCTCTTGCTCTCTCTCTTATATATATATATATATATATATATATATATATATATATATATATATATATATATATATATATATATATTGTTGAATATAAGAGACAACTCATGTCTAGATATCTTTTGGTAGATCCTTTTAATAGTCCGATCTTAGTTTCGGAGGGGAATTGGCTGATGAATTTGCCATAGTTTAGATTTGGGTCCCAAGTACTTTAAAACCTCATTCCATTGAAGATGGACTCGGTTGTGTCTGAAAGTACTTGTGAGACAAATCTAAACTATGGCAAATTCATCAGCCAATTCCCCTCTGAAACTAAGATCCTTATTCGAACTATTGAAAGGATCCACCAAAGAATATCTAAACATGTGTTGCCACTTATATTCAACAATACTAGCCCGCAAGAGAAGATGCTGCCTATGTATACGTACGTACATTATATATATATATATATATATATATATGTGATTTTATGAAAGCTTACCAAAGCATTCCTTTCAAGACACCAATGATCACCATTAAAGATATTTTTTCTTACAAATACTATTTATTCAAATTAAATGTTTTTTCCTACACGTGTTTCACTACCAAGCAGTTACTTGCTTGGCAGATCATCAGGGAAATTAAATGTCTGGAATACTGGTTTCAACTGCCGACAAAACACAATGTGGCGTTGTAATAGTTGAGGTCACTTAAGAAAAGAAGAGGAAAAAAATAAAAATAAAAATAAAAGTCAAACTTAAAAAGCAAGGAAGAACAACGATAAGAAAAGAAAGTCCTAGAAAAGTCTTAGAAAAGTAGCTTGTGCATTATTTCTTCCACCAAGCCAACAAGCAAGTAGTCGGTCCCAAATACATTCAATAAAACCACAAAACCGGAACAATGTGCGATAATACACTTTCACGTTAGCCGGTACAATGATGAATAAATCCCCCCCCCCACAATAAAACAAAAGAACTAAATCATTCAAGATACCGCTCACAAGTTACCATTCCAATCCAATGATAGTATGGGAATTCTAAATCCAACTTCTCACAAAGAAAAGTCAACACAAATGTTCGTCCGAGTTCAAAGAGTCTTATTTCAATTGTTGATTTATTACCCTTCGAAATAAACACACGACGAGTTGAATGTCAATCCCGCAGAAAACTCCCTTCCATCAAGAAAAAATCTTAATATAGAAACTATTTATTCAAAATACTGTTTCTAAAAATATTTATTATTAAACCTATTCCTTATAGAAATTAATCATCTAGTGTCTGGGACGTCATTTTACATTTTGGGAAAATATCCTTCATTTAATTAACTGCCGAATTATTATCGTTTTGTTGTTTAACGAAGCGAAAAAAGCCTATCCCGCAGAATTTGTTTTTAAAAAAATTATTCATATATCAAAAATAAACTGTTATTATAAAAAGGCCTTCTACAAAAATCTAGTTATTATTTTAAATCATTTAAAATATTTCCTTAACGGCTGTGTCTGTTTGTAACTCTCTGTGGAGAATATTATTCTATATTCCATAAATAAATGTTACAACGGAATATCGTTATCAGAAATCTATTTTCTATTTTGAAAAAAAAACCAAACTTTTTTTTTTAATGGACCGGTTTATTTTTTTGTCAACTTTACGGGAAAATATCACTCTTACTCGTTAAATGACAGGAGACTTTATTATTACTAATTTAAAATCCCGTACAAAATACTTTTTTTATAAAATTCAATTGTTTCTATTTTTAGAAATTAAGTCCGTGTCGGCATGCATGTTTTTAAAATTATTTTTTCCTTAATTACTTTTCCCCATTCCTGCCACCAAATTGTTTTATTTATTTTAATCTAATTAAAAACTAATTTAATTTAACCTAATTTAATTAAATAGTGATAGCATCCAGGTTGCTATTTCTTATTTTTCACTTAAAATTACTTGAAATCCCCAATGCATTTCGTATAATATATCTATTTCTGAGAATAAATTGTGATTTATTATTTATTATTCTACTATCTTTTTATATGTAACACAATTTCCCCCCTCTATTCCGCTGAATAAGTATTTACTATAGTTGACTATCACTGGGCCTTATTCCGATAGAATATTCCTACCTTATCACCCCCAACCTAAGTCTCGAGTATCCGCTAATAATTGAATTAAGACATATCTTAGCATAAGTACGTGTTACTAATTCTCATCCTCCCTATTATACACTAATTATTGCCCCAGATTGCCTCAGGAAGTGTCCATCCTGCCTATCTCTGCTGTAAGTTTATACTTCCCCCAATTCCCCTCCTATCCAGGTTTTAGGCTTGATAACAGGTAACGGTTTCTATGCAGACAGCATTGTAGTATTTTCTGCCTAGCGTTCAGTAAATTATCTCTAGATGTCATGATGTGTTACGACTCCAATGCACATAGGTTGCATCTCTTCTTTTTGTTCGGTTTATATTTGTTAGCCCTCCCCAAAATTGACCATTTCAGTTCGAAAGGGTCTTGCCTAGCAATGAGGTTTCTCACAAAACGGCCAACAGAAGTGTTAGGCCTATCTATGTCTTCCCTTTGGCCTCCCCTGAAGGAACTCATGTGGTTTCTGAATCTATCTTTGAACTCACCCCCGGTTGAACCGATATATGATTTCCTACTACTCTCTGTTATCACATCGCATTTGTAGACAATGCTTGAAACTCTACAGTTCCCCCCCAGTGGACAGATGTTAGAAGCTCTGCAGTTACAGTTGTGTGCTGGGCCGTTGCTGGATGTTCTACTACTATGGTTATTTATAATGGAGGTTCTCACTGAACTGGTGTTACTGGGATCAACACCAGAACCGAACATGGCTTCCCTTGTTTTAGTTATCTTAGAATTATTATATCCTATGATGGATGTGGCTATATTTCTACAGGTTGAATAAGAGAGTTTTACAGTATTTTTGTTAATGATTCCCCCCAATCTGCTATCCCTTGGAAAGTTTTTTTCCACGATGCTATAAAAAATCTTTGGGATATTAGTCTTAATATGCTGGCTATAGGGGGGGTTGAACCATGTAGTGGTCCTTCTCCTATTTTTCTTCCTACCTTCCCCCCCGGTTTGGGTAGCATGTGAGTTCAATTCGTTACTTCCAACTTCACGAATATTATCATCAACCGGTTCCCACCCTACCTGGTTTACATTACCGTGGGATACACCAGGTCTCCTATATCTAGCCTTGCCCATTGCCCTATTATATGAAACCATTGATCGAGAGGCAATCGGTCTCCCGTTTAGTCCCCCATTCCCAACCGAAGGAGGCACAAGGTAATTAATTTTTTCCTTGTATCCTGATCTGTTTAAAGCTTCATTGTAGAATTGCTTACTGCTGTCGAATATTTGTTGATTCTTGGACAGCTTAGATATCCTACTCGATATTGCAGGAATAATGGCTCTTTTCACCATCGGTGGGTGATTCGATTTAGCGTCGATATAGTAGAGTGTGTAGTTGGGCTTGTGATAAGGTTCATATGTGTTGTCAACACAAGTATAAGGAATCTTGAAACTAAGAAGAAAAAACTCAATATATTCTTCAGCTCAATACAACTTAGCGTAACTATGGATATAAACTACCGGAGGGTCAATTTTTTGGATATTACGCTTGATCTATGCAACAACACATATGAACCTTATCACAAGCCAAACCACACACTCTACTATATCGACGCTAAATCGATACACCCACCGATGGTGAAAAGAGCCATTATTCCTGCAATATCGAGTAGGATATCTAAGCTGTCCAAGAATCAACAAATATTCGACAGCAGTAAGCAATTCTACAATGAAGCTTTAAACAGATCAGGATACAAGGAAAAAATTAATTACCTTGTGCCTCCTTCGGTTGGGAATGGGGGACTAAACGGGAGACCGATTGCCTCTCGATCAATGGTTTCATATAATAGGGCAATGGGCAAGGCTAGATATAGGAGACCTGGTGTATCCCACGGTAATGTAAACCAGGTAGGGTGGGAACCGGTTGATGATAATATTCGTGAAGTTGGAAGTAACGAATTGAACTCACATGCTACCCAAACCGGGGGGGGGGGAAGGTAGGAAGAAAAATAGGAGAAGGACCACTACATGGTTCAACCACCCCTATAGCCAGCATATTAAGACTAATATCCCAAAGATTTTTTATAGCATAGTGGAAAAAACTTTCCAAGGGATAGCAGATTGGGGGGAATCATTAACAAAAATACTGTAAAACTCTCTTATTCAACCTGTAGAAATATAGCCACATCCATCATAGGATATAATAATTCTAAGATAACTAAAACAAGGGAAGCCATGTTCGGTTCTGGTGTTGATCCCAGTAACACCAGTTCAGTGAGAACCTCCATTATAAATAACCATAGTAGTAGAACATCCAGCAACGGCCCAGCACACAACTGTAACTGCAGAGCTTCTAACATCTGTCCACTGGGGGGGAACTGTAGAGTTTCAAGCATTGTCTACAAATGCGATGTGATAACAGAGAGTAGTAGGAAATCATATATCGGTTCAACCGGGGGTGAGTTCAAAGATAGATTCAGAAACCACATGAGTTCCTTCAGGGGAGGCCAAAGGGAAGACATAGATAGGCCTAACACTTCTGTTGGCCGTTTTGTGAGAAACCTCATTGCTAGGCAAGACCCTTTCGAACTGAAATGGTCAATTTTGGGGAGGGCTAACAAATATAAACCGAACAAAAAGAAGAGATGCAACCTATGTGCATTGGAGTCGTACCACATCATGACATCTAGAGATAATTTACTGAACGCTAGGCAGAAAATACTACAATGCTGTCTGCATAGAAACCGTTACCTGTTATCAAGCCTAAAACCTGGATAGGAGGGGAATTGGGGGAAGTATAAACTTACAGCAGAGATAGGCAGGATGGACACTTCCTGAGGCAATCTGGGGCAATAATTAGTGTATAATAGGGAGGATGAGAATTAGTAACACGTACTTATGCTAAGATATGTCTTAATTCAATTATTAGCGGATACTCGAGACTTAGGTTGGGGGTGATAAGGTAGGAATATTCTATCGGAATAAGGCCCAGTGATAGTCAACTATAGTAAATACTTATTCAGCGGAATAGAGGGGGGAAATTGTGTTACATATAAAAAGATAGTAGAATAATAAATAATAAATCACAATTTATTCTCAGAAATAGATATATTATACGAAATGCATTGGGGATTTCAAGTAATTTTAAGTGAAAAATAAGAAATAGCAACCTGGATGCTATCACTATTTAATTAAATTAGGTTAAATTAAATTAGTTTTTAATTAGATTAAAATAAATAAAACAATTTGGTGGCAGGAATGGGGAAAAGTAATTAAGGAAAAAATAATTTTAAAAACATGCATGCCGACACGGACTTAATTTCTAAAAATAGAAACAATTGAATTTTATAAAAAAAGTATTTTGTACGGGATTTTAAATTAGTAATAATAAAGTCTCCTGTCATTTAACGAGTAAGAGTGATATTTTCCCGTAAAGTTGACAAAAAAATAAACCGGTCCATTAAAAAAAAAAGTTTGGTTTTTTTTTCAAAATAGAAAATAGATTTCTGATAACGATATTCCGTTGTAACATTTATTTATGGAATATAGAATAATATTCTCCACAGAGAGTTACAAACAGACACAGCCGTTAAGGAAATATTTTAAATGATTTAAAATAATAACTAGATTTTTGTAGAAGGCCTTTTTATAATAACAGTTTATTTTTGATATATGAATAATTTTTTTAAAAACAAATTCTGCGGGATAGGCTTTTTTCGCTTCGTTAAACAACAAAACGATAATAATTCGGCAGTTAATTAAATGAAGGATATTTTCCCAAAATGTAAAATGACGTCCCAGACACTAGATGATTAATTTCTATAAGGAATAGGTTTAATAATAAATATTTTTAGAAACAGTATTTTGAATAAATAGTTTCTATATTAAGATTTTTTCTTGATGGAAGGGAGTTTTCTGCGGGATTGACATTCAACTCGTCGTGTGTTTATTTCGAAGGGTAATAAATCAACAATTGAAATAAGACTCTTTGAACTCGGACGAACATTTGTGTTGACTTTTCTTTGTGAGAAGTTGGATTTAGAATTCCCATACTATCATTGGATTGGAATGGTAACTTGTGAGCGGTATCTTGAATGATTTAGTTCTTTTGTTTTATTGTGGGGGGGGGGATTTATTCATCATTGTACCGGCTAACGTGAAAGTGTATTATCGCACATTGTTCCGGTTTTGTGGTTTTATTGAATGTATTTGGGACCGACTACTTGCTTGTTGGCTTGGTGGAAGAAATAATGCACAAGCTACTTTTCTAAGACTTTTCTAGGACTTTCTTTTCTTATCGTTGTTCTTCCTTGCTTTTTAAGTTTGACTTTTATTTTTATTTTTATTTTTTTCCTCTTCTTTTCTTAAGTGACCTCAACTATTACAACGCCACATTGTGTTTTGTCGGCAGTTGAAACCAGTATTCCAGACATTTAATTTCCCTGATGATCTGCCAAGCAAGTAACTGCTTGGTAGTGAAACACGTGTAGGAAAAAACATTTAATTTGAATAAATAGTATTTGTAAGAAAAAATATCTTTAATGGTGATCATTGGTGTCTTGAAAGGAATGCTTTGGTAAGCTTTCATAAAATCACATATAAATGCTCTGTACTCTGTAATCGAGTATCATCGAGCTTGTTTTTTATTGGAACAACCCCGGTCTTCACTGAATGATCTATTTTATAAGTGAAAAATCTAAATCTATATATATATATATATATATATATATATATGACAGTATACCGCCGGACTACAGTAACTGTGGCCGCGGTTTCGAATTTTTTCCGTGGATAATTGTTATATAAATAAAAACTAAGACAATAAGTTGGTAAGAGAATTAGCAAGGCTAAAATTTGAAAACAATAATATATTATTTATAATACCTGTAAAAATAAGAGAAAAAGAAAAACAAAAATGTAGAAAAAATTCAATGTAAAGATAATAGGAAATAATAAATAAATAAATATGGAAAAGTTCATCGTCGGAAGCGTTGCGTAGATTGCGTCAGCAGGTTCAAAAATAGTAAATCGATGAAATTTTGCAGAATACGTAGGAATTTCAAGACCGCCGTAAGCCCCTTAAAAACCGGTTTCGATGGATGTCGCAGTGCAAAAGTTTAGAAAGTAATTTGTGAATTGAAAGCATGTTTAAAACTCCCATAGTTGTATGGATTTGAATACAAATTGATACAACACGTATTGATATGATCCGTTCATTAGTTTAACAGAATATCAGTTTTGGGGAAGGAGTAGTTTGAGTGGCCCCTCCCATAAATGGTAAAGTTTACAAAGAAAAATAATGTGTCCTTATTACTTAAAGGGTTGCAGGGAATACCTATTCCAAAATTCATAATGATCAGTTTATAAGAAAAATTAAATAAATTAAAAACAAACAAACTTTATATACATGCAATCCCTAAATGTTATCATTTACCAAAAAGTAATGTTCCATGTAACTCACCGTAATTTTTAGAAAATACATTGGGTTCATATAAACTTATATATATATATATATATATATATATATATATATATATATATAATATTAAACATTGAAAAAGCGAAATATCTTTGAGCTCAACGTTTCGCTAAACTGTTACGTGACTTTATCAAGAACGAACGAAGAATGCTAAAAATGACAAAAACATTTTTCGCTCGCTCTTGATACAGCCCACGTAACAGTTGGGCGAAACGTTGAGCTCACAGATCTTCGGCTTTTTAATTTTTAATCTCATATTGTCGGATGTTTTATCCTTTCATTTATTCATATATATATATATATATATATATATATATATATATATATATGGGAAGAGAAGGATGAAGGTAATCCGACGTGATGGTAAAATGAAAAAGGAAAACCAAAAAACTGGATGTTTTTTTATGTGTACATCAACGTTTCGTCTTTATTTATAAGACTTCATCAGGATGATGATATAGGGAAAAGATATCATGCAAGCACGGATACATGTAGGGTAGACATGTTGGGAAGAAAAATAAAATAAAATGAAAAATAATAGCAGCGTCTAAGCTGGACGTCCGTACTTGTTAGAGAATGAAAAATGAGTGGGAGAAAAAAGGGGAAGGGTGGAGGGAGCAAGGACTACTGTGGCTGGCGATGAGAGAAAGAGGTGGGGGATGAGCAGGGGTAAAATGGATGGCAGAGAGAGATTGGGGGAAAAGGGGGAGGGGGTGTCTGACCAGATGGCTGCGGTCGAGACCGAAGGGGAAGAGTGAGTTGGAACGTTTGTGTGTGTGGGGTGTGTGCAGGGAAATGGGGATGGGCAGAGAGGGAGGGGGGGGGGGCTGTGATCTCGGTGGATGGGCGAAAGCCATAGTCCCAGAGAGCGTTTGAAGAAAATGAGGGAATTTAAGAAGAGGCATGGGAGAAAACGGATGAGAGGGGGAAGAGGGAGGATTTGTCGTGATAGGGTGTGAAATATTTGAAATATTTGGAAAATGATAGCAATGAGTGGGGGATTGGAGTGGGTGGGGGAGGGGGTGATTGAAAGGGTGGGTGAGGAATATATTTGAAATATTTGGAACATGAGAAAGTTTATTTGGACTGTAGTATTAAAAATGTGAGGGAAAGAAAAATGAGGAAAAAATAAGAGAAGATACAGGGAGAAAAGGGAAGGGTGTGGGTGAATGGAAGAGTGTCATAAGGTTAGAGATGAAAATAAAAGTTAGCCATGATCAGGCAAAAGACTTTGTTCAGTGAGGATGATCTTGCTTATTAAGGGTGATAGGTTAAAGAAACCATTTCGCTGCTTGATAGTAGTGGAGGATGTGATGAGTGCAGTTTCCAATAATCTTCGCCGAGATTTGTTGTGGATGTGTTTAGTGATTTTGGCTTGTTCAAATTTGAATGCATGACCATATTCTAGAGCATGGGAGAAAAGTGCACTAAGAGGGTTGTTGTTTTTTATATCCCTTTTATGTTCATTTAATCGTTTCTTTAATTCGCGTTGTGTTTCTCCCACGTAGAATTGATGGCAATCATTGCAAGGGACAGTGTATAAGCCGGCATGGGATGTGGGTGTTTTTTGGAAATGTCTGGATGTGTTTAAAGTTTGTTTTATGGATTGAGAAGTGGTTTGTACTATTGGAATGCCTAATTTGTTGAGCGTGTTGCATATGGATGTGTTATTGGAATGCGTGGGTAGGAGAAGGGGTCTGTCTATGAGAGAGGTGTTAGGGGTTTGATTTTTTTGTGTGGTGTTTCTGGAGAATATTTGGAAGGCTTTTTTCTTGGCATTTAATATGAAATGTGTGGGGTATTGCAATGTTTTTAGGGAATTAAAAATGTATTTTATTTCTTCATCTATGTGTGGGGGGCTACATATTCTAAGGGCGCGTAGGAAGAAGCCTATAATTATACCTGTTTTGATCTTGCTATGATGGTGGGAGTAGAAATGTATGTAGTCATTTTTGTGAGTGTTTTTGCGGTGTACCTTAAATTCTAGTTTATTGTTGGACTTAATTATAAGAGTATCAAGGAAGGGAATAGAGCCGTTTATTTCAGTCTCATGGGTGAATTTTATGGAGGGTTCTACTGTGTTGAGTTTATCCTTAACATGAATGATTTGTGTGTCTGTGGGGAGGAAAATTAAAATATCATCTATGTATCTAAAGTATTCGATGTTAGGAGGTAGTCTATATTTGAAAGGACCGGATTCTAAGAATTCTAAAAAGAGGCAGGCCAATACACCGCTAAGGGGGTTGCCCATGGGGAGTCCAAATTTTTGTTTGTAGAATACTTCGTTAAATTGGAAATATGTTATGTCAGTGATGAGTCTAATTATTTCTATAAAAATGTTGGGGGGAAAAGGTAGGTCGGTTTTTGTTTTCTTTATATGTGTGTGAAGTAAGTGTAGGCATTTTTTTACAGGTACGTTAGTGTAGAGCGAAGTTACATCTAGGCTGTGTATATTTTTATTTTCTACGTTGATGTTTTTTATTCTGCTAAGAAGGTCGCCTGAATTTTTTATGTGGGAGGGACTGATGGTACCCATTAGTGGAGTGAGGATGTTAGCTATGGCCCGTGCGATTTTGTGTGTGGTGCTACCTATGCTTGATACAATTGGACGCATGGGGGTGTCAGGTTTGTGGGTTTTGGGGAGCCCGTATAATGTGGGAATGATAGGGTGATACTCAATGTTTGATGCCCATTTTTTGTTGTTCTTAATTAGGTGTTTGAAAGATTTGTTAAAATGTTCTATGTTTTTATCTATAGTTTTTTGGTCAGTTTTAGTGTATATGTTTTCGTCGGATAATAGAGTAGATATTTTTTTGATATATGAATTTTTGTCCATGATTACTATGCCCCCTCCTTTGTCAGATGGTGATATGAGTATGTTGTTGTTGTTAGCTAGGTGTTTAAGAGTGTCTATGTATCTCTTGGGTAAGACGGGGTCATTAGGTAGCACCACACACAAAATCGCACGGGCCATAGCTAACATCCTCACTCCACTAATGGGTACCATCAGTCCCTCCCACATAAAAAATTCAGGCGACCTTCTTAGCAGAATAAAAAACATCAACGTAGAAAATAAAAATATACACAGCCTAGATGTAACTTCGCTCTACACTAACGTACCTGTAAAAAAATGCCTACACTTACTTCACACACATATAAAGAAAACAAAAACCGACCTACCTTTTCCCCCCAACATTTTTATAGAAATAATTAGACTCATCACTGACATAACATATTTCCAATTTAACGAAGTATTCTACAAACAAAAATTTGGACTCCCCATGGGCAACCCCCTTAGCGGTGTATTGGCCTGCCTCTTTTTAGAATTCTTAGAATCCGGTCCTTTCAAATATAGACTACCTCCTAACATCGAATACTTTAGATACATAGATGATATTTTAATTTTCCTCCCCACAGACACACAAATCATTCATGTTAAGGATAAACTCAACACAGTAGAACCCTCCATAAAATTCACCCATGAGACTGAAATAAACGGCTCTATTCCCTTCCTTGATACTCTTATAATTAAGTCCAACAATAAACTAGAATTTAAGGTACACCGCAAAAACACTCACAAAAATGACTACATACATTTCTACTCCCACCATCATAGCAAGATCAAAACAGGTATAATTATAGGCTTCTTCCTACGCGCCCTTAGAATATGTAGCCCCCCACACATAGATGAAGAAATAAAATACATTTTTAATTCCCTAAAAACATTGCAATACCCCACACATTTCATATTAAATGCCAAGAAAAAAGCCTTCCAAATATTCTCCAGAAACACCACACAAAAAAATCAAACCCCTAACACCTCTCTCATAGACAGACCCCTTCTCCTACCCACGCATTCCAATAACACATCCATATGCAACACGCTCAACAAATTAGGCATTCCAATAGTACAAACCACTTCTCAATCCATAAAACAAACTTTAAACACATCCAGACATTTCCAAAAAACACCCACATCCCATGCCGGCTTATACACTGTCCCTTGCAATGATTGCCATCAATTCTACGTGGGAGAAACACAACGCGAATTAAAGAAACGATTAAATGAACATAAAAGGGATATAAAAAACAACAACCCTCTTAGTGCACTTTTCTCCCATGCTCTAGAATATGGTCATGCATTCAAATTTGAACAAGCCAAAATCACTAAACACATCCACAACAAATCTCGGCGAAGATTATTGGAAACTGCACTCATCACATCCTCCACTACTATCAAGCAGCGAAATGGTTTCTTTAACCTATCACCCTTAATAAGCAAGATCATCCTCACTGAACAAAGTCTTTTGCCTGATCATGGCTAACTTTTATTTTCATCTCTAACCTTATGACACTCTTCCATTCACCCACACCCTTCCCTTTTCTCCCTGTATCTTCTCTTATTTTTTCCTCATTTTTCTTTCCCTCACATTTTTAATACTACAGTCCAAATAAACTTTCTCATGTTCCAAATATTTCAAATATATTCCTCACCCACCCTTTCAATCACCCCCTCCCCCACCCACTCCAATCCCCCACTCATTGCTATCATTTTCCAAATATTTCAAATATTTCACACCCTATCACGACAAATCCTCCCTCTTCCCCCTCTCATCCGTTTTCTCCCATGCCTCTTCTTAAATTCCCTCATTTTCTTCAAACGCTCTCTGGGACTATGGCTTTCGCCCATCCACCGAGATCACAGCCCCCCCCCCTCCCTCTCTGCCCATCCCCATTTCCCTGCACACACCCCACACACACAAACGTTCCAACTCACTCTTCCCCTTCGGTCTCGACCGCAGCCATCTGGTCAGACACCCCCTCCCCCTTTTCCCCCAATCTCTCTCTGCCATCCATTTTACCCCTGCTCATCCCCCACCTCTTTCTCTCATCGCCAGCCACAGTAGTCCTTGCTCCCTCCACCCTTCCCCTTTTTTCTCCCACTCATTTTTCATTCTCTAACAAGTACGGACGTCCAGCTTAGACGCTGCTATTATTTTTCATTTTATTTTATTTTTCTTCCCAACATGTCTACCCTACATGTATCCGTGCTTGCATGATATCTTTTCCCTATATCATCATCCTGATGAAGTCTTATAAATAAAGACGAAACGTTGATGTACACATAAAAAAACATCCAGTTTTTTGGTTTTCCTTTTTCATATATATATATATATATATATATATATATATATATATATATGTGTGTGTGTGTGTGTGTGTGTGTGTGTAAGGTAAGTGGGAGAGAACCCCAGCAGAGTGTTTGATTATTTAGACCAATTAAAAAACAAGAACGTAATATTTATTTATATATGTAAGAGTATCCAAGGAGATGGACATAAACAGAGGCTGAAGAGAGCCCAGCATAAGAGGCTAAGCCTAGTTCTCGATTTGTTTGTATTTGAAACCGACTGTACCGATGTTGTCTTAATCTTCTATAATCACACACACACATACACACACACACACACACACACACACACACACACACACACACATATATATATATATATATATATATTAGTACTTCATGTATCCACATAACATATTATAAGGAGAAATCATTTTTTATGTGTCCGTTTTCAGTATTTACTTCAACAGTACTCGATAGGTAAGTAGAGCTAGGTAGTAAGCAATGAAAATATATGGCAATCAAGCTACACAGAGGCTCCCGTGTTTCATCCCCGGGGGAAGGAATCCTCAGGCTAAATGCATGGAGTTATTTTTGTCATGTGTTTTTATATACATGGCTTGCTAGTTGACCAATCAGATTATTTGTTGTTCCCTCAGCCAATCGTTGGGCTTCCCGCGAACAAAGGCTTTGTTGGTGACGCTCCTATGCCTATACTATTGTTTGTTAACAATGGAGTTTCCTATATCCTGTTTCCTTTGTTTTGTCAATACAGTGGGCGAATTTATTTTAACACGTGGTTACTTGTATTTCTATTTTAAATTTTAACTTGTTCAGTTTTTTAATTTATTTATTTATTTATTTTTATTTATTTATTTATTTATTTTTTAATTATATATCATCCTAAGGTAAATTTATTTCTCTGTAAACAGCTGTTTGCTATTTCACTTCTAGAGTTTAATAGGTTTCGGGGATCTTAAAAATTTAGGATTTCATATTTTTCATTCAGGCATAATCTACACGGGGATGAAACACTGGAGCCTCTGTGTAGCTTGATTGCCATATATTTTCATTGCTTACTATATATATATATATATATATATATATATATATATATATACTGAACTTTAAAAATATAGAGATATACAATTACTGTTTGTCAGCCTGTGTTTGTGTGAGATAAACTCCGAAATTAATTCATCGATCATTATGAATTTTGGAACACGCTGCTTCGAGTAAGGTTGACCAATGTGTGCTATATTTAATTGAATGTAGTTTAATGCAAATGAAGTCCTTCGTTAAAATTTACATATCTTCGATGTTGATGAATTTTAAACCTTAGGTATTAGATAACAATTGATAAATATTAGCATAATTTCAGTTTCTTTTAGTGTATGTTAAAGAGTTGTTAACAATCATAATAGGGGCACGAATTCCTATTTGAAAAATAGAATAGTTTTGATTTTCATGAAATTTGCTCTATAGTTATCGAACACCAATTATACAATAATTAGACAAGATCCTTTCAATTTCATTCTAAACTCTTTAATCCTTAGCACTAAATTTTATGCATTTTCTTAGAATCAAACTAATTTAATTGATTTTGATTAGAATTGGAACAAGCATTCTTAGCATAAGGTTTAGTAAAAGTGGCTGCAGAACTGTTTGTTCAGTGAATTAATTTTATTATTGACTAGCAGATTACACGTCTTGAAATGAGTATTCTAGCTATGTTATATGATAAATCCATTGTATTTGAGATTGGGTGTACTTTGCCTTCTAAGCATGCCCTTTGTATCGAGATCCATATATAACGAAGGATACGAAAGAAAAGGTCAAATTTTGTTGTGAAATGCAACCCGGCCAGGTATCATTCGGAAGGAGTTAAAATATGGAACTTTCAATGTTGAGAAGACTAACTTAAACACTGTACGAGAAAAACACAAAATTACCCTCCCCTTAAAAAAAAACAGCATTAAAGAAATTCCCCCATGCCAAATAATGAACACACGAAAATTGCCCCCCTCTTCTGTTTGTTATCCATACTTCCCCCATTCGTCCACTTTCGGCGAAAAGGTCACTATCAGGACTTCATATCACTAAATCTGAAATTAAAACCCTACGGCTGAAACGAAGGAAAAAAACATTGACCTCGTAAAACAAATATCGGAAGTATCTGAATATTCACGAATAGCTTCCACCCCACTTTTACACCCTGTGCATGAAAACAAATTAAACTAAACATAGCAAACATAACCACCCATTACGCCTAGCCACTATGTTCTAAAATTCGTCATGATTGGTTAATTACTTGTACTGGTTGTTAAAATCAAATATCTATCATTTCATCATTAGTGCCAGCAATGGGGAATTAAGTTTTTAACAAAAACAATCAAACAAACAAAAAAAACAATTAAAAGAATCGTTTCTGGCATCGAAAAATAGCCACAAATGAAGTTTTTAACAAAAACAAACAAACAACAAAAGCAAAAGAATTAAAGGAATCGTTTCTGGCATCGAAAAATAGCCACAAATTAAGTTTTTAATAAATACAAACAAACAAAAGAAAAACAATTAAAAGAATCGTTTCTGGCATCGAAAAATAGCCACAAATTAAGTTTTTAACAAAAACAAACAAACAACAACAAAAAAAACAATTAAAAGAATCGTTTCTGGCATCGAAAAATAGCCACAAATTAAGTTTTTAATAAATACAAACAAACAAAAGAAAAACAATTAAAAGAATCGTTTCTGGCATCGAAAAATAGCCACAAATTAAGTTTTTAACAAAAACAAACAAACAACAACAAAAAAAACAATTAAAAGAATCGTTTCTGGCATCGAAAAATAGCCACAAATTAAGTTTTTAACAAAAACAAACAACAAAATAAAACAATTAAAAGAATCGTTTCTGGTATCGAAAAATAGCCACAAATTAAGTTTTTAACAAATACAAACAAACAACAAAAAAACAATTAAAAGAATCGTTTCTGGCATCGAAAAATAGCCACAAATTATGTTTTTAACAAAAACAAACAACAAAAAAAAACAATTAAAAGAATCGTTTCTGGCATCGAAAAATAGCCACAAATTAAGTTTTTAACAAAAACAAACAAACAACAAAAAAACAATTAAAAGAATCGTTTCTGGCATCGAAAAATAGCCACAAATTAAGTTTTTAACAAAAACAAACAACAACAAAAAAACAATTAAAAGAATCGTTTCTGGCATCGAAAAATAGCCACAAATTATGTTTTTAACAAAAACAAACAACAAAAAAAAACAATTAAAAGAATCGTTTCTGGCATCGAAAAATAGCCACAAATTATGTTTTTAACAAAAACAAACAACAAAAAAAAACAATTAAAAGAATCATTTCTGGCATCGAAAAATAGCCACAAATTAAGTTTTTAACAAATACAAACAAACAACAAAAAAACAATTAAAAGAATCGTTTCTGGCATCGAAAAATAGCCACAAATTTTTCCGATACCGATTCTGATACCCCAAAAAGTTTCCGATTCCGATTAATCGTCCCAACACGAGTATCTATTGTCTGTCTCAGAGTGACACTGTTCACGAACCCTAAAAACATTATTAGTTACCTTTATTCGCCCTTCAATTCCATGAATCAACCCTTCATTCACTGAGTCACGTTAAATATATTCAAGGCTAACCTCATAGAAATGGTGGGGTCAGGCTAGATTAAAAAAAAGAAAATGTCTATTCAAGGACAAAGTGTCTGCTAAATATTTTTGTTTGCTTACTGTTAGGGGGAAAACACTTGTTCTCCAATCTTTCCTCATTCTGTTATAGTTATAAGAAAGAGTTTAAGGGGTTTGGATGTTTGTTTTGTGACTACCGGTCATAGAATGAATGGAGTACAAGGCGTTTATTTTAACCCCTAAAAAGCGAGTAAACTCGTATCCACCCTATTTTTGTACGACGGGTAAACTTTCCCAAAACATAATAATAATAAAAAACACAACAAAGAAAACAAAACGTCACTAGTGTGTTTATACGTCACTTTCTGGCATTTCGGGGTTCTTCTCAGCAAGAAACGAGTGACTTATACGTTTCGTATCTTCAAACCGACATTAAACTGCCAGATTAGAAATAGTTCCAAACAAAAGTTATTTCTATAATCAACATTAAAAATACGATAAAACAATAAAAATTGCTCTGAAAATGAGTTTATATACAGAAGAGAATCCATTCCTATATCGTACGAGATATATTCGTAATATCATCCAACGACAAAGCAATCAATCTATACATTTATTTAGAGTGAACAATGGTAATTAGCGCGTCATTGGTGTTGCAGGCGGTACAGTCGGTTTCTTTCTCAACTGCGATCCTACATATAATAGTCCACGGGGTCGCAATCAAGCAATGTTCGGGGTAGTGAAGTCGTGGAAGTTCTCTGACATTTAAATCGAGTTTCAGAAGTAACATTTTTTTCTCCTTTACACACGTTTCAAAACAAAATTTATTAGGGCTGTGTCTGAGTAAAAGAGACGTCGTGTGTCTTTTGATTATCAAGATGCATTCCAATTAGGCGTCGCTTATCATAAGAAGGTTGTAAAATATTTGGCACATATAAACGTCTACGTTGTGTGAGAATTTAAAAATGTTATGATTAATGTTGTATACCTCTATCTCTCTATATAAGCACACAATGTTAAATCAAGGAGAAAAAAGAAACTTTCAAAACAGGTTCAATCGAGAACGCGGTATGTTAAAATCAACAATCCAACATACAAGTTTTTCGATTGTTTCTTGTTTTGAAATTTCTTTTTTTGCCAGCTTTTTATTCATTGTTATTATTTATTGTTTTTGTCAACTGAAAAAGATTCGACGAAGAATTGAAAGTACTTGTGATACATATTAAACATTTATTAATCTTTTTTTTATTTAGAAACTAAAAAAATTATTAGAAACATTGAAAAAATAAAAAAAGGTACAATTAAACAGAATAATTCTGCTGTGTTTAAGAATGTTTGCATAATGAAATAATGCTCCCTTAACACACACACACATACACACACACGCACGCACACACACACACAATATGCATGTTCTTTTCAGTAGTCGAACATTTGGCGACGGCTGTCCTGAAACAGGTTTAATCTCTCGCTGATTTACTGGGTTGTTAGTTACGGTCGTGTGGACGAAGGCATCGCAATTTGGGTTTGAAACATAACTTGTGTTCCGAAGTTCGAGTCCAGCGACCAGTATGAATAATTATCTCTATACTGACGATTCCCAAAAGGATGAAACGTATACGTATGTAGATAAAAACAAATATTCATAGTTTATTGTTTGTCGCCCCAAATCTAGGCTGGACTCTATAGTGAGTTGCCTTCACGCAGTCGTCATCGATGCTTCAATGCATGTTCCTTTCAGTAGTCGAACACTTCGACTACGGCTGCCTTTAAACAGGTTTAATCTCTCAATGATTTACTGGGTTCTTGTCAACGATCGTGTAGGGTAAAGTGCCAGAATTTGAGTTTGAAACATGACTTGTGTTCCGAGGTTCGAGTCCGGCGACCGGTATGAATAATCATCTCTACACTGACGATTCCCGTAAGGATTAAACGTATACGTATATAGATAAAAACAAATATTTATAATATAAATTATTACGGCTGTTAGCTAGAATCACGTGTCAATGGATTACTTTTATGTACGTATAAAATCAATAAATATATATATATATATATATATATATATATATATATATATATAAACGAAAAATACGTCCTATAAAGTTAACGGCGACTAATATTGCGATCTTCTGAATCTTAATCACTTATGAAGTGAAACAATCAAAATAGTAGTAAACAAAAACAACGAACGCAGCAATCACCAATAAAAATAATGACATGAAATACATTAAATATTAAGGTGATAAAAACCGAACATATTTCTAGACAGGGTGTCTTGGTCCAATGGTAAGACGCTGGATAATAGAAATCGATATCGAAGGTTCGATCCTTGTCTTAGTTAGCCATGCTAGAAAACATGCGTCTATGGATTACTTTTATGTACCTATAAAATTAATAGCATAAATAAATCCGAGTTGTCTGTATGTATGAATGTATGTAAAGCTTCTCCTCCGAGATTACTCATCAGACGGTCACACGGTTGACGTCATTCGAACTATTGGGGTCGACTGACAATTTGTTCGGGGTTGGAGCCAATTTGTTGTTTTTTTTAACTTAAAATATTTCTCAGGGTTGGGGGAGAGTAAACATTTTGAGGAGTGGGTGGGGGTGGAGACTAACCATTTTTCAGGGGTCGAGCCAAGTTTTTAAGGGGGTCGGGCCAAACGTTTTTTTTTACCTTAAAATATTTCTCAGGGTTTGGGAGAGTAAACATTTTGAGGGGTGGGGGTGCAGGGTAAACATTTTTTTTAGGGGGTGGGGCCAAATTTTTTTTTTGGGGGGTCGGGTAAAATATATTTTCTTTTGAACTTAAAATATTTCTCAGGGTTCGGGGAGAGTAAACATTTTGAGGGGTGGATGGGGGTAAACATTTTTTTGGGGGGTGGGGCCATTTTAAAAATTTTTTGAATCTACTATATTTCTCAGGGTTGGGGGAGAGTAACATTTTTGAAAGGTACAAATTTTTGTTGGGGGGTGGGGGTCGGGGAAATTTTTTTTTTCTTGAACTCAAACAGGGCTCATTAATATGAGTTCTTTTTTATGATAATGACACTACATGAATGAACTTGATTTTTGTTCTTAAATACGACAGGGGCGCATTAATATAAGTTATTTTTTTAGGATAGTGACAAAACATGAACAAACACAATTTTGTTTCTTTGAGTTCTTAGGTATGCGAACTGGACTGGAGATTGGAACATATATAGTATGAGCACCCTTGCAGAGATTGGTAAGTATATAGTATGCGCACCGGGGTGGCGATAGGTAAGAATATAGTATGCGCACCGGGGCGGTGATAGGTATATATATAGTATGTGCACCGGGGTGGCAATAGGTACGTATATAGTAGCGCATAGGGGTGGCGATAAGTACGTATATAGCATGTGCACCGCCCCGGTGATAGATATGTATTTAGCATGCGCTACTGGGCGGCGATTGGTACTTATGTAGTATGCACACTGGGGCGGCAATAGGTATTTATATAGTATGATCACCGGGGCGGAAATAGGTACGTATATAGTATGCAGGGCCGGTGGGACAGTTATAAAAGTGTGGGGGGAGCGGCCCACATTGCACCCAAAATGCCAAATATGGGAATAAATTCAATATCTTGACTAAAAATGATCGTCCAACAGTGGTTAAGAGCTCGTTAGAAGCGAAATGGAATTCTCTTGGTGATAGAGAAAGAAAAATTCAAAATATTTCAATTGTTTGGCGTCTGGGCTCAAACTACCTTATTTGGGCATATTGGGGGAAAATAACTGTTTGAGGCATATTTTGGTTTCAAATAATCGTCTTGTAGTGGTTGATGGCTCGTTAGAAGCGGAATGTTTTGGCGTCTAGGCCCAAACTACCATATTAGGGCATTTTGGACCAAAAATACCTTTTTTGACTTAATTTAGACATGAAATGATCTTCTGATAGTAGTTAGGTTTTGTTGGAAGCATATTAGCAAGTCGCTTCTTGTGAAAAAAAAAACAAACAAATTTCAATTTTTTTGGGGGGTGGGGGTGGGTCCAAATCACCATATTTTGTCATTTTGTGCCAAATACACCTTTTTGGAGTTAATCTAGACATAAAATTATTTTCTGACACTGCTTGATGGCTCATTCTCTGTTCTTCACTTCAAATTGCGTTCATTGGATTTTGCTCAAAAACTGTATCGGCTGTTCTGTGGACAAAAGGATTAAAGGGAGGATGGAATGAATAACTTTGGATATTATGCGGATCCTCAACAATGCGAAAATAGAATGTATCGATAAAATCCGAAAAATCACTGGTATGTTAATGGATGCACGATGTGCGAGTGGAGGAAATACAAATAATGGTCCGCTTTGCAACAGATTTTTCAGCCCTCAAAATCGCTTTTACGGATGTTCTCTCATCAGTAACAGCGTCGACCGCGAACATTTTTAAACGTTCATAAGTAACACCAACATCATCCTACTATCACCCAGTCTGTCACAAACAAATGTGTGCATGTGGAAGCATTGAACACCTTGGGCATCGAGATAATGCTTCATCTCAGAACTGCCTTCGTCGATGAGAAGGCTAACCCATGGATTATGATAATCCCGAGCTACCATCAAATATGTGCCCATAGTTCAAGTGCAATAACGGTAATTCGATAGCAAAATGGAGTGAGAGTCCAGTAAAGTCTTGGAACAAGCACGTTCAGTCGTTCCTAAGTGGTCCAGCTGCATTGTCTCGGCAACTGTCTATCAAGGACATATTCATGATATACTTCGCATAATGTTAATAATATCTCACCCTGAAATCGCTTCACAACGCCCCCTGAATAAGCGTAATGAATTGGTTAGTTTAGTAGCCTGTGATGGATGGGGTTATTTTCCTATTAAGCAAATATGTACAGGGGAACTTCCTCTCTACTTTATATATATAAAAAGAAAAGAAGAAGAAAAGAAGAAGATTTTGTATAAAAACTCCTAATTCTGTTATTCCGGTTGATTGTCTGCCGCTGTCTTAAAAAAGGAAAGCAAATAAATTTGATTCACAGCTAAACTAAAGAAATACCAAAATCAGTTTAATTCAAGTTTGACGTCTTTTGCTTCGGAGTGTCGATTTTTTGGAGAAGAAAATGAAAGTCCGTAAATATACCTGTAGAATAGGGACTTTTAACAAAAACTCACCCATTTCGCTTGGTTTTCGCCAAACTTTAGATAAAATTGATTGTTGGTTTTATATTGTAAATATGACAATATAAGACCAACAATCAATTAATAGATACGCTAATTAGATAAAATTAAACACATGCATATCAACTTAATTATTGAAATGAGGGGGCTTGAGCCCCCCCCCCTCTGCCCCCGGTGCCGCCGTCCATTGTATGCGCACCGGGTACGTATTTAGCATTCGCACCGGGGTGGTGATAGGTACGTATTTAGTATTTGCACCAGGGCAGCGATAGGTACTTATATAGTATCTGCACCGGGGCGGCGATAAGTACGTATATATTATGCGCACCGGGGTGGAGATAGGTACGTATAATGTATGCACACCGGGGCGGAGATAAGTACCTATATAGTATGCACACCGAGGCGGAGATAAGTACCTATATAGAAGGCGCAGAGAGAGGTGGTACATTTTATAGAAATATGTCATACGTTTGCCCTGGGCAACGTAAGAGGAATGGTGGGGAAGAAACAGATTTTGCAAAAGGCAAATGAGAAAGTAGTGGTGAAATGGAGCGACCAGGGAAGAGAAAAGTAGAAAGATAAAGGGACGACTACAAAGAGAAAGAGAGAAATAGAAGTTTGAATATAAAGATGCTACACACACGATTTTTCTTCTATTTTGTGTTTTTATGACCCCGAGCAACGCCGGGTAGCCCTGCTATTATATATATATATATATATATATATATATATATATATATATATATATATATATATATATATATATAAGGGGTATAGAACATTCAGAACATCATTTTGATCCTCGAAGCGAAGATGGGTATATCAACTAGTAGACAAGATATTTTGTAAAAGCTCATTAACTTTGTCGTTTTCAGAAATGCTCAAAAGTGAAACCTCCCGCAAATGATCCTGCTGCTCATGACAAACCTAACAGCATGACATTTTCTAATACTATAATCATTCGGGTCCGGTGGATTTACAGCAAAAACGACAAGACCAAGAAACATTATATGGGTGGAGCGTTTCACAACGCATTTACACAAAAATGTGGGGTGAGATTTTTATAAGAATGAAATATATTGTCCCGAAGAGAGGAACGCATTGTTCTCATTCCGTCAATTATTTCGGTTAAGATCATCATCTTTGTTAGTTCTTATTATTACAGGCGGTGCTTTTCACAAAAAAATGTGACTTTATTCATGGTTTTAATACGTTTTTTAATAATAGTCGGTTAGGTTAAATCAATTAACAAGACAAGACGCAGGCATACAGGAGGCTTGTAATGCTCTCTTTTTCATAATCTTCTGAAGACAAATTATATTATAATTGAATATCATATGAAGTCATGACGCAACTAACCGGCCGGTAATTGTTTGTTTAATTAGACAAGTATATACATCGTTATTGTCTCGATAACGGTATTGCAGTGTAGTTTTTTTTACCTTCTTTTATTTAATTTTACTTCAGTTAGTTCTCAGAAATCAAAGCATCCTGACTGTGGCTAACATTTGATTTCTTTATGAGATGCATAGATATACGAGTGTCTATTTAATATTCTCTACGTATAAAACCTCCCAAATTGACCAGTTAACTATGTTACAGTTTATTTTTCTTGTAGTCTTTGCTTGGTGTTGCTTGATTACAAGACCACAATTCATCTGGTCTCGTAGAGTATCCGGCTTAGTGTTTTACATGTGATTAATTACTAAAATTAAGCGTACCATTCCTCGTATTATCAAGTGTGTAGCCAGTCAGAGAAGATCCTGTTTGGGCTTCGAATACTATGTTATTTTGCATATTTTGTCATGGTTTACTTATAAGGTGAAGCATCCTCATGTCAGGTTATCCTGATAAACCCCTGGAAACCGAAGACACTCACGAACAGTGGCTAGTAGACATTAAAATTCTCTCTTTCTTCTGTCTGATTGACCTTATGAATCGTCAGCAACTTTGGAATTGGTTATTCCGTACACCCTTGGAAAAAAGAAATCTCACAGGGAGGTGTGACAGGCTACTTTTTAAACCTGAATACTTCACGCCTTGTTTTTAATATATCTGGCTCCAGTTTTTGTCATTATCGCTTTGCCTTGCTGGACCCGGTGGATGAGAGATGGGAAGAAGAGGAAATATGTATTTAAAAATGTTTAGTGATCGGAGAATAAATTCAATCTATTGATGAATAGAAAAGTTAATATTTTTTCTAGATTGGGGAGGATCTAATCATACTAACAGAAAAGAAAGCTTATATTTATATTTATAATATCCTCTTCTACGTCACACAACAAATACTTGACATAAACCGTCTTCAGAAGTAATTTTGTTCATTTCATCTATCATTTTCTAGTCTTCTAATATTCTTCATCATAACACTGATAATCCATCAATTCTATTAAACCTTACATTGCAGTGCCTTTCGTTCTTGATAAATGGTAAATCAATAATCAAAAGGTTGATTTGTCGTAAAACAGAAAAACAAAATTAACCCAGAATAAATTAAATGAGTGAATTAAAGGGGCAGATTTAAAAAGAAAATTTCCGCATATTATTATGAATTGACTATAATTTTTCTTTTTTTAAATTCATATAAGCATTATTATGAATTTACTATAATTTTTCTTTTTATTCATTCATATAAGTATTATTATGAATTTACTATAATTTTTCTTTTTTCATTCATATAAGTATTATTATGAATTTACTATAATTTTCTTTTTTTTTCATTCATATAAGCATTATTATGAATTTACTATAATTTTTCTTTTTATTCATTCATATAAGTATTATTATGAATTTACTATAATTTTTCTTTTTTCATTCATATAAGCATTATCATGAATTTACTATAATTTTCTTTTTTTTTCATTGATATAAGCATTATTATGAATTTACTATAATTTTTCTTTTTTTTAATTCATAGAAGCAACAATAGAACTTTCATAGGAAAATGATTAAAGAAAAAAGAAGACAATAATAGTAATAGCTATTGGCAAAATAAGAACTAGTGATTAATTAATCGTTTGAAATGAATATTTTGTTTCGGCATGAACTAATCCCAAACAAAGTTGAATCCACTACATCAAATCTAATATTAGTCAATGTTCTACGGATACTAATTTACTAATACATCCCCCTATTGATTGTTGATCGTCTAGTGCTGTTTTTATTCCTCTTTTTCAACTGGTGAGGGCTTTACACTTCGGATTTTAACATACTGTATAAGAAGGCTATGTTAAATTGCTCACACACATTTTCAACAGTCAAGGCATCTAGTTTGCAAACCGGACGAAAATCACGCGCGGTACGGGCATATACACATATATCCTTTTACACACAGACACACACACACACACACACATGTATATACATATATATATATATATATATATATATATATATATATATATATATATATATATATATATATATATATATTATTTAAATATTATCTACATGCGTATACGTTTCATCCTTGTGGAATCATCAGTGTAGAGATAACCATTCACACCAGTCACACGATTCGAATCCTTAAACAAGAGTCATAAATAACTCAAAATCCAAGCGCTCTAACCAATAACACTACCGTAAATTACAACAGACGAGATAATAAATAGACACTATATGTGTCAACAGAGGCGGAGAGTTATAGTCGGACATCACAAGAGTGTTCAACGAGAAGGAACATGCATTATCGTTTTTTGATGGCTTAGAAAAGGGCTACAAATAATTAGTTTTATAATTATTTAAATATTATCTACATAGTATACGTTTAATGATTGCGGAATTATCAGTGGAGAGATAACAATTCACGCTAGTAGCATAAATCGAACTCCAGAACAAAGGGTCAGAATTAACTCGGGCTAACCAATGAGGATACTGTAACTGTCTACAGACGAGATGATAAAAAGAAACCCTATCTGTATCAATATATATATATATATATATATATATATATATATATATATATATATATATATATATATATATATATATATATATACATATATACTAGCAGATCCTATGTCCCGTTGTTGCCCGGGGATGGAGGATATGAAAGAATGGTTTAAGTGTAGAAAAATATTAGCCGAAAAGGAATTTCGACAAAACATAAATTCGTTTAGCTTTTAGATTAAAATGAGAACACACTCGGCACCATTTAGAGATAATATGTTTAGATGCTGCATCTATGTATGTGTGTGTTAACTAAACGTATATTATTATAGTATTTTAATTTTGTGGTGTTTTTTTTGGGGGGGGGATTTTTTTCTTACACTAGAATAAAGTACGGAAACAATATTTGTATCTTTTTTATATTATCTTAACCATACTACACGTGAATGCCACTACCCCACCGCTAACCCTATGTCTGGGGTGTTTCCAGTTGGATCTAGAGTTAGTGGTAAGTCATTTTAAACTCCATTTAATGAATGAAACACCAATAGCAACTCATCGGTCGGCCATTTCGGATTTTTTACTGTCTTCTAAGGAGTTATACCGGCGAAATATTATATTCAAGTAAAAGAAATTTAAAACACTTTCAGAAGTTTAAAACTACTCAGGTAAGTACGAAAGTAAATTGTATTGCGTTTTGTAGCACTTATTTGTTGTAAACTTAGTGAAACACAAAAACTGCCGCTGAAAGTATGGAAAATAATGCTGAAATCTACTTCACTCTGAATAATGTACGTGACTGAAATAGGATTTAATAAAACGATTATTCTTTTGCTCTTAAACCAAAGAAGCACATAATTATCCCATAGATGTTAGTTAGGATAGGCATTTTGTTATCCGCATTTATATTTAAAAGTACGTTGTTGTCTGTCCTTGTCGCTAATGTAACTTTTAAATAATAAAAACAAATAAATTCGCTAGAAGTGCTAAACTGCAGTTGTGGCAAAGTTTATTAGGGGATAAACTATGACAGTGTAATAGTAAATATTTACTGTAAATGTATTTAAATAAATAGTAGTTCAGTCTTCCGAAATATTTTGAATGTTCACACGTAATCATATAGCAGAACTTTTAGTTATACGAAAATAAATTTGCCGAAAATGAAAGAAAACAAAAATATTAACAGCCCCCACCAATTAAACTGAGTGTTCAACTGGTCTTAATAAAATTTTAAATATGAAAATATTTATTGCTTATTTTCATGTGTCTTAATTTACTTAACTAAATTACCCCGTTCAATGTTTTAAAATTGTTCATGAAGAAGTTGGTATTCAGAGACCCCAAAACTAAAACAAGTTTAAACATACATACTGCTGGTGATAACGGGCTAACCAAAATGGTGGTTTTCACTTTTTGCTTATTTCTAACTCACATCCATGCCGAAATTTGGACAATTTCTGGCAAATCAAAATTAATATATGTATGATCTTTTTGCATTGTTTCCTCATCCTGAAGAAGTCTTCAATAAAAGACGGAACGTTGATGAATAAATAAATAATATAGTTTTTGACTTTCATTGTTTCATTTTCCATTACGTCAGATCATTTTATCCCCTATATATATATATATATATATATATATATATATATATATATATATATATATATATATATATAGTCATTCACAGACAGAATGTCTGGCTGTATCACTGCTCTTCAGTGTGGCTAAACAGGCACGTTCCTGTAGCCAATATTGAAATTTCACCGTTTACTCGACAGTCAGCGCTCTTAACTAATCGGTAATCAGTCACTTGCCGTGAATGAGTCAAATCTCAATGTTTCTATAAACGCTGTTAATTGCTTAGGGTGCACAATTGGTTTATACAAAAAGCCTGCCATTTACGCTGATGGCTGTGTGCGATTACACTTACCAGAGAGCTTTACCCAGAAGATTAGCATATATATATATATATATATATATATATATATATATATATATATATATATATATATATATATATATATATATATGTGACCTAATTCATACACGCTTTTTCGGAATCAGCAGGAAACATGGCGTCGATTCTTATTGTTCTGACCCTGACATTTAAAAAACAAAGTCGGAATAAAATGTTTTGCAATGCTTCAGTGGCCCCATATCCATCACGAAAGCAACATCTGATAAGTAAAATCTTTCCCATCCTTATTTTTTCTCTTTCCCTAAAATGCCCAGGTGCGCTGTAAAAAAAGAAACCCTATTTATTCACCTTTATTTCGTCTCTTCTCGTCTTCGTGAACTCTTCTCCATTACATACAAATATTATTCCACTTCCCCCCTCCTGTGACCTTCTCACCCCTCCTGTCTTACTCTATATCTTATCCGTCACCGCCGCCGATGATGACGCTTCCTTGTAGCCCCTCCCCCTCTCGCTACCAGATTACTTTACTAACCCCTAGGAACGGCTGTAACAAATCATCTCACAGGCGATTCTTCAAAATCTATCACATTTAATCTGTATTTTACAAAATGAGCGTCGATCAGCTGAATCTGAACTTATTCGAAATAATAAAACACCCGATAAGCCGCCTTGTAACACTAAAGATTGCTCCTGCATTATTTGAACTACAATTCTGATCTTGGTTGTTATATTCACAACGTTTCGCACGATGTAACCTCTGATCCTTTCCAGGTGCACCTTTCCGAACTGAAATACCTTCTCGTCTAACGTGGGAATCTTCATGTTGAACTCAGGAATCTGTACGCTATTTCAAACGGAACCCTACAGCGGTACATTGTTATCATCTCGTCGCCGACAACAAAGTAGAAGTGTTAGTTGTTATTCTTAGTTACTATCGTCTTTAGTAAGGATTGAAGCCGCAACCATCAGCTGACTGTTAATAAACGATTTTTCACCTATGTGTCTGTATGTCAATATAAGAATAGCCGTCTGAATACCCCAAATAATGCAAATAACCCACATTATAACTGCCATCATAAAGATTCTGAAACATAAACGATAATGAGGTAATAATTTACTTAACTGAACAATACAAGATATAAAGCATATCTATCATAAAGTAATACCTCCCTAATGGGGTCTACCATGTCCGTTTCAAGGGCAGGAGTTAACAATATTCTCTTTCTTGATATTTCTCTTTGTACTTGTACCTTGAAGACATTCTATGCTTGAAACGATGCAAAATGGCTGTATGATTGGTGTCAAACTGGTTATTAGTTTCGACACTGCTGTTCCATTTCTCATTTTCTATATATTAGGGTCGACCGATTCTTGGCTTATCTTCGAGATCAAATGTGCAATGTTGAACCTCTTTGAACCGATCGTAGACAGCGTAACCAATTGTGTCCACTGCATATATTTGGTTGATACAATGTTGGGAGTGACCAGCGTTAAAGCCAAACATTTAATTATACAGCAACAATATAAGTTTTTCTTCAGGAGAGAGGCTCATTGTCTGGTGATTAGGGAACTTATAAAAAACAGTGATGGTATAAAAATAAGCAATAATCCATCAAATCATAATGTATTTACTTATACTTGCTTTAATTTATAAACCAACATATTTTTTATTATAGTTGATTTTCATATTAATTTTGTAATTATATATATATATATATATATAGAGAGAGAGAGAGAGAGAGAGAGGAGTATTAGAAAGCTATCACAATGCAAGAAATGTGATAGCCTTTTAATACTCCTCTATATACACAATGCTTCAAGCAAACTATATCTCCTTACTATATATATATATATATATATATATATATATATATATATATATAAAAATTTATAAATACATATTGATATATATATATATATATATATATATATATATATATATATATATATATATATATATATATAATACTATTTATAAATACATATTGATTATTTTAATACCTACAGTCATCGCTGTTTCATGCTAACGCAATCTTCAGTGTAGGAACTAATTCTCAACGGTCGGCAGGCGCGAACCCCGATCACAAATCGCCACTGATTCGCAGTCAAGAGTCTTATCCCATCGGCCATAGACAATTAGTTAGTAATTAGAGAGGAATTTAAATGTAAATAGCGAGCCGGCGACTAGATTTACCAAGCAGCTAGAGTGATCTACGAACGCGTTCGGATCGTGCATGTAGCTATGTGTACTGCTTGTTATTAAAGTCACTCAAGTATGCCCGGCCTTTGTTGGAGGGGGCTGATAATAATATTTATAAATACATATTGATTATTTTAATACCTACAGACATCGCTGTTTCATGCTAACGCAATCTTCAGTGCAGGAACTAATTCTCAACGGTCGGCGGGCGCGAACCCCGATCACAAATCGCCACTGATTCGCAGTCAAGAGTCTTATCCCATCGGCCATAGACAATTAGTTAGTAATTAGAGAGGAATTTAAATGTAAATAGCGAGTCGGCGACTAGATTTACCAAGCAGCTAGAGTGATCTACGAACGCGTTCGGATCGTGCATGTAGCTATGTGTACTGCTTGTTATTAAAGTCACTCAAGAGTGCCCGGCCTTTGTTGGACGGGGCTAATAATAATAATATTTGTAAATAAATATTAATTATTTTAATACCTACAGACATCGATGTTTCATGCTAACGCAATCTTCAGTGCAGGAACTAATTCTCAACGGTCGGCGGGCGCGAACCCCGATCACAAATCGCCACTGATTCGCAGTCAAGAGTCTTATCCCATCGGCCATAGACAATTAGTTAGTAATTGAGAGGAATTTAAATGTAAATAGCGAGTCGGCGACTAGATTTACCAAGCAGCTAGAGTGATCTACGAACGCGTTCGGATCGTGCATGTAGCTATGTGTACTGCTTGTTATTAAAGTCACTCAAGAGTGCCCGGCCTTTGTTGGATGGGGCTGATAATAATATTTGTAAATAAATATTAATTATTTTAATACCTACAGACATCGATGTTTCATGCTAACGCAATCTTCAGTGCAGGAACTTATTCTCAATATATATATATATATATATATATATATATATATATATATATATATATATATATATATATATATATATACATACTTTACCTATATACACCATAATCACGTTGATACACCGGTATATTACCGAAATAAAGCAGCGTTAAGCCAGGTCAGTAACAGATGGGTGACCATTTGTGAATATGAAACACTTTATGTAGGAGGACGTCGACACCTCCCTGCGATAACTGCAAACATCTAACGTCGTAATCTCGCCTAACCGGTATATACATGCAACTGGCAACCGCTTGTTAATGTGATACCTCCATGTAGAAGCCGGTTAACCCCGCCCAGGGTGAATGCTGTACCAGGTAGGGTAGGGGGTATTTATTTACACATGAATACATATTTTGAATAAACACATAAATAAATAGACAGGCATCGCCCTTGGGAAATTGTAAGCTAGTCAAGAATTTTGTGATCAAATGGTGAAACGTGCGCGAGCAGAGTGTCATTTCCTGTTTTTATGTGGCATCAAGCAGCGATCGTTTCAAAGTGTATTGTCATCAAAATCGAATAATAAACGCGTTTAATAGGACAATATGAAACTAGAAATTTAAGCAAACGTTCCCTTTTTTATGCCCTGCCCATCCAATGGTTTTAGTACCCATTTAGTAATCGAAACCGTGTTACTATCACTCGTACTTGAAGGCTTATGAAGACCGAGTATCGCATGTGTTATCACACATTGCATGTTAAATAATCTGTTAATATATAAGGAAACTTACATATACTTTATAATGAGAATTTGATTTACAAACGATTATCTGTCTTCTATTCACGCGTATGACCACAATTGGTTTACTATTACTGGAATAATTTTATTACTCTCCAAAGAACAGAAAGGATCCCTGAAAACGACCAGCTGGACATATGACCTACACACCCACGTTAAACATAGCCTTTTACACACAGTAATACGGTATATAGATCTAATAACTTCTGTTTTTCATATACTTTGTCGCACTTTGCTATAGTTTACCAATAACATTTATCGATTAGTTGATTTAAAAAGATAGTTCGAAACAGTTGTACAGTGTTTCTCATAAATATCTCCTACATGTCTAATTGATATAAATAAAAAACACGGCTATCAAGAAAAAAACTCATTATATTTGTAAAAATTATATGAGAAATAGTTTCGTTAAAATGTTTTTTAAATATATATAAATGGCACATCAACAAAAATATAGAGGGAAAGAGTCGATCCCAAGCAACTGAAGACCAATAACCTGTCTACCAACGCTGTCTGATGAACGCATGGCCTGCTATAAATCGATCATAAGATCTTGAAGCAAATAAAAAAGAAGACAAAAATATCATCGACAAAAATGTAAACGACACCTCAAGCATTAATAATTGAATGCTTAGATATGTTCACAATATCTGAAAAAAATAGAGAAGACAATAGCAACTTGAATATCGGAGGTGATAACTGGAAGACAATAACCAAACAGAAAAAAAGTATATAGACAGGAATTTTCCAGGGATACTCTCTATCACTACTACTTTTTAGCATAGCCATTATACCACTCGACAATATACTTAGACGTTGCAATGCCGAACACATAGTCATAAACATCAAAGAATAACTAACCATCATATGTACATGGATATCCTTGAATATTAAAATAAAACAAAAAACAAACAAGAACCGGAATAAAACTAATAGATACAACCAGAATCTTCAGCTAGGATATTTAAAGGAAATTTGGAATGGAAATGTGTGCACTACTAGAGACGGAAAGGAGGAGAAAACTCTCAGTTCCGAAATTATATAGTTGCAAAAATAAAAGTAATAAATATCTGGGCAGCACCCCTAATTGGTTATTCTGGACATTTTATAGACTGAACACAAGTAGAACTAAGGATCCGTGACCAAAGAACTAAGAAATTGCTGACCATGCACAACATAATGATATTGACCGGCTCTATGTAAAAGGAAAAAAAGTGGGAATAAGGCTTATAAGTATAGAAGATTATGTGGATTATACAATAAATTAGTAAGAAAAAAATTGACCCGAAGTAGAGAAAGAGTAATTACGCCTGCATAAATCACCGCCACTCAATACTGAAAATACAAAGAACAGTAAACTGTGAACAAAAAGCCAAAAAAAGGAAAATGGGAAGAGAAACAGTTTCAATGACGTTGAATAAGACTGGCTAAAGTAGAGACATATAAAACCACCTGGATATGGATACGAAAAGGACACTTGAACCTAGTAACGCAATTTGTTATGACAGCAGCACAATGACAGCAGAACAAAACACAACCATCAGATTAAACTATATAGATGGCAAAATGAACAAAACACAGGAAAATAGTAAATGTAGACTGTGAAAAAAGTGACGAAACGGTAAATCATATCATAAACGAATGCAGCAAACGAGTCTGAAAAAGAGGTGAAAAACAGACACGATCGCGTGGAAAAGGCAGTTCACTTTGAACTGTGTAAACGTCTACACTTTGAACTTGCAGATCAATGGTATAAACATAAACCGGAACAGGTAGTGGAAAATTAAAATTAAAAATAATCCGGAACATGAAGTACAAATGGAAACATTCATCCAAGCTAAGAAAAAAGATAATAATTAACAAGTAGTAAATAAACTACTAAATCGTAGATTTGACCGTCTCACCAGATCAGAAAGTGAAGATCAAGGAGGTAAAACACGTAGCAAATACATGGAATTTGCCAGAGATTGAAAAAGAATATAGAACATAATGAAGATTGCTGTAATGCCAATAATTGTAGAAGCACGTAAACAGTTCCCCAAACCTGGAATAAAGACTAGAATTAATTGTAATCAAAGGGGAAGGGAAATAAAAGCGAAGATCGACACCATACAACGCATGGCTCTGATGGAAACAGCTGAACCCGCATAATAAAATAAAGCCAGCAAACCACAAATAAACTGAAATAAAACAAAATGTAGAAATAATATTATACGTATTAAAGTGGACTGAAGTTGCCAGAAATCCTCAAATCCGCAATCGGCCCAAGTGACAGAGTCAGCCTCTGTTTTACTATACAAAATGGTCGTAAAGTGCCAAGGGGGATTGAAAGACCGAGAAGGATGATGACTTTTGGAGACTTATTGTCACACAGATTCCTGGGAACGCGAATTGTTACATGTAATGAGTAATCACGTATAATGATTCATGTTAAAACTCCTATTGAGTAAATAATCAAAACAAAGAACTCCTGAATCTTGAACAAACACCTAAACAACTACTAATAATGCTCCACATACTACCCTCCAAAGATGCTGCTGTCTGACCCTACCTAAAACTAAACAATGGGGGAATATTAATCGTAACTGTTTATTGCGTTGATGACGCAAGAAACTAGTAAAGTTCCGTTTTTATAAGTTTATGTTCCTCTTTTCAATATGAAGCTAAGCATTTTTAATTTATAGTTCAGCCTTTATAATTTAACAGTCAACCTTTTAACATTGTAGTTAAACCCTTTTATTTTTACAATTCAATCTTTTGAATTTGAAGTTCATCTTTTTATTTTACGTTTAACGTTTTTAATTTTAAGTTCCCGTTTTCTAATTTGCACATTTGCCATTCCAATTTGAAGCTGAGTGTTTACATGGTACAAAAATAATAACAAAAAAAAAACAAATATCGACATAGATTTAAATAATTCGAAATGCGCGCAACCATGCGTTATGACCCATTCTGTCGGCCATTACAAGACCTCTTATCGATTAATAAATACACTAAAGGTTTTATCCAACGTTTGCAAAGTCACTGGCGCATGGTTAGTAGGAAGTATTTCGCTGAGCCATTAGCAATTCACGAATAGACGTTCCACGGCTTCAAGCCAATAATCTATAGAACTATATGTGTTAAACAATATAAGGAAAGAATGAATAGAGTGTCTGTTCTTTCGTTGGTCCCGTGAAAAACCCTGGGTCCATCCTATCACGTCTTACAATGAAACCTGTCCGACCTTGGCAGGTGGCAGGTGGCTGAAAAGACAACGAGATCAGATAATAATATTTGAACCACTCAAGTGATTCAGCATATTTTATTAGAGTTCGCCTCTTACATACACCCTTCATTCTCATATTAAAACAAATGAGCTTCAAATTAAAACAACTGAACCAAGAACATAAACCAGCTGCGTGACTGCATATCCTCGCCTGACAGCGTAAGAATGGGTCAAAGTCTTATCTGGGCCTTAATTCTCCATATTGTATTAAGTATCCCCGAAATGATACCATGGAAACGTTGATAACTCAAAATCTGTATATCTGATCAGGCCGAAATTTTGCTTAGAGTTATCAAAAAGCATAAAATATATACATCAAATTTAGAAGTAATCGAGTTTCTATCATAAACAGAACCAAAGTTAATCGCTAAAAGTGTGAGCTTTTTCGTAACCGTAACCTTCACCGTTGACTTAGATATCCCAAAATTAAATAAGTACTAAGTAAGACCGATATTTGACCCAGTTTGGAGACGATTGCGCAAGCGGTATGGACGTTAGGCTATAGACAAACAATTATTATAACAAATTCGACCAAAAACATAAACTCCGCATGTCGTGGCGAATGTAATTCATCTCAAAACTATAAATTAAAACAGAAGAATTTCAAAATATATAACGAACAACCGAGAATAATTTAAAATCAATGCGACACAAGGTCTTGGCTATTAAAGTGCATTCGATGGAAAGGCGCACATTTGCAAGCTTTAAAGGCGGGATGGGGGGTTAAACCATCGCGTTGTTACTATTACTCTCATGTCCACTCTTTCCCAGAATGATAGTGTCTATCATTATCCATCTATGTGTTAAGTAAAATTTACCCTGGGCACGGCACTAAACTACCACAGACATCATTAGGCAAAATGTTCACCTTCACATCCTTACCAGCCCCTTCTGCCCTTTTCTGCCTACTCTATTTCTCAATCCTATCAACCACTAAATCTCATCAACTGCCCCCTTCTTCTGGATATGACACACACATTAATCCAGTAGTAAGGCAACAATTTCTGAGCTTTAGAAAGTGTGAAGCCGCTACTCAAAGATCTATTCTGACACGCACGTGGCAGTACCTATCAGGGTACAATCTATCTGCCTAGAAAATATACGCATAGAAAAGTAATAAATGTACGAATTAATCGTATGCAAAACATGTTTACAGTTTCGTCAAGAACTCGCCCCAAAACTGTTGACATGCCGTAAAATAAAATAAAAACACAAATAACTTAATAATAAAACTAATGGGTTTCAATATAAATAAGTAAACTGCACATTAAAATAACTGAATTTTAGAAACCGAATTTCATATTGAAACAGTGAAATTTCGTAAAAAACTCAACTTTACATTTGCACGTCTTAAAATGATTTCAATTTGCTACAACTTTGAGAATCATCATTATATTTCGAGAAAATAAATTATTAAAATATACTATTTTTAATTAGTTTATATTAAATTAATATAAAAACAAATATAAATCTCTTGTATTTTTCAGAGATATCTATAGTTAGTCATGAAGATCAGAGTGTCTTTTAAATATTACATCTTCTGTGTGATGTATATTATCAACACTAATGTCTCACGTTTCAGTATACTGTGAAAATCAAGTGTTGAAGGATACAATCAGTTTCATCTATTATTTAATCAAACATATCTTGATAAGCCGTCCTGTAACCAACCCTTATTTTTACGTGCATTCAAAATGAATGATCAAAAAATCCTATAATGTAAAGTACATTTTTCTAAGTAATTTTAGTGTAAAATAATGTTGTATTTTTAATAATAAATTGATGAAAATGAACACTAATAGGTTAAAATGCATCCGATGGCGTAGCTCCAATATGCAAGCTAAAGGGAGCGTGAATGAACCACTTAGTTACTATTATCCGAGGTCTACGTTGTCCCAGACTGGTAGTATTTCTCACGGTTCAATACAATTAGTCCCGGCGCTGACAGCAAACGCAATCGAACAACATTGGGAAAGGTGGTCACATCTGTGGTAGAGCACCACAAAATCCGTCGTTCCCAGTCCGTGCCAGCTTTTGCTACCTACTCTATTTTCAAACATTGTAAAATACTAAGGCCCTGCCCACCCAACCGTCCTGGATATGACACAAAAAAGCATTGCAAAAGTATTGAAGCCCGAAGTTTAAAAGTTTGGCGTGAAGATTAACGCCTCACTTACGACTACTCCGAGGTCCACTCTGACCCGAAATAGTAGTACCTTTAAGGGTCTCATCAACGGGGTAAATTGAAGTTATCTTTTACAGATTTGTTTATAAAATATATGAATATAAAACAAATTAATCCACAAACTAAAATGAAGCACATTATATATATATATATATATATATATATATATATATATATATATATATATATATATATATATATTTAGGCAAACATTATTAAATAACACGGAGTGATTTTGTTTGATGCGACTTTTTTTTTTTTTTTCAATTTTCCGAATTGTCTATCTAATGTTTCGGTCAAATTGATATAAATATGATCTAAACATCCCACAATTAATAATGTCAATTATAAAACTGGTCGCAATATTTCAAAGTGTCTAGCATAATAATTAACATTACCAAATTCTTAGCCATTAGGTAGTTATGCGTTTGAATTGTATGCACTTTCTTTAACGTCATCAATTTCTTAACGGTTTAAACAGTCAAACTTTTAAATATCCCATATGTGTGGAACGCCATCACGCTCTCATGTACATTTCAACTTTACAACGCTTTTTCAAGTTATAAACTAATCGCTGTTATAATTCAAAAATGAGCACAACAGTAAAGTCATGATTTGTAAAGACAATACCGCCTGAAGATGATTTGACGATTCAAATCGAAAGTACTTGCAAAAAAGAAAAAAGAATGGAACAAGAAACCAATGGATCATATTCATATCAATTTGACCGAAACATTAGATGGACAATTCGGAAAATTGAAAAAATAAAAAAAAGTCGCATCAAACAAAACCACTCCGTGTTATTTAATAATGTTTGCCTAAATGAAAATATGCTGCCTAAATACACACACAATATATATATATATATATATATATATATATATATATATATATATATAAATAAATATATATATATATATATATATATTACGTAGTGTTGAAAATAACATAAATAAGAAAAACATCCCTTTTATGAAGGCGTTTATGGATGATGTAACCTTAGTCGCAGAATCCAGATCACACATGAAACAACTGGTGACCCACCTGAAGGAGCTCTTCAAATGAGCTGCGATGAAAATAAAGCAATCAAAATGTTGCAGTATATCCATAGTTCAAGGATCTTGAAAAGAAACAAGGTCCCACGTCGATGGAAACCAAATCCCGACAATCCCCGAAAATCGTCAAGAGCCTCGGTTGCTGTTACTCTCTACCTCTGACTGATCGACATCGTTGGCAGGACTTGAGCAACATGCTAAAAGATAGATAACCTTTAATTGATAAATGTTACCTTCTTGACAAAGACAAATTATGGTGCATTTACTTTGGGTTAATGACCAAACTATCAGGGCTAATGCAGAGTTATGAAGTATCACTTACAAAAGATTAGATAATGGTGTGCTTTATCAGTAAGTTTATGGAAATATGGCTGGGGGTTCTTAATTCGTTTACAAAAGTAGCACTATACACCTCACCAACGAAGCTAAAGCTTACGACGTCGTTTTTGTAGAGGAATATAAATTAGGTAAAGCGCGTATTTTCAAGATGCTGCATGACTCTCGCGACCCGCTAGCGAAGAATAGCCAACACACCAGGATAACTGGCCGAAAATGGGGGAAAAACAAGCTTTAGAAGAGGCAGAATCGGCCCCTAGGATGACAGAAATAATTGGATCTGTAGGATGTGGAAGAACCGGTCTAGGTCTCCACTTACAGCTTCTGTGGTCCAAAGAATCCCCTGTAAATCAAAGGAAAATAGTTTTGTGAGAAACCCATCATCTTGAAGAATCCAAGCTGATTGCTACAGCCGTTGGTCAAAGTAAACAAGGCGCATGACCCAAAATACAAGTACATGAAGTTCAAAAAATTAAGTTTCATCATAAATGCAATCTATGATATCTTACCAACATTAGTTAACTTTCAGGCTTGGGGGTTTACTACATCCGGTTGAGGCAGAGCATGTTAAAAAACTGCCAACCTTAAATATATTCTCACTGGATGCGAGCATTGCCTGAGTAGCTACACATGGAGACACGATGAAGTTTTTGAGATTGTTGCAGAGGCCAATACAGCTTTTAATTTCACGAGTAAGACGGATTCATTTCGTTAAAAAAAGTAAATAGTTTAAAATCAACGTGTAAAAATATGCAGATATTATGATTGTTAGATGACTGCACGATCTTCCATTGCGACTTAGAACATCGGCTCGTATTATATACTGAAATAACGTTAACTGATCAGCGTCCGAGTATTGTCATTTAGTCCGTTAATTTGAAAAAAAAGTTTTCATCATTGAATTAACGGTTCGATTTGAGGAAAATGTGGACTGGCCACACCAGCGCAAGTAAGGAGAGATATGAAGATCTACGAGAACAATGTGTCAGAAATGTGTGTAAAACCATTGTATTTCCTATCAAAGTCGGATGACGAAGTTTTATTGCCAATTCAACCTCCGCGTTGTTGAATAATCTTAGTCTTACTCTATCAGACAAGAAAACATACATAAAAGAAAATACAAGACAAGGTCCTATCTGCACCAGTGTGGATATGACAATCCCAAAGAGTGACGACAATCCAACAAAGTATGGTAGTATAGCGAGATAGTGCTGGGGCACTCTGGGCTAGTGGTGACGATGCCTGAACCTAGAGTCATCATCAGGATAAAGGCTTTGTTTGAAGCAATGCTGCTGCACAAACAACAGTTATTGTATAAACGTTTTATATTATATATAACAGCAACGACAGTTATTGTATAACCATTTTATATTTCATATATATATATATATATATATATATATATATATATATATATATATATATATATATATATATATATAGAGAGAGAGAGAGAGAGAGAGAGATAGAAGAAAAAAGAGTGATAAATATGCGACGATTGTCCAAATTTATTTCAAATTTCAATTGTTCAATGCAAGGTGCATTCAGTAATAAACTAGTGTTTATTATTCTTTCATTAAGCCAAGGCTTTTCAAAGATCGAACTCTTATCATCAGAGGAGAAATACAGATGGATAAGTTGGCTTTCGAAAAAATCAAAGTTCAAATATTTGAAAAATATGAAAATTATTATTAAAAATTATTAAAATAATTTTTGATAAAAAAACGTATTGAATGAACAGAAAAATTTCCGTGAAAAAGATATGCAAATTGTCCGGGTGGTAAATTTCCGTTGAAAAGAAGTCCAGTGAAATTGTAGAATGTGAAGAAAAACTCTTTGCGTGAGAGCAGATTAGGGAAAGTGCTCAAAATGTAGGTAAGTCTAGATGTACTTAAAGGAGGTTGAGAAGAGGAAAACAGGCCATTTTTTTTATGTACTATCTCTACTATTGCTCTATCTCGTATATTGAGCTAATCCTTTTCACAATAGGTTCCATCTACTAAAAGTTTTCACTTTGGTTTATTTTGATACCTATATATATATATATATATATATATATATATATATATATATATATATAACGGATTAATGTAACATAATCAATCTGTGTTCCTAGAAATCAACGCACAACAGAATTGTGTACGATCGTCTCAGAGACCATGTATTTTAATCATTACTATTTGATCTCATCGTCGGCACAGGTTATAGACACTAAATCAAAGGCATATTGACAGCATCAATGAAACAACATACTTTATAGCCTCATTTACGCAACAAGTTAGAAAGGGAGAAAACAGTTGAGGTAGTCCTCAAACCTTAGCAGATTAGGTTAGAACATAGTTTAGGGATTTATATAAGAGTTCCCATTTAAAGAAAAACAGATGCTATATTACATGTAGGAAGTAGTACACCGTAGGAAACAGCAACACATTTATTAAATTATACAAAATAAAAAAAGGTATCGAAAGGAAAAACCACCTAGATATATGACCTTACAATGAGAACAAAGTTATAAGGGTTCTGAAGTTTATTATCAGCGATAGAGTAATTGGTCACAAAAGTTAAAGTAAGAATCCCAGTTAAAAACCATTAGAACTGCACAAGACGTAGTAGAAAAGACAATCAAAAGATTAATTAAAGGATAAAGTAAATGGTAACATTACCCACAGAAATAGTTAATCTTGTGTCACCGAGTTGAAAACTGAACATTAAAAATTAAAGTTATACTTTTAATAAGCTTATGAAAATTGGGTTTAGGCGTCCACTATAGATTGTATAATTATGGAGCCCTACGTTACGACAGGACCAGTGAGATATCCTTCACTATATGTATTTTTCTATACGTAAACAGTTGAGTTATTTGTCGCACTGACATTTATATAAAAGCCCCCTTTTCTATTTAAAGAATAAAAACAACTTACTAGTATGCTCAATTCTGGATATACAAGGGACTTCAAAAATTATAACTAATTTGCATATTCCATTAAAAATAAACTCGTTCATTCACTATTCAGTTTTCTGTTATCTTAATGAATGTTTAATTTAACTATTACGCACATTTCTATTAATGCATATTTTCGACATTGTGCATAATTGCGTAGCATTTGGGGTGAAAACGTTCCAGCACATACACACATACACACACATTTATATATATATATATATATATATATATATATATAGGCATTTTAGCCTGAAGATCCCCCTGGGGATGAAACGCGGGAGCCTCTGTGTAGCTTAATTGCCATAAATATATATTCATAGCTTACTATATATATATAGGGTGGGCAAAAATAAGGGTCCTATTTTTTAAAATTCATAACTTTTTTATTTATTGATTAAAAAAATTTTTTTTTTTAGAATAAGTAAAGGACCCCTTCCGAAGCAAGCATGAGCCTATTAGCCCTAAGGAACGTACCCTCATTTAGAAAACATTATTTTTGCTTAAAAAACTCAAAACAGTGTAAAAAACAATACTTTAGTTTTTGTAAGTTTTAAGAAGTGTTTTTCGGCTAAAATTTGTTTTGTTTATTTCAAAAAATCTCGGAAGGGTCAGTCTACACACACATAAAGTTTGGTGAGTTTAACTTTTATTTTGTGGAAGTTATTCAAATTCAAGTTATTCAAATTTAAAGATAGGACCCTTATTTTGGCCCACCCTGTATATATATATATATAGATTACATTAACAATATTATAGCCTTACGTCAATCAACCAACGTTTCGATGCCATGACATCTTGTCAAAGACTGAATAAAAAAACTATACGGATAATGTTGGGTTCTTTGTTATTGATATTTTAAAAATGATGTTCATACATTTTTATTTAATGATAACAACGTGCAGTTTAATATACAGAGTAATCTCCACCTCCTCCAAACTAATGCCAGATATGGAATCGTTTATAAAATTCACTATCATTTGTACACTCCAACCATATTTGGTACACATGAACTTTAGTTTATGCCTGCCCTGCTCACCAAGTTTCATTCATGGATCTCCAGCAGTCTTAGCTTTGTCGCTTTTCAACCGTAAGAACACTTGGGTAGGACGTGTAAAATTGTACATAACTCTTATACACTCTTCTATTGACTCCGCCATGATATTGGCTGCTATGAAAATCTTTAATTGATGACGTGTCTTTTGATAGATACTATCAACAGAAACAAAATCTTGAATCTAAGGTTTGGTGAATGTGAGGACTTTTCAGAGTAAAACTTCTTACTCATGAGACGATCATCAACGTTTCCCTGTATATCATTGGACGCCGATAAAAAAGGCTGTGGATGTGGGATATTAATGACTGTAACTTGGTGGAGAAGTCAGGCACCGACTGAAGTCTGTGTATACTGCACAGATGGACTTAAGATGTTGGCAACATTTACGTAGTCCCTCCTGTAAGTATCTGATTTTATCTAGAAAGAATTCTGACCAGAAAGATATCGGAGAAACCAATACGAACAATAGAATCAGCTAATTCAGAAGATATGAACGAATGATTGAATGAATCCACGAATCAATGAATAATAGAACGGCAATTGTGGGACATTAATGACTGAAATTTGGTGGAGAAGTCAGCCATCTTTTATTTGTACCAAATATGGTTGGATTGCAGAAAAGATTGTAAAATTTATAAACGATTCCATGGCTGACATTCTTTTATGGTCACCCTGTATTCTTGATTTATTTTATTAAAAAAAAAACTGCGTTGGGTGGAGTACGTACGATAATGAATTTAATATCTGTCTTTAGGGCAATTATTTGTTGATGAAAAGGCGCAATGAGCATATTCGCGTAAGCAGCAAATAAACGCGTGTTTTTTTTTCAACAGTCGCTTCTTTGTCACGATAATGAAAGTACGCACGGTTCGTTTTTCAAATCGACATCACACTGGTAGCGCAAACGGCGAGCGATACACATGCGTGAGCTTTATTTCGAATGGGTGTTCCTAATGATCTCTTGCCCTTTCTCTGTTCCACTGGCTATTTGCATATCTCATGTTGGTTTTATCGACATCCACCCTAAATCTATTACTGAAGACGTCAAATACGTATTCCAGATTGAAAAACTTCAGCAAATTTAGCTGTAGAACAACTACACTATTTCAGATTATGAATCCTATACATATATATATATATATATATATATATGATAATTTTATTTACATAGACATGTACAAAATCTGCAACACTGGCATGTCGATGTTATCGATCAACAGTTACTATAAACTGAGATCTCGTCAAGAGGAGTTAAAATCCGATCTTAACCTCAGATCATATTTGGAGAGAACCCAAATTTTTTGTAAATAAAATTATCATATATAGAGCTCTATTTTGATATTGAGCACTTTTTATAAACCCGGTAAAAATTCTCTGGATATTTTTTACCTGAATTATTACCATTATATATATATATATATATATATATATATATATATATATATATATATATATATATATATATAGAGAGAGAGAGAGAGAGAGAGAGAGAGATAGATTTAAAAATGATACGCGGAAATCTCTCTAAGGCCCTTTCGACTATCATCTCGTCAGGAGAAAATCGATAGTTTTAATTAATAATATTGTCGACACGCAGTGCCTTTTAATTGTTTTTTTAAGTAAATCATTTAATTGACTTTTAATCGCTCTATCGCTAATTTTGGCGCTTTCAATTCCCCCATTTGCTCTTGCTTTCGACAATATTATTAATTAAAACTATCGATTTTCTCCTGACGAGATGATAGTCGAAAGGGCCTTAGAGAGATTTCCGCGTATCATTTTTAAATGTATTTATAAGTTTTGTACCTCAAAACATTTATATATATATATATATATATATATATATATATATATATATATATATATATATATATATATTTATATATGTATATTATTTCATGTATCTACATAGAATGTTATAAGGAGATATAATATTTTATGCATCGATTTTCAGTATTTACTTTCATAGTGCTCAATACGTGAGTATAGATAGGTAGTAAGTTATGAAAATATATTTATGGCAATTAAGGTACACAGAGACTTCCGCGTTTCATCGCCGTAGGGAATCGTTGTGTTGCCGGATGTTTTTTATATACGCATGCTGTCTAGTCTAGCTTGTAAACCAATCAGATTCTAAGTTAGTCCCTCCCGCGGGTTAATGTTTCCATTAGCCAATAGTAGGGCCTCTCATAAACAAAGGTTCGGTTGATTTTACTTCGTATTATTTCGTTTTGTTTTGTAAAGGGTTTACTCATCCCTGTTTCTTTGTTGTGTCGAATTTATAAATGTCCTTATTTAAACACGTGCGTGCTCGTATTTCTATTTTTATGTGCAATTTTGTTTAGTCTTTTTATTTATTTGTTTATTTATTATATAAGTAAATTGTATTCTGTGTAAGCAGTTGTTTGCTATTTTACTTCTTACACCTAAATAGGTTTGGGGCTCTTTAAAGTTTAGGATTTCAAATTTCTCATTCAGACATAATCTACACGAGTCGACTAAATTTCTACATGTATAAGCCTCTCGTACTATTTTCCATTCGATTATTGGTGAGCGTCCGCTTTTTTTGAGCTCCCAGTAATGGTTCGCTAGTGCTGTGTTTATTCGGTGTTTTTTTTGTTTGTTTTTAAATGTGCTGTTGTAGTCGTAATATCTGGTTTTAATATTAAGGTAGGTCATACCAAGGTAATACTGCTGGTTTTCGGTCTTTCCTTGGCAAATATTGGGGTTTGATAAACAATACTTTTTGTAAGCATTCATTTTGGAGTAGACACATTGTACGAGTTATGTAGTTACAGATTTTCCCTTCATTACTTACTTTATAATTTCTATTAAGGTGATTGCTTTTAGGGTTTGTGTAATTACTTATTGTAGTGGTCATATTTTTGTTATCTTTAGTGTTATTTTTGCTATAGTTGTCATTTTTATACAATTTGTTATTATTCTTTCTATACTGTTCTCCTTTAGTATTGTTATTGTTTTCGCTGCACATGTAGGACAGTTTTAAGTTATTTTCATTAACAAATTCATGCAGACGATGTGTTACAGGGAAGTGATTTTGTGAGATTAAGGAATTTCTTGCCAAGTTTAGTTTTTAGCACTTTATTATAGCGCGATGTATACCAGATTATATTTCTTTTCCTTGTATTTTTAATTTTATTATAATTTGTGGTGTCCTGTAATATATATATATATATATATATATATATATATATATATATATATATATATATATATATATAAATCAAAACCGATTTGACATAGCAAACAAAACATTTTTAATAAAAAAACAAGCTATCAAAGAAAAAATAAAGAATAATATTAGAAATTAATCTCGAGGATAGAACAATCGTGAGGCAACGTATTCTCAGATTAAAATCGCTGAAAATCATAAATTAAAAAAATAAATGCGACTCTAATGTAAGTTAATATTAGCGGAGAAAGTAACTCTCAAATAAACAATACAGTCTTTGCATTAGATAAAGTAATTATATCAATGTCAACATTTCCAAACCGAAATAGGTCTCATATTGTATATTCGAGAATTGTAATTTTTTAAAAGAATCTAACTGAAAATTGACAAGGGGAAGTAATTCAGATCAACTAAGTCTAACAATTAGAAATGAAATAACTAATTAAAGGGAGATAAGTGTACTACATTAGATAGTCCAGATATTTCAATAGGAAGACTTTAGAATTTAAAAATATATAAAACAGGTAATAAAATTAAATTAAAGATTAAAAATAAAATAATTATCAATATTTATCTAAAACGGAAAATTAAGAAGGGATACTATTAGAAAATAAAATTAACAAAAGTGTATTTTAATCTAAATTCAAAATTAGTATTCAAATTTAAGCATGCAATAATTCAATCTTACATATAGAAAACTAAACGAACAGATTGCTCTAAAGAAAAGGAATATGGATTATATAAAAGTAAGTACTGGGCCTCAAACATACAACATGAAAGGTAAGTTTAAAGGAATAAAGCGAGTATAAAGATTAGCAGTTAAGGATTATCGACATAAGTCTACAAGATCCAAGAAATTAAGGCGAGGGGTGTATAAGTTTAAGTTATTGCAAATGTGTCGAATCACTATTTAAAATATAATTATTAAGAAGTTAGTACAGTTTTAATTATAATTATCAGTTTTATTAGTGAATGATTGTTTTCATAAATTAGTTAATTGAAATTTGACAAAGATAAGGTTATTACTAATTTTTCGATTTTTCTACGGGAGGTAATTAAAGATTATTGTCAATGTAGAAAAACACTACGAACACATCAAACAAAATATAAGTTTTATTAAACTCAACATATTTAATAAATAAACAAACAAATAAATCAATGATAAATAATAGAAAAATAAACAAGATGTAAATAGAGGCCAAAGATACAAAGAGACAACATAAACCAAGCGTATATTTATGTAGATAGTCCACAACTATTATCTATATTAAGCGGAATTTAATCAAGTCTAAGTTATATATATATATATATATATATATATATATATATATATATATATATATATATATATATGTATTGATGTTTAAAATTTTAATATTTAAATATAAACTTTATGACATCAAACAATCGTAATAGCCCAATTACGTAAGGCTAGAGTATGGTATAAAACTATTTTAATTTAATTTAAACAACGTCAAATATAAGGAAATAACAGATTAACACCATTTCACAAAATTTGTTTTTATTACGAGCATACAATTGTTTCTGCCTATCACCGAGATATTTATAAAGTGTCTATGTATTATACGCATTTATTTCCTGGGGTGGCTATCTTCAGTGCTCGTATATAAAGGAAGTAAATAACGAATTTTTCAGGCAAGTAAAGTCTAGGTTACATTCTGTACTAATTTTAAAAAATACAAATGGAGCTATTCACGTCTATCCTACTTGGCTTTTTGGCTAAGATCAAAGTGTAGTATCTGTTCCGATGGATACTGCACCCCATAGACTGGTATTGTTTTGGCCTTCGGGGCTTGATTTACGCCGGTCTATGGGTCTGTCCTGTACAGTTCTAGGAGGGCCACCCTCCCAGGCTTTGCCTCCCATCTTTGGGGAGGAGTAAGTTTATTGCTTACTGCCTGAGGCGCCCCTACCGGGGAATGCCGACAGGGGCTACCCAGGCAATTTTTAAACCCCACTTTCCCGACCCGACCTTGGGTCACATCTTACTTGTGGGAGTAAGATAAAAACTGGCCTAATGCTTAACTCCTGGAGAGGAGTAAATCAATATTCACTCCTGTAGGTCAAAGTCGCAACATCTGCACGCCAAGTGAGTTTCACTGTTAGTTTTTTAAAATTGTTAGTCATCGACTTAGATATTAATTCCAAATCGCAGTAAATAAAAATAAATATTTTTACCAACCGTTATTTGTTGGTCTGACTTCTTTATTTCTTTTCCTGCAAGTTTTTGACATAAGTAGTATGCCATTACTGTGCACTATATTATAATTAAAACAAAAATGATCGATCTAATTAATTCATGAACGGCTCGAATGGATATGTTGTATACTACCTCTAGTTAAAAAATACGGAAGTGGACGAAAATCATAATGATATATAATATATGATACTATAGTTCTCGAAGGAAAGCATATAAAATGAGGATAACATTGATGTAAACTTGATTGGAACTCTTTAATAATAATTCATATTATTATTATCTCCTTTACTTATGTTTATTTTTTCAAAAATACAAATGGAGCTATTCACTCCTGTACTGATGTTTATTCTTTTATATTTTGCTAGTTTTTGTCGTTTCGTGGTTAATTTTTTCATCTCGAAGTTTGTTTTATTACAGTAATGATATTGCATATAAAGAAACGGCCACACACGAGGCACAATGTATGCAAGAATTGCGGTAAACAGTGCACGAAGAACAAAAAAGCTTTTTCTTAAACACGACCAAAATAAAGTCCTTATCGACAGACTTGAGCGCTAAACATACGACACCATCACAAAGAAATACATAATATCATTACCGAACTCAATTCCTTATCAATAATGTTAATGCGTTTTTTCCTTCTTATCTTAAGTAAAGAAATTCGACCAGCTTCACAATGTAAATACTCTCTCGCACTCTATCTTTCGCGTATCGACTTTTATCCTTACTAGCAAAATTACGCGCCTTCCAGATACAAATATTTAATTATATTTCGGAATTTTTTAGATTAATAATCTGTATGATTTTGATTATTTGGACAACTGTTCTCATATTGGGTATTATTCTAACAATGTTTCGGTTAATATAACATCCGACCTTCTTCAGGTGCCTCTTGTCGAACTCGGACATATTTATATATTGTTGCGCAGCCTCGTAGCTCTCGCTTTCTTTTATTTGGTCCTTTAGTACTCACATTTCCTGAACGATGTTTCTGACAAAGGGAGGAGAACTGCTGTTTTCTATGTCAGAATCTATATATCTAACATTTATCGATGGCTAGTTTTTGATCTTGAAGTAGTATTTTGTTGCTCTTTACATCAAGTGGCTTCATGTCTTGTCTAGAGTGATTTCTATAAACAAAACAAAAAAAAAGAAAAAAGTGACAGTCTTCTGAATGTTGATGGTTAAATCCTCAGAAAAAAGCGATACTAAGAATACAACTACGAATTACCTAAGAATTATACTCAGTCATGGCTGGCAGAACGAAAGCAAGCAACCCCATCGATTAAATGACGAGTTCCGTTCGTAATTCTGTAAATATTTCCGAGTTAGAAATGCTGATTTTCGAGTTCGATAAGACGCACTTGTGAAGGTGGAAGGTTACATCGGCCGCAACGTTGTGAGAATAACATCCAATATAAAAACAGTAGCTCGAATAATCCAAATATTACAAAAAAAAATAATTGTTTCGGGAATGCATATAACAGAGTTATTTACATACCTATGCTGTTTTGCAATGTATAAACCGACAGTTTACGATCAACTATAGCCAAAATAGTAACTTGGGTTCAGTAAATCGTTTTCTATATAACGCTATGTTACACAATAAATACCAAAGAGTTGATATGCCATCAAAAAAGACAAAATAAACAAAGTCCACCATGTTTAATGCATTTTTCATAAAATGTATACACTAAGCAGTTGCTTACGATTAAGAACACAATACAATGGAATAAAACAGGGTATCTCGAACGTCTTTTTACTTCTATCAAAAAGTAACAATAAAAGAAGAACCACCAAAAAGGCACAGCTTCGTAAAACAACACAAATTATAACGCCACATCATTTTGTGCCATGAAAGTGATGCTGTTTACACAGATCTTCCTGATGTGTGACAGTGTCAATGTAAGTGAGTAAACTGAATCCACTTTATGTTCTCTTCTAAACTGTGTTTCTCGCTTTGTTGCAGATCATAATATTGTTAATAACTTCAATAATATAAATCGCACGAGTTTGAAATTTTTCACACTGAAAGAGTGCTCCTAAGTAGGAAAGATACCAAAATATTTTGCAAATCTATACTATATTTCTAAAGTTATAGTAGGGGTGGGACGTAATGGGTGAAAATTTCAGATTCATGCGAGTATTATTTTTGTGTTCATTATACATGAATAACACTAAACAATCAAACATTTTGAACATTTTGCAAAATTCAGAAGGTGCAGGCCAAAAATACCCGTTAGGGCTCCACTGGACTCAAAATCCATCATTTTTTTGTGAAAAAGTGGTTTCATGCGACATTTTAGGTTCTAAAACATCCTCAAAAGCTATGAATGGATATAGATGGTTAAATCTGATATAGTTCAGAAGGGCCATGGATCGAAGAGGTCAAACTTGATTCAATGAAATACAAAAAATCACATTTTTTTCAATATTCTATGCGATTTATATTATTGAAGTTATTAACAATATTATGATCTACAATAACACGAGAAACAGTTTATTTGTTGCCGGTTCGTGTATTGTTACACTTGTTTTGTGTTTTTTACTGTTATCAACATAAACAAAATGAATTCAGGATATGTATTTCTATAGCCGTATGTATTGTACCTCTATTTTGATTTTTTAAATTTAATTTTTACCTTTTACTTGTTCGTAGGGATAACACGACGTTCAGACTGCCTTGCAGGAAAACTGCCCGAACTTTTCTACATTTATTGAAGAAACATGAATCTGTCCATATGGTATCACTAACACTCACATTGGTGTTGATTTATTATTAATTCGTGCTTCTCGTTTTATTAAACGGTACTGGTACAGTTCGTGATCCATGTAAAAACCGGCTTTTGGTTTGGTATCTTCCGGATGTTTACGTGAACAGTCGGAATGTGACGAAGCACTTAGCCAATCAGATTACGAGACAGCAGGCGACAATTTAAAATTCTGAATTGAGTAAATCGCAAAATTCGTCTGCACTGGCGCCAACAGAAAATCTGTACCCTTTTGGAAAATGAAAAAAAAAATTCTCGGAAACCCTAATAAAAGGTAAGAAACTGTTGTTTTTTTAATCACCCTAACCCTAAACCCTAACCACAAAAATGTAAACAACTGGGTTTTCATCACCCTGACCCCAAACTAACCACAACCTAACAATAAACTAGTCAAACATTTTATCGAAACAAAATAAAAATTAACAGACCTGAATGCTCTCATAAAATAAAAACTTTCTTGTAAATAAAATATAACAGTTGTTTCATTACATATTTGGTAAAAAGAATACATATTTTTTCATAAAACTTTACATACTGTGACTTGTTGTCTTGCTTTAAACGTGGTTATTTCTTGTTTAATACGTCGCTTCGTTTTGAGTTTCACACTGTTTCATCTTCATTCGACATCTTCTGGCTGTTTACGTAAACCGCCAGAAGATGTAGACAAAAAGTCTGTTTTAAAATGTGTCAACATAACCAGTACCGATTAAACCCTTTTTTCTCATTTCTTAATTTGATTATCTTAATTTTTGTTGGTATAATTTCTGATGTTTCTCTTCTGAAAAAGTTCAGACGAAAAGGCTTTTAAGAGATTTTGTTAATTTTTCCCATTAAGAACTTTTAACCCTTTTTTTATTGATAAATATGTTTACTTTTCTTAAAATGATCGTATATTTCTGCTATTCGTATATTTTCGGGGTCGGTGCAAACTACAATTTATCAAAACTTTGAAAAATATTATTCCCATTAAGAACAAGTTAACTATTCTAAAATCTAAAATTAAATTTCTTTAATCATGCCGTCTTAACTATGTTTCTCACGGTCATATCTGTAACCGAATTTCTAAAATTAAATGTAGAAATTCCGTAGCAGCCCAATGTGTAATTTTACAAGATAAGATCCCTTTCAGCTCTGATTGTTACAATTCGTTAAATAGTAAATATCTTTTGGACGTAATTTTCGTTCGTTTATTAAATTCGCTTTTCTTAGTTTTGTTTCTAATGACGATATCTTCACCCACAATAAAAAAAAACTTTTGAATATGATAAATACCTACACCATCTGCTTACGAAGAAGTTCGGTACCAGAGTATATTTGGATAAACATATTTTTATTTTTTCTCTTATAATCATTCCGTAACTGGAAAAAATTGTTTTATCTGGCGGCCTAGAATTTTGCATCCCCTCGCCATGTTGATAAAGTTAATATTTTCAGTGAGATTAAACTATTATTTTCCCAACTAAAGCTGTTTCTAACGAAGATTTAATAAGCTTCACAATTAATTTAAGCGATTAAGGTCGTAAGTCATCCGTCATTCGAACTAAATCAAGTGATTGCATTTGACAGAAGAACCATTTTGAAACAGCAAAATTACTTAGGTCGACTCCTAGTATCTACATCACTTGTCCCGACAAATGTTCAGGTGTTGCTATACTGAATCGCGTTGATTATATTTAAAAGATTTCTGGCATATTGGATAATAATAACATATTTTTCAAATTGGGCGATTTTCAGCCAAACTTAAACTTTTCGTATGGAATTAAAAATCCAGAAATATTTCTACAACTTAAAAAGAGAAAATTTTCATTAAAAAGAATTTTCGAGACGAATCATACCTATCGGTTCTAAAAGGACTAGACGGTAAGGTTTTCCTAAAGTGTATACACCAAACATTTTTACGACCTATTTTATCAACCTCGGGTTCTGCACAACATAAACTGGCAAAATAGCTAATCGATATCCCAAAAACCTGCACTTCATTTTTATTCGGCCATTGTATCTCTGATTCGTTTCAATTTGTTTCTTGCATGCACACTTTACCTCTTTCTAAAGATACTGAGTTTTGGGGATTCTTCGACATCAATAGTCTTTTTTACGATGTACCATTGGATGAAACCAGTTGTGTATGTGCGGACTATCTGTAACGTAGCCTTTTAAATCTCCATTCTTTTGTTGAACTAATGGATTTGGCTACTAAATCAGTTTCTTTCAGTTTGAACATTATCATGTATCGCCAAGCAAAATTAATGGTATATTCATGGGAAGCCCCGTTAGCGAATGTTTCTGTTGGATTTTTGGAATATCAGTTGTTTTATAAATCTATTTAGGAGGTTACACACGTTACTTGACAACACTGTTACTTTTGTTTTCCTTCTTTGTGATTTGCACCGGTCCTTGAAATTTACAATGGAGGTTAAGGCTAACAGTTCTCCCAGATTCCTTGATTGCCGTTTAAGTATCCAAGGTCGGTTCAGCATTCGAAACCACCTCTATGTATAAAAACAACAGTTTCCACGGGACTTTATTTCAATTGTTTTTATATGTCCGTAAATCAAGGGTAAATCATCTTATTAGTACCTCTGCCCGTCGAGCTCTCATCATTTATTTTAACAATATACTCGATGCGGAACTTGGAAAAACCACTGATATTTACCTTGATTGACCGGAAAATTACCTTATTCAATAGTGATATATTTATTGACCCGTCTCGGTGACCAATTTATTTAATATTTATATGAAGCCACATCATAATGGATAATATGCCTTCTTTTATTAAACGCTCATTTCCATCTACTATGCTAAGAGTGGTCTACACGACTCGAACATTTGTCTTTTCTTTCCGAAAGGATGTTTTGCACACTATTCAAGAGAATTCTGTCATTTATAAATTTCTTTGTGTCTGTGTGGAGTTGAATAGGTTTGTAAGACTACGCAAATGATAATATTCCAACATATCTCTTGTGCTATTTGCACGCATCATGTTTCGAGCACATCCGTGAATTTAAAGGCACATGATTCTACCATTGATACTTACTTGCTCAGTATAAATAGCTGTTCTAACAGTTGCTCCGACAAAATGTTCTCAATTTGATATAGTAGCTAGCTCGAACCCACATCTCTATACTCTGTAGGCGACGGTTATTAAAACCGCTCGACCTAACTTATGTAAACAAAATAAATTGAAAAATAAGTTGGAAATCTTTTATAACTTGAATCTATCAATTAATTAGATAAAAGACTTACTCCCGGTTTTCCCCCCGATTTACCTCCTAATTACTTTCCTTAACATAAAAATTCCCACCCATTTCCTAATTCGATCTTTCAGTTTTTATTGGTATTATCTGTGACGTTTCTTCTGACGATAGTTACACGAAAAGGCATATAAGAAAATGTATTACTTTTTCTTATAATATTTTTCAACACCCTTTTCAGTGATAACTATGCTGCCTCTTCTTAAGCTAATCCTATATTTCTGCTGTATCAAAAACCTATATATATATATATATATATATATATATATATATAATTCAATATTTATTCCAAAAATATTTAATCGTGTAGGGAATTTACACTCAACATTTTATTGTAATCTGCTCTATTTTCGCCGATTATATAATACATGCTGTCTCAGGAAAAAATATTTTAAACAAAAACAAGTCTTAAAACAATACTTTATTATACTATTTATGTTGTCTACGAACGTTTCAGAAGTATAATGTTCAAGTACTCTCCTGATTGGGCAAAATAGAGAACAACGGGTTTATCAGTTTAGACCACCTCACTGGTGAATGTCAAATGAACAGTGTTGATTTTAAAACTTGTTCCGAATGTTGTTAAGATCTCTCCTCTAATCAAAACCACCTTGTGAAACACATCTTGCCATCGTGTGACGCTGAGGATACACTAATATATAAAACTCTAAGTGTCTGTTTTCAATCAAATTTAACATGCGTCGGCACGTAGATCATGCACAACAAAAGAGAAATTACCGTTTTGTCACAAACTTTAATTGTCACGGATCCGGTGTTTATTCTCTGTTTCTGTTGCACTTTTAAGCAAACGTATATAATGTACCAGCATCGTACCAGGACGCTAGTATGTAACCGGTTTAAACCCTCGCTAGTGTGGTACTTATTTATAAACGAGGATGAAGCATTTTGACTTACGACACTCGATATTTATTTGCGGTCATCTCTCTAGGTTCGCCTTATGAGTCATCAGACAAAAACAAAACAGAAAAAAAAACGGCGTTTCCACGCGATTGCGAGTTAATATTACAATATAAAAATAACATTCTTAGTGGTTTTTTGATTAAAACAAAATCTTTTACTTTGGTATGTGTGTTCTTTAATGCATATAAAAATATTTTGGGTAATTTAATTCTGTAACATAATTTTTATTGGAAACAATTCATAGTAAACGATTAGTATAGAACAAATTGCTATTTTACTCATAGTTGGGAGTATTACATAAACAAACACGTCCAGGAAGAATCCGATACTCATGTTGCTGATCTCCCATGTTACAGTCCCTCGGGTAACCAACAGAGCAATCATCTCTCTCTCTCTCCCTCTCTCTCTCTCTCTCTCTCTCTCTCTCTCTGTGTTTCCATTTCATTTAATTCACCAGATAAACACCCTTTCCAAGGAGACAACATTAAGAGATGCTTTTAACTCGGGATATCCCCAAATAATCGATAAAATGACGTCTTCGCCCACTATACAATTTTATTACTCTGCCTAAAAAAAAAATATTAACCACTATGTACCAGTTACTAAAAATTATAAGAGCTAAGTATTGAAAATGAATAATAAAAGTTACATGTCAATAGTTAACCCTTTAAAACTTATATGATTCATTACATCACAGAGAATGATTCAATTACAAAATTGATCATCTCCCTATTGAAATAATGGCATAATGTTACATAAAACAAAACGAATCCAGGGCTACTACAATACACACATTGCAGGTATCCTATAATACAGTCATTCAGACAACAAACAGTTCAATCATTATAATTGAAAAGGATGCGTGTTCTTACTCTGTTCCTCGGTGTTCACGCGTCTCATAGTGATCTTGCCTGACAATGGCCAATCTCAATCTTCAATCAAAAGTCGGCAGGACAACTACAAAAGAGGATACGTCAATTAATCAACCAATGAACACATTCTTAATGGAGAAAATGAGTTTATTCAGCCGAGTTTTCATTTACTGTGAGACAGAAAGGGGCCAAGGAGAGGGGGCAAAAATGGGCTTTTATGAGAAGCGCATTACTTGTTCAACCAGACTACAATACTTCTCATTTATTTCTTGTCGCGGTACTTATTCTATAGCGACTCCCTCTCAGATCCGTCGTCCTAACCTACTTCCGTTAAGTTATCGTTCCCATGATAGCGGATTGCCCCAAAAGGTTAACCGCCTGAATCTTGCTAACTCCCAGTCTATGATGTATCTTGTTTACGAACATATTTTAACCTAATAATTACTAGTTGATGTACACATTTATATTCAACAGGAGGAAAAGAAATAGATTCGACTGGAATCATCTAAAGTAGGATGTTTAGATGATTCCAAAGTCTCAGTCCGTATCCATTACATCAATATTGCTCTCCCCCGCAATACTTGTGAAATGTGACGTACTGTGACCGACCTTCTGCTATGAGGTGTTCTAATTTCTATAATGTACACAATTCGGATTATGACTGTAATAAAGAAGCATTTCGACATGACCGCCCGCCAATTTCAGATTGAACTTTTGACTTAACGATTTTCATGCTATAAAATTAAACTTACACATATATCTACACAAACATCCATTAATAATGGAAATTTGCTTTCCGTCTACCTAGAGCCGAAACTATACTATTACTATCTTTTAATTCTCAATTAAATTTACTATACTATTTCAAACTAGTCTTTACATTTCAGAAGGAGTGTAGTATGTGGTCTGTTGCCATGATATAATCTTTCTGGGTATTACCTTATCCTTTTTTATGATGATCGTATAGTATCTGTTCTGGTGTCAGTAAAAAAAAAACTTACCATTACTTTGTCCTTGAAAAGTTGCGTGTTATCAGTATTGGTGTGAAGGTAGTATTCCCCAGGCATTACCTCCATCTTTAGGAGACAGTTTAGTTCATGTTTGTTATCCATGTATATATATATATATATATATATATATATATATATATATATATATATATATTGCTAGTAATATATAATAGAAATATCCAAATCAAATTATCTATATATGTTTTATCAGACGAACATGAAAATGTTCAAAATTCATTATTTTACCACTATTTAATTATTTCATTATAACTTTCTTGTAGATTAATATAATTTTTTTTGCTTTGTTATGTAATTTATCCCCAACGTGCCCGGGTATGTCTATTTCCGTCTTTATCTTGTTTCTCCCTCTTTATATATTATGTTTTTAAGCAAATATAATTCGTTTTAAACTCATTCCGAATACCTTTTATGTCTACTATTTTTGCGGCTTATCAAACAAAAGGTCACTAAGTTAATATATATATATATATATATATATATATATATATATATATATATATATATATATATATACATATATATATATATATGTATATATGTAATGTTTTTATGTTATTATGTTTTGTTTATTTCTATAAATTGATAAAACACGTATCCAGTTTCAAAAAATCCTTTAGACTTACGTAAGATTCGAACTTGGTTAACACACAATGTAAGCGTAAACACCTCGCATTTAATTTTCTGTATTTTGAGGATTTGTACATCGTAAAATCTATCGCCTTAGTAATGTGTACTCTGCCTATTCCTTTTTTCATATGTGTACGAACAGAAAATTAAAAAAAAAACATAACTTTTTAATAGTATATTGATTCAACTATCAATCGATTACATGGACATTTCAGATTCGAACCTTACTTTTACACATTCGCATCTAAAATTCACTATATGATACGAATCAATACAAAATGACACTTATGAGATCATGCAACTGTAGCTACCAATGTGTTAGAATGTTATCGTGAATTTATATTTTAAGATGTTTGTCTGTAAAGTAACGATACTGATGTCACAACTAAATTATTTTCAGTGCAAACTACGAACCACATAGTTTCCCCTTAAAATATCCCTCTACGAATGCACTTGTCCATACTTTGCTGTCACGCTTGTATGTACTTTCGGAAGAGTTCCTCTGGGATGTCCATAAGTTCCATCGTTAAGCTCCAGATAATGAATTCCGGCTCTTTAAAACGAGTCTGCTTAGTAATCTATTCCGTTGTGTTTGACAATATGAAAAATTTCATGCGAAGCAAAATCAGGTGAATATGGTGGTTATTCCAATAATTAATTTTTTAATTAGTTGTTCGGTCTTTCCTCAGTGATTATAGTTGAACAACCTGAAACGGAGCATGTGCAAACAAAAGCAGGTAAAACAAAGATGCAATGGTTCTAGAAAGCTAAGATTCCAGTTATATATTCCCAAGATATCATGATAAATGATCACATAGATCGTTAACGCTCTTTCGCCCCTATCTCGTGCAACACTCACTGTTATTTTTCTGACCGCCCTTATACATCCGTTCGAAATTAATGAGAGTTTTTTGTACTCACGCTGTAGATGTGTGCTTATTTATACGAATAAAAAAACAAAGACAAATTGACCTTCTTATTTGGAGAAATTTACGAACACGTACACATTCGAAATACGTGACGAAAGACACAACAACTCTGACTCGTGATGTTCGATTGACAGCGAAGGTTTTTTACGGTGTTTCAGTTTACATTTATTTTGGAGATTTCGTTGTTTATATCTCGAGTTATCTGTATTATTAGATAAGTAGATGACCCCGTCTACATTACACAGTATTGTTTGTGTGGCGGACGAGATGACTCAGTACCTGGATCGAGTAATATAAATAGTCTTAACTCACCTTATCACCGCCATAGAAGAGCCTATCTTAGTCTAGCATGTAGAACCTCGATGTGAGAAAGAACAAGTAAACGTTGGAACGAGATTAGTTATACATATAAAACACGTGTGACCGATGTGCTTTGCCATCAATAAAAGACGGGCTTAATTCAAGTCTACAGAAAGCGTGTTACCACTTATGTGAGCGATAAAGATCAGTATTGAAAACAATGTTATTGGAAAAAAGTCCACTCCGTGATTAAGGTCCAATAGTATATATGTTGTTACATTGGATACGATGTTTTCGGAAAAGTCTATATGATAATGATCTAGTGGCAGATAAATTGTTACATTGAATACAGTGTTGTCGGAAAAAAGTTTACTACGTCATACAGATTGAGTAGTAGATACGTTGTTACATTGAAAACGGTGTTATAAGAAAGTCTAATCCGTTATAAAGATCTAGTGCAAACACATTGTTGAGGAAAGTATACACCCTAATGAAGTTCCAGTGGCAAGTACGTTGTTTCCATTTCTCCTTTTTTATTCTTTTAGTTTTTGAATTCATTTTAAGAAAATGTTATATTTTAATTTTATAGGTACTGGTAGAGTTTGTGACCCATGCTAAAACCGACTTTTCGTAAACAGGAATTTTAGTGATCCACAAACAGACGGTTTCGTTGAATCACAGCTCCTCCGTGTTGCTAGACAAGGAAATGCTTGAAGCCGGGATCGAAACTCGACCGTCTAGGGGACAATTAGCTGCTGCTAAGATAGGTGAAATCGCAATAATAAACATTTTCACATGCCGGTAGCTCTACTTGTTTTACATAATAAACATTGAGTTTATACGCTAGTGACTGTTTGTTATTTCACTTACCAATGTGCTCAACACACATATATATTTACTTACCAATATGCTCAACAGACATATATATTTACTTACCAATATGCTCAACACACATATATATATATATATTTACTTACCAATATGCTCAATACACATATATATTTACGAGGATAAAAACGCGATATATCATAAAATAAAATGTCGTTAAGACAGAATCTATAAAAAAACAATAGGAAAAGAATAAACACAGGAATAAATAATCAAAAACGAGAAGTTTACCAGCTTCGTTCGGATCATCAGAAAAAAGTATTTAACTTATTGAATAACGGACAATACATGATAAAAAGGAGACGCAAAACGGCATGTTTTTAGAACGTACGTAACAATTTGAAAAATTAGGCGGCGCGTGCAACAAAGACGTAATTCGAAAAAGGGGAAAAATAAAAAAAGAAAGGAATGAATGCAAACTTGGCTGAGACGCGGTAAAAAAATACATAGTACTTTAACCGGTATCCGAGTTTGTTGTGCAGTGGCGACGTATATTGCATTGTTTCAGTACGATTTTGCCAGATATTTAGCGAGAAATAGGATACGAGTCTATGGTTTAAGTTAGATGGTGATGAGAGAGGGATTAAAGCACTTTTCATGCACTTGCGGCGTGAGAGAGAGGTTTCAGTTTTGAGGAGGATGAAGTCTGTAAAGTAAAACTTGTGTGTGAAAGTGTTCCTGTGTATAACAAGTGCGTTATGTGATAGCTGTGTTAAGGTCCTGTTGATGTTCGTAAATGAAGGACTTTATATTTCTGTCCGATATAAAAAATCAGACATGAGGCACATTTTATTTTCTAAGCACCGGCTAGGGAAGAGGTGTCCTTATACACACATTTATTCCGAGATGTGTGAAAAACAACTACAATTATAAGAACATGATATTTATTAATGGTGCAAATATACAGACCTTAGAACATTATTAAAACCAAAGTCTATTTGTGACATCCAGATTTTTATAATCCTTGAACGAAGTCCTATATATTTGTATAAATATATATATATATATTTATATATATATATATATATATATATATATATATATATATATATATATATATATATATATATATATTAGGGAAATTTCCCCAGTAAGCAACTTGATATAAGGAGCTAGAACAATACTACTTCAAGGTAAAAAACTAACTAACGATGTGTTAGACTTATAGATTTCGACGCAGAAAACAGTAAATCTTCCCTCTTTGTCAGAAACACAGCTCACGGAATCTGAGGACAAAATGACAAATAAGGGAGGCGAAGGTTGCGAGGCTGCTGAAAGTAAACTCAAGGTTAAGTTTTAACTCTCCTTATCTATCTATCTATATATATATACCCCTCTCTCTGTATATATATATATATATATATATATATATATATATATATATATATATATATATATATTAACGGCGATATTTTGTGTGTGAAATGTTGAATATGTTGCTTTCAGAACCACATGTGTTCGTTGTTGCTTGTCTAATGCAATATGTATGCAAATAATATTTAACAAGTACACAATGCAAGTCGTCCAACTTTCACTGACTTATTCTTACTAACATGCTTGTAGTCGACTAGTATCAAGACAACTTTTTAAATTGACCAGCTAATATATTGCAATTTGGACCAAAATACGCGCGACAGTTTTCTATTACAAACTGGTTTATTCGCTTTAAAAATTTAAAAGTTTGTCGCTGAAAAACAAGAAAACAGATTCTTAAGATGCATACATGCAATCTGCACTTTTAGCGATGCAAATGATTTTTAAAACGTAAGCGTGATAGACTCACTACCCGATTTAAATACACACTGACAGACCTAGCATTTCATAGAGATGCGAGCACGCGTCGTAAACATTACGAATCGACGTATACTTTGTTGATTTTATATAAAACGGTTAATTGTGGAAAAAAGGGTATAAATAAGCATAGCTAACAGCACACATGTCTTGCTCGTTAGACAAACATTGTATGTCATCACTCTCATTACACACACGCTAAGAAAGATTCGTAACCTAAGACGGGAAATCCACACTGCTTCGTCAATTATTAAAACATTTACAAATCTTTATTTATATAAAGTTATGTATGCGCATAGGTTTTTATATTTATGTGTATAAGATTCACTCCGAACCTAATAAGCTGATCATTATAGAGTTTGAAACATAATTGCTAGGTGTAAGCGTGAATAAAGTAGGATGTATTTAATTGAATTTTGTTTTATGCAAAGGGAGCGGAGAGTGTTCGAAAGCTCTACGTGAAAATCAAGATAGTTTTGATCTTGTGACATTTTAACAGCAGGTATAAGACATCAATAAATAAGTATTCCCCAAATTTCAGTTTTTTGAGTATTATAAAGGATTTTATGGGACATAATATGGGCACACCCTCCCATCTAATAGTTCGAATACTTGCATAAAGTTTTGTCCAATGTCATCAGACACCAATTAAGCAAGATTCCCTGAATTTCAATGCTTTCTTAAGACGCCTTAAGCTCAATAGATTTTCACGAATAAAAAAGAAACATGTATTGGATTTTGATAAAAATGAGAATATGAATTATACATCGGACTTAGTCACATTATATCTTGGTTTTAATATTTGTTAGGAGACATACAAGTGGTGCAAATCTCTTCTGTTCGGGAGATTAATTTTACCTGTTCTGAAACGGTTATTCTTTTAGTTCCTTTATATGTGTTGCTGCACTATAACTCCATAACTATTTCGACAATTATTATGGGATTTGGAACTGACATTTTATGTTTTCACACAGTATATACATTTGTTTATTCTTATAAAAGGTTTCATGAAAAAAGTTTTAATCCTTAATAAAATTGTGCTTGACTCGGATTCTCACTAAATGCAGATGATCTAACGTTCTACTCATAGAAATAAGTGTGTCTATTTGGAACCTGGTTCCATCCTATACTCGGTGTTTAAATACACAAAATTACAAATGTTCTAGTCTCCACACTCCGTTTATTTAAACTCTATTTCCTAAAAAGTTTCACGATAAGAAACATTTTCAACCACTGGTTGTCATATCCGATTGCACCCTTCCAAAGTCTCCAACTTTCAAACATCTCAGCCTGACTTTCTCAACAACAGGAAATGCAATAAATCCATGTATGATGCCACAAAGAAAGTAGCCTCCCTTTACCGGTTTAGAAAACGTCTCACTCTTGCAACTGCTCCATATCTTTACAAAGCCAAAGCCACCAGTCGCCCGCGCATAGAGGCTTGTTGTCACATCATGGCTGGTGCACACACTATTAGCATCTCCCTCTTATAGAGAACAATGTGACTCTTGTTATCAATTGTATAACTTGATATTTTGACAGAAATATATTTCTCTTCAATCCTATTGGACGGTTGTATACTATGACACAAAGAATATTTGTCTTGGCAGCTATGATACAATCTTATACTTTAACCGACAAAAATGTTTCTATAGCTTACTATGATATAATTTTATATTTTGACAGACAAACATATTTCTCTTGAAAGCAATGGTACAATTTGATACGTTGACAGAGAAACATGGTTTCTTTCAACGATTATGGTACATTTTGATACTTTGATGATACTATTTCTCTTGACAGCTAAGGTACAGTTTTATACTTTGACAGAGAACAATATTTCTCTTGGTGGCTATTGTACTATTTGTTACTTTGGCATGCTTGATACTTTTACAAAGAAAGCAGATTTCTAATCAGGGTTACGGTAAAATTCTATACTTTTAAAAAGAAAAATAGATATTTTCTTTGACGAATATAGTACAAATTGATTGATACTCTCATAGAGATTCGTATTTATCTTGTCGCTTATCGTAAAATTTGGTGCTTTGACAGACAATCGTATTTGTTTTATAGGTATGTTAACATTTGACAGTTTGATGCAGAAACATTTTTTCTCTGGGAGATATATGGTACCATTTGATCCTTTATTGAATCTTATGGTAGAATTTCGCACTTTTACAGAGAAGAAACTTTTTTCTGTAAAAATACGGTAAAATTTGATACTTTATCAGCCGAATATATTTTCACAGCTATAGAACCATTTTTTATTTTGACGAACACTCATGTTTCTCTTGACGGCTACTTTACAAAAAGTGACGTATACAGGGAACAAATTTCAGTCCTTTCAATATACCGCAATCGAGGTTATATTAAACATAATACAATATCTCAAAGAACATAACCCTAGTCACGTAAGCTCTATTGAAGTTCGGTTTTGCTATACCAGTGCGTTTTTGATTGATTGGCGCATTTCAAGATCCGGCGCTTTTGCACTTACATATTCAAAAGTTCCCCAGTGTTTTAAAACAGTCGTGGGACACTTATAGAATGAAACCATTTCACAAGATGTATTGGCTGACCTTAACGGTCGCTTGCTTTGTTTGCATAAGGTTGTTGCTGAGATCTTTTAACCAACATGCGAAATAGTTCAGTGTTCAAATATGGCGAAATAACGTTCATATATTGTGTACACGTTTTTGTTATAGTGCGATATGGTTCAGTGCACGGCTGCTCCTTCGTAACACCTGTCTCAACTGGAAATTTTTACAACAATGAATCGTATCACCGTCCTAAGTACAGATAGTGCGCTGTATTGTATATCATTACGCTACACAATGTCTCGTGAACTTTAAAAAAGGGTGCATGATACCTCAAAATTAATGTTCAATTTCTAGATATTTTTGTATCACTCAATCTGATAAAACTGTTTTATTGATATGCACGCTGAAGTCCTCATGTATGCCGGACTTAAAGATGTCGCATATTACTTAGGGGCAATAAACACTGCCAATTATGGTTGGTTACCGGTCAATTTTGTATAAGAGTGTTCGCTAATGGGCTCGGAGACCGATAAAGGAGTTGTGCCCTATATGATATCTCTCTGTGGAAGCGAATTAAAAGGGGGCATTCGGGTCGCTCTCAATTATATTCAACCACTTTATTTTCATAGGGTGTAATTACTTATACACGTGCCATATTTGGCATACTGATAAGAGTGTTCGGTAATGGGGTGTGAGACCGTGGTTCAATCTTCAGTCGAAGCATACTAATGACTCAAAAATGGTATATACTAAAACACTTATCATTATAAGGTTAATCTCATGGGTAAGTAGAGTAATCTTAAAAAAAGGGTTGCGCTCTCCCCTACACCTATGTTAAGTAGATATTGAAAAGGGACACTTTTTTGGTCGCCCTTGACTATGATCGACCACTTTACTTTTTTGCCAATAAGGTGAAGCAGTCACATCTTTTTATGTACTATCTGTAAATTGACAGGTGTACCACTGGAGTTATGTACGTATTAGCGAATCAGAATCTCCAACGTAGGAAAACAAGAATCACTTGACTATTTTTACAGCACCACGCGATTTCGCTTTTCACACTTAAGTAAACACACTGTCTGTACTAGACGTCTTTCGTTAATTCCTCTAATTTGTAAACAATTTAATGGATATACCAAGCATGGCGCACGTTACAAAGCTTGATTATCAGCTGTTTTGATTCCTATTCAGCCCAACCCAAATAAAACGTTGATGTCGTCCGTTAATTCATATTTGGAGTAAGACGAACCTTCCGATCCAGCTTATTATAATTATAATGGAGAACGGATACCACTAATCCCTTATCATTATAAAGGGTTGGTGGTGCTCGTTCATTGATCATGGCATAGTCTGGAATGAGTGTCGCTTGGACATCACCGATTATCTCAATCCACTCCCGATTTTACTGCCGAATACGAAATATTTGAACGACAGTATTTGTTCTCAGATAATCTTCACATTCACCTTTCCATCTTGCCGCTTTTACCACTATTGTGGTGGATGCGGTGCACCAAATGAGTGGCCAGTTCTTCAGCAAGGCGAGGTTAGAAATAACCGAATTAAAGCAGACGTGTAGACAGCAAATTGCTGCAAATAGATGTTATTTGTTGCCACCAGTCTTATGTACATGTGTTTGGATATATATGGTGTGATTTTAAAGCAGCGTATAGAAAATATACCGTCGACTAGTTACCTTAATCTTGGTTCATAGGAAATATTTAGAATCAAAGTCAGTTCCTGACAAAGTTTAAATTAAGCTAGACGTGATTTGAGGTTTTTAGGGATATAGAACTCATAGATTACCTGTGGGACGATCCAGCAATAATACATTCCTATATAAGTGAATAAATAAGCTAGTTTGGGGGATAACGTAATCATTTTTTATGCATACATATATGCATACCCACATGCGTACATATATATATATATATATACATATGTATATATACATATTTACATACATATATACATACATATATACATACACATGCATATATACATACATATACATATATAATATATATATATATATATATATATATATATATATATATATATATATATATACATGCAGGAAGTAACTGAGCACATCCGTTCCATGGATAGTGAAAAGAATAATAAGGAGTGGGGAGAGTTGCCATCTCTATGGATATCTTTTTAGCTGAAATGTGGGAGTTGGTCCTAGGTAAGTGGATAAACCACCTCTACTAGAGGTGTTGTGCAACAATCTTGTCGTCGTTATTCGGAGTATCTTGTTCTAAAACAATTAAGGAAAGCAATGCAAACTAAACATAAGTCAATAAATTGTGTTTCACACGAATTGCATCTGTCTGCTCTTACTTCTGAAATAAAACTTGAATACGCTACCAGGAGTCGAACATTAAATCTGACTCACGGGCTGTTCTACAATGACGATTAGGACTGCATATATAAATACGCTTTATTGCGAAGCCCACCTTCGAATTCGATTTACATATTATAAATGTACTCGCGGGACCCGTGGAAATCTTAAAGTTGTATCCTTCATATGTTGCATGTTGCTGCCGTTCTTGAAATAGTTCTATTTTTTTTAACTTCCAGCATGAACACAGACCCTCCTATATTACTGTACAATATTTGAATAGAACAGATACTACACTTTCATCTTAACCAAAGGGACAAAAAAGTGTATGATATTTTGAGTTTAATGTTTGACATATAGTGATATCCGATAAACATTTAAAAAGTTACCTTTCTTCCATTGCGTCTTCTTTAGAAAAGGAGTAGTGTGTGATAAGGTACGTACGAACATGACATTGTCTTATATAGATACGTAATTGATGACATGGTATTTTTTATGCTCGAGAATAACATCCCTTTGGAGGGGGACACGACCCTACACATAACACGCCGCAGACTGCTTCAATCTCCGCTCTGAAAGTGGGACGATTTACTTTGATGTTTTTTTTTCTTAAGTTGAATTGTCGCAGTTGGTTCCGATTCCAAACTTAGAAAATTGAGTCCCTACGCAAACGTTTCTTACTCCGCAGTTTCTTAAGAAGTGTTGACACAGATGCTATCTCTCTTTAGCGTCTCCTCCGTGCAAGAGTGAACCTTTTCCAGACAGTACAAGCGTTTTTTTTCTGTAAAGGTCCGACGTTAAAATACACATACGTATTATACTCATACGTGATGGCGGACACGCCACATTCGTGTATAGTTATCACCAAAAAGCATACTCGTTTATTTGTTGCGCCACGAACTGGAGGCCATTTAAATACTTTAAATCTATATTACAGTTGTTTGCTACCATTGATTGGGCGAGCGATACGATAATGATATGCGTCTCAGGGGGGGACAACTTTATTTCCTTTTTTCACAACTGTGCCGCTTCTTATCAACTTCTAATGTTACTGTTAATTGCTAACCCATAAAAATACTATACTGTACAAAAGTCTTCAGACTGTTGTCTATATTAGAGATATAAAACCAATATATTTTATTATTTAAATTATAGGTCCATTGGATACACACAAAAATCTAACAGTTGGACATGGAAGTGTACTACATTTGTTAAACTATATACAAAGTAGAGTAAAATGATTAAGATGAATAAATAATTAAATAGTATATTTTATTTTCAAAAGGTCTATATGATACTATATTGTTTTATTTTGTTTGGATAATGAAAAAGTACTTTTTTTATTTTCTAAATGTACATAGTACGTTTTTTCTGAATAATAAAAAAAATATTTTTTTATTTTCCAAATATACATATCATATCATATAATATTGTTTCATTTCGTTTGAATAATGAAAAATATTTTTTTTATTTTTAAAATTTACATATTTTATCATATTATAAAGTTTCCTTTCGTTGGAATGAGGGAAACTATTTTATCGTCAAAACATATATATATTATATCATATTGTTTTTTTTTTCGTTTCAATAATGAAAAACTATTGTTTATTTTCCAAATGTACATACGACATCATATTGTTTAATTTTGTTTAAATAATTAAAAAGCTATTTTTTATTTTCAAATTTACATATCATATCATATTATTTTATTTCGTTTGGATAATGGAAAAAACTATTTTTATTTTTAAAAGGTACATATAATATATCATATCATATTGTTTTATTTCATTTAGATTATGAATATATGTGTTTTAACATTTTCTGAATCGAAATATCATATCGTATCATATTGTTTTATTTTGGTTGAATATTTAAAAAACTACTTAACATTATATAAATGTCCATATGATATAATATTTTCATATTTCGTTTTTGTAATGAAAACCCTATTTTTTATTTTCTAAATGTGCATATCATATGATATCATATTGTTTGGTTTTGTCTGACAAATTAAAAAATATAAATTTTCCAAATCATATCGCATTGTTTTTTTCGTTTGAATAATTCAAAACCTATTTTTTCAAATGTCCAGGTGATATCGTATTTTTTATTTCGTTTGTATAAGGGAAAATTATATTCGGAATAAAAATATCATAGCTTATCATATTGTTTTATATCATTTGAATAATGAAAAAAAAAATTATTATCCAAATATGCATATCATATCATATCATATTGCTTTATTACGTTTGAAAAATGAAAACACTATTTTTATTTTCAAAATGTATGTCATATATTGTTTTATATCATTTGAATAATTAAAAACTATTTATTATCTTCAAATGCCAGTATCATATCATATAGCTTTATTACGTTTTAATGAGGAAAACGTTTTTTTATTTTCTTTACATATGAAAGCATGTTTATTTATTTCATGTCAAGTTACGCATATAGATTGGACACGTTAGAATATCGCTTTCATTATTACACCATATATACTGTTGGCACCTAAAAATACCATTTACCATTGTTCACACGACAGGAAACAAAATGGCATTATATGTGCAATTGGAAAATAAAAATACATTTTTCATTTGCTATTAGTTTAACCTTAAACTCTGTTAAATCATTGTACACCACTGCGTACGTTGTTGAGAAAATATATCAGTTTGATCGAAAGAGTTTGTCAATTTTCATGACAGGAATAAAACAACAAAACATTGAATCGGATATATTTAATCGTTAATTTAGTTCCCATTTTACTATCTGTCTATAAGATTTTAAATCCATCTGTGTAAACGCTTTCAAACCCCACGTTTTGCGGAGTATTAAATCAAGAACATAAGTCAGTTGTAAGACTACATACATAACCTAACGTCTTCATATTGTATGGATTATTCCCAAAGTTATGACATTAAACTGTTGATAACTTAAAAAACTATTTATCAGAACCGGCTGAAATGTTTATGGTGGTTACTGTTATCACAGAGGTTCAGATGTGTTCATCACATTATAAAAAATAGGAAATTCAAAAATTCAACTTTAAACGTATCAAACATTAATGTAATTATCATAGAAAATGCGGAACTGGAATAGCTTCCATATTAACTGAGTAGCGAGTTTCTACGATACACAGTGCCAAAGTTATCGCCAAAAGTTTGACCTTTTACATTTTCCATGACCGTGACCTTAAACTTTAACCTATATATCCCCAAATTTAATCACTTCTAAGTTTGAGCGTGCCCGATATTTTGACCCAGGTTTAGTGACGATTACGCAAGCGATGTGGACGCAAAGCTGTACATATACTAACATACAATCAAGCTCGCCCCAAAAATATAACCTCGGTAGCGGAAGTAAATATCTACTTGTAATTACCATGAGATCAAATTCTTCGGACATCACACCAACAGAGTATGATCTCTTTCACAGTTTTCAAAATCATTTTGGTGGATTCAGATTTAAAATTTAATGAACGTTGCATTAAAACCGATCGCTTGAAATATATTGAAGAGAAGAATTTAGATTAAAGGAATTCGATACAATTTTTGTTTGTTTGTTTTATTAAGTCTTTCAAGAATTGACATAACTTTAGTTACAAACTGATGTATGTCCATTTCAGGTATTCATTCGTTTGCGATAAAATAATCTAACGGGATTTGATATGTAAAAATAGACAAACGTCAATTAATCATTCGTCAAATATCCTCTCTATTTGCTTAATAGACACATGTGAATGCTTTAATAAGTGCGAGGGTGTTGTGCCTAAATACGCAGAAAACATGTAAAAGCCTTATTATGAGCAAAAAGTGAACTAAAAATTAATATATTTTAAAAAGTGCCTGAATACAACGTAAATATTTATAAATAAACTTTATAGATACATAAAAACATTAATCTGTTTCCATGCGAGAACATCTTAACTGGACTTCTTATGAGATGCGCTCGCATGGAAACATAGATTCATTTGTGTAGACTGTTTTAATATTTTATATATATATATATATATATATATATTCAAGAGCATTATTTGATTTGACAACATATGAAAGCATAGATTCCGTTACAATGCATTAAAAAAATTAAATATTCACACATATGTTGTTGCATTTTCAGCAGTCTCTGCGAGAAAATTAATTAAATAAAAACGCGCGCCTGCAGTGACATAATAAACAAGACTGAAGAAAATGCAATAATTCTTAATAATTTTGAAGATAGTTTTTGAAAAATTGCTGTGCAACGGACTGTATGTTTTTATAATATATATATATATATGTATATATATATATATATATATATATATATATATATATATATATATATCATGTTTTCTACACTCGTTACTACGGAATTGCGTAAACGTACCGCCAGTCAATGGATTCGAACCGCAGATCCAAGCATTATAAACCTTTGTCTAATAACTATTCGGCTAAGGCTACGACCACACTTTGAAATGCGAGAGAAATACGCCATGTATGCTGAATGTATCAGAAGTACTGAGATTCTAAATAATTTAGATCTCTTAAAAATGGTGAACCTTGCAATGTGGCCCATTTTATAGTCTTCAATTTTTTAATATCTCTCGAAAGAGCTCAACTTAACAGAGATTAATATCAATAAATACATATTTCTAATATCCCCCCAACACACATATATATATATTGATATATATATATATATATATATATATATATATATATATATATATATATATATATATATATATATATGTACGTTTCGTGTTTTCTACATTTGTCAGTACGGAATTAGATGACCGTAGCGCTGATCCAACAATTTGAACAACGGATCTAATTTTTTCATCTTCAATATTTATTAGTTCTCAGAATGGCTCAACGTAACATACCTTTATCTATATAATAAATTAAAGTAGATTTTTCCGTAAGTATCCGACATTATAGCTATGTAAAAGAAGCGGTATATAACATTACGGTATGATCAGATTTGATGTCACGTACTGACGCTTTTTTGTCGGAAAAGATGCGCCTGTTTTGTTCGATTTCAGCAATTTCTACATTTGTTCCGGCTTGCCTGCTGCTCTTAAAATAGTCATTCATAAAGGAAGTCGGAAAAACTTTCATTCACACGCTTACATATACTTTTAATTCTACGACCTTACGCTGAGAAGTATTCTATAGATTATTTTTTCATCGTCAATATTACTTTTTTTCAATTCTCGCTATTGTCTTTTACCTGTTATAGTTTGATTACCTACATACATGTCGTTCTCTCTCTAACTCACACTTTCTGCTTTTAGGGCGTTTTACTAGCTATTCCAGAGACTTCCTGTTACATTCTAGCTTAACCGAATAGCAGGTTCGCTAGAATTGCTTGGTTGTTCATCACCGATCACTTTCTCCTTTTTTTTCTTTAAATTTATTTTTCTGATGTATTTTTGTACTGCATTTCTTATTTTTGTTGCCAGGCGATTTATTTGACAATCACACTTTTCTTGTCCGATCTCGACGGATACATTCACCTACTTATTTACGTTTTTGTATCCAGTCGCCATTTCTCTATTTCAGAATGATACGGTCATACGTCTAATCCTATTCCCGAATAACCGAATACGCTTTCCGAACACTAAAACATGACAGCTCATAATGATATAGCGTTCGCCTAACAGTTTATCTTAATTACTTTCTTTCTGTTTTTTAAGTGAAAATTGTTTTAGTTTCTTTCGAAAAAAACATCCCATGACACGCTTTTTTTCTGTTTTCCCTTCTTTCTTTTTCACTTTTCTGAATTACTACGTTTTTTTTTGTCTTGATTTTGATTGCGGCGCTTTCTTCCCCAGTGTCACCTTTTTTCTTCTGACTTATTAGCGGTGGGGACGGAGGATGCCACTACATTTAAACGTAGTCACGAAAAAAGTGAGATGATTTTTTAGATGACGGCATATACCTTCTTCTTCTTCTTCTTCTTCTTCTTCTTCTTCTTCTTCTTCTTCTTCTTCTTCTTCTTCTCACTATAATTAATCGTCTTCTTTCTATTATTATTATTATTAGTAGTAGTAGCAGTATTTATATTGCACACGGAAGCTTGCTGTTACTTATATTGTTATTATTGTTTATTATATTTTTAGTACTGATATTATTATAAGTATTACTATTAGTAGTCTCGTAGTAGCAGTATTATTATTAGTAGTAGTAGTAGTAGGAGGAGGAGGAGGAGGGGGATAAGGAGGAGGAGAAGGAGGAGGATGAGGAGGAGGAGTAACACGCGGGGGCAACATTGAAAAGTTTTTACTCTCGCTTTCCTTATTTTGTTATTTAGTCCTCACATTCCATGAGCGATGTTTCTAAGTAAGGCGGAAGAATTGCTGTTTTTGGATCGGAATTTATCTATCAAACACTTATGGATGGCTATTTTTTTTTTACTTTAAAGTATTTTTTAGCTCCTACCATCAAGTGGCTCCATGCCTTGTCTGGAGCGATTTCCATTAAATAAAAAAATTACAAAAGAAAAATGTGAAATTACGAATTTTTTTAGATGACAATTGATACTTCGTTATTTTTAGTGCTATTGTTATTGTCGTTACTATTATAATCATTGTTATTATTAGTTGTAGTTATAGTAGTAATAGTATATATATTACGACACGGAGGCCTTTTTTAGATGATGGTTTTGAATTTGGATTATTCAGACTATTAATATCATCTTAGTTGTTGTTTTAACAATGTTTCGGACGATATAACTCGAAAATCTATATTCTTGGTTATGATCGTCTGTAGTGAGGATTGAATATATATATATATATATATATATATATATATATAATTTTCATTCAATTCAAAAGACCACGCAAAGAGTAATCTAAAATCATTATTTTCATTAGTTTCTTCAAGTCATCACATTAACCCTCATTCTTGAGTGGCTTTTATCCTTTATATGTAGTGAAGCATTAGTAAATAAACATTTTTTTTTCAAAGTTGTATTTCCATAAATTTAAACTCTTCGGAATTAGTTAAAAGCCACAATAATGGTAATCTAACATACAGATTTGTATAGAGACGATTCAAAATGGTGGCTGTGACGGACATGAAGATTTCGAACTTTGATAAAATGATGGAATTCGTCTTGATTTATCTTATCCGTGACATAAAATGACGTGTCCTTACTTGACATGTAAAACTTGAATGTGAGAAAGAACAAGAGTATCAATACGCATTGACTACGTGTGGCTGACGTGTTTTACTATATATAAAACACGAGCTTAATAGAAGTTTTCACTCGCATTTTAGCACTCGAATGGATAAGATCATTGAGCAACAAAAATCAGTATTGAAAATGACTTTGTTGGAGAAGATTATGCCACATATTGAAGTTCTAGTGACGAGCACATTTTTCCGAGTTCAGTTATTGGAGAAAAGTCTATTGCGTAATACAGATTTTGTGAGAAACTAGTTGTTACATTGAATACGGTGTCACTGGCGAAATGTATGGAATGTAACGAAGTTCCGGTGGCGAGCATGTTAAATCAATAAACAGAGACTGTCTTTCTCTCATGCTTTTCCATTTTTAAATAATTCCATCAGCGTCACGTTAGGCAGTTTTCCAGACTTCAATAATTCTGTCAGAAAATATGTGATAGCTGAGAAGTGGAAACTATTTTAAATTTACAGAAGAATATGTAATTTGCACAGAGAAGATTATTTAGACAAAAGCATGTTAACTTTTTTCATAAACTCAAAGTAGGATGGAAGAACTGGAGACTGTTTTGTTGTACAGCGCTAAAAGTTGGTCATTCAGAAGCAGACTGGATATGACATACGCTCGAATGATGAGAGCAATCTTTGCTTATACTAAGGAAGAATAGATTAACAAATAAGGAGCGATATGATAGATCAAGAAACATAACATTGAAAGTAAGAAGGTTCAGGTTCCATAGGCACATGCGGGAGAAAGCATTGTGGATTCTTTCAGCCGCCCGACACCTGTTTCGGCATTGCTTAAGTCCGGTGTCATGGAGAAACCATAGACGACTGAAATAACAGCAATGTAAGCCGATATTCCTAAATTGAAACGATAAGCATGTAACACGCAAAGAAAGCATTGCTCTTCAACTGAGTCATACACCTCTAGGACATTATATATATTTTTTTTTCGGGAAATGATCTGCCACGTTGGACCATAAAGTGAATACGTTGAATAGTGTGTGTACGCTTCATTGCTCTAAGCCATTCCCTTCTTAGTCAGGCTACAACTATTTAGCGCACCTTTGTAGGTATTTATTTAGTGGATGAATCGTAACAAATCTTTTGTTTTTAGCTTTCAACCCGCAGCGAACGCCATGATTTTTTTATTATTAATTTTAAAGATAAGCACAATATAAACGCAAACACACTTTCTGTCTAATCCTATGTGGATCCTTATCTAAATAAAGCAAAGCCAATTAATTAAAATTAAAGTTTAAAATTCAAAAATGAAAACATGGGTTCCATATTTAGTAAACAGGCACAACATCGACTTTGGAATTTGGTAGGGGTGAATCCTACCTTTCCTTACAACCGCTTACTAATAGAAAAGACGTTGCTAGCCTCTCTCGACGCTATCGTTATTTAAATTGAAGATGCTCGACTGAGCTCGAATCTTTGGTCTGTCATCGTAAGAAATTCGCAGAAAGAGCTCTTTATTTTTCTAGCACAACAAAAATGTTTATTTTCTATCCCCTATGTGATTACTTTCGGGTGAAATTTCCAGCGACATAGCTTCTTGGCAAGAGCTTTCCGATTGTGGAACACATTATTGCAGGAGTGCTTTTCTGCTGATTACAACTATGTCGTCCTCAAATTCAATGGCAACAAATTATTGTCTCATACGTAATTATCAGTTTGTATAATTGACCAATGTTACTACTCGTATAATGTTCCTCATCTTTCAGCTGGCTATTGTTTCTGCCTCGTTACCCCTTATACTAGTGTGACTCTTGGCCTTAAGTTATTACCCAACTTCTGTATAAATTCTACCTGCCAATATTTTTTTCTGTCTTTCTTACTAAAGGCAAATCTATCATATTACAGTTTTAGTGACAATATAAACATTATTGACTTGCTATGGTTCTTATTGTTGTGATAATACTGTATTGCTACTACTATTATTTTTTTCTTATGGCCTAATATTCAATTATAGATTAATATCTAATATAAAATTTATCATTATGTATTACTTATACTTTTAAATATTATTATCATTAATAAGATATGATAATTATTATTATTATTATTATTATTATTATTATTATTATTATTATTATTATTATTATTATTTTTTTTTTTTTATTATTATTATGGTTATAAATAGGATTATTATCATTATAATTATTATTATTATTATTGTTATTATTATTACTAGTTTTTTCTACAATTAACATTTTTGTTATTATTTTTATTATCTCTACTCACTAGGAGTTATTACACAAGTCATCGTCAGTGATTGCTCACCGACAACAATCTGGGGTGTTCCTTGGAGTCTGAGTGACAACAAGCCTCTCTAGATTTCCAGTACTCTACACTTCTTTTCATCACCACCGCAAATGACATTGCGGTATCGCAACAGCCGCCTACCATTAATTTCTCATTATTATTATTATTATTATTATTATTATTATTATTATTATTATTATTATTATTATGTACTCACTAGGAGTTCCCACACAGGTCATCAGTGATTTATCACTGACAACCGGTGGTATTCCCTGGAGTTTGAGTGGCAACAAGTCTCCCCAGATTTCCAGTATTCTCCACCTCTTTTCGATAGCCACCGCAAATAAACTTGCAGTATAGCAATAGCCGGTTACCATCGATTTCTCGCTGGTAAGGACTATTGGTCTTCTTTGGGATTTGAGTGGCAATACGCCTCCCCAAGGTTCCAGCATTCTCTGCACATCCAGTGGAGGTCTGGTTTTTGCTGTCCCTCCTCGGTCTTCTCATCCACCTTGATCCTCTGCAAACATTTTGTGTAGTATCAACCTAGGCTGGTACCATTTTATATTTATTTATTTAAAATTTATAAATAAATAAATACAACTCATTATTATTATTATTATTATTATTATTATTATTATTATTATTATTATTATTATTATTATTAGTAGTAGTAGTAGTAGTAGTAGTAGTAGTAGTAGTAGTACCATTGATATTACGACTATTATTATGATTATTGATATTACCAATGTTATGATTATTATTATTATTATTTTAAGTATTGGTAAAACAAACATAATTTTATGTACACGTATTTTGTTTCTTTTCTGTAAAAATTGTAAATGTCTTGTGGAATAATAAGAAAGTGTTGATGTTTTCACTGAACCTCTATTTGTGACCTTTGCCAAAGTCGCTGGCGAAGTGACATATATTGAATTCATGTATAAAAAAATAATAAAATAAAGACAATTCCTGAGCGTCTCGGAAACGATTATAAGCCATTGTTGATCCTGAATTCTTGGAACTGTTATAAATAATGTTGAAGATTTAGTTTATTTTACTCTTTCCCTCAGTCTTTCGCTGTCTGTCTGTCTGTCTGTCTGTCTGTCTCTCTCTCTCTCTCGTTCTCTCTCTCTTTCTCTCTCTCTCTCTCTCTCTCTCTCTCTCTCTCTCTCTCTATATATATATATATATATATATATATATATATATTGAAATTCGAAATAAAAAATGGTCCAATTTTAAATGATAAAATCATTTTTTTTGCTAAGACTTTCGATGAATACATCTTTATGTATATATGGTTGTTGTTCTTCATTTTTTGGTATAAACCCCAAGGGGTCAGATCCACCGTGGAGTTCGAAAAACACGTCAAGTTGTTAGAGACGATGGTTTAAAGTAAAATATAGTCCGGTCGATCTTGTTGCCCTGGCTTGGCGCCTTTTGCATAAGGAGATCGATAACATATTTATAGCACTACGTGTCGGAATATCTATATTGAAATTTGAAAACAAGTCCAGAAAATGGTCAAATTTCAATGATAAAATTATTTATTCATTCTTTGTTACCTATGACTTTCGATAAATAAATATATATCAGAAGCTAGATTAATTCTTTTTTTTCTTCTTCATTTTGTTGGTATTAACCTCGAGGGTTCAGATCCACCGTAGAGACCGAAAAACACGTCAAGTTGTTAGAGACGATAGTTTAAAGTGAATAATAGTCCGATCGAAGAAAACGTGCCCCTTCTTCAGTAAACAAAACGTTTATTTACATATTGAAGTTGTTTATCATCTATGCGAACGTGATATTTAGGGTGGACTTACAAGTCCGTTTATTTCTTTTAGGTGAAATAAGACGCCAGGTTAAAACATGAAAAAAGATGCATTAAACTACAGGAGGTCATCGGGTTATGACGAAAATACGTTACTAACGATCTGCTGTAACCAGATTTTCGACGTAAGTTGGATCACACTTAAGCTGTTCAGAGCGTTTTACAATGTCTAATTTAACTTTCATAGTGAACGTTTTATTTTCCTACAAACATAAGAAGAGTCACTTTTACAGTTGGGAAGCATGATTAATGACACGCAGTAAAAGAAACAAAAAAAGAAACAACATAACCCAGCGTCCAAGGAACCCAAACGTCATACGGATTTCATTTTTACGACGACAGTTGTAACCAGAGAATCGTCTGTAATTACTGTTTCGTTACAATATCATCTGTCATTTTGTGGATAGGTCCATTATTCTTCGCTCAAATATTTTCCTATCTTTACCGGTTAAAAAATTTCCAGCTAAATGTGCTACTACTCTCATCACGATTGAAAGTCTGTCAATTCAAAGATTTTTAAGATACCAAAACATGTTAATATCTGATAGAAAATGGTTGGGCAAATATGGAGAATTTCGAAAATCCTCTCTACTTAACTCACGTCTTCAAATAAATGTACTGTTTGAAACTGTCGTAATAAAAAAAATATGTTCACAATTAGCGAGTGTTCAATGTTTGCAATGGATGGTTGCGTTTAATTTGTCCAGCTGGTGAGAGTATACTATGAGTCCTTAAGTGGAAGCCTCATCTTCAGGTGAAGTGCTGCTTTTTTAGGTTGTTTATGGTCGTTCTCTGTACTTCATCAATTATCATTTGCGCTTCACATTCTTATAGGCGCACCATTCCTTGCCAGATTTAACCATTCTCTTATAAATATCGTTTTTAACGTTTCTGCAATGAATCCCAAACGAAAATCGGTTAGCTAGGGTTAACCTCATCTGATTGATATGCAACCCAAACACCGAGCTTGCTAACTGTTATGGTACCTTACCTATAACGGACTAGTTGAACTCTTTCACTCATCATAAATATTGGAAGCAATTGCTTCTCAGTGTTAGATTCACTCCGACCCGACAGGAACTGTGCCATTTTTGGGGTCTTTTATCTGTCGGGCTGAGGCATTAGTCTTGGGTAGTCGTAAGAGATCCACCCTCCCAGGTCCTGCCTTCCCTCTTTGTGATGGAGTAAGTTTTTTTCTTACTGCGCCAGGCGCTTCGACCAGTAAATGCCAATGGGACTGCCCAGACAAATTTTAGGTCAGAGTGTTTCTTTCTTTATGGATACTGGTTTTGTACCACATCTTTCGTGTTGTGCGAACTAAGTAAATACTTGGAACCACACCAGTATATACTGGCAGTCAATTAATGACGTACACCCATTCTTGTTCTCTGTTGTATTATGTCTTTTTCAACATACTTGTTTTCTCTAAACTCCCAGTTCGTGTCTTCTCCCCGCCCTTTACAGAGTCACATCAGCTAGCAGCGAGGTATATTGAGTTGCTAATAGAATCTTTAAAAGGCCCACAACAACTGGCGACGTTGACTTTCGAACTTAAACTTCCACAACATTAAAGGATTCTTGAGAATCTTTAAACGAACCCTACAACAACTGGTGACGTGGAATTTCGAACTTAAACCTCCACAACATTAAGGGATTCTTGAGAATCTTTAAACGAACCCCACAACAACTGGCGACGTAGAATTTCGAACTTAAACCTCCACAACATTAAGGGATTCTTGAGAATCTTTAAACGAACCCCACAACAACTGGCGACGTGGTATTTCGAACTTACACCGCTACAACTACTGGCGATAAGATTACAATAAGGGATTCTGCAGAGCCTTAAAATGGATGCCACAACTTGAACCGAAGTATATTAATGGTTTTCTGAGAACTTTACAACAGAACAAATGTAGAAAAATCAACGGTAAATTCACCCAACCACGTCCTAGTTCGAAAAACTAGCTTTACCGGTTAATCAAAAAGAAAGAAAAACACGTAAAATACCTACTTATTTTCTCCCAAAGCAGAAAGGTCAGTAGTGTTTTATTGCTATTCCGGCGCTATGTTAATTTTAAACAATAAGAGAATACATGATCTTTTCTTTTCCCATCAAAGGAGAAACGTCCTGCCGCCAAAAGAAAACCTTAAAAACTAATTTTTTTCTGTTGACTAAAATGCTGGCCGTAAATCCTACGGTGACGTGAAAAACGTACTAAAAAGTGATTTTTTGTTGGTCGGAGAAATAAAAAGTTTTATACTGTTTATTTTTTACAACTAAAATTAGGTTTAGCAGCGTAATATAAAAGAAATAACTTCCAAGCAGCCGTATTCTATAAAGACACATTTTAAACATAGAAGACTTTAAAGCAACGCTCACAGAACTTGTCAAATATCAAATGCAATAGTAACAAAAAAGTGAAGAAAGACAATTAAAGAATGAAGAGCGATTTCAAAAGCTTCTACGTGAAAAGAAAAAAGCCAACGAGAGGCAACACAAGAATATGAAATACTTCTGGAACAAAAAAGAAGGCGACAAAAAACTACTCGAACAAAAAAGAGGAACTGATAAAAACATGAAGTATTAATGCAAACAGTATCGCATACGATGATGCTTTTTCGCATCATGCCGTTTGGAGTCCATTTGACAATTTCATTTATTCTCTTGACGCGAATAAAACATTCGTTTCATATTTCAGAATGTATGAGAACTTATACAAAATAGATTGTGAAAATTGGGGAGACTTTAAAAACTTTCGCCTACTGCTCCGAAAATTAGGCACAACGGAACATACCAAATTCGAGGACTTTATTTTACTCAAGAAAACAAGCGACTTGACTTTTCGTGAAGCGGTTAAAGATTGAACAGAATTATTTAAACCAAAGACTTGTTTGAATTTAGTCAAACAGATGGCGAATACTATGCAGCGTTCGCGTCAATCGTTAATAAACGATGTGACGATTTCAACTCATCTGAACTTAGCGGGGATAACTTTAAATGATTAATTTTTGTGCAAGGACTTGTACTAGGAAAACACGCAGAAATCAGAGGTAGGGTTAGAAAGTGCACCAAATTTAACATTACAGTAATTAGCCGATGACTACCAAAGATTTATACGTGTTAAACAAGATTCAAAAGACAGAAGAGCTGTGCATTGCGACCATCAGAAAGCTACGTCAGAAAACACATTTTAAATCTCCTTCAAAACAATTCAAAACAAAATGAGGAATTATTTTCATGCTCGACAAAAACAAGCCAGCTCAATCAAAAAACGGGATAAATTACCACTAAGCCCCTGTTTCCGGTGTGGATACCTCCATAGGGTAACGGATTGCCCATAATGTTTACAAACATGTATAACTTGTAACAAAGTCATACACGTTCGCGTCGAACAAATTTCAAGTGTGAAGGATGCAACACGTGTATTAGATGTAAGGGACACACCGAACACAATAATCAGAGGGCTTCATGTTTATTGTAGACAAAAATCGAGGGGACAGGCTACATAATTACAGTATATCTCTTCTGTAGCTAATCCCCTTGATCCTGAAATATTTAAGGAATCGGCAGGAGGAAACCTTATTAATCTACTTACCAAACTTTGTAACAGTTATTTAGTTTTCAATTAATCCGGTGGTCTGACTACATCCCGGTGTAATAACCAATGATAAGAGGGATGCGGGTTTACTTCGACTATAGTCGATGATCTGTTTATTTGATTCATTATTAGCAAATAATTCATCTTTTTAATAGACTTAGTTTTTGAAATATACCTTCCAAGAGAAATATTAAAAACTCTGCATCATTATAAAAATGTCAGCAAACGTTTTCTCTAATAAAATAATTATTTATTAAATTTCTCCCTGTTATATTTTTATATTTTTTATTAGTTTAGTTTTTACTTCTATGTATGCATTTCCATCTCAATATTTCCATGTCTAAATACCGAAGTGTAAGGTTGAGCACACTTTTAGTTGATTTACGATAAATAACTATAAAGCTACTTATGAATTATTTCCCTTGATTTCATAGATCTTTTAATGAAAAAACAACAACATTTAATTCATTCCAAATGGATTTATTTGCTTCCTAGTGCGCCTAAATGAATGAATGCTACAATAATTTTTTTTACCATAAACTACTCGAGTGTATACTAAATCAGAATATGAAAGGTTTGCAAGTTTATCTTTGGTAGTTTCTGTGAATTAAGACAACTGGCAGAGTGGCAGAAATAACATGTAAAGATGCGTATCACAGTTAATAAAATAAATTTCCATGGATAAGCAAGTTACTATATTTTTTACTAAAATTATTGTTTTACTGGTATTGGTTTTCTTCTGATATAATATCGTACACACGGGAATGGCTACATAAAGGTTGCCAATATCTAGAATTAATGTAGTGCTATTGGACTGATAGAATTTGAATGTGGAACGCCGAGTAGTTAATCCGTGCCGGTATCAACTTAACTATCGTTGTTATCCTGTGTCGCAGTTGTTACCATGATATTTACAATTCAAGGATATAATTGACTTGGCTGATGTGTTTTCTTACAATTTATTTGTCTATTCTCCTTTTTTTAAATTATGATGTGTTATGGTTGTCAAATAGACATTAATCAAAGTGTTCGAGATCTTCCGTTAACAAAGCAGACAAGCCCTCTTTTATACGAATTCAACCTGACTTTATTAGAATAATGCGACTACCGTAAGAAAATGGCCTCCTTAGGCAGGCTTTATACGTCCCAACTCCTCACGCGTTAATGTTAAATGTTCATCGAACGAAATATGCTCTTTTCAGTTTCATTTGTTTGTAAAATGCGTAAATTGACTCCCATCATTCTTTACCAGAAAGTATTCATGAAAATTAGACTGTTCTACGGCATACAAACCATTTTTGATTTGTTCAATCTGAAACACATTCTAAACAATCCTCTACTCTATAATAAAAACTACTGTGTACTTATTTGTATATATATATATATATATATATATATATATATATATATATATATATATATATATGTGTGTGTGTATGTGTCTATTTTTTTATTTTGTAACTTAAAGTACTTATAATAGCTCAATATTTTAAATTCAGTATTTTTTATGTAGTCCAATACCATATCAATATCACAGAGAACAGATTCACGTCATTTTTTACAACTTATTTTCTTATCATCATGATATTTATAAAATGTTCCTATGCATTTATTTATTTCTTTGGTGTGGATATCTTCAGTGCTAATTCAAAAAACTTTAAAAACGTGCAATAATTTGGCGATTATAGCCAGAAGTACAGTCAGTACTCATCATCAACGCATATATATATATATATATATGTATATATATATATATATATGTATATATATATATGTATATATACAAACACACACACACATATATATATACATATATATATATACATATATATACGCATATATATATATATATATATATATATATATATATATATATAAATACATTTATACATGGAATTATGGTCCTTTTACATCTTGTTAAATAACATGTACGTATTCTATCTTTTTATATTTCTAATCATTCATCATCGGCTATCATTATTAATGTAACTATTTATAAAATTAAGGTGTATATTTTTACTGACTGTCTTCGTTATTTTCTTTTTTCTTTAGTTGTTTCGGTTATCATTTTCCTTTTTTCATTTTGTACTCCTTTTTTTCGCACGTGTTATGTCGGTAAATTTGCGTGACTTCCGTTTTGCCCATATCACCGGAAGTATTCCGACTATTCTATCTTCTAGCCGATCAATAATTAATATTCTTAATTTTTCAATATCTGCTATAATTATTATTCTAAATATTCCTAAATTAAGATATAGATTTTTTTCACTGATCATCTTTATCATTTTCACCCAATCTTTCTTTTTTTCCCCTTTTTCGTTAGGTTTTCAATTATCTTATTCCTAATTTTCCCTTCTTTTTGTTATATTATACGTTTTCATCGGTGTGTTTAGGTGACTTCACTTTTGTCCCGAATTACCGGAAGTATGCCGACTCATCTATTTCCAAACCTATAATTATTCAATATTTTTAATCGTTTCTCATTTACTTTAATTATTCATGCAAATGAATTTTTAAAATTAAGACATATTTCCTCTAGCTTAACTTGTTGTTTCCACCCAGTTATTTTTGTTTTTCTCGGATTTTTTCCTATCTTATTCCTGTTTCTTCTGCTTTTATTCAAATATATGTGTTCTTCGGTGATTGTTAGTGACTTACATTTTTCCCGTACGACCAGAAGTATGTTGACTTTTCTATATTTTTACCGATAAATATTCAATATTTCCAATCATTTCTAATCTACTATAATTATTAATCTAAACATTCCTGGATAAAGATATATTTCCACTGGCTTTCATTATTTTCGTCTAGTTATTTATTTATTTATTAACTTATTTATATTATATGTTTATATTGGTAAGTTAAGGTGACTTTAATTTTCCCTAATCACCGGAAGTATATCTACTTATTTATTTTCTTTCTGATAAATAATTCAATACATCCACTATATATTGAAGATAATCTGTAGTGTTAAGAGTGTTTTTATAAAATATGTTTATATTTAATTATAAACGCCTTTTCTATAATTAATATTTAATACTTTCTCCTTTTATTACGTTTTTATTTTAGTCGTTGGTAAATAGTTACTTGGATATTCAACGATGCTTTATATATATATATATATATATATATATATATATATATATATATATATATATATATATATAGTGTGTGTGTACTTCCATCTTATGACACAGAAGTTAGCAAGTAAAAAACCGTACCGAACAAAACCATTTCAATTATTGAAGGGAAGGAAGAAAGTATGTAGAATGGCAAACGCTCCGTGCTGTCTGTAATGAATTCTGAAAGAAATTCTTCACTTTAAATAAAAATTAAACTGTTGATGTTTTAGCTCTTAAGGTCATCAGAAATAGTAGTAAACATGTCTATATAAAAACTTTATGACTACCGTTATCGTATGATTTTATATGAATATAAGTGTGAACACTGGCGAAGCATAATTTGTTTTCCATTATTTCTGACGGAGGGTGTACACTTGTTCATTACCTAATATTAATTAAAGGGTACAAAAGGTAATTGCTTTCTCCTATTCCTCGTAGCATCAGGTACTTACAAAAGAGACTTCATGTAGTTTGCCAACACACATAGTTTACGTGGTGCCAGGGAACCGACAGGATTCGAACTTGGCTTTCCCAGGTCATCAGTCTGTGACCTTATAAGATCCCCACAGTGAAACACTCATTGCTATATATTGTTGGATTATAAGTTTACTTATAAAAATAAAATGTTTTAGATTCCGGAAATCTATAAAATATCGATAGTCTTGTACATTTCTCCAGTACTTCTGATCGTCATCCCAGTCTAATAATATTAAACCATATTAATGGCATAGATGTATTCTCTAAATGTTTTATCTTACTCTTTTTTACTCATTTGTTTCGAACTGTTCTTCTGTTCGTTCATTCTTCTGCTGGTTTCTTCTGAAATCGTATTAAATTAAGCTGATTGTATAGCCCTGTTGTTTAAAGGGGTTAGAAATGTTAAGGCTATATACATATTGAATTGCTTAATAACTCACGCCTACAATTATTTATTCATCATAATCAGACTTATTTTAGTTACGAATGACTGACATGATATTACCTTGCCCGTTGACCACGCTCTACTGAAAACCAGCACAGTATAATAAAGCAAAACTAGTAGTAAAAATTGCAAATACTTGTAACTTGTAAGTAATAACGGCATGAACTCCGGGTGGGTTGAGCCAGCTTCAAATAAGTTCACCGCATTCTGCGTCAAGGTGGTTCACCAACGCTTATCAGAAGGTGTGAGGGCAAACTACCAACTCCATGTCTGTTTTCAACGTTTTTATCCATTTCTTCAGTTGGCCGCCTTTTCGCTTCCTTCAGCCAGCAAGTGAGATTAGGACAGCCGACACGTAGATGAATTCTTCCTAAAGACATCGAAGAATGGGTCAACATCAGCAAAGTTTTTTTCTAGAAGAGTTTCCGTGATGCCGGTGGTGTTGCATTTTGCAAAGCTGGTGCGGTTTGGGATTTGGTCTGAGATGTGGATAGTATGATGCGTCATAGGCAGTTCATATTGAGGACTTTTGGTGTGTGAAGATCTTCCTTGAGCGTGTGTCATGTCTCGCAGCCCTGCAGCATTACTAGGCATATAACTATGTTCTCGATATGTTTTTACAGCCTTTTGCATTCATTCCATTCCACAGTGTTTTTCTCTGCGGTCCTTCTTCCGTTGTCTTTTTCCTGACATTCAGTTTGTCCTCTCTTTCTATTTAAAGTATTTACAGTCGCATGTTGTAGCGTCACTCATTTAAATCTATATTTTATATCCTCCCACTGCACATCTATAATCACTACATTTATAGTTTCATTAGACTTAGCTTGTATTTAGAAGTGATGGAGAAAATATGGATTATGTGAACTAGCTATAACTATACATATTTAATTTTCAAAAATAAATCCTTATAAAGATTATCTTGTCTTTTTTTCTAATGAGTCAGCACTTATCAAGGCTAAAATCCACTCAAAGTTGAGGGTGGATGATGAGGATAGATTGTTTGTTGATTGGTGAAGAATATTATGAGATGGCAGGAAATGATGAATGAGAAATAACAAAATGATATTACTTTTATGGACTATGACAAGTATTAGTAAACATTAGATTTGAAGTTAACTATGTTGTAGTCTGCAGGGAAGTAGTCCTGTAGTGATTCGGAGAAAGAGAAACGAATTATCGGTTATTTGAATCTTTCGCAATGATGATAGTCTGATTTTCATGAATAAATGTTTGTAGAGGTATTCTTAGACTGGCACAGAATTCAGGAGATCTGAAGAACAATTATAATTTTGTGGGACAATACTTATAATTATATTCTGACCTTCATAAATAAATACTTGGGGGAAACTTACGAAATCTCATATTTCATTCTCACCTGGAAAATCCATGTTTTCTGCCTCAATTATTAAGTGATTTTCTGATTTTCTGTAAAGTCGTGCACCAATCTATGTGGTTTTTATTGATCTATTTACTATTAAAAGTTATGGTATTTTTATGGCTTGTCTCTTCGTATGAAAATAGAATCACGTGGTTGGTTGATAAAAGAAAAACAAAAATAGGCAGAGTACACATTACTAAGGCAGTAATTTTATTATAACAATACACAAGGTTGATTCTAACCGAAGTCTGAATGATTTTTCTTAACTGGATAAGACTCACATTCTCGTCGGCACAACATAAATTTCAATCAAAATACTGGATCCTAACTTTAAGAACAATCAGGATAAAAGCAGATACTTATCTTTTTTAAACTGTACACAAATTGGTTTAATTTGACAAATTCTTCATTTTTCATACATAAATGTGTATATTTAATTTACTGCTCAATTTCATAGAATAAGAATTATCAAAGTAAACAAAAGATGTGTCCAATAATAATATGAACCACTTTTCTTGACGGTACATACATTTATTTTTCTTTGGGATTCTAAAATCCTGCTCCTAAAGATTAGATGATTCTTTAGCCTGACTTTAAAGGTGATACATATTCCAGAAATCCGGTTTAGATAAGTTGCTTAACTAGACACATTCATGCCTGGAAATAAAACTTTTATGATTATACATTTTTTAAGAATTAAAAAATAATAGCATATAAAGGAATGAAGAAGACATTTTGGGGGGAATCTCAGATAGAATATTTAACGGAATGCGATCCTTATATTTATGTTAATTGTGACAATCTTTTCAATAATCCTTTTTTTAACGGTTAAAGTTTGAAGATATTTAAGAAGCAAAATTCCCTTGATGCATAACAAAACAATAATTTTAAAAAAATCAGTTAATATACAGTTTACGTGCTACCAATCATTATTATAATATAATGTATTCCTCAGCGGGTCGGTCTATCACACTGAAGTTAAACATAGCATTTCCGTTGTTTAGTCACACTTTAGTTACGGATAGCATTTTTAGATGGGTTCAAGCTTCTGTATTAGAGATTATGTCCATATGTTGGTCATTCCATAAGTCTGCAAGACTTAAGTTTTAAATACCATTTTCAGACTTCCACAATCTTAAGAATGAGATGCATCATAAGAATCCGAGGCACTTTAAGAATCCAATGCATCGTAAGACTCACACACCTCTTAAGAAGCAGATGATTAATGGGAATGCATATAAAGAATTCAACACATCTTTAGAATATGGTGCATCTTAAGAATTAAACACAGTATAATAATCTGATGCATCTTCAGAATTAAACATACATTAATTATCTGACGCATCTTTCAAATTCAAGGCATTTTAAGAATCAAATTCATCTTCAAGCTCCAACACATCTTAAGAATACCTGTTATTGCTAAAGGCAATGTAATATAATGAAGTTTAAAACGTGACTATATTTTTCTTTCTAATTTATTTAGATATTCAAACCTTTTTTAACACTAACAATTTATTTAGAATATGACGAATTCAGCATATTTAAGTATATTAATACGAACAAGGTTACATAATATTGCCCGTAATCGAATAATGACTTCCGTGTACTTCTACTCCCAGTCTTAGTCATTCTATTCTATTTTTTTTTAATTTCTAGCATTCTCAAGTTGAGTTGGTTTAGGGAAAATAACTTGCAAACTATTTACACCATTATTTACGACTAAATAATCCTTAAACGTCTCCATAGTTAGATTAATATGCCGTTAGTTAGATTAATATACGAACAAGGCCCACCTTGTCTTATCTTGTAAACGATTCATAGTTCACATAAAACCGTTATCAAAGCTGAAGGAGACTTTAATAAATACAGTTACAAGACAATATATTTATTCTTATCCTCAAAAAGCTTTGTCAGTAGAAAGACACTACTATCTGTTTCTAAGAGTCGTTTTCGTGTGTGTATAAATTTGTTCTCAAATATGTCATGCGGCATATGCACAGTATTCTATTCTTTTAAGTTATCGCCGATCACGTGTTCAATTTCAATTGCTTAATATCACAACGAAAGCTTTATACAGAGATCTTCGTTTGTTCCTTATACATGTACTGATGACAGAAACCATATCCGTTTTATTAGGACCCCTTCCCCTGTTAAATAAGGAGGCTTTACACCATTAAAAGATTGTGATAGGCGAAGAAGAACTATGACCTCTAACAGTATTTCTTTAAAACTTGTATAAACCCACACAAGGCATATTGCTTCTGAAGCGTAAAGGACTACTGTGGTAAGGGCAAAGTTACAAGGGTGGTGGGTAGGACATTTCTCACATTACATTTAAATTTCTGCATGTTGATACTGTCGGGAAACAGAGAGCAAGAAGCGAATCCCAAAGATAAGTGGTCCGAGTAGAACATCTTCCTGCATCGGGTGGGATAGAGTTTAACAGCTAGTCGTGTAGGTCGTTGATATTTTCGATTGGGGTGTATAAGTGCAGTTAGTTAATAATTTGTAGGGTGTATAAGTGCAGTTAGTTAATAATTTGTAGGGTGTATAAGTGCAGTTAGTTAATAATTTGTAGGGTGTATAAGTGCAGTAAGTACATCGGAGCACATTCTGTGGAAGAACTTGTAAAACAAGCACAGCGGTGCAACACTTCGGCAATGCAACATGATCTAGAGCTTGGCGGACAGTGTGGGATTAGTGGTTGGTGCACCAGCACAGATGTGGGAACGGTATTCGATGCACCGGCGAATAACCGCTTTTTAGAGATATTGGATATTATTCAGTAGAACAGTTTTGTAGAAGGAGCCTACATTCTTTGCAACAGCGTTGGACATTTTCTGCTCTCTCTCTCTCTCAGCACCCCATTGAAACTTTGAGAATGAATTAAAAGAAATAGCTTGTGAATAGATATCTTAGAAATTCACACATGCATACATTTCTCAAAACTAAAAATAGTGCATATAGAAACTTTATAATTTCGGGTGACATCTGACAGCGCATTAAGTGTATATATCTTACGTGAGGGATATTAGATTAATATAAAAGTCAGTTCGTTCCTGAAGAGAGAGTAAGATCGAATTTTTAGCATGTCGATGTAAGCCATACACTGTCATACTTGATAATATATATAAATATATAGTATAAATATTTATTCATACAAACATTTTGGCTACATATGTGCACACATGTTTCAGCTGCGACTTTAGTATGTATAGGTTTTGAATAAAGTCGTATAAACGTATGCAGATATGTAGCCATCATCTTCGTACAAATAAAAATGGATACTAAAATACAGCTCTGATTGTTATTTAGAACTATCTTATGAACACGGTAGTTACATTGAATTAATATCAATGAGCAAACAACTATACAAACACGATATCTATCTATCTATGTATCTATCTACATATCTATCTATCGATATATATATATATATATATATATATATATATATATATATATATATATATATATATATATATGTATTAGTGTTTTGATAATTAATCGGAATTGGTATCAGGAATTGGGAGAATCGGAACTTTTTTTCGTATCGGAATCGGAAAATGTTAGCCTTATTTCCGATTCAAAAAACGATTCTTTTAATTTTTGTTTCTAAAATTAATTTTCCATTGCTGTTATGATGATAAAGTGATAAACAATTATTGTTTTTGAACTGACAGTCAAAACAAAATCTATAATAACATCAAAATACGATGTAAATTTGTTTTTCTTGTGTAAAAAAACAACAAAAAACAATGAAACTTTTCATAAATTCGCTAGATAACCTTTAAGAGAATGCAGTTGATTTAAAGGGTTCCGAAAACATCATTGATAATTAAATTAAAACTAAAATATATAATAATATTTTATAATTTTTATATGGTGGAATTTTTCCGGTAACTCATCATCGACAAATCCTTGGAGAGGTGGCCAAAAAGTATGAAAAAACTTTTAAAATGTTCAAAGGCTTGGTGTTGATTTTCACGGCTGTGTGCGAGAACTGACGCTAAATTATGTACTTTGGCGTCAATTCTTCTTTGATTTTGAATTTCTAATGTCTTAACTAGTTGTAAAACAAAATTGCTAAATACATATATGGTTGATTAGGATGGAGATAGAAGGTCATAAAATCCAAGACCAATAATAAAAATGATTCCTTGTTATTAATATTATTTAAACTGTTTGGCTGTTCAGTTTTTACATTAAAAATAATGCTTCATTCTAAACAGATGTCTCTATTTACTGACCAAGAACAAGAAAAAATACGGGTCACTCTCCCAAAACTGTAGTACAAAAAGACGGTAGCATATTAATTTCCACCTAACATTTTACTTCTCCCACGCAACTCTTATACACTGTAGATAATAATAAATAAGAAACTATTATTCGAAACACCGATTATTATTTCAATTTTGAATCATCAATCCACACTACTTATGACATAGAATATCATAAATGGAAACAAAAACCGCTCCAATAGTAAAAATTACACGAATAACAGAATGCGTGTGAGGTTAACGATTTCTTACTTTTCCACCTAAACCTATTCACATTCTGGATTATAATCAATAAACAAACACCTGAACTTCTAACCAAATTCAATTTAAATGGCATCCTCCATCGACTATTTCCAAGTTCGACTCAATTATACTTCCAATTACTCTATATTTCTACATAGAACAAGTTTGTGCACCTTATCAAAATAAGGATTTCTCATGCTAAATAATATTTAAAAACACCAACTATACTTTTGAAATTTTTTGCCAGCGATTTGCAAGCTTTCAAATTTGATCAAAGTCGTAATAGTTTAGCTTTCAATTGGAAAATCTTAAACAAGCTTCAGCAACTTCGAAATATATTCGAAACAAGAACATGGGTCAGTTGCGAGACTGCTAACTTCTGCCTAAAAACGTAAAGCTGAGCCAAAGTCTTATCTCTACTTTACTTCTCCATGTTGTATGAAGTATTCCCAAAATCATGCCGTGGAAACTTTGATAAGTCAAAAAATATTTATCTCATCGGGCTGAAATTATGCATTATGGTTACAATTATCAGAGAACATCAGATCCATGCCTTACATTTGGAAAAAGTAAAAGTTTATATTTAGAAAAATTTCGAGGTAGACTACATTTTCCAATTCCAAGGTAAGTTAGATGGTAGACTTCATTGGCTACAATACGGACAAAGTAGCGAGTCTCTAGAACGAACATCGCCAAAAGTGTGACTTTCATTTTTTCCGTGACCTTGATTATTACTTCTGACCTAGATATTACAAAATCAATTGTGTACTAACGTAGACCATGACCGATATTTTGACCAAGTTTGGTAATGATTAGTCAAACGATCTGGACGCTAGGCTGTACACAAACAAACAAACTCGACCGAAAAAATAACATTAAAGCATACGTAAACTCCAAGAAGCCTATGGGTATTGGGCATTACTAAACAAATACATTTAAAAAAGTTGAAAAACTAATATTTATTTAAGAGAAAATTACCTAGCTAAGTGGCGGAAGAAGACGTTTAAGTGAAATGGTTTTACCTTACTACCAACCCAGACCAACAGAGAACAACTTAAGAAAGCAATAACAAATCTATTTGTTTATCTTCCTAATACTGAGTTTTCATGATTATTTCACCCGGAAAAAAGACCGGTATTCAACACTAGTTCTGATAAAATAAAGTTTGTTGCGGTTTAAATATGTACTTTAAATGTTAGAATTGAATCCATTTTAAATAGGGTGACTCCTTGCTCGGTCGATAGTAAAAAAAAGCACACTAAAACTATTCAGAATGTTTTACAGCATCTCGAGTTGTATTAATGATTACAAAGATATGTTTCTTTATCCGATTGCTTTGGCAGTAGACAGCTCAAGTGGCAGGCTATTTTGTTTCGTTTATGATAGACGTGTGTGTTGTTGCATTGCAATATTTAGCGTAACTTCCTTGCAGCGTTTTAGAGAAACCGTTAGATACAAGGTATGTTATTTTGTGCAGCGATGTGTTGTTCGATATTACATATTATTTCAACTACGGTTGAGCATAATAACTTTGACACACATGTTGTCGTTAGATCACCGAAGTTAAGCAACGTTGAGACCTGTCAGTACCAAATGAGAGACCATTTGCGAATACCAGGCGCTGTATGTTTCAGAAGAGAGAAATCTCTCCGCATAAAAAGAAGAGATACAACATTGAAGATGTTTTTAGACAGTACATCGGTATAGCCCGGAGTGCGCATATATTTACTATTATTAATTTTTTTCTCTATACACAGAATGTTAAATGTGAGAACTGTGGCATAGTTTTGGTTGCAGACATGCAGACATAAAATCTCTATTATATTTTCGTTATTAATTTTAATAAATGTTTTTTTATGAATAAATTTATATAGTTTGAGATTATTTGAATGTTCGGCAGCTCACTAAGAAGTGAGGTAACAAAATCCGTCGTTACTACATTTTTATGTACTAACGGATCACCGCTTATCAAGGCACATAGGCCACTAGAGGATAATATTTGACTCTTATGCAAGTCGAGGATTGCGTCAGAGGTGATAACCTTCTAGAGCGGGAGAATGATCCGACTATTTTTCGAGCTAACTTAGCAACAGATCTGATGTAACTCTTCCACTTCAGGTCTGGAGTGATGGTAACTCCTATTATCTTATCAAAGCAAGTAGCTTCCTAAAGGAGATAGCAATTCATTTCAATTCGGGAAAAGTGAAGATCCAAGCGTTGGTAGTGAAAGGAGAGAAGCTTCGTTTTAAACGTGTTAAAAGTAACTAGCCACATATTTCTCCATTGCACTACATGCTCAATCTCGGAAGAAAGATAATCAGAAAGATGCTGATCATCAATACTCTTCGAAGTGTTTCCATAGATGGTTGTGTCATCGGAATAAATGTCCACGAAAGATCATAAGATGTGATTTGGGAGATCATTGATCAAGATCAGGAACATCAGCGTTGATATTATTGTTACATTCTTAGCGCTGTGTGTACCCCGGTTTCGTCGCTGCTGACTTTGTGTAGTTCGACGGTTGAAACGATAACACGCGGATGCCGGACTTAAATTTTTAAAGTATTTTATTTAAAACTAGACAACGACAGAAACTAGAGAGAGAAAGAGAGAGAGAGAGAGAGAGAGAATTACTTGGAAAAAGGTTTACCAAAGAATCAGTCAGGCTATTTTGGGATACACTGTGCAACACCTCCCCCCAGCACCTGCCGCTGCAGGGACCCCCGCTTCGTACATCTGGTTTGGTTGCAGGTCAGGCTCAATCAGCCCCGAAAAAAGTAATATAATTTCCGACTTCCACTTTTACTTCCCCACGTTTTAAAACGTTCTCCCTCTGACCCCCTTAACTCTCCAACACTATGTGCTTAAGACTTCTACACACCAACCACTACTTTTATAAACCTATCAAAGAAAAAGGACTTGATGGTTTAGAAGACATATCTAGATATTCGATAGCTAGCAAGCTTGTGAAAAAAACCTTTGTGCCAAACTTGATATATTAATAACTATTATTGTAAAAAAAAAACCAACAGATTCACTGATCCCATGTGATATTACAGCCAGTACATCTGCTGTTAATCGCGCAGGACGAAATCCATACTGCTTGTCACTAAGTAGGTTGCATTTGCTGAGGTGGTTAACAACTTCTTGATTCATCACAGATTCAAGTAACTTATTCATGACGCACAGGAGACTGATTTGTCTGTACTAAAATGCAGAAAACCGATCTCCAGTACTTTTAAATACTGGTCAGACTTTTTCAATGTGATAGGAAGCATTTAATTTTTAGTCAACAATTGAACCGTTTTGTAAGAATAGGAGCTTATTCCGGCTCTCTCCTTCTGATACACAATAGCCGTAGCATACAGGCCTTTTAACTGACTTTCTATGTATTCGTCATTTAATCAGCACACTATCCTTTTTCTCTCTCTCTCTCTTTACGACTACAGTTGACTTTCGTCAACACGCTAACAGGCGAAGAAGAATGTGTGTTTTTTGTTTGTTACCACATTTTCTACGTGTTTAAAGCTAGCTTGTATACTTTACTTTTATTGATAATAAAGGACATCTCGATTCAAAATTTGGGCGAATTACAAAAATGAAAATCTACTTCGTTATTGAAAGATCAAATAGCAATTGAAGCATGAAAGGTTTTGATTTAATTCTTTATCGTATCTAATTATTTTCTATTTTGAATTATGTTATTATTATGCTAGCCAATCGATACGGACGATTTATTTTGACCTAGTGCCATGTTTTATTAAGCTCATTAATATATAAGCGTGATTAGTTATACTTGCCCGATACACATTATAACACTATGAGGCATTGTAGGTAAATATAGATGGGTCCGACATAAGAAAGACTGATTTGTACCACTTTAATAAGTGTTAGTGTAAACTAAGCAACATGTTTAGTGAATTGCATATTTGCAATGCCTACGAATAAGAGTGCTAGTTAGAAATACCTAACCACGAAAAGAGAAATCATCCAACAAATAAGGAAATATGTCTGGTTTGGGGTTTATTAGCCAGAATTCGCTTTATCAATTTGAAATAATGTTCTACAGATACGAGGATACCTGTCGTAACTATTACACACTCGCGATTTTCAAAACATAATGCCCATCTAGATACGGGACACCCGAAGCTTTAGTGTTTTTATGTTCATATACATGCCTGGCAATTATTTTCAGGTGGATAGCTGTGTCGTCGACAACAAAGATACAAAATATCTCTCTATATATATATTACAGCAGAGGGACAAGCGAGCGAGTTAGTCTTTTGGTTGTCTATCAGTCAGTTTTTGTGCTTCTCAGAGATAAATGGGCCCTTGAGCTTTCAGCTAATGACAAATCTACTAAATCCAAAACTACACTACAGTCAAAGCTATCTAGATTGTGATAAGATCTACATCGGGGAAATCCAACGCAGTCTGGACAAGAGAAATGATCATACTAATCTACTTTCTTCTTTATCTCTTCTCTATATTAATAACATCATAAAAGAACTCGTGTCTGTGTGTTCTACAACCAACGTACATAGCATTATTATTTTGAATTAACTATACTAAAATATGATATATATATATATATATATATCATATATATTAATAGAATTTATTATTATACTATATACAGGGTATTTCAAAAGTCTTGGGAACATAACGATTTTTAATAACTCAAAAACTATTAGGAGTTGAAAAATGAAATTGGTACCGTTGGAAAGGTTAAAGTTTCAAGTTTTGTGGGGAATCTTCAAAGTTTCTCAATATGAGCACCATTCGTCACACGGCAGACATCTAGTCGATAGTCCATTTCCTGCCAAACGCGTTCCAGCATCTGTACGTCAATGGTTCCCACAACTGCCGTTACTCGAGCCTTTAGTTCGTCAATATCTCTTGGAAGGGGCGGCACATAGACTTGTTGCTTGACAAAGCCCCAAAGGAAAAAGTCACACGGGGTAAGATCTGGAGACCTAGGAGGCCAGGGCATGAGAACGTCATCACCTCGCCCAGATCTCCCAATCCATCTACCAGGCAGCCTTGTGTTAAGAAACTGCCTTACTCTAAGACTCCAGTGTGGTGGTGCACCATCTTGTTGAAAAATGAAGTCATCAGATTCTGCTTGTTCCAACTGAGTCATTAACCAGTCTTCCAGCATGTTGAGATAGGATTCACCAGTGATAGTTGCCTCTTCAAAGAAGAACGGTCCATAGACACCTTTCTTGGAAATTGCACAAAACACGTTCACTTTTGGTGAATCTCGCTCGTGCTCAAGAAGTTCATGAGGATTCTCAGTACCCCATATGCGAGTGTTATGCTTGTTAACTTTGCCATTCAGATGGAAGGTCGCCTCATCGCTAAAAACAAGCCGGTCATCAAAGCCGTTATCTTCCAACTTCTCTTGCATTGCAATGCAAAAGTCACGGCGAAGTGGCTTATCAGTGTCCTTCAACTTTTGGACCAACTTGAGCTTGTAAGGTACCATTTGCAGTCGTTTCCTTAAGACACGCCAGACAGTTGCTGGAGCAAGCTGAAGTTCCCTGCTGGCTCTTCTCACTGATTTACGGGGGCTCCGCTGAAAGGCTGTCCGAACTTGCTCAACTGCATCTTCTGAAGTTGAAGGGCGACCTGTTCGCTTACTTGGGCACAAACACCCATCTTTCACAAATTTAGCATGCCATCTGACAATGGATTTCCTTTCAGGGGCTTCTTTTTTAAATTTCTTGCGAAATGCACGCTGAACACATGTCCACGATTCAGTCTTTGCAAATTGGAGGACGCAAAATGCCTTGTCTTGTTTAGAGAACGCCATTACTGCACCTGGAAAGATAACACGAAAATCATTAGTATGACCAAAAACTTGATTAAGCAAGCTTTAAAATGGCACCAGTTTCATTTTTCTACCTGGAATAGTTCATGAGATATACGCATTTGTAATGTTCCCAAGACTTTTGAAACACCCTGTATTATACTATTATAATATATATACATATGTATGTATGCATGTATGTATGTATACTATGAAATGTAATCGCGTGAAATAGCGCGAAATTGTACAAATACTATAAAAATAATTTAATTAAATCTACTAGAATGCATTTCGTAAACAATTCGTTATTGTTCAACATCTAGCAAGAAATTTAGAAACTTTACACTGTCGAATAAATTTTAATTTCTGGCTTTAGTATTGTTAGAAAATATCTTATGGTAAAATATTGAATATTTTCGAAGATATTTACATCCAATCATTTGATACATAGAGATTAAAACAATATTACTTAAATAGAATGCGTTACAGCTAAACACAATTTGGTTGAAATAATAATGTAATTATCAAAAAAGTCAAAAATATTAAAATTTGTCTGTAAAAATCCTATTAAAAGAACTTAGAATAGTCAATATAAAAAGAAAAATCGAAACGAAAATGAAAGTAAAAGTATCCCCCTACAACATCGGGTCGGTACAGCTTGTATATATATATATATATATATATATATATATATATGAACCTCTTAATTAATGCGACCACCCTAATGACCGTATAGAAAGAAGAGAATGAAATTCTATTTATATTTATTTTCAAGCGGACATATCTAGTCGACTGTTGCAAACGTGTTCCACAATCTACTCGGATGGAACATCGCATTTAAATATCAATTTGGAAGCTTAATTTTACTTCTCTTAAATAGCCAAGCCGGTATTAAAGGAACTATAAACAATATTATTCTTTATTCTTATCCACATACTTATATGTTACATCCTTTTCCAAGAATCATCGGTGTTAATTAATAGCCATGTAAATGATAATTTAACGTTTCGCACTGATCACACCCCAAAAAGTTAACAGATCATGAAAATATACGTTAAAGTGAGAGATAACATTAGCACGAATCTATTATAAAGTGGATTTTTTAGAACTCTGCGAGGGAGTTATTAGAGTTTTATTGGGGTCTCCATCGCTTTTTATTATGTAAATAATCTGTAGACTTTACGATTGATCGATTTTGAAGAATCATCAATACAGAAAAAAACTTAGATCTTTGCAATAAATGGCATGTTTAGTTGCTGTAAGTTTATTTAAGAGAAATCAATTCTATTAGAAAAAAAAGTCATTAAATGTTCCGAAAGTCATGGTCCATTGTTTAGATAAAAATGTATCAATAACGCGAAGAATTTTAGTCTCAATGCACTTTTAGTCATGAACAATAGTCATGAAACTTTATTCATAATTTGTATGGTTTTATATCTGCGTTAAATGGAAACGCATGAAAATCGGATAGACAAAAACTATTTCTGTTTCTTATATAAGTAGATTCTCACCATCAGGAATCGTTTGTTCTATCACTATTCAATGGAAATACGTGACTGAATAAAAATCCGGTGGCTTTGCAGAATCTGGCTGACGTGCGAGTCGTTGATCAGGTGGTATGCGTCTCGGCTGAAGCTATTTGCTGTTATCAATAGAGCCGGGCGAATCTTGAGATAACCCAACGATGTAATCATCTCGATGTCTGTGTTTGTTATTTTTCTTGTAGCGTAGCAGGAAATCTCATATAATCTAATATGACGACGAGTGGCATTTGCCGTTGCAGTTAAGTGGCAAAACAGAGGACAGGGGGATCGGCTTGCGAGGTTTATACGCATTCTTACACAGAAAAATGAGTAAACACGATATAACACAATATCGTTAAAAAAACAAGATTTGAATATAACATATTTATGAGAATTCTTTTTTATCTATACGTAATATATAATTACGAGCAGCCATTCTGGCCTTGCCACGGAATGTATAGGAGCCCCTGTGTATCTTATTCCCAGATCCATATGTTATTATTTATATTCCTAGTTTTCAGTTTTTAAGACAAAAAAGCAATACGTCGTTTTTTATGTTTTACTTTTGTTCACATCAAACAACACACAATGCAACTGAGACGAAGGGAGCGAATGTGAATTAGGGGCATCCTATGTGTAGAGTTGTGCAGTGAGATGCTTATTTACATCATATTTAAACTGTTGCATGTTAGTATGGTCAAGGAAACAAGAAGCAGGAAGGGGATTCCAAAAGCAAGCAGTTCGATGAAAGGAGGTATTAGATTAATAAAGCTCTCCGGCATCTGGGAACATCAGCAGTGAAGGGGTGGGATCTTGCTCACTGACAGAGTGATCGAGGGTATTTACGTAGAGGCGGCATTAGTGTTGCACATTCCATTGGAGCATATTCTATTAAGGTGCTTGTAAAACAAGCACATGGATGCAACATTACGACGATGGGACAGAGTGGGTGGGACCTATTAGATAAGAGACTCTTTTTGGACTATGTCCAAGAGGGAGAAGCACGTTGTGTACACTAGCCTAGATATGACAACAATGCTCCATGCATGGGCGAATGGTGGTTTTGTAGATATATAGGATACTGGCTGTTTTTGCTGTATATGGATGTCGCGAGAACAATGTCTCAAACTATATTATTAAACAATATCATGATCTATGTGATAATGGACTAATGCAATTTCATTTTCGTATGTAGGTTTTAACCGTCTACATTTTTTTTAAAGATGTGGTCGCCACATAGCAATACAAAAAAGTATTTTAAAAATGTAATTTGATGTTGCTTCCGTGTCCAACGTCTAACTCGAACAATTTACTAACCTTTAGGCTAGGATCTAAACGTAGTATATATGTTCTGTGCAAATATAGTAGAATTATATCGTGATGTCTTCGTTCGCGTCGGACGTCCATATAAAAGAAATATATAAAAAAACTCCCACAAGTGTTTTAGAGATTGACCCCTACAACTTAATATATTTTTAAACTACATGAACCATAGCATTTAGATAAGTGTGTTTCAGCTTGAACAGACGCTCTACATTAATATCGTGGGGTCTGCATTTGCGCCGTACATCCATGAAATGTAAATATTTTTAATCACAGCAGCACTATGCTAGAGATACAGGATACATCTACACCGGCAGACAAAAACATGGAGCGTATACACCGATGATGTATATTCTAGAAATTTTAATATTGCAACTTTGTTTCATGTACAGTTATCCCTATAATGTCACCTATTAAATTTCTGCAATCCAACCACATTTAGTAAAAATTAACTTCAGCTTATGACTGATTTGTTCACCAGGTTTCAGCATGAATGTTAAACAGGCTTTGTTTTATCGTCGTTCATTCATATGTGGGGAGACTTTGGTGATCATCTCATCAGTAGCAAGTGTGATCCTGAATGGACTTCACACTTACCAGCCCATATAACGCTACAAACGTTGCTCATACTTTTTTGTTCCTTATCCTAAGAAGTACCCGTGTTTTCTGCATTGTTTTTAAATCTCTTCCTTTCTACAATTAATATATATATATATATATATATATATATATATATATATATATATATATATATATATATATATATATATATATAAATCCATGTAACGTAAACACCCATCGGGTAAAAATTCAAAAAAATTCAACTGGGCTTATATAATAGTGCTCAATAGTAAACAGAGCTATTTATATTAATATTTTTATGAATGCAGATGTACAAAAAGCCGCTACACTGACATGTCGATTTTATTGAGTATTAGTCATTAGAAACTAAGATCTCTTCGCCTGAACTAATGATCGATAACATCGTCATGCCAGCGTAGTGGCTTTTTGTACATGTTTGTATGAATGAAAAAAAAAAAAATATATATATATATATATATATATATATATATATAATTATAATATTCAACACCGAGTAAGTCTTCTGAACTTTTTGTGTGATTTTGGTTTTATTATTAATTTGCATACTCCCTGAATAGACTCTTCACTGTCATATGTTGTATCGATAACAAGCTAATTTCCCGCCTGGATAACGTTTTCATTTTCATTTTGGACTACCGATCACCACCTGGATTGTTTTTAATGGACTTCTTTGACATTTTTCTTGAAATTGTTTGAAACTTTAGTACTAGCATCAACTGTATAAGTTTTTTCAAAAAGTGCGTTCTTGGCCTATATATTTTATGTTATATAAGTATCTTTATGTATTTTTTAATATATTTTTATATATTTTTAAAGCTTAATTTTTATTACCTGCAGTAATGTCATTGCGGTAATGGTCATTTGAGGAGAAGATATTCTTTGAAAATTCATGAGTTAAGAACGCAGTATCACTCCTTGTTTTTGAACTTCAATAAAATCTGATTAATTTCTCATTTTCTTATGTCATTCAATTAATATTAAATATATATATATATATATATTTATATATATATATATATATATATATATATATATATTACTATTTCATGTATCCACATAAAATTTTATAAGGAAATATAATTTTGTATGTATCAATTTTAAGTATTTACTTCAACAGTGCTCGATACGTAAGTAGAGATAAATAGTAAGCTATGAAAATATATTTATTTCAATTAAACTACACAGAGCCTTTAGTCATTTTAGCCTGAAGATTCTCCAGGGGGATGAAACGTGGGAGCTTCTATGTAGCTTAATTGCCATAAATATATTTTCATAGCTTACTATATATATATATATATATATATATATATATATATATATATATATATATATTTTGTTCAGATAAAATTCAGTCTATGCCTAACTTGTCCTCCAAATTTGTCATGAATGTCCAACAATCTTTTTTAAAGCCGTCCAATGGTACGTCTATCATCTGGATACGACATGCAAAATTGCCAATAATTCTGACACACTCTTCTCTTGGTACTACCCTTATTTTGGATCTGATGGGCTTATTCAGTTCACGAATTGTCTTGGGATTGTTTTGATAAACATTGTCTTTAAGATGAAACCTTAGATACAAATCTGTTGGTTTAAGGTCCGGTGAGCATGAAGCCTATTCGGCATTACACTTCCTACTGATGAGACAATAATCAAAGTATCCCTTTGTATCATTAACGGCGATTAAACAATGTTGGACATCCACGATTGAAGCTTGATGGACATGCCAGAAATAGACTGAAGTTCATTTACACCAAATATGATTGGATTGCTGAAAGGATACTCCATTTTTTTTTAACGACCCCACTGGTAGCTTTTATGAGCCTCGTTATATTATGGTAGATATTATAATACTTTTGCGCAGCATTGTAAGTCGAGAGTATCCAGTGCTCAGTCTGAAGTCACTTAATTTGCGTGACAGCCTCTCCTCTTAGATTTAGTCTAATATTCATAGGATATCCTCGGTGTCAATGGGCAGATTAAGTCACATTGTGATAGAATTTTACACGAAAGGATTTAACTTTAAAAATTAAATCAGTTAGCTGAATATATTGGACGAATAGAATGTAGTCCCCCGACCATGTCGTCAGATGATGCAAACTCCCGAGTTGCCTGGCCAACCATCGAAACGTCTAATTACTAATCTACATCGAATACGAAACTGTTTTTATATTCTTCTATTCCATCGAGATGCCGAAAGTTATCTATATAATAATACGCTAAGACAATTTCATGTTCGTATTTACGTTATCACCCTTCACCTGTTTTGAAGACCGCCGAAGATGTATTAGAAAAAAAGCTTTTTTAATGTCATTTGATGTAGCGGTTGTCGAACGGAAAACTCGAACGAAAAGACACTTACTTAGCATTCAGGATCTGTTTTGTTCAAAGATGGAATAATAATATTGCGGAGTTTCCGTTTGCGCTACATAGCCATAGAATAAAAATATCACTAAAACTCCAACAAAGGTTTTTTAGGAGATAGAACTTTTTAACCAGATATATTCTGAAAGTGCATTAAGCAGAGTACTTAAGTAAGTGTGTTTCAGATTGAACAAATTGGTACAATAATATCGTGGGGTATACGGTCGCGCCGGATATCCATAGAATGCATGGCAGCAATGTACAACAGATGAAAAATACAAACGTGGAATTTCCCCGGGTCCCGCTAGTATCTGATAATCACACATCATTAGTTTAGACTGGTTTGACGATATAGTTAGGTTAAACATAAACTAAGTACACACACTTATACCAAACACGTTAAACGATGAAGAATTGCCACGATATAAATGTTAAACATAAATATACCACATTAGCGTGGAAAATGTCTAAATGTCTCTGCTCAAACGCAATAACATAGTCAACGTTAAAAAAGAACTTGTTCATGAGAATTTCAAAACATTTGCACATTTAGTAATTTGAAACGGTTTTTGAAACCAGTAAAATGCAGACTTTTTTTTTTAAATAAACATATTATTTATTAAAATTCAAATGTTTGATTCACACAGGAATCTTCATCAGGATAATAGAACTTTTTTTTCTTTCTCTTTTTTTAAAACGACATGGTGTCGCCTGATCTTGTGCTGAAAAAAAAAACGTCGACCTCACACAACATCGTTCAGTATAGTAGAAATAACGAAATACGTACGAATATGCATTTTTACGGCTTTGTAACCGGCTTCATTCTGTAGTTGGTATTTGTTTTCCCCCGATACGTTTTAGAACCAAGAACTCACAAAAAACTACCCCGTTAACAACTATACTTGTTGGCAGTTGGGGATGCGATGTGAACGAACGTAAAAAAAGGGTACTTGTTTATAGAGCTACTTTCTCGATTTGGTATTAATGTGACAAATCAAGCATTTCCGAATAATGAAGTGATTCCCGCTCGTTTGAAACGATCTTTTAGCGATTCAGTTTAAAAATTCGAATCAAAATAAGTCAGGCAACCAGTACGACACATGGAGTTCTACTAAGCCCGGGAGAAGACCAGAACGCAGCACGACATTACGCTCACACGGTCAGGGAGGAGGCGAATATAATACTCAAGGAAGCAAATGATTATTACACTTAATCACACAAGTTTTTACATATATATGCACACTGACAAAACAAATGTAAGCCCTTAAACGCGCGATGTCACACTGCTTATTACTTACACACGCATATTCACGCCGAAAAACATATAGACATACGTACTTCCAACCCTCGAGTCTTCTTACACAGCGGAAAATACTCTACCAAACACGAGAGACATGAACTTTTCTATGAATCACTCTAAATACCTTAAATATTGTTGTAAAATTATAGATGATATATAAATGTTTTGTTCTTTAATTGTTTTATTTTCAATCTTTTGTTCACAAAACTTTGTTGTATATTTAGCACTTGCTTAATGGTAACCCTTTTATTCTAAATTATTCTTCCATTTTCATAATATACATGTTTTTTTATACATTTTCCTCTTTCGCAATTTCATAACCATTTATATTTATTGTTATCGTGGTTTTTAGCATTTTCTAATTACGCGGCCATTGTCTATACCCTAGCCAAGCCGGGAGCTACGCTTCATAAACGAACCCCGTGTCCCAAATCTATAATTCGCATCAAAAATAATTGCGTTGTTACTATAATATAGACTTGGAATATTATTTACAACTAGCGGGACACGTGGAAATTCTACAGTTCTCTACTTGGAGGAGTTGGGATATATTTCAATTCTATGAACATCCATAACGGACGCAGACCCCACAACATTATCATAACACTTTTGTTAAAGCTGGGACATAATTATCTCAGTACTCTAGTTAATATAATTTAAGAATATACATGGTTATTGGGGATATATCTCCCAAGCCAGGGAAGGAGTTTCTGACACATTTTCATTCTATGGACGTCTGGCACGAACACAGACCATACAAAATTATTGAACCATCTTTGGCCGAAAGAAATACTACACTTTGATCTTTGCCCAACTCCTAATTTAGGATGACCTCCCCTAAAGTAATCAAATGACTATTACACTCACTCACACAAGGTTACACATATATACACACATTGACAAAACAAATGTAAGCCCTTACACACGCAATGTCGCAATTTAGGATGAACCCCTAAACCTAATTCTCAGTAACCCCTAACGTCTACAGTGGCAAGTTGCCTTTTAGGGGGTGAACTAAATTTAAAAAAAATGTAAGTGTCTTTTCGTTAGAGTTTTACATTGAAAAAAAATAGCGTCATCTGATGCAATTAAAAAAACTTTTTGTATGGCATCTTCGGCGATTGGCCGATTCCATCTTTTAAAAATAGTGTGAAGGGTGATAACTTGCATACGAACGTTACATTGTTTTAGCCTACGATTGTATAGATCAATGTGGTGTTAAATAGCAGAGGTCATCATATTTACGTACTAGTGTAGTTAAGCGTACATGTATGTGATGGAGTTCGAAAATCTAATGGATTGTGAGGTTCACATATCCATAAATCACACGTGTGCGAACAGCATAATTATCCTATTCGAGCATGTGAACCGAATAATGAAATTATGAATCAGGATTCCATCCACAGTTTGCAGGATATCATTGCTGCTCATCAGTGCCCGGGGAAAATTCTAAGCAAGCCAGTAATTTTGTGTCCCGGCAGTAAAATTCGCGCATGCGTAGCATTTCTTGTTTTAACGCGTTATGGCATCAACGATATTTCAATAAGTGATGAGACAATTCCAATATTTTCACTATTTCGATACATTTACCGATTCCGTTTGAAATTCCCGATTCCGATACACTTATCGATTCAGATTCTTTTTAAATTTCTTAATATTTAGTTATAGAGTTGTTTTTAATTTGATATTCGGATTTTCGTGCAAACAAGTGCAATGTTGGCAAATATTTTCGTAAAAGTAAAAACATACCTATAAGGAGGGGGGGGGGCACATTACGCGAGTAGATCTTTCTATTTTTCTCTCAAATGTTTTCCCCGTCATTAACTATAAAATAATAAGACAATTAATGAATTATTTGAAGAGTTTGAACGCTAAACGCGATAAATCCAATTCGTTTAAATTGAGAACTTAAACAATAAAAACACGAATATATTAAATCTAGACTTCGAATGAAAGCTGATTTTTTCATTGAAATCAAAGAGAAATTATTTCGGTATCACATTATGTAACACATAGTTTTGGGGTGTCGTCGAGTGTTGAAATGCAGCACTTTTTGTAGAGACAGTTTCGTTATTTTCACCATGGCGTTTATCGCGTTTTGCATTCAAACTCTTAATTTATTTTTTTAAATCAAAGTCGCTTCGCAGTGGTTCGTTGTAAGCTGACAAAAGATTATTTAAATTTTTTCATAGATAATTAAACATTGTCGACAAAGAATTCATTTTTGTAAAAAAATAACACAAAGATTAGTAAGTAACTTATTTTTAAAATAAAAATACTCCAAAGAGTAAAAAGAAGAAAAAGAAGGGACAGAAAACTGTTGATTTTTTCTTCCTTTTCTCTTCGAAGATTACAAAGTATATCGCTAAGATGCTAAATTCTAACAAACAATAAACAAACAATACGTGGAAGTGATTTTGTGTCAACATTAATAATCCTCGCATCCGGTTTCATACGTTCTAAGAACATATTGAAATGCATGTCTCACCAAATTAAATTACACCGTTACATTTACTGGTTAAATTAAACTATAATCGCAAGTCCGTAATTAGGTAAAATGTTCTAAAAACAACTTGAATGAAAACCAGTTACTCCCGCCTGGCAATGAGGAAATGTTAAGAGCGCTAATTTTACATAGGTACACGCTATTCTTAAACAAATTCCATCCGGAAAATCACCTATACACATTACACAGATGCACATGTTTTTTAGGGAACACTCAATTCAGTAACAAGTTTTATGATCATAAAAAGAAAATCTCTTGAATTACATGCTAAATTTTAGAGGGCTTGCGCTATGTTAACTTCTTGTTCTTCTTCTTCTTGTGTATGTCTTTTTAGACCTTCAGCTTAGAAATCCACATAAGAGTTTCATCGCCCAGGTTAATAAGGCCCAGATCACCATTTGGTGGCCGGTGTTTGTGGTAGTTTGTGATTTAGGTGTCTCTTATGCGGGAACTGAGGGCTTTCGATTATTGAAACTATATTTCCAATTCCATTTGCTATCGTACTTAGTTTTCAGCAAGACGATTTATTTTGAAACATTTTGAAATATACTCTATCTTTTGGGACGTAGCGTGTTTTTGTCAAAAACGGATTATAATTTTCGCGAAAGCATCATCTCTACAGGAGAAAATGAGGATGGTGTATTAACGTTTGGCGTTATCCTGTATTCTTGTAAAAACTGCTGCATGGCTATTTCTGTGGGTTTGCCGCGAGCTTCTTTCAGGATTTTTTTTTAAAGTATCCACAAATCACTCAGCCTGGCCGTTTGATCACGGATGGTACGGAGGAGTCGTGATGTGTCTTATCTGGAACATCACACACAACTGTTTAAAGTCGGAGGACGTTAATTGCGTTCTGTTGTTACTGACCAAAGCATCAACCACCCCAAAACAGACGGACGATTCGTGCAGGAAGTTTATCATTACATTCGTAGTTGGATTTTTACATCGTAATACTTCGTGCCATGTTGAAAAACTATCGACTACATTTATATAGTAAAACCCCTCCAACGGGCCAGCAAAATCCACGTGTATCCTTAACCAAGGTTGGTACATATTTGTCCACGGACTGTGTTTGATATGAGATGCCTTTGTGGCCAGGGCACAGCCTTTACACGTATTGCGATGTTCTCAACATCGTGGTCCATTTTAGGCCAGTACACGTACTTACGCATGCAACTTTTTATCCTATTTGTCCCCGGATGGCCAACGTAAAAATTCTTCAGGATTCTCTTCCATATTTCTTTGGAATTACGACTCTCTCTTTCTCTCTCTCTCTCTCTCTCTCTCTCTCTCTCTCTCTCTCTCTCTCTGTACAATAGTACATCGTTGCATAATGCAAAACTGTCTGCAAAATGTTAGTCTTTATCATCCATTTTAGTTTTTGTAATACCAATGAACTCATCATTGGAGGCTTCCTTTTTAATTTCGTGTAGGGTCACCGGTAGATCTCTTCCCGTGTTGCCTACATAGCTTTTATCTCCCCGTCCGCTCGTAGGGTAGATATTACGCAGTCTTCTCGTAGCGCTCTATGTGTAGACAATCCATCCGCGTGATAGAGCTTTATTGACGGTAGATACTCCATTTTAAAATTATACTTCAATAAAATTGTTCCCCATCTTTGTAGTCTATTCGCCGTATACACAGGCAGAGCCTTTTTTCGAACCGAAAATGCTGATTAACGGTTATGATCCGTCTGTCATGTGAACAATCTAACGTGTATATAACTGTGAAAATTAGTTACAACAAAAAATTGTCCATGAACCCTCCTGATCAATTTGACAGTAATGCCTCTTCGCTAGAAGCAGGGGCCTTGATGCATAAAGAATGCACGTTCCTACTCCGTGCGAACTTGCGTCGCTAGCCACTATTATGTCCAAGTTAAGGTCGCAATGCGTAATGAATACATCCGATGTCAGCATTTCAATAGTTCTGTCGAATGCATCCTGGCATTCAGGTATCCACTCCCAAACCTTATACTTTCTTAATTGTTCATTAATTTGAGCACGGAGGTGATGCATCTCTGGGCTAACAGCCTGGTAATGATTTGCCAGTCCCAGAAAACTCTGTAGTGCTGCGACATTTTCCGGAACCGGCATCTTCTTAATTGCGGTGGCTCGTTCTGGGTCCGGTTATCCTCCGTCTTTATCTGTTACATGGTCCAGATATTTGATTTCCTCTTAAAAATCACATTTCTCTTATCTCGGATTCACGAAAACCCTTTGTAAACGTGTCCCTTGTGTTGTTCTATATGTTTACTGTTAATTAGGATTTCGTCAAGATATGCAATAGTAAAAGTAAGTTACCCCAGCATGGTATCCATGATTTGCTGAAAAATTGCTGGAGCAACTTTGACCCCGAAAGCAAGCCATTCGAACTTATATAGACCGCGATTCATATTTATACATCACAGTTTAGAACTCTCTTCTTCTACATGCATTTGGTGGTACGATTCACTCAGATCTATTTCTGAAAAAAATCTGACCTCAGTTAATTTGGAAAAACCTTTTCCGTGCTTGGAAGTCGATAGTGATAATCATATAGTGCTGCATTCAATCCTTTCGAAAAATATCCACACACGTGGATTTCTTTTGATTTCTTTATCACATAGACCGTGGGCGCTGCCAATACTATATTCCACTTTCGATAAGATCCCGGTTGTCTCTAGTCGGTCCAATTCCTCATTTATTTTTCTTACGAGGGAAAAAAGCAAATTAATTTTTCTTTTAAATACGAGCTTAACGTTCTCGTTTAGTTGAAATTTGGCTCCCATCTATATGCATCGACCAAGGCCGCCAGAAAAAAAAACTTCAGAAAAAGTTTGTTTCAAATTTCGTTTTTCTACTTAGGTCGTCCGACTATCTATTTTCTGGCAAAACGTATTTATTGGTAACTTCCATGAATTGAACGGTTGCATCAAATCTGTGCCAAAAAGATTATTAGTGTCTTTTAACACGAGTATTTTTTAACTTTTCTGTAGTTCCCATTTGGGTCAGGTTTATAATTATTTCCCTCTCAAATTTAATTCTCACACCAGTCAATGTACTGGCTATTCTGTTGGTTCTAAACAGGGTGGGTTTGTTCAACCTCTTCCACGGATTTAGGGTCAGTGTTAGAGTCAAGGGAGAGTTATGTTTATCATCTTCTCCCCTCCAAAAAACACAAATATTTATCCTCCTTAATCTCCCCATAAAATTATGTTTATTTGCACTTTAAATGCTATTTGATTAGACACTGGCCTGGAAATGGGTGATCATTTTTCGTTAAATTTATATGCGAAACTGATCCCTCATTCTAAATTCTAAACCAAGTGGGTTTTCTTCTTCCAGATTTATTCAGGTGCCCACATGTACTCGTCTAAAAAAAGAATCTAATTTCGGGGGTTATCTGACGGGCACCCAATCACTTTTAAATAGAGATACAATTTTTTTTTTAATTTGACAAACTTTTAATCTTTTGCCTGTATGTTTTGCATACATGATTTTAATTAGCTCATTGTGCGATTTGTATCTATGTTTTTACTTGTGCCATTTTTCCTATTGATCTACTCGTGCCAATTTTTTATGTGACTTTTTTCCATGCCATTTTTCCCCGATGCCATGTTTTACCTAAATTCGTTATTATGATCTATAGATTTAGGTTTCACAGGTAATTTAACATCAATAAATATTAAGCATTGTATCATAACTACCATTAATAGAACCAACGAATTAAAAGAATCGTTTTTTCGAATCGGAAATAAGGCTTACATTTTTACCGATTCCGATACCGATACACCAAAAACTTCCGATTTTTCGATTCCCGATTCCGATTAATCGTCCCAACACTAGTTTCAATACGACATCATGTAACTGTAAATGTGAACATATGTTTTTCTTTTTCAATACTCTATCCAGTTGCAAAAGGTGCTGATGACTCTTAAAGTGACAGGACCGTCTTAGTCATCGAAACTGAGTTATCACTCCTAATAATGAAAATACTGGATCGCATCTGGTATCGCACGTTGTATTTCACAAATAATCTATTAATAATGGAGATTATGTATCTATCTGTCTGTCTGTCTGAAGCCGAAACTCCATCAGAGTAATATTACTATTTACTTAGTTCGCCAGTGTCTTCATATACTACTACAAAAACGGCCGTAAATACTATGCGCATTTCTCAATTTACATGATTAATTGCTTTTAAACTTCTAATAAATAAGTATTCGCAAATATACACTCATGATTGTTTTCTTCAGATTTCCACATGCATTTACGCTATTTTGCTCGCTAATAATCTTACTTATGAATTATAATTATTTCTTTTATTATATATATATATATATATATATATATATATATATATATATATATATATATATATATATATGAAATGAGTTACGCAGTTAATTTATCTACTGCGAAAATGATTGAACAGCCGGCGTCACTCCATTGAATATATTGACTAGTAATAATAATGATATGTGGTAGGTAGCACCATTTTCTTTAAATAATATCACCAGTTTAAATTACAAAGATACTGATAACAAATCTCCATTATATTATTGCTTAATAATGACCATACTAATTTAGCAAAAAAAAAATTGTTTCTACCCACTCTTATAAATAGATAGTGATATTCTCTTCTGAACATTTAAATACGTGGTGGCGACCTACCTTTGTGAAGCAAAAATGGGACGTGGGAAACGAATCCCGTCGGCCTAATATTGGAATGACACGGCGCAAGCATTCCCAATCTAAACGAGACCTTAGCAAGCGAGAAAACAAATTTGCCCCGCAAGACTTATATCTACGAAGCAAGCATATAAACACGCGGTTTACAGTTGCGTTTAAGTTAGCTTTTGAGGCCCGTTCTGTCAAGATCGGCGTTCGTGTGTAGCCATTTTGTTGTTGACGTGTAAGATTTAACGGAGTCCTGTGTGATACGTTGTGCCTGGCTGTTTGACTACGTCGAGTTTTCCTCCCAATTTTACACAATGATATTTCTCATTTCAATTACTGAGTTCCGCATAACTATGTTTCCTCGTTTACCAACATTAACATGATGCACATCTAATACAAGAGTTGGGTTTTGTTCACGATAGAGATAGTCGACTGCTACACAACTGAACGTACATAACATTATTATGGCGCCATAGTTGTTTACCTGAACAGATACTACATTTTACCACTAATCGAAATGAAGGGCTAAGTCATGTTTTTTTTAATGTCGGTGTAATTCTGAGATTACAAGGACTAATCCAATTCTTCTTCTTTCTAATATATAAAGAAGAGACGATTTTCCCCTGTACCTTCTCGGAGTATAGGAAAATAACCACATGCATCACAGGCTATTAAATTCACCGCTATACTACACTTATTCACTCTAGCGTGTTTTAGTAAATGTGTTATTATTTTTTTCTACCTAACACTAAATATTACATTTGGCCCACCATCAACGTCTCTCCGAAAAACCAACTCCATATAGGTGGTAGCAAAGACTTTACCCCCTAACAATTGTGTACTGTGACTACACTGATAGACACCGGGATATAATACACACAGTTTACTTTTCACAAAACAGTTCGCCCTTATTTATTATTTGCCTGGTATTAACTTACTACATAATATACAGCAATAGGCAAAGACTTAATGATCGCTCCCGTTCACTCCGATGATATTCCGCGAATATCAGATTACGTTCTTTCTAATTCTACCCATGACTTCTACATTTATTTTCATTCTGGAATTAAGCAAATGAAATTAACGAACACAGTTCCTTCAACATTTATTCATTAAACATGGCGGCTACAATTTCTTCATCAAATCGACTTCGTATTTAATTAATTAGCCGCCAAGATACTGGTAGACCGCGATACATTTACATTTTCATGATCATACATCTTTAACACGCATGTTATAGAAAACTTGCTCAAATAAATTAACTAAACCATGTCATTGTTGAACTTTATATTTGGTCGGCAGAAGCTGCCAATAAACAAGCTTAGGTTATACCACTTTTTCTTTTAATTTTCTATAATTTAAAACATTCACCAACACGGTAGAGGGGGAGAACAATAGGCGGTTTCTTTTTTATGCAATAGGTAGTACTTTCTCCCGTGCAACGCCGGGCGACGGGTTCCGCTAGTTATAAATAGTATTCTTCTATTTATGATAAAATAAATCACCGTATAATATTTATTCACAAAACATTTTTTCAATAAAATAACTTTTTATCATAAATTAATTTATAAAAATACTATTTGTATGATTTATTAAATTTTAATTCAATTGAATTGATTTTTATTTTTTTTAAATAACAGCCGCAGCAGAGAAATTTTGGAGAAGAAAAGCCAGCATGTTCTTTCCGCATATTGCCATTTTGGTTTTGAAAAAGTACATTTTATTAATTAACTATTATTTGGCTACTGGTAAAGTTTTTGAACCATGATAAAACCGAATTTAACAAAATTCGTCATTGTATCGCCCATACCAAGGATTTAACCGTCAGCCTCAAGAAGACTGTCACTTAGAACTGATTTAACTTATCACTTATACCTTTTTCGCAACGGGTCCTTGAGGGATCCTTTCCCGTAAATGTGTACGTACTTTAAATTAGGAAGTTTTATTTGCTTCAACCAACAAAATTCGAACTAGGAAGCAACGCAATGGCAGTAGAAGTTGACAACGCAGAAAGTCTAGACAGTAGTAACAGAATGGATTTAATATATTCACAAAGTGGATTGTGGAAAATAAGAATGATGCACTTGTTTGAAAATTGACCTTTTCTTTCACCACAACAAGGTGGCGCTCAAACAGGAAAAAATTATTGAACACTTAAAGAACGAAAAAACAGCCACAGTATGTTAAATTTTATATATGAAAAAAAATGTTGACGAAGATAATATAAAGAAATATTTCGTTGTCACGAGAAAGGTAAAATTTGTTGAATTATTATTTAAAAAAAAAAAAATGTTTTTTTTTTGTACTGGTAAAACTATAAAACCAGATCGACTAAGGATTAGTTATGGTTGTTTTTTTGTTTGTTTTATGAGCTATTTAAATAAGTCTTTCTTTGCCATGAGTTTTTTTTCCTTTTCTGACCGAAAACGCTTAAATTCATTATCGCTTTAATCAATTGTCTTAATTTAATGAATTTTACCATTTACTCAAATTTGTTTTAACCTAGTTCACCATAAACAAGATAAGTTGCTATTGTAGACATAAGGGGCTACTTAGATTTAGGGTGGATGTTTAGGGGGTCATCCTAAATTAAAAGCTGTGCAGCGAGATGCTTGTTCACATTAGTTTTAAATTTCTGTATGTCGGTACAGTCGGGGGAACAGGGAGCAGAGAGGGAGTTTCAAAAGCCGGCAGCTCGATGAAAGAAGCTATTGGAGTAGAAGGTGCCTGGGGACATTCATAGTGAATGGATGGGACCTAACGGATTGTCGGGTTGGTCGAGTGTATTTATGTCGAGGGGGCACCAGTCGTCGACTTTTCTCGCATTCTGATTCTATAAGCGCTTTGGCGTCTTCCGGCTGTTTACGTAAACATCCGAACGATACCGAATGAAAAGTCGGATTCATCACAGTTCACAAACTGTACCAGTACCATTGCGGTGTAATAAGTTTCAATTCAATTGTAATAATTGGTTTACTTACAATAAAATATCACAGAATAAAATAAGTTCAATAATTTTTTTTTAAGATCAAAAAACATTTTTTAATTCGTATAAAGCTATTTGATTTAGTTGATAACAATTAAAAATCATAACGAAAAGGAAGGTATAAAAATAGCAGGCGAAGACATATATTTTTTAACACAATTGAATACACCGGTTTTATATTAAAACTATATTAATAAAACAGGTAATGTGCTACTCTAATATATAAAATTATATTGTCGGATTTCCGGACGTTGTCATCGATAGCAATTAATCTGATGAATCAATATTTGATTCTAACTAGCCAATGTTTCTTTTTTTCCCGTTGGATTTTGTTTGTTTGATTTGACTTTTTATTTTCATAAAAGAGGCTTCAGTGAAGTGCATACACTATTGGTGAACATTTTGAGAAAAATGTAGATGACATGACTGAAGTAGTGGTGAAAAAAAGGGTCAATTTTCAAAAAAGTTTATCATTCTTATTTTCCGCAATCAACTTTCTGAATATATTAAAACCATTCTCTACTACTGCATAGACTTTCTACGTTGTATACTTCTACTGCAATTGCGTTGCTTCCTGGTTCGAATTTTGTTGGTTGCAGTAAATAAAACTTCCTGGTTTAAAGTACGTACACATTTACGGGAAAGGATCCCTCAAGGACCCGTAGTGAAACTGATATAAGTCGAATCAGTTCTAAGTGACAGTCTTCTAGGGGCTGAGGGTAAAATTCTTTGTATGGGCGATACAATGACGAATTTAGTTAAGATTTCTACCCGTTCATAGCTGACGGGACGAGCGCAAGCTACCCCTGTGGATTTAATAAAGGGTTCCGTTTGAAATTCTATAAAAGTTACAGAATTCGACGAGGCGAACATGAATAAAGTCAGGGGTTATCTCGACCGAAACTTGTAAAAACAACATCCAAGATGAGAATAATTCAACTAACACTAAACTCTAAATAAAAGAGCCATGCAGATACACGACGATTGGAACGAGGCATGCTCATATTGAATAATACCGGTCTTTTGCAGAAGAGTCGAAGCACTAATAAAAACATACATTTTACCAAAAGAAAATAGTGTCATTAGTTATGCGCAGTGTGCGTACACGCCATTAAGCTAATTTTGTGAACCCTGTCTAGACATACGTCAGTTTAGATGACGATTTAACTGTACAAAAAAATAAAATACACCTTACTGTTGAACGCATCACAGAATGGTTGATAGCTATCCGTGTGTATTTATGTAGAGGAATAAATAAACACTAGTCATCTATTTATTTAAATGCTCAATGGCATCAATGGATCTCCTCCACTTGAGTAAACAAGTATAACTACAATGCATCTTGTCTACTTTTTGGCTGGCGGGCATATTTTTAGAGAGTTGCGGGATTTTTATGCAAATGATCGAATTTTATATAATCCTTCCATGGTTATCTATAACATCGTTCGGTTTTTAAGTAAAGTTGGTGATGTCCCGTAAATAAAATATCAATAATAAAATAAATGTTTATTTTTCACATCGGTTGTTGTTATCGTTCAGATTAGTCACATATTACGGACTGTTCATCTTCTTTGTTTTCATCTTCACAACATTTAGACCATTGTACTTTCCGGACTACTTAGGTGCGATTTGTGTAGTCGATATATTTATGAGAATTTCGAAATCAACTCTTTGTTTAATACACTGTGAGAGACTTCTATCATTCAGTGTCAGGTTCTTGTTTCGTAATCTAGGATGAGTTAGATTTTTTTAACCATCTACCAACGCCAAAAACTACTTGAAGATAAGGGTTTATGGTATTGTCAGTTGGATAACGAAGAATACTATGATATGATTGAGATAGTAATGGACACCATTTTATTACTTAAGAGAACTGTTCGAATAGTATTTGTTGACATTGTACTCGAAGACGACCATGTTGAAGTCGGCAAGGAAGTAATCTCGTGGAAATGTGTTCACAAGATAAGGAGTTCTTAGAAAGACACTCAATTCATCGAAATTTCGTTTGATTTTTCATATACATCAGAAGAAAAGAAAGTTATGTGAGGTAGTGGTAGGTTGACTAATTCTTGCTGTGAATATTTTACACGACGATTGAGACGTTGGTGGTAAAAGGAACGACGCTTGATTTTAGATGTATTGAAATTAACACGGAAAAGTTCTTCATTGCACCACGTGATCCATGTCGTAATTGAGAGAATTGCTCAGATATTGATCGCCAATGCTCTTCGAACTGCTGCTATATACACTTAGGTAGTATGCAGGAATGTCAACGAAGATCTTGGAATATGATGTGTAGATCATTTATGTAAAATAAGGAAAACGATTAGGCCCAGAATGGATCCTTGAGGTACACCGCTGTTGATTGTATGTGCTTCCGACGCTTTCCCATAAACAACTACTTTTATAGACCGATAAAAAAATGATTTAATGGTTGTGAAGACATTTCCAGGTACACCACAGCTAGCATGCTTGTGAAGCAACCCATTGTGCTAAACCCTATCAAAAACCTTTTATATGTCAAGAGTTATTTCCCAGGAGACACAGCCTCATCGATAGATTCATTGCTCATGTGTGATATTGCAGTCAGAAGTTCAGCTGTTAATGTTGCAGGACGAAGTTTATGTTGCTTGTTATTAAGTAGATTTCTTTTGCTGAGGTGATTGACAAATTCTTGATTAATCATAAATTCAAGTATCTTTCTCCTAACGCAGAAGAGACCGGTTCGTCTGTACTGAGATGCAAAGAGGACCGATTCCCAGTGTTTTTTTTAATATTGGGCACGCCGACTAAATTTTCCTAGATGATGGAAAACAACGAGCTAGTCCGGTTGCAGATTCTTAATCAAAATGACTGAATTATTTTCAAGACCGGTTTCCTTGCTGGCATCAAGTTTCTTGGTAAGTTTAGCAACATCCCAGACAGATATATGGATGTCACTTCGAGTATTTTTAGTCATGAAGGTCAATTCTGGAAGTAGGATGTCCTGATTGTAAAGAATGAAACTTGATGCAAAGTTCGCCTTTATCAGATGCTGAGGAGATAACCTCTGACCCATTAATGATAACTGGAATGTATGTCTTACATACATTTGGGACCCTGCTTGTTATTCTCCAAACCAAATGGGAACCAAGCCTCTGAGCACACACCCTGGATTTAACAGATTCAACATAGGAAACTTTCGTGTTTTCTATAACTCTTTTGCAGCTATTGCGGCCAGTTTTGAAGGTGACAGTCACCTCAAGGCATATATTTCGTTGAAACCAATTGTAATAGTTGTTTCTCTGAGAGCTATTAACAAATATCTTCATCAATTGACCATCGATTCAATAATATGATTATTTTTACTTTTTTCACTCAAAATAAGGCATATTGTTACTAAAGTAAAACGCGTTGCAGTGATAGAGGTCAGATTCATAAGAGCAACCTGGGCGGAGAGTTAGACAGTAAGATGTTTGTTAACATTACATTTACATTTCTGCATGTTGGTACGTGGAACAGGGAAGGAATTCTAAAGGCGACGGGTCGGAAGAAGAAGTTATTTGAGTAGAAAATATTCTGGTATCTAAGGATTTCTACATTGAAGAAGTGGGATTTTGCGGATAATGGCGGTAGGTTAGTGGTACTTACGTTTAAAATCATAAGGATGCAACAGTACGACGATGTGACAGGGGATGGAGCTTGCCACACAGTGTGGACCCTATTATAGTGAACCGTGTCCAAGAGAAAAAAACTTGTTATTAGTGCGCACTCCTATATGGGGCGATACTACTCCATGAACGGGTAAAGGGTGACTTTATAAAGATATAAGATACTGACAGGTGTGAGAAGTTTTCTAGCCCGAGAGATGGAGCCTACAGTCTATGCGGCAGACTTAGAAGCATTTTCTATGTACATATTATACTTATTGTTATTTACCGTTAACAATATGTCATATAGTATGTTTATGTAATAAGAAACATTAAAAGATATTCATAAAAGAATATTCTTATATAGTTAGTAGTTTCTCAAATAGAAAAGATGTTCGTCCATCTCACCTAAACATAAGCTGAAGCTAATAATATTCCTTGCGAATATTGGTTTATGATAACCATTTTTTAATACTCATTCCTATAAAAATCTATTTATGAAGATTTTATTTTTAGAGCATTTATACATGAAATACAAAAACATTGTGAGACTGCATATTTCCATTTGACAACGTAATAATCGTCCAAAGTCTTATCTGAGGCTCACTTCTTCATATTGCATGAAATATTCTCGAAGTTATGCCATTGAAACGTGGATGAATCAACACCTATTTATCTCAATAGGCTCAAGTTATGGATTGTATTTAGTGAGCGTCAGATTCAATACATCAAATATCGAAAAATCGGAAGTTGACATTTCCGTCAAAATTTCAACAAATAGGTTTTAAGATCAAGATCGCGATCAAAGGTCAAATTAAATGTAATATAAGATGCTTTCCGCTAATTAGGCTACTTGCAGTTGATTAGCAAGTTGGACCTACATGCAGCGTCACGCATGGATATGTCGGGATTGTCTGATTTTGATTGAGGTTCTTTCTCAAAGATTTAGATAATTTTATGTTCATGAAGTATTTCAGGTCACTTCCGACACCGAGGTCACTATGCCTTAGTGGTTTCCCCAAGTTGTTTAGGAAGGTCGTCATCTATGGACATTTAGTGGCGGGTTGCCATGCGCCAAAGTAACGTTTGTATATTCACTCTGCATTGCGAGAGTTGACTGAACATGCTTGCTTGACGTTGATGTTCACATACGCATTGGTAAATACAGCCAGAGGTCATCGGATCCCGATGCAGACACCTTTGGTTTTCAACATGGATCCTCTAGCCAGACTGCAGTCTTAGTATCGCCGGGTGCCGGACCAACCAGCCTTTGGTTGTCCTGCTAGGAACCGAAGTTCAGGATCGCATAGCTCTGATACTACCAGTTGCTAGAGCTCTGTGGCGTTGAAAAGGTGTTGGACTTTAGGGCTATGCTGCTGCTGCTGCTGCTGCTGATGATGATGATTTGTAAAATAAAACCAAAACAAACAAGTTGAAGCCAAATTAAATACAATGGATGGACACATAAAAAGTAACTGAACGGAAATATAACAAAACAATTCGTATTCGCTAAACTTCTGAGATTATGTCAGGAAAATTCACAGAATGTAAAAATAGTGCACGTTATCCAGCAGAATATGGACACGATTTAAGAATGTGTCTTTATCAGATGAATTAGTCATTCTTAACTTTAAACATATCAAGATACTTTTGTAGAATTCGGTATATTCAGACTACTATTCTTATCTTGGGTGTTTTGATCACAACGTTTCGGCCGATGTAACCTCCGACTTCTTCAGCTGCACTTTGTCGAACTCGGGAATCTTTCTGTCGAATTCGAGAAACTGGACGGAATTTCGAACACATGCTACTTTTGTTTATATTCTCCATACTTTATTAAGGAAAAGAAAATATCTTTATTTTAAAACGTATTGTGCTTTATGGAGTTCGTCTCTTTGTAGACAAATAGAAACATGTAATTGACTGACACAAAAAATGTAAAGTACAAATTACTTAGACAGTAGTTATACAGTATCCAACCCGAGTTTCAATCTCGAGTAAGTCTAAAGGACTTATATAAAACTGGATACGTGTTTCATAAATTTACACAAATACGCATGACATAATAACATAAAAATATTACATAAATATTATTTTAAAACTGATAATGCACAAAAAAGTAGACATAAAGAGTATTCGGAATCAGTTAACGCAAAGGATTTTTGCTTGAAATCGTACCTTCTAATGTTTTTGCTAATGAAAATATACGTTTATACTATATGACATGCGAAATTAAAAAAAAAATCAATATAGATGAACATATAGTCATGTATCAATAAAAAGCTGAATATATACATGGATTAATTCATGATAAATATCATATATTAATGTCGTAAATAATTAGTAAATAACGTTCGTAAAATATGACTTTAATTACATGAAACTTAATATGAATTGAAGCTTTCTAAGTTGTTTGACTCACAAAAAGAGAGGATGGTTTACGTTCAGAAAAAAAAACATTTTGAATAGTACTAAAATTATTCCAGATTTGCATTGAATTTGATCCATATTAATCAGATACTAATTAATCAAGATTCCACGAATTTAAATTTCTTCTTAAGATCCCTTACGTTTACACCTTGAATTTTAGACATTTTCGAGAATCATTCAATTGATTCAAAAACAATTAATATGGATTTTAAACCTAAGTTTTGTATAATTATATGTTGATTTAAATTTTGAAAAGGCAACATAAAACTGGTGCAAAACTGATGTTCAAGGAATTCATTTTATCCGTCCTATGATAGGTATTCTTCTCGTATACATATCGACACTAGTTTATTTATGACACGTTGGGTCAGTATTTGTTTTAATGTAGAAATATTGAATCAAATATATATATTATATATATATATATATATATATATATATATATATATATATATGGAGGTGGCCGTGGTGACGTAGAAACCGACGTTTACTGATGACCTTGACCGCTTTTACTGTAAACATTTACAAACTTCACGTTTTGCAGTCTTTCTTGATAATCATAATTCGTTTTTTGTCATCACGCCCCATCTTTCCCTTCCCCTTTTATTTACCATTATTTTTTCTTTCAGTTATTTACGTAAAGCGCCGCCTCAAACGTCTTCTCGTATCAATCGCCTTTAACCCGCGCCATTCGCCCTTTTCTTACTTCATCTGTAAGGTGACAATTAAGAAGGCAATTGCCACAGTGTGTTAGCAGTATATAGATAGATAGATATAAACACATTCGAGCTAATAACGCTGTGATACTGTTGGGCATGAGCGGTCCGTCAAACTTCAGAAGATAGTTCGTATTTACTTGCCTCCCTACGAGCACAGAATTAGGCACAGGACTGGGTTTAATGTCGAGAAAATCCAACCGCTTAGAAAAGCGCACTGTGGATCATACCGAATTGTTTGTATGTAAATCTTATCAATACACCGATAACTCTCTACAAGCCTTTACTGAAATGGTTAGGTTGCAGTGCGCAGGCTGGGGCCACTGTTTAGCTGAAATTTACGATAACGTCTCCCTGATTGCCTTGTCAAGAAAGAGCAGACCCCGGTTGGCAACCAGTGCAAAGAGAACACCTGCAACATCCCAGAGTCGACCGACAACTTCTTTGTTTCATAGAAAACGTGTTATCCATGCAGTATAAATAACGAAAATTCCTTCATAGTTGTAAGACAAGACAAGAGGGTATGAACGCTGTCTAATTGGTGGGTTTTAGTGGAATAATTGGCACCATGAACAGTATATTTCCCCTTTGCTGCGCTGTATATTCGGGCATGGGGTAGAGGTGCGGAGTATGGTCGTGCACACGTGTGCATCCTTTTGTTGCGTGCGCGTGCAATTTAGCGCGTGTGTATACGCGTGAGTGTTTAAGAGCACACGCACTGTGTACCGAAAAGAAATAAAAACAACATACATACGAAACGTAGTCTGAGCGCCCCAATAACAATGATAACATACATATAAAATTACCTACCGAATTCCAATTTCGTAAAGATAGATAAAAAGGCGGGAAAAAGAAAAAGACACAGCGAAAGAAAGTAATGAGAATAAGATAGAAAGAATGAAACAAAAGGGAAGGAATAAATGATAGAAATATAAAAAGAAAGATAAAAGAGATAGAAAACAAAATATAAATGTGGCGAAAGAAAAGAGAGAAACATCCCAGAAAGTAAGAGGAAAAGAATGTAAATTTTGGCATCTTTGAAAAAAAAAATGAGCCGGGAAGTTAAATCAGGGGTGGGTGGGGAGAAACATGAAACAAATATAAGAATGAAAAATAAAAAAGAGAGAAAATACAGAACAAAAAAAAATGAAATGAAAAGAATAAAAAGACACAAAAAAATGAAAAGGTAAGAAGAGCAATAACCGGCGGCACAAATGTGCAGAAAAATGCATCAAAAAGGGTTCCGAGTTAGTACCGTTAAATGCATTCGCTAGTTAGACTCATATTTAGAATCTTTATGAAGAGTTTAGTTTTTGAAGATCATTTTTAGAGTTCCAGTTTTGGGGGTAGATTTTGGGGAGAGACAGTTTTAGAGATACATTTTAAAGAAAACTGTTTGAGGTAATACTCAAATGTGGGAGAGCAAGATAAATGTTATATGATAAACACAAGCAAAATAATGAGTTCAAAGCAGGAGTTCACTAAAAAAATGTTTATATATGGTTAAAATGGAAGTCTACATAGATAAGAAACCATAGAAAGTTTTTTTTTCATATTTTTAGTTTTAGAGCCATTGCAGAACAAGGGGGATTCATTAGCTGAGATATCGAGAAAGCCTGAGTTGATAATTTAAGAGACATGAATTATCCACAGCTCACCAACGGTCGTATGAATGATAAACATTTTCCTCTAATGGCGATGCTTCCATTTGAGAGCTTTATGAAGTACTGAGCCACCCTTGTAGTCACCACTATTCTTAGTTTCACCATGACCAAATGTGGTGGTATCTGTCAGGGTTCCATTTATGAGCTAAATAGAAATTATCGTTTACATTCTTATTTTTTTACAAAATATCGGTTATAAAACAAATTATTCTGCCAACCTATCATACACAAAACATATGCACGATTTCAGCATAAGATGACCCAACGGCGGCATATGTGAATCTGCTTTACCAGCGATCTACACCAATTCTTTTCGGAAAATATGCGTTCGTTTGGTTCGCTTTCAATAATGTCTACATTTTATTTTTCTCGACAACTTCTATAATTTTCATCCAGACTGAAAATCGGATGAATTTTTCCCTCTCACACTCAGATCTGCTATTGATGGCATGTGCGTTCACTGGAAAGTTTCTTCAATCTTGCTATTGTATCTTAGCTACTCAACAGTTTTCACATATATAGGGGACGCCTCTTTCACCTGCACTTTATTTTCCGGACGTTTTGTTTGGTTATTTTAAAGACTATATTTTACATTCACAATTGACGGAATAACTGACTGGCATATTGGCATTTAAAGAACACGTTGCTGTTTTTGGAGTCAATACGTCAATCGTTTCTCAACAGTCGCTTACATTATTCATACATCTCACTCTTCATTATATGTGATAAAGTGATACAATTTATGTAAAAAAATGCCGATTGCCGGGTCTCGTCAGACGCATTTACCTACTTATTTTAGTTTCTATATTTTCTATTAAAGTATCGATTTTCATGGGATTACGCATATCGCGATGAAACGTACTTTCTAGACATATTGAATTGACAGATTGTCGGAATAGTAGAATTTACATATTCTGAACAGTATGCCTTCATCGGTGTCATTAAAATACCTGCTCATTAAACAATGCTATTTTTCTTCTTACGTTTCTTACTTTACATTTTATTTTATATTTTCTCGTAAAAAATGTTCCTCACAGAAAACACCGGTCATATCAAATGACTCATTTTGCTTTTAACAGGGTTAGTATTTAATATAACGGAATAAATGTTAATCGATTAGTTTTCACCCGGTATCGAGCGGTAACAGAAGAATTTTCATTGTCTATCGTCATGGCGAGGAAAAATGTTGCAGCTGTTTATTTCGACCTGCGCTCTATGATATTCAGATGTAAAAAAAACACTATATGCTACTTTTTGATAGGTTTTAATGACAAGTAAATGAATTATGTTTCTAAAACAATTTCATGCTAGGAAATAGCGCCAATTTCTACGAGGGAACATCGCCCTAGGCATTACCACCTACTTTCGTAGAGGAGTATTGCTTGTTTTCATTGGCAAAACGATAACAATATTTGAAAGAAAATCTTTTTAGTAATAATATTAAACTGCATTTTAGAAGGAATTGTTAACTTTCCTCTCGGGCATAAAAAATCGAAGTGATAAAAAAAAAAATATATATTTTATAATAAATCTTATACACATTTACTATTAAAAAAATCACTTTATTCTTGTCCTCCCTCTCAACAATAGCGCATTTCAACTTCTTGCATTGTGTGCTAGCCTTCTATGACACACACACACACACACACACACACACACACACATATATATATATAGAGAAGGAGAGAGAGAGAGAGATAGAGAGAGAAAGAGAGAGAGCGACAGGGGGAGGAGAGAGCGGGAGAGAAAGCGTGTGTGGGGAAAAAGACTAAGAACAAATGGACCGCAAACCGCAGAAGTTGACATGCAAATAATTGACGAATGAAACAGTCGACAATAAAATAAATTGAATCGTGGAAAAATAAAAACAGTAAAATAAGAACTGCAGGATAATCTTTTTCTTTGAACTTTTTACGCCATGTCGAAATATGAGAAAAGATGAAAATATAAAACATTAAAACATTAAATATTTTGACCGGTTTAAACCAAACCTTTTAAAATTTGCAGGAATTTGAACGGGGACTGGTAAAGTGATTATATTTTAAAATGATTGAAGGTATTTTAAAACACCCTGAACCAGTTAGAATTAGAAGAGACGAATTACGTTTTAAAAAAGTAAAAAAAGTAAAGAGATGCATAAAAGAGAAAGAGATAGCGAATAAAATAAACGGCCATTGATCAAAAAATTAAAAAAATGAGTTCGGAATTTATGTAGATGAGAATTGATAATTTTTATTATTTTGATAATTTGGATTATTTTGATTATTCGAATGACTGTATTCATCATCGATGTTCTTTTAACACTGTTTCGACAAATGTAATCTCCGACGATTCTTTAGAGGCGTCCTGTCGAAACCAGGAATGTCTGCGATGATCTATGGCACAACAGTTATATGTGCTAAGCAATAATCAGTTCTAAGTGACAGTTTCTGGAAGTTGAAGGTTCAATCCTCAATGTAGGCGATACTAACAATACAATTACAAATTATTTAAGACTTCTACCCGGTCATGGCTGACAGAACAAGTGCAAGTCAACCCCCACCCCCGTGGATTAAATAAAATGCTCTGTTCGAAATTTCGTACAGATTCCCGATTTCGGCATAAATATTCTCGCATTCGACAAGACACGGCCGAAACGTTGTGAAAACAACATTTGAGATTCGAACAGTAGTGTGAATAATCTAAATAACCCAAACAATAAATCCTCATCTATATAATTCCAAAACAAAAAACTGAGGTATACGGATTCCATAAGCGATTTGATATATTTTTGATAAGTGTACCGCCAAAGACACAGCCGTGTCTTCGAATGTTGTTGGGTTTCTTTTTCAGATCTGTTCAGCCATTATAGAAGGTCTTCTTGTTTGAACTTTTTTTGTGCAATGACGAAATCTGCATTGACATTGGTTACTTTTAAAAGAACTCCCTCACCAGTTCACACTATTGCATAGTCTTGTGCAGCACTGTTCGAGCATACTACAATATACAGGACGCATTTTCCCTCTTCCAGCGAATGGCATTTACATACATGTAAAGATAAAACATCAGAAAAGAATAAACATTAATTGTTCAACTTTTTAACAAATGCTTTAAAAAAGTTATTACATATGAAATCATATCAACTTTAAAACATATATCCTAGTAAAAGTAAACAAAGAAGAAACGTGTTTGGCAAAAAAGTCAAAAGTAAAAAGAAAATGAAGGAAAAGAGAAAGAGAAAGACTTCGAGTGAGAAAGACTTCGAGTGAGAAAGACGGGAAACATTAGGGTCGAATTTGAAAGAGAGACGAAATATATTATGAGTTGAAAAGAAAGAACAAAAAAATTAAAAAGTAGTTAAGAAAAATGACTAGAAAGAAGGAATTATTGGAATAGAGACCGAAACAAAAATATAACAAGAAAGAAAATGAAAAAAAGCCACGAAACGAAGAAAGAAGGGAAACACACAGAATTAAAAAGAGGCCGACGGAAAAGAAAAAGAGTCATAAAGTTAGAATGAAAGAAGATACAGTTAAACAAATATGATAGAAAAAAGAAGAAAACGACTCATGGTTAAAGAAAGAACCTGAGAATAGGCGTTTCTTTCTTCGCCTATTTTTATGAGGTCATTCAAAAGACTGACGTCAGAAAAGTAAGAAAAAAAACCAAAGGAAAACCGTAATTTAAATAAAAAATATGAATAGAAAGAACAAAAAAAAACGGTTTAAAATAATATAGCAGGAATTAAGAAAGCAAAACGTAAAACAGAAAGAGAGAAAATGAGAGAAACGAAAAAACTCGAGAAAGAATACTGAGCGTTTCTTCATGTCTATCCTTGTATTTGTGACGTCATTCTGTAATAACGACACAGAATAAGGTGGAAAGAAAAAAAAGAAAAGAAATTGAGAATCGACAAAAAACGGAATGAAAAAAAAAAAAGACGAACCGAAAGACAGCACAGAAAAATAAATAAAAAAACATAAAAGAGAGAGAAAAGAAAAATGGCGAAAAAAATGGCGGAAAAGATGGAATGAATGAAGGAAAAAATGAATGAAAGAGAATATGAAACACTGAATGAATGAGTGATTGAAAGTAGTAGTCGATCAAGAAAGGAATGTAAGAGCAACTGCGGTTCCATTTTAAGTAAGACGATTTTTATTTATTCTCTGTGATGGCAAAAACATCTTATGAACACGAGAAGCCAACATATTCGAGCGAAACATATTTGCTGTCTGCTCGCTGATTCCTTGTGATTTTTGTTTGTTTGTTTTCCTCTCGCTTGCAAAACTACATACAGACAGCAGGTGCTCAACTCTTTAAAGCATTCTTCTTTTTTATGGGTTTCATATCCTTACGCGTGTCTAATGATATATGACACTCGCTGAAGAATATTGTCTTCAATGAACTGTCGTAGCACCAGACGCCGGCCCTCTTATTGTTAGTGCACTAACTACGCCATACTCCAACCTGGCATTAAGATAACTAATTAACATCATGATTCACTAGCTTGAATACCCGTCACAGGACGGGTTCATAAGAAAGTGGCATTTTGAGTTGCAGTGCCGATATAGATGAGAGTGCATATGACAAATGTATCTACAAATAAAAAAAATATTGTTTATACTTATGTATACGGCAAAAATATATATCCACACCCAAAATTAGGAAAACTTTTCGATCGGATTTGAATAAAAAATAAAAATCAGTTTTATCGTATTTTGCCGACTGCCATCAATGTATTACTTGTTAATATGCAACCTGAGATATATCCGCCCGTTTTTCGCTCGAATCAATAGTATACATTTAAAATACGATAAGACAGATTTTTATTTTTAATTAACATTCTACTCGATAGTTTTTGCTAATTTTTGGTGTAGATACCTTTTTGTGTCTGATACATAAGTATATCAAAATGTATTCCGGTTAATTTATTTGAAACTACGATTTTTACATGTGATACTGCGTTTTTCATATGTGCCCTCGTCTATATAAGCGCCTGAATTATTAATAAGTTCAGGAGATATGCTATTTAAAATCCATAAACAAACATACGTTACGTTAAAACTTATGTGAGAATGAACATAACACAACTGAAGTAAAAGAATTTAAAAAAAATTTTTAATTCATAATATTACGCTACAATTTAAGGTCCTTTAATCAGTGAAATTTGCTTTTAGCGGTTGAAGTTAGCACGTTGGTGCACAAAATTAAAGTGCTCAAAACCCTCCGTGCGCACATCGCTCCTCGCATACTTCCACCTGAATTAATAAATATAAATAAATATAATTTGAGACAATCAGAGACATCTCAGTTAAATTTTCGAATTTCCCTTTTCAATCAACCGTCAGCCCATATAAGGCAAGGTTTTTTCTTCAATATACAGTTGAGCCAACCCCACAACAGAATCAACATGTATATTACGCTAGATTAACTTACCCCTCTTTCGGACTTAGGAAGGTTACATTCATTTCTCAACTCACGCACACACACACAGTCATATACATATGCACTCTGACATTAACGCAAACACACACAATGCCTTAACTCTTTCCCACTGTCGTCTGCTAATTCACGCTAATTGAAAACAAATGTATGAACATATTTATTTTAACGCTCGTAAAATTCCGCACTGAACCTTTTTACAATGCATCAAATGAACATTTCTTTTATGAATAATTTTTTTATCAAATGTAATTGTAATTGAGACGAGAAGTTTTGATTAAAACTTTTCTGACCTATAGAGAATTCACAACCCAGAATTCCTAATTATATTCGCTAATGACTCCCCCTTGTTCTGCTAGGACTCTCAAAATAAACTAACCTATACTTCTGTACTCTTTTATTTTGTGTGTAATCACATAACATTTCTCTCGCTCTTTCACGCTCATGTATCTTCTAAAACTGTTTTCCTAAAAATGTTTCTCTAAAACCGGCTTTCCCAAAATATCTCCCATTAAAGTAGAACCCGAAAAGGGATTTACTAAATTCTCACAATTTACCTATTAATTGCATATTGATTACATATTAAAAAACACAGAGCTTTAAGTAAGTCGGAGTTTTCATCGACCGAAACGTTTTGAGAATAACATCCAAGATGTGAACAGTAGTCCGAATAATACAAATAATACAAATTATCAATCTACATCTAAAAAAATCCGAACCATAAAAACGTTTTGTTTTATTTTAAGATGGAAATAAATAAAACATTTTCTATTGCTTAGTTAAGGGAAAACAATATTTCCATTGGAAGAAACAAAAATAAGAACACAAATATTGAAATTTCATATATTAACTCCAGTTGAAATTAAATATTTTGACTTGACATTTTTTCGTTTGTACCAAAACTAATAGAAAAATGAAGCCTATATCTATGTTTCCCTAGGTTTAATACTAAATTCTAAGTTAAAATAAGTTATCTCCCTTACTTTGCCACCTTAAAATTAAATAGGATCTATTTATGCATATATAGTTTCGAGTGTGTCCTTGGAATTCACGGTTTTAGATGTATCTTTTCATGCGTGACAGTCGAGGTTCTTGCAACTCGTGTTACATTTTTTGAACCATCTGTTTACTGTACGATAATCAACCCCGTTTTCATATTTCGTACCACAAAGGTTTAGGTTGCTTTTGTGACGTTATGACCCGTTCGAACTCGTTAGTTATAAGTTCTCGAATTAGACGACGATGTACGGAGTGTCAACGCGCTAACTACCACGGTTCCTAAAACTAAAGCGAGTACAATCGGCGGCTTTAACTTCTTTAATCAGATGTTATACGCCTCACAGACTACGCTGTATGCTACTGTTGCTAAACATTCTGTTCACCCCTGTACATTATAATTGAGCATATTTTACTGTCTGTTAGTCATTTTTAGGTCCACAAACTACTCGAAAGAATTTCACCGTATTTATCACAAGTATGTTATATAGTCTTAAATCGTAATACTATTCCTGATACTAGTAAAAACAATACAACACTTATATGCTCCAAAACTATCAGGTATAATTGCAATACACATGGCATGAATAATCTTTGGAAAGTATTATAATATAAAGCTGCTACTACTACTACTACTACTACTACTACTACTACTACTATATCTATATATTATATAATTATTATTAATAATTAAAAATTAAGGTTTAAAAGTATTGGTAGAATTTGATTAGATGTAGCATGAATTTAGCGATATTGAACTTGAATGTGGTTAAATAAAGTAACAACGAAAAATGTAACGTAAGGTGAGTTGAAGCAAGAAAATATGGTCAACCATGGTCAAGAGCAACCCGACGGTTCTGTTTTCATTGGATACTACCACGAAGTTTAGAGGAGGGCGCCACTTTTTTCCCATGATTACTTCACTTACCCTTGAGCTCAGCTTTTAATGCTGAGTATGTAGAAAGGAGGCATCAAATACAATTTTTGAGTCTTTGATATGACTCAATCGAACCCCGACCTCCCGATCCATTAGCGAACAATCTAAACATTTGGCCAAATTGGTCAAACGTAGTCATGTGTAATTTAACACAATTAAATCAACGCCATTGTGACGTAAAACAACACTAGGAGTCGAACTCGACAAAGACAACTCCATAGTCTGCTTCGCTATTTATAAAGTAAAAAAATAACGTGTTCAAAATTAGTCATTATATAAATGTAATTATAATAATAATTACATCGAAGTAGAAGTAGTTTATTATACAAATACGCTTTGTTCTGACCTGGTGTCATCACCTTTATCAGATGTGCGAGACGTCATATTTAATAACTAGCATAGCAGACATGGCATTGTCCGGGATTGAATCGAAAACCCTAGCGCTTGTCCAAACAAATAACATTATATTATCTTTTTTTATATACTTTTTAACATTTTATAACACTCCATTTTGGGTGTGGGGTTAAGTATAAACGTTATATTTTGATAGCGGTTACAAGTACAGTTATATTTTAACTCCTTCAACTAACAACCGACATTCCCCAGAATAAATGATAGCCCATGCGTAGTCCTGTGCCAGCCCCGAACCCCATATTACCATTTTTATTTTCTATTTTTAATTTCTATATTTTTCAAGTTCCAAAACCAGTAAATTTACATTGTTCATCGCGATCGCAGACCCCACGATATTATTGATAAAAATAAAACATGTTTATACAAGTACTCATGGTAAAGTAGTTTTGATATATATATATATATATATATATATATATATATATATATATATATATATATATATATATATATATATATATATTAAAAATAACTGACAATTTTTGTCCGGTTATTTTAGTATTGATCCCTTCAATTTTCCGGATTCAAATCTTAATCTCGGAAGAAAATTGGCTGATGAAACTGCCGTAATGTACATGTTGGTTCAAAATACTTTCTGACCCGTCTGGGTCCATCGTCAGTAGAATAATGACAAACAGGTAAAGACGGGTCAGAAAGTACTCTGGACCAACATGTACATTACGGCAGTTTCATCAGCCAATTTTTTTCCGATATTAAGATTTTAATCCGGAAAATTGAAGGGATCAATACTAAAATAACCAGACAAAAATTGTCGGTTATTTTTAATAATACGTGTCTTAAGAAAAAAATGCTGCCTCGATATACACACACACACACACACACACACACACACATATATATATATATATATATATATATATATATATATATATATATATATATACGGTTTAAAATATAAAGGAGGATTAAATGTTGTCTACTGTATCGATGTAGCAGAAAATGAAGGGTAACCAGCTTCTAAACGCGTGGACTGTTTCGCACGTTGGGCACTCATCTTTCAGTAAAAATAAGAATTTGTGTTCGTAGTTCGATTTTTTATAGGAAGCATTCATTTGCATATGAGGACAACAACTACTTTCAAACAAACGAATTGATGGACGACAAGCACTTGAATTTTGGACAGCTGAGAGAGAACATTGAATTTTAGATGTTTTGACGTTACGGTTTTTTTCCACGAGTTCCCTTAATTTCATTTCTATATTACAAGCTATTTCGGCTAGACTAGTTGATTATGGAGTCAGGAATTGTGAGATTAAGCAAATATATGATATCTTCTTTTAGTGTACACGGTGATATAGTCGGTGGATGAAGAAAGTAAAATTAGTGGTTAAGCTACAAAAAGTGCAAGACCTTCCTTGTTTCATTTCATTTTTTTCTGCACGGAGATGCTCTTGCCCATCTACTTGTAGATAGGTAAGTAAGAGTAGTTAGATGAAGAACATATAGGAATTAGACTAGTGACAGCTTTCTTCCGAAGGGCATTTTGAAGCATATAAAAAGCTAAAACGATTATGGTTGACTGGAGATTCAGTAGATCTTTACGCCAATACAAGCAAATGATTGGCTGTACTAGCATGATACCTAGGGTGATGGCTTTACCATCCAGATAAACTTGCTTTCATTACTGGATTCGCATACGATTGAGAGAGAATGGACGTAAGTAAACTGATACAAACTGCACGGCTTTTAGTCAGAATTCAAGAGGGTGGGACAGTGGCTCAAAGCACTGCACTGAGGAATAAGGCTAAAAAGGAATCATCAAGCATTCGCTGTTTTAGATCTTGAGGACATCATCTAATTAAAAATTGTACTGAGCCACATAAAGCCAGAGTTATACGAGACGATTGTGGAAAATTTGGAAACATGGCAGGTTAAGGGGAACTAGCTATTGCGAGCCAGCAACAGAATGAAGGCACTGTACTAGCTACTTCTAATGATAGAAGTAGCAGTGAATAATACAGTAATGGCGACACTTGTCGATACCAGATGCAGCACTACTTTAATCAATTCCAAACTTGGGAAGTGATGTGATAGAATAAGTACCGGGAAAGCAGTTGATTAAAAGGACCTAAAATTTGAGGGATCCCGGCAAATGCAAATAATGTTATGTGGAGTACGAATAAACGTAGAAGCAATTATAATGGATCACGTGATTGACAGTATCGATGTCATAATTGGAATAGATATAATGGGAGATGTGACTACAAACATTATGGGGTGAAGTTTTGAAATGTTCACTGTGTCACAGCTGTTCATCATGGGAACGTTTGCAAAATCGAGAACAAAGAATTTGAAACAGATTTGGATAAAGAGAAATAGACAGTAAGATGGAAATGGGTACGGGATCCTTCACTTTTACAGAACAATGTAAAGTATTACGAGAATTCCATGGAGAGGTGAAGAGATGGATAGCGGGCGGTATTCTTTTACAATAGTAGGATGAAGGATAATGTGTGTTACCAGTAATAACAGTGTTTTACTCTGCTAAAGGTGTAGTATCTGTTTGATGGATACTGCACCCCATAAACTGGTATTGTCTTGGCCTTCGGGGCTTGATTTACACCGGTCTATGGGTCTGTCCTGTGCAGTTCTAGGAGGTCCACCCTCCCAGGCTTCGCCTCCCCTCTTTAGGGAGGAGTAAGTTTATTGCTTACTGCCTGAGGCGTCCCTACCGGGGAATGTCGACGGGGCCGCCCAGGCAATTTTTAAACCCCACTTTCCCGACCCGACCTTGGGTCACATCTTACTTGTGGGAGTAAGATAAAAACTGGCCTTGTGCCTAACTCTGTGAGAGGAGTAAATCAATACTCTGCAAAAGGTAAAGTCAGACCAGTGTTAGATTTTCGAGAATTGAACCATTTGTAAAGTGCCATAAGGGGAGCGGCATAATGGATGCGTGTGTGACGAAAAGATGAGAAAGTAGAGGCAGTTTGCAGGAGGAACTGTGATTGCGGGTCTTACGTCTGCCTGCTTGTAGCTACACCTGACAAAAGAACTATAACAGTACCAGCTAGTTTACTATCAAGGAAGAACTTACTGCCTGACACGGTTAAGATTTGAATGCAGATTATAGGTGCCGTTCTAAAAAACTGTGGTAATGAAAGGAAATAAGACAGAAGAGTCTACTTATTCGTACATTCATGACATAATGGTAGATGTAACAAAGGTATCGACAGAGAAAGTTGTGGAACATATAAAGGGATTTTGGTTTACAGTAAATTCGCCAGAATCCATGGACGGAGGAGTGACACTAAGCCTTAAGCTGATGAAAAGAAATATGAGTAATGATTTAGAATGTTTTTTTATCTGCGGCAAATTATTGGGATACTTTCCAGTTGTAGCATGGATGCGACTGGCGCGCAGTTATGCGGAAAGAATAGCAAGTAGAGTAAACTGAGAGGCTAGGGTCAGGGGATTCTAGCTGATGTAGAAAAAGAGGACCTTGTTAAGCGAAATTGTCTGATACCGTAAACAAATATAGGAATGGTGTGGTGCGATGCACGCAGTATTGAAACAGGCGTGATCATGGAGATTGGTGTTTTGTGGCGGAGGATTCAGCATGGATGAGGAAAAAAGACTATAATCACAATAACGTAGCTGAATTAAATGCTATTCTGAAAGACATCAATTATGTTATAAAATGAGGATTGAGAGAGATCAAAATAACAACCGATTCAGCCACGATATTAAGTTAAGAATACGTACAAAACGTGCTGCAGAAATTATTGTGATGCGGAGATTAGGAATACTTGGAGAGTTAATAATCGAATTTGAACTGTAAACAATGGTCATTTACGTGCTTTCACAGATAAACAAAGCAGATGCGGTAACACGAATTAAAAAACAGTTGTTAGTTGAGAATGAAGAGGTCCAAGTATGCTGTCTAGTAACCGGAAATTAGAGGAGTTGTATGTAATGTACCGCATGACAGTCAATAGAACAGCATACTTTGTTCGGAAAGTAGATTAACATATAAAACGGGAAGAAGTTCAGAAGGTGGTTTATAATTGCGTTCGATGAATATGAATCAATCGATTCTGTCGCTAATATACATCACATAGGGTTAGGTTAAAGACAAGCTTTTGATATAACACACTATCGTGTGAGCGCTTATTTGTCAATGATTTACTGTGGACCTGGAAGACTAGAAATATGGAGGGAGTTACATGCGGAGTCTGCAGCTGCCGTTGCAGAAGAATTGAAGATGGTGATACTTGTACGAGACCCAGTAATGGAGCTGATGATGGACGATGGCGCTGTTTTTCCCTCATACCTTCTCCGGACGATGCTAAAATAATGGAAGATAAGACGATATTACAGGGCAGACTATACTATCCCGGGGGAAATGTGATAGTTGAGCGACATCATCAGACAGTGAAAGCAATAACAGAGAGAGGAGGGATATCGCCTGAGCAGGTCTCTTGTACAACATGGCACAGAAGGTAAGACATATAGTGTAGACAGTATCAGATAGATCACATTTAATTATGAATGGAGACACCCAAGACATACATTCCCAGAAATCGATGAGCAAGAGCCAGCCGAAATCCAAATAGGAGACTAGGTCTAGGTGAAGCCACCGTATGCACGATGTACGACGCAATGGGGAAGAGGGGTAATTGCTGGAGTGCAATCCCCAAACAAATTGGGCTTCGCTAGGCGCATGGTCCATTTAAAGTATAGAGATGTAAGCGCCAAACATGAAGGCAATGAAGGTGAAGCGGTGGGAATGCAAAGATCGCAGAGATAAATTCATGTGCCGATCTGGGTACGGAACTATGTAATGTGAAATGATCTCTCCTGATCATGGGAGCATGCGGTTAAAATATAAAGGACAATTAAATGTTGCCTACTGTAACAATGGAGCAAGAAAATTAAGGGTTAGCAGCTTTGAAGCTCATGGACTGTTTTGCGTGTTGGGTAGTCGTTTTCCAGTTAAAAATAAAGCTTGTGTTAGTAGTTAGATGTTTTTATAGATAGCATTCATTTGCATATTAGAAAAAATACTAAAGACGAATTTGGGAAAAACAGCAGTTGAATTTTAGGCAGCTGAGAGAGAATATCCCCGTAGATTTGTCGCTGTTCATTGCGGTGTTATAATCAAATAAAGACCACTTTTAATATCATTACATGATTACAATATATATATATATATATATATATATATATATATATATATATATATATATATGCATGTATACATATATATATATATATATATGTATACATATATATATATACATATATATACATATATATGTATATATATATATGTATACATATATATATATACATATATATACATATATATATATATATACATATATATATATATATATATATATATACTTATGTGGGTCTATCACACTTTTCAAGTTATAAATAAACTAAACTAAACTTGTCCGATTCAAACGCAGAGTATACAATATTATTCTACTTCCTTTGATCACAATTAGAATATACTTACATGTAACATATTACTGTTTCGACATTCATGTAACAAATTTGATAAAAATGCATTCATTTGTTGTTTAATTCATGAGTATATTTATTTAATGCCCTTTTGATTCTACTTAAAAATAAATAAAATATAGCTTATTATATCCCTGTTATGTCTAGTATTTATGTTTTAAAGTTCATGAAGGTCACTAAAATAGTATTTATTGCCATAGATGTGCAGACAGTGTTCATTCAAACAAAAATAAAAGCCATAGGGCTCGGACGAAAGATTTGAGCGTTATGATTGATAAAGCTTCTTTGATAGCCAACATAGGGAACCCGGTCGGCATCCTGCAAATAGTAGTCCTACTTATTTATGGTAACAAAATACAACCGAACAACTGCATTTTAATAAATATGATCAGCACAAACGAAATACAACACAGAGGAAGAAATGTGATTAGAAAGGAAATTAGACTGGTAATGGAGAGTTATTACAAAAAAATACTACCATGTAAAGAGGCTCGTTTACATATGTAGTACATAATGCCTTGTTAAGCTATCGATTTTTCAAACAACGGTACGAATAAAATTCGACGCAATGAATAGACAAATAATATTGAAAAGAGAACATAACAAAATATAAGATATAATATGACATTAAAAACGTACTGTAGACTAATATTCCGTGTTATTACTTACTTAGACGTGTCGTACTGGTGGAAGAAAATGTTGAATTTGATACAGCATTATACACTGCTCCTCTTTTCACTGATTCTGACAATACGATTAAACAAAAAATGGGATTATTTCAGATTACCCCTATCCGTAGTAAACGAATCATTCTAGAAAACTTCATTAATTTGGACACAGGTTCAAATTCGGCCATTTCCGCTATCATAAACTTCTGAGTTTTATCTACTTCATTTGCTATTTCCCTTTCCTTTCCTTTCTTCCGCATGCCTTAACATGCTTACATTTTTCCAATCGTTCCTTATCCCTATCCTCTATCAGCAAGTCAAGGTATGAGCCATGACCTATTCTATCCTCTATGTGACTTTGCCTTGTCTATTCTTCCCAACTCTTGGTTGTGACTTCCTATATTGTAATTGATCTACTCAAGACGCTTTCCCCTTTTCTCTCCCACAACATTCACCTCCATCATCTCTCCCCCAATTCTTCTCCATTCTCGTATTTATCTCTTTGTAAATAGGTATAAAATTCACTATTTTCATCACTTAGAATGAATCTTCGAATCCAAATATTAGTCTACATTATGTTTATTTTGATGCAATTTCATCTATTATTTGTGGTTTGTTCGTTGTAAATATGTTTTGTATATTTTTATGGTATAAAATTCACTATTTTCATCACTTAGGATGAATCTTCGAATCCAAATATTAGTCTACATTATGTTTATTTTGATGCAATTTTATCTATTATTTGTGGTTTGTTCGTTGTAAATATGTTTTGTATATTTTTAAGGTATAAAATATACTATTTTCATCACTTAGGATGAATCTTCGAATCCAAATATTAGTCTACACTATGTTTATTTTGATGCAATTTTATCTATTATTTGTGGTTTGTTCGTTGTAAATATGTTTTGTATATTTTTAAGGTATAAAATTCACTATTTTCATCACTTAGGATGAATCTTCGAATCCAAATATTAGTCTACATTATGTTTATTTTGATGCAATTTTATCTATTATTTGTGGTTTGTTCGTTGTAAATATGTTTTGTATATTTTTAAGGTATAAAATTCACTATTTTCATCACTTAGGATGAATCTTCGAATCCAAATATTAGTCTACATTATGTTTATTTTGATGCAATTTTATCTATTATTTGTGGTTTGTTCGTTGTAAATATGTTTTGTATATTTTTAAGGTATAAAATTCACTATTTTCATCACTTAGGATGAATCTTCGAATCCAAATATTAGTCTACATTATGTTTATTTTGATGCAATTTTATCTATTATTTGTGGTTTGTTCGTTGTAAATATGTTTTGTAGATTTTTAAGGTATACAACTCACTATTTTCAGCACTTAGTATGAATCTTCGAATCCAAATATTAGTCTACATTATGTTTATTTTGATGCAATTTTATCTTCTATTATTTGTGGGTTGTTCGTTGTAAATATGTTTTGTATATTTTTTAGGTATAAAATTCACTATTTTCATCACTTAGGATGTATCTTCAAATCCAAATATTAGTCTACATTATGTTTATTTTGATGCAATTTTATCTTCTATTACTTGTGGTTTGTTCGTTGTAAATATGTTTTGTATATTTTTGCTTGTCTATAGACTCTAATTCCGCGGATTTATTTATGTTGATATGTATTTACAGTCACCAACTTATGTCAATTATTAATGTTCCATTTTGATGATTCCTGATTTTTTATTAAACAAAAATTAATTAAGAACGAGTTAATTTCGAAATATTTGTGCGCTGTTTTACGGCATATCAACCAATTTATTTGATGATGAATGCACTGATTCGGTTATACGTCGTGCGGTATTAGGCAAAGACGATGATACATCTTCATCGGACGAGCAAGTTTCTAGTGAGGAGAAAATTTACATATGGTCACCAGCCGCATTTTTATCCTGACCGGAGGAGATCATATACAGCGCCTAATATTCCCAAATAATCACCCATATTATACTGACCAGGGTCGACGTCGCTTAACTGTGGTGATCTAACGAGATCCAATGTGTAAACGTTTTATCCCGTGTATTGAATAAAATTAGCTTGAAACTGATAATTAAGGTGTTGTAACGTACTCCTCGAACCCTGCAAATTGAAGTCCCACTCACGTCTGTAATTTCCAGTCGTTCCCACGACATTTTTTTTATAAAGCAAATGTTACTTTTCGTTGTTTTCTATTTTTCTATTTTGATCATTTGCAGTGAAATAAATGGATACTAACGCGTGATACAAATTCGAATTAACTTGCCAAGATTTATATTGGAAACCAGCCATACGAGACGGGGATGTAATTCTTAACGAGAACATGAAATTAGTAAAAAAACACATATTCATCCAATAATGTTTTAGGCTGAAACTATTACACAGATTTCACATTATCACACAAGGCTACTTTAAAAACGATGCACTCTCTAGCCATTAAACCATTTAGAGTTTAATGACTGAAGAACTAATGCTTTTTTGTCTTTCTCCCTGTCTTTCTCACCCCTTTTTCTAAATCTCTTTCTCTCTCTATATATATATATATAACCTTGATATCTCTCTCAATATATATATATATATATATATGACTATATATATATATATATACAATCATATATATATATATATATATATATATACAATCACTACCTTACCCCGTCGCCTAACCACGCATCTTGTAAACTCTAGCTCAATTTACCAACATCTATAAAAACATAACTGCTCTCCCTCTGATTTAAGAGAAATTCTAGTTAATAACACTAAAATTATACATTCCGAAACCAATTTAAAATATAAAAAATACTGGAAGCTATCTGCATAAAAACACAACAACCAAAAGTTATCAACACTACATATGAAACCAGTGTAAACATTTTAAAATGGTTAACGTAATGCGATTTTTGATTTGTGCGCCATCCAGCGTTGCTGAATTTAAATCGTCAACGACATCCTGGAATAATGCGAAAAACGTTCTATGCTCGATTCTCTGCCGTCTTTTTAAAATTCTCTTCTTTCTCCAGCTTTTTTGTATATTGGCTTTTGACACCTAAAGATGATTCGACGAAGAATCGAAAACGTTCGTGAAACATGTGTAATCTATGAAACATTTATTTATTTTTTTATTTTAATAAAAAAACGACCATCAGAAAAATTTAAAAGATAACAAAAATTATTTTATTTTTAACAATGTTAGCATATATATATATATATATATATATATATATATATATATATATATACAGGACCGGCGGTTCAGTTATAAAAGTGGGGGGGGGGGGGCTCTTCTAAAAAGTGGGGGGCCCGGTTAAACACATGCATATATAACTTCATTATGGGGGGGGGGGCATGTAAAAAGTGTGTGTGTGTGCGGGGGGACTTGTCCCCGCCATTGCTCCCCGGTGACGCCGTCCATGATATATACATATATATATATAGGAATGTAAAAAGTTGTTTGAGCTAGATTAAATTGTGCATGTGTAATGATTTATATCTGTATTGATTATGTTGCAAAAAACAGCTCTGAACTAATTGTGGTTTCTGATTTACAGGTGTTTTAAATGAGTAAGTGTGTGAAATGGAGCCACTTGAGTGTCGCGCAGTGATCCGTTTTTTTGTATTTGAAAGGACGAACACCAAAAGAGACTTTTGATGAAATGAAAGAAACTTATGATTATGATGCCCCATCATATGCCCCTGTAAAACGCTGGCATGGTGAGTTCAAACATGGCCGGAAGTCTGTTGAAAAAGCTCCCAGACCTGGTCGTCCCTCTTCTTCCATTGATAAGGCATCTGTCCGCAAAGTTGAGGCTGCCATTTTGGAAGATCGACACATTACTATTCGCCAAATAGCCCAAGAGGTCAAGATTAGTACAGGGTCTGTGCATACTATTATTCATGACCATTTGCATATGTATAAGGTGTCTGCAAGACGGATTCCCAGGTTGCTCACACCTTTCTAGAAGTAAGAACGCGTCAAGTGGTCGAGGATTAATTTAAAGATGTGCCAAGAAGTTTTAAATATAGTTTCTTACTTATTACATAATTCCCGTCCAAACCTTCTATAATACTAACACATAGTGTGTACATGATTAACATTATTACCCCGAAGATGGACCCAGATGGGTCTGAAAGTATTTGATGGACAAATCGAAATTATGGCAAATTGATCAGCCAATTCCCCTCCGAAACAAAGATCCTGATTCGGACTATTAATAGGATCTACCAAAGAATATCAAGACATGTATTGACTCTTATATTCAACGATATATATATATATATATATATATATATATATATATATATATATATATATATATATATATATATAGAGAGAGAGAGAGAGAGAGAGAGAGAGAGAAGGAGAGAGACGTGTATATACATATTATAAAATTGATGCAAAAATGACAATAGAGTGCTCAATGTCCTTAATAAGAGCATCATATCTTTTTATATATAAAATATCATAGAATTATGTACTTATCAGCCATCCGTACCACCGATTTCTGGGTCAGGCTAATTTGTGCCAGTTACCACCGAAGAAAGAGGAAATGTCTGCCCGAGAAACGGCTGCTGGGGGTAGTTAATCAGCGCATAATTTCATTATATATATATATATATTTATATATATATTTATATTTATATATATATATATTTATATATATATATATATATTTATATATATATTTATATTTATATATATATATATTTATATATATATATATATATATATATATATATATATATATATATATATATATATATATGGCGGGCATGCGTCATAACATAAAACACAATTATAATATATAGTTCACATCGTTTTTTATGGGAATCAAATTCCAGAGCAAAGTAGAGATCAATATTCAAACCTAAAATATTTATTCCAAAATTTGTATTAAGGCAATAAATATATACATTGAGAGATTAAAGTAATATAATACTATTCTTTACAGTCAATTTCGAAGTAAAAAAAAAGCTAACTTTCTTTTTGAATATAATTCAAAACATACTCAAACAGATATAGCAATTAAACAAAAACTCTCGTCGTCAGCGAATTGTTATAAAATAAAAACCGTCCACAATTAAAGCAATACTTCATGCAAAATTCTTTAAATGCCCATGAAAACAAAAAACCTTGCTTTTGTACGTTGTTTATTGCTTGTCGCATCACTGAGCACATGATCAAATACTACACTTTTAATTATTTATTTGCACAAAATATATAAAAATTATATTAAGTACAAATTAGGCACAAACTGCAAGGAGACTGGGTATTTACTTCCTTCCCACCCACAGGAAGATGCATGCAAAAGGTCCGAAGGTGGGGAGAACAAACCAGTGCCCATAAAAAAGGTGCACTCTGGCCCCCTAAAATAGCATGGGAAACCTCGTCGGCATTCTCCGATCGGAGCGCCTCAGGCAGTTTGAAATAAACGTACTCTACCTCAAAGAGGGGAGGCGCAGTCTTGGAGAGTGGGCCTCCTAGGACTAATCAAGAGCAATACTTAGCCCGACATATAAAAGGCCACCAGAATGGTCTAGTTTCTGTCGGGCGGATTATCGAGAACGAATCCTCTACTGGTAGGTAGCAGTCCACAGTCTATAAGCAACTGGAGTGCATAGAGACTAAGCATTTACTTCATTCTCACAAGAGGTATATGTGGCACAAGGCCGGAAGGTTGAGAGAATCCAGCCAGTGCTTACAAAGAAGAGAAACTCTGGCCTCCTCAAATAGCTTGGGTCGCCACGTCGGCGTTTCTCGGTCGGTGTGCTTAAAAGGCCACAGAAATGGACCAGTTCCTGCCGGACCGATTGTCGAGAATGGATCCTCAGCTGGTAGTACCAACAAAAGTTACAGAAAGACTGCTGCGTAACTTCTTCGTAATCTCTCCTGTATATAGTATATGGAAGTGTTTATTTAGTCACGAATAGGGTAATAATATAAAAGCGGCACGACTTGTTATCACTACGCTTCTTTTTATGATGATGATGACTTTGTCTGACAACACTCGTTTTTAAGCCTACCTAAGGCTTTGTGGACCTTTTTTATTCTCATGTGTATTTCGGAGTCAAGGGATCTGCCCTTGGATAGAATGCTGACAATGAGTAAACTACATTTAATCTGTTCATCTTGGTTGGTTAAACATATTGCTCTCACAGTGGAGTAGGGAGCACGACCTTCGTTTTCTTAGGATGTATGGTGAGTTTACGCTCTTGAGAAAAGTGCTTTATTTCCTGCATATTCTTGTCGATGTGGACAGCAAAGCATAGGAGAGGGTGATCGCAAATTATATAGAGAACATCGTTGATGCCAAGATGTCACATTGTTTTACACCATTATAGATGGCTATTGGTTCAGAGTGTTGACCACCAAAGTTTAAATGTGACAAATCGCGGTGGACATTTAAGTTTGCCGCCGATTGTCCAAAGTGTCGTTCCATTCGCATCTTCGATAGCTTTTTATCAGGTCTAAAAAAACATCGCTTTGCTGAAACAGGCGTTGATTAAAGAGATATTCTAACGTCAATTTTAGCGAGTTGTCAGTTTTATAAATATTCCCCACGAATGTATGGAAGACAGGATGAGAACAATCTATGGATTTCATGTGTAAACAAAATTAAGGATATAAAATAACCATAGTGGGCATACAATGGAGAAGCCCCTCTGAATACAACCACATATATCAAGATAAGCATCATTTGCGTTATATTCACATATGCTCGGGGGATTTTCCTGGTAGGTTGAGAGTATAGTGTTTAACATTCGTCTGTACAGGAAGTAGAACAGACTCTGATGACGTTAAATTGTTTAGCTTAAATTCAATATAGCTAATGCTAAAGTATGAAATCAGCAGGGGACAAGTTTATTAAACTTTCTTGCAAAAATATGCCCATCTGGTCGGTTATTTTTGCTAGTATTATTCAGTTTGCTAATCAATAACTGATTGTGACTATTTCTTGTTGACGTACAAAGACACCTATTAATACTACAGACCAATCCCCCCCCCCCAAAAAAAAATAATAAAGTAGAAGGTAATCACTGGGGGAATAGTATCATGATAATAGAAGAGATACTATAATACCCATCAAGTAAGTTATCATGCCCACAATATAGATACTACACTAGCCCACTCCAAAAAAAAAAGAGAAAAAAGTCGGTAATACCGGAGATGGTCCTATCATGACAAACAAACATATACAACACAAGTTCACACTACCCATCTAACACTTAATTTTCACTAGCTTTTGTTTACCTTGAAGTAGTATTGTTTAGTTCCTCACATCAACTAGGTGTGTGCCTTGTCTGGAGAAATTTCCTTAAAAAATAGGAAAATATAATGTCTGGGAGATTTATATCATGACAAACTACACTACCCCTAAAATGGATGAGGGGATGATATCATGACAACAGAACGGGTACTACTCTCGCGTGAATGGACCATTCAAAGACAGTACGATAGTACATTAATAAAAGTAATAGTATAATTTCGTCTTCATAGAGACAAATAACAAATCTTCATTAATAATAGTTTGTATTTGAGAAAAATATTGATGCAGAAAGTGTTTCACGTGGTTAGTAGGTAAAATATTACGCGGGCTCCGTAGCGACCCACGCGCCGTGTGTTTGAAATCCCCGGAATAGAGAGATTAATTTTGAAATTGCAAGTAGGTAATCTACTATGATAAGAAAAATCACCTCTCGAAGGATGCAGAGTACAAAACCCAAAACATCATGCATATAACATACATGACGAGAATAACAGTTTGAATCACAAAAACAATGTAAATTGCAGTAATAACTCACCTAAGAAATATAGTCAAATATACTTTCCCTCGGGACGAAATATTTTGTTGTTATTGTATTGTTATTATTATTGTTATTATTGTTGGTGTTGTTGTTATTATTATTATTATTATTGTAGTAGTAGTAGTAGTATCGTAACAGCTCAAAAGATCAAAGGGTGCTAACAAGTTTATTGCAGACATGTGCTTAAAGGAACCGGACATATACGAAGCGTTGTTTATTTACTCACGCAGGGGAGACGATTGATCATTTGATATCAGGTTTCTCAAACACCCATCCCCCAAAAAATGAATTTAGAAATATGTCTGAGATGGGTAGGGCAGTAACTGTATTAGAAGATATGAGCATTACAACATGCCCCACGTAGAGAAATGTTATCAACGCAAAAACATCGCCAGAATTCTAAGATTAAGGTGTTATTTTACTACGGTATTTTCGTAGACATACCAACCGAAATATACAAGTCAACAAACCTGATAAGATATTTTGGGAGTGAGGGGCTGCTTCTTCTGTCTCGAGATACAATGGATAACTCCTGAAAATACGCTTGAGTGATGAGGAGTTGTTAGTGAAGAAATGGTTGTCTAATTAACAACTCCTGGCCGGCATTCTTTCCAGTGTTCTTTTATGAGTGATCCGGTGGAATTCCGCATTATAACACGTTTTGACTAAGTAGATCACAATAAAGAAAAAAATATATTTATGGCATAGATATATGTTCGCGCCTGAAATAGCATATCTATCGTGAACAGTGTATAGTGGGGTATGGGTTGTGCAATAGACAATTGCATCTCTCCTAGCTGAGCATTAAGTAAGTCCAAACAGTCTCAGATAATTGTCGCTTTGTTTGCTTATAGTGGGTGAATATATTTTGAGAACTCTGAGTGTTTTTTTTAGGTTAGTGTTTCTTTCCTGAATTAGTTTACATAGTGTTCGAGACAAATTTAATAATTTTTGGATATCCTTTAATTTCAGAACTATTCTAAGTATTTATGAATAGTTGTTTTTAATGTACTCTTTGTGGTTTTGAGAACTGGTGACCGTGCTCGACTGAAATGCACCGGCATCTTGGAAGACAGTGACCATCATCATCATCATGACTCGGGCCAGATTAAAATGTCCGGAAATTTTAGCTGCAGCTCAGTGTTCCTTAGAAACGTTGAAAGCCATAGGAAGTGAGCTAAATAATTGTAAAAGAGATGTGGAACCATAGGCTAGCAATAAATGTAATCGGAGGTGTTCTTCCTGTGTCCGCAAAACGCAAAATAAAGTTGCGGAAAGATCGAGACAAGGCAATGCAGACATTGACAAAAGAGATGGATATCGATGTACTGACTATGAAAAAAAAGGCATTAAATGAGGAACTTTACTCCTCATACAAAAGTATCAACTAATCAACGGTGATTGTTCAGAAGTATCGCCTTAATGGAAACTTAAAACCTCCCTAACAAAGTGAAACACATACTCGAATCATGGAAACTGATACTTCCAAGGACTCCTATGCCTAACCTAGAGTTTTCTCGAAATCCTGCACGTCATGTAAACCAAGTTCCCTCAAACTGCAATGATATCTGGGTGTGTTGCTAGTAAGCATCACGTTATACCGCCCCGTATCTTTGAAAATTGAATCAGACTAAATTCCGGTGGCTATAATAAGATTCTGTCCATTGTTGTCAAGCATTGGGTTGAGAGGGTGGCTGTAATGTCATACGTGTTGCAGTGGGACACACTTTTGTAACACATTCCTGTGAAAACTCAGAAACGGCTGTCTGCGAACATCCACGACTTAACCAGGCCCAACATTAATCCCCCAAATCTGCCTGATTGGAACCACATAAAATATTAATATGTGAGACGCAATAAAGAAAGACACAAACAGTGCCGAATGCAACACCAAGAAGGAAATGATTGCCACAATAAAACTGATGTACAAGTGTCTCTTGAAGAATACTACGAAGGTATTATGTCCCAGGTTAAGGTGGCGGTAGTGGAAGCTCTGAGTGTCTTCTCCGAGTGAACTCTATTCGGCAAATTATCCTCTGAGTTATGCACTTTGAATTCTGAGAATACATCAATTATTGACAAAAATATAACGGTTTTTTTCTTTTCTTTCAAGAAATGTGTCTCGAAAACACTTTATCTTTCATTTTGGATGTGCAATGTTACGTTTAGTTTAGTTAGTCAAATCTTATTTGCGAGAATATCTTTAAAATTTTGGTACTAGTTTTATCTATCTATTTTTTGCTTATTTGATCCTTAGTATATTAATCCAATCGTCTATGTATAGGCCTATGTCGTTTTTATTTATGACTTTCGTTAGTCGATCCCCGACATTGCCAGGGAGAATTAAATAACGCACAAAATCTAGCACTCAACTCTGAGTATAATATTACTATTTTAAACCAATTAAATTGTAAATCTGTCCCTACCCAGCAGTGTAGTTTCGCTTTTTATGTTAAACTATCCGTTGTTTTTGTTATCAAATTATTATTATTAAATGAAATCGATATGTCTTACGAAATGTTTAAATCAAAATCCCAGCAAACCGTTCTAATGTGTTTTTTTCCATGATGAATGGCAAAAGATTTAAATACAGAAAAGTAGAATTTCACGAAAGAACGGGTAATGCAACACATTTCGGTTGCTTACAAAACAAGTCTGCGATCTTACAAATAAGTAAGATCGCAGACTTGTTTTGTAAGCAACCGAAATGTGTTGCATTACCCGTTCTTTCGGGGTACCCGGTAAGATCCAACAAGAATGACAAAGAACAGAACGTATATGGAAAAACTTTGGTTTTCTTTACTTCCCATCACCGGATTGTTTACGCCGGCTACGCACACACATACACAAAGAAATCTTTTGACATACTTTTGTCTCGTGAAACAATTTTTTTTGCTGAGGTCGCAGACTTGGTTTTCGCTTGAAACCTGTTTATATATACATCCGATTGGAAATTACTTTGCTCTTCATTGTCTATCCGAGCGTAAAATGAAGCACTTGTTCCACAAGCACTTCCAATTGTTTGTTTGATGAACTACAAGTCAGGGGATTCTTCACTGTACCAACTTGCTTATCAGTCGCATTTTTATTGAGCGGACACGAAAGCCTAACAGCAAGACGAGCTTGAGTACCATAGCCCGTAAAGCTTCATCGGTACCATAAACATCGGTAAACTCCTATTCTTCCGGTACTTCGATACTTCGATACTCCGATCACAAAGCGGTTCGGCTTTTCGGGTTTCTGAAACCGCCGCCTTTCAAGTATCGCTTGCACTGCGGAACCTTTTTCTTTTAATAGTTATCTAGTCGCTTTCTTTCTTGACGTCCCACCCACAGTGGACTCGTCCACGATTCATTTTTGCCACTCTCCATTATCTTACAAATGCATTCAAAATGATTTAATTTAATAAGTAATTTAAGTAGTTGACTAAAATGCATGATAGTCGATTTTATTTCTTAATTTGTAATCTAATACTTATTTATAAATCCAATTTTTTAAAAGTTTGCTTTATTACAATAAATAATGTGTAATTCTTGTCATTGTTCAATTTCATTTGAAAAAGGTAAACAATAAAAAATAGTAATTCACAATTGGATTAGAACAAGCAAAACCGTAAAACGCGTTATCGTGGCACTGTAAATGCAAACTGCGAAAAAGTTCAATGTTAGTTATAATTTTTTAAAGGGAATCAGCTGATTTTCTGGTCTTGATTCTAGTGTTGTAAAAGATTTTGTGACTTAAAGAAATTGCCCCACACAATTCCGTTTAAATACAGTATATTATAAAATATAGTTAAAAAGTGTTACTGAAATGTATATATATATATATATATATATATATATATATATATATATATATATATATATATATATGCGTGTTGTAAGAAGGCGACGCCATGAAAGTAAACGATTATAGAACAACATAATGAAGGAATTATCATTCGAGACAAGTCACTGGGTTATTGTAAAAGAAGTTGACGCAATGTTGATTCTGTTCAAGCGATTACTTATAGAAAAACAGAATGATGCAATGACGATTAAAGATTAGTTACAGATTATATGACATATTTTATGCGGATTAACAAATTATATATAATGCGTGGTGGAATAGAAACCGACGTCATGAAAGCGAACGATTATGTCACAAAAATGACAGAATAAGTATTCCAGATAAGTACATGTTTTAAAATAAACAAACATTATGTTGATGTTTTAAAGTAAATTTGGACGAATCAGAATGGTACAACTTTGTTAACCGGTTTGATCCTGTTGTCGGCATTCTTGCAGAAGAGACCAGGTAACGGTAGCACACATCCATAAATGAAAAAAAGTGTTATTATGGAATCAGCAGGATTCGAACTTGGAACACCTAAGTCTTCAGTCTGTTTCGTTATCCACTTAACCATCGTCACTTTCTGGTGATGTTGATAAAGCGATCGATTATAGAAAGACATAATGGCGATTGGATATGGATTATTGACTCATAGAGTAGGAATAGTTTCAAGGCACATGTAGCGGTCAAGCGGGAAGGGCACGAAACAGAATATCACTGGAAGGTTGCAGGGGATACTGAAAACTCGGGTAGGCTTATTGCCACTCAGATTCCAGAGAAAATCGACGGTCGTTACCAGCAGGAAATAATTGGAAACAGCTGTGGCGATAATCAAAAATAATTTGTAGTGGTTTTATTTACTCCTCCCCAAGAGTTAGGCACAAGGCCAGTTTTATCTTACTCCCACAAGTAAGATGTGATCCAAGATCGGGTCGAGAAAGTGGGGTTTGAAAAGCCAGCGCTCGAGAGGTGAGCACTCTGGCCATTTAAAAATTTCCTGGGCAGCCCCGTCGGCATTCCCCGGTAGGGGCGCCTCAGGCAGTAAGCAATAAACTTACTCCTCCCCAGAGAATGGAGGCGAAGCCTGGGAGGGTGGACCTCCTAGAACTGCACAGGACAGACCCATAGACCGGCGTAAATCAAGACCCGGAGGCCAAGACAATACCAGTCTATGGGGTGCAGTATCCATCGGCACAGATACTACACTTTGATCTTGGCGAAAATGCGTGATATCTGAGAGACTTGTTGTCATTCAGACGCCAATGAACATAACTTGTTGTTTTAAGTGAGCACTAAAAATAATTATAATGAGCAAAAGAAGAAAAAAGAAAAGTAGAAAAAGAGAACCCTCACTACCACAACAATCTCGTGGCATTAACCATAGTACTATCTATCGAAACATTGCGATAAACCAGTCCACAGGAGTCACCACATCCATTAGAATACTATGCCGATATGCTCTTTTGTATGTTAGTATATGTTCTATATCAACCATTAACATCATGTACAGCAAGACTCAGCATTACCCGTGATTGAATAAAAGGTGCCAAAATAATAATATATATAAACTGTCTTACATCTACACAACTAAGCACCTTATCTAAAAAAATCAGAAACTTTTTTAATTACTGTTTTGACGATGGTTAAGTGGTTAACGACACGGATTGACGACCTAGGTGTGCCAAGTTCGAATCCACAAAAACACTTTCACTTAGAATGTTGGCAACCTTCACATTGCCCCTCCTGTGAGTACCCGATGACTTTCTAGAAAGAATTCTGACTATAAAGATATCGAGGGAACCAATGCCAACAATAGAATCATCTTATTCATAAGAAATGAATGAATGAATAAATGAATGAATGACCCCAGGCAAGGCACATTTCCACTGAGACTTAAGAGGCTACTGTTAATTAGGTACCAGATTTATATGGACATTCTAAGTGGGAAGTTGTACACCGAGTCGTTTGTTCACATTACATTTAAATGTATGCATGTTGGTACAGTCGGGAAGACAGGGATAACATTTTAAAGGCAAGCTGTTCGATGTATGTACTTATCACAGTATTCCTTATTTATTGTTATTTTCTACATTTCAAAATATTCAATTTTGTGAATAATTTTCGCTCGATTTATAGTCTTTAACCTTATGAGACGCACTAGTATTTCCCGAGAATGAAGGTAGAAACCTGTCGATTCCTGCTCCAAGTACAGAACACAGAACATACATAATTATATGTGTCTATCTGCAAAACGATTGGATGGGTTCCGAATTTCAGAGAAGACCAATGGTTGTTGCTAGCAAGTAATCAATGATAATCGGTTGTTGCGATAATGCAAACTGATTTAGAAATAGAGAGTGCTGGAAATCTGAAGAGACTTGTTGTCACTCAGATTCCAGGGAGACACCACATATTATTATCATTAGGCAATCAATGATAATTACTTGTTTGAAAACTCTTAGTTAGCAAAATAATAATAATAATAATAATAATAATAATAATAATAATAATAAGTACAAGAAGAAGAAGAAGAAGAAGAAGAAATTGAATAACTGAAAAATTATGGTACATTTCCATAACTATGGCAAATATCGTTTTTATGCACACTCAATTGTAGCATACTTAGCAGAAAATTACATTTTTATTTGGTCTATAGGCCATGATCAAAATGTACTATCTGTTCGTTCTTAGAAAAGTATTCCCCACTTGCACATCGGCTGTGAGGCAGTTCGGACGAAACTACGCATGTATTTAATTCCAACTGTATAGTCTCCCTTTTTGGCTGTGTAAATCTCCACATTAAAAAACCAAAAACAAATGTCTAACTTTCGTATCGCCGGGAAGCAAGTGCAAGCGACTTGGAATACTGAAGTGACTGACTGTGTACGTGCTTCTATCAGCCACATACAAGTAGCGGAGCGAAATGACAAGCATGTGCTTGCAAAGATATGATGAGTGGCAGGCGATTTGTAACGATTAAAGCAGACAAATACTCAGACTTGAAAAGTATCCAATTGAGATTTTCGCAATGAGAAGGTTATAAACGAATGAAAGAGTATGGAATCGCACATCGTAACCAACCACAGAGCTTCAGCATTTGAACATTGGTGACGAGTAAGAATAGTTACGAATATCTTTTTTATCTCTTATTGGCTGAACTAAATGCATAGCTCAAGATTAAGGAAAAAACATGCACACACATGTTGTCAACCTGCTATCTGACTGAGGAAAGAATTGCGAAAAAAAAACTTCACCTCTCCTTGACCGGCATTGTTTACTTTGGGGAATCTGTCGTGTGCGATGCCTTCGTAGATCATAGTGGATTTTCGTCCTTTTACGATTTACAATAGACATCTGGTAACTATTAAAAGGGTATCTGAGTTTACTGTAAAGCAATTGTTACACAATCGCCAACTTGTTTTATCGTGGACCGGCATTGCTTAATTTTCTCTCATTGAGATCTGTCGTGTACAATGCCTTTAAAGGCCATGATTGATTCCCACCTTTTTGCTTCTTACTATAACATCAGGCAACCTCTGAAAATGTATCTGACTTTATAATGAATCAACTGTTGTCTAATCTCTAAGTACATTTCTCCTGGCTTAGCCCTGTCTAGTGTGTGGCAAGAATAAATCGAAAACGATCGGAAGTGAACGCAATTTGTTTTTTCATTCATATTTTGCGGTTTGTGGGTTTATACTTTTCACAACAATATTAATGTAATTAAACACTATAGATCCGGTAATCTTTGAACTTTCATGAGACGCAATAGTATACATTTGCCGAATCAGAAATCTCTTAAGTAGAAATATACTTCCATGAGACGCTACAAGATTTGTTATAAAAAATAAATGCATACAATGTGTGTAAGATATTTGAGGACATACATTGTTTTTTTATCATAGCAAGACTATTATTTGACTTTATATTTTCTATATTTCAGAATGACAATCCCTATAATTACCCAGCAAATGAAGCTGCACAGAATTATCGTGACTATGAAGGCTAAATATAGCAATGTAGAAATAGAACACTTTTTAAAAGTCGCTTGATATTTCATTTAAAGAGTTAAAAGCTTAAGATAGAACAATTATAAAAACCTAAGAGACATTTTGAACACACTTGTGGCATTATAACTTTTTGATTCATTCGGCAATTACAGCAAACTGTTGGTGTCAATCCTAGAAGATTCCTGACGTCGATTGCAAAAGAACACCGTGTGTCAGAAGGAATACTCTGAAATGTTGTCCACAAAGACATCAGATCCCAGTCTTATGAGATGAGGTAAAGTCATCTTATGTAAGTAAACGTAAAGGACTCAAGAGACACAACGTTCCCGTAACGCAGAAACGGATGACGGGAAATGTTCATGATCATATGAGCCCCTAACATTTAGCCTCATAACTCTCCATATTTCAGTATATTGAACTACTATGTATGGAACGTATTTCAGTAAATTGTTAAAGATCCTAACATAACAATAAACAATCACAATAAGTCTCACTAGTAAGTAATGCCTAATAGGGTGGTGACAGTTACTAAGTAGTAAACGGCACGAACTGACCACCTAGGTGCGGCAAGTTCGAATCCAATTCTTTCCACAGAAACAATTTCACTTAGGATGTTGGCAACATTCACGTGGTCTTTCCTGTAGGTACCCGATGTATTTCTAAAACGACTACTAACTAGACATATATCAAAGTAACCAATGGTAACAACATAATCGTCTGATTCATATGAAATGAATAAATAGCTGAATGAATGTCTTATATAGACAAGGACAACATGATCCTTGCATGCAGTTATTACATAACTCACACAAAAGCAGTTATCGAAGCTTAAGAAGACTATAGAACAAAACTACAAAAAACATATATTTAGCCATACACTCAGAAACGTTTTCCAGTAAAAAAAAATCATTATCTGTTTCTAAGGGTCGTTTTGGGTATGAATAATATGGCTTCAAATACATTATACACCTTGTAGTACTTTTATAATGGAAATCGCTCCAGACAAGGCATGAAACCACTTGATGCAAGGTGCTAACAAGAACAAAATATGATTATCGCAAAGACAGGAGATGTCTGTTGGCTTTACTCACGAAAACAGTCAGCAGGAAGAGAGTTCACAAGCATGCAGTTCTTTGAAATAAGCTACTGCAATAGGAAGCTGTTTTACAATGAAGTATCAAAACAGCGAATTGATAGAGATCACTAGACCAACGAGTCAAACAAGCTGGAACAAAGGAAGCCGGGAATAGATCACATAACTTTGAAAAACACATGCCATAATAGTATTTATAGAAAATATTGAGACTAGCTACACCCCGTTCGTGTGTGTGTGTGTGTGAGAGAGAGAGAGAGAGAGAGAGAGAGAGAGAGAGAGAGGGGGGGGTACAAAGAAGAAGAAAGGGTTGGGCCAATCCAATTGCAGATACGTTTCTGCACCTTATCATAAACCCTCCAATTGGACAGAGATTCATCAGCCAATATATGAAAGCAGTACCCCATACAGGGTCTGATAGTATATTTGTAGAGATAGGGAATAGCAGCAAGTGTGAGGAAGTATTTGGAGCGATAGAGCAGAAAGAGCAATAGATCTAATGTATAAACCCAGAAAAAGATTTGATGAGAGAGAAATACCAAGAAGTTTCAGGGTCGATTTCTCTTCAAGAGCAGAGCGATCCATGAGAATCTCAGGAAGAAAAGGGACACGCCTACGATTGAAAGACACGATCTGAGAAATAACAGGATTAAACAAAACAAGCCATTTTGTACCCCAATCTACAACTGAACTCAGGTCAACGTCTAGATCAGCGGCATCACTAGAATAGAGAGAGCTGTCATCGGCATAGCTGCTAATTTCCTGAACAATATTCTCTTAAATATCATTTATATAGAGAATAAACAGTGTTGGACCGAGAATAGAGCCCCGCGGAACACCAACATTGGTAGGAATAGAGAATGAAGAGACGCCGCTCAAATTCACTGGAAAGCTTTGATCAGAAAGAAAAGGCCTTATAATGTCAAGAACTTCACTACCAATACCATAGCACTGAAATTGGTGTAGGAGACAAACATGCAACACTCTGTCGAACACCTTCGAAATATATATATATATATATATATATATATATATATATATATATATATATATATATATATATGTTCTAATTCTAGCCAAGGGTATGCACAGACTTGCTTCTTTATCTGATAGTAAACTAAATTCTGTTTCTTGATAATGGGGACTTTGGAGTCTTTCACTTTACCTATTTCAGCCTCGCCAATGTTTCTCTGCGGCTGTGTAAGACGACAATATGCAACATTAAATGATAATATAAACAGTGAACAAAATTATACATACGGAAAAATTCAAATCGAGAAACTAAATGTACCTAATGTGTGCTTCTATCCCCAAAGTTTGTCCAGTTCGTCGGCAGAATCAGCTTGTCGAATTTCTATAGTCACAATAGTGAGGTCTCAGCCGGAGTGCCCATCATCTCTTCTAATTGTCGTTGTAAATGCCTTCTTCTTCTTCTTCTTCTTCTTCTTCTTCTTCTTCTTCTTCTTCTTCTTCTTCTTCCGAATAACAGCTTTCATAAACGTTATTAATAAAACAGCATCAGAAATTTAATTAGGTTTAAAACATCGTTGGGGGTTCCTTCTCTCTTTCTAGTATACATGTATACGCATAAAACAACCAATTCTTTTCCTAATGAATGTTCCATTAGCAATCCAAACCTTAATTCTCTTTCTTTCTCCCTCTCTCTCTCTCTCTCTCTCTCACTCTCTCTCTCTTTTTTCTCTTCGGTTCAGTTAAAAAGAGAAGATCCCACTTCTCATTCACTACGTCAAACTAGTGGCTTCCAGTATCTGTGACGTCACCACCAGCGCATGTAGCGCTCACTTGAATTCCAATTGAACAAAACCCTTCTACTTATTTTTTAACGTTGAAAATTTACCATTCTAACCCTATCTTTACGTATTATCGTTACGGCATAATCACTTTGAAACACCGGTTTTCATTAGATCACCGAAGTTAAGCAACGTTGAGCCTGGTCAGTATCAGATGGGTGGCAATTTGGGAATATCAGGAGCTGTATGCAGGAAAACGTTGACACCTCCCGGCAGGAACTGCACAAACTTAACGTCGTCAATTCGCCAAATCGAGATATACATGCGACTTGGGACCGCTTGTGAATTGGATACTCTCATGGAACTTCCTGCTTCGGAGGGTGCTGGTTCAATCAGCCCAGGGTGTATGCCGTACCAGGTAAAGGAACAGGGTATCTTTACGAACCCAAATTTATATATTATTACAGTAGAATCAATACATGATGACATTTAGGAATGAAAATATAGAAAAAAAAGACAACGCTGTATAATTATAAATGGGAACAAAAAAATAGTAGCTCTAATATCAATTGGTAAATTTTAAAATTAGATGTTCTTGCAATATAAACAGTAAAACCTGTAAATTTCGCTTAGAAAAAAAAACATTAAAATTATAAACTTCAAAAGCTGAGTTAATGTTATATAAATAAAGATTCTGTCTGTCTGTCTATCCGTCAGTCGCAATTTTCCCACCAGTCACATTTTTTAAACATAATGAATACATTGCGAATTTTTTCTCATTTAGTAATAACAGAGATCTTTAATACCTTTAAAAATGAAAAATATTGTATTAATAGTAAATAATAAATTCCAAAAAAATAAAGCAGACACCATTCGGTCAAGCCAGAATTAGCGTCACGGGATACATTGGATTTACGTTAGACAATTTAACATATGATTACTTGTTTCATATGGAATGTTATTTACTGTAGGTTGCTGACTTTTAATAAAGATAATTTTAAGTACTTTTTCTTTTTAAAATTCGATTAGGAATGTAAGATTTGTGTGTTGTTAACTAAAATGTCTTATAAAGAGAGAATACAGTTATATTATTTACATGCTGATAAATGTAGATATTGAATTGGTTTCACCACATCATTATTATTATTATGATTATAATTATCACTATTATTATTATTATTATTATTATTATTATTATTATTATTATTATTATTATTATTATTATTATTATTATTATTATTATTATTATTATTATCATTATTATTATCATCATCATTATTATTATTATTATTATTATCATCATTATTATTATCATCACTATTATTATCATTATTATCATCATTATAATTATCATTATTATTATCATTATTATTATTAGTAGTAGTAGTAGTAGTAATAGTAGTTGTAGTAGTAATAGCAGTGTTTGAACTGATATATAACGTTGCTTCTTTCTAATGTTATTTTTAATATATAAATTTAGGCACGTGTATATGTTAATATGTTTGTATGTACAGGATTCATTCTTAAACTAATTAACTGATCATTATGAATTTTGGAACATAGATTCAAGGCCTAAACGTTCGCAATGTAGACTATGTTCAATTAAATTTAGTTTTATGCAAAGGGGTAAGGAGAAGAAAACCTTCGTAAAAATTGAGATACCTCTGTCTTGTAATTTTTTACAATAAATATTACACAATTAATAAATATTTTCCAACTTTCAGTTTGTTTGGAGTATTTACAGCGATTATAGGGGAAATTATATGAGCATAACCTCCTATTGGAAATTTCAAATATTTCAGTTTTGCATTGGATTTGACCAATTATCATCAGATACCAAGTAAGCAAAATTCTACGAATTTCAATTTCTTCTTTAAGCCCGCTTAAGCTTAAGCATAATATTTTAGACATTTTCTAGAATCAAAATGATTTAATTGATTTTAATAGAAATTAAAATATGGATTCGAGGCATAAAGTTTAGTGACATTATATCTTGATTTTAATTTTTGTTAAAGTAGTGCAAAGCTTTTCTGTTCAAGGAATACATTTGACGGGTATTTTTATAGTATATATATATATATATATATATATATATATATATATATATATATATATAATGGTAATAATCCAGGTGAAAACATCCACAGGGTAGTAATCTAAAGAATTTCTACCGGGTTTATAAAAAGTGCTCAATATCAAATAGAGCTTTATATATGATTATTTTTATTTACACAGACATGTACAAAATCTGCGACACTGGCATGTCGATGTTATCGATCAACAGTTATTATAAACTGAGAGGGTCTCTCCAAATATGATCTGAGGTTAAGATCGGATTCTAACTCTGCCTGATGAGATCTCAGTTTATAATAACTGTTGATCGATAACATCGACATGCCAGTGTCGCAGATTTTGTACATGTCTGTGTAAATAAAAATAATCATATATATATATATATATATATATATATATAGAGAGAGAGAGAGAGAGAGTGAGCAAGAGAGAGAGAGACAGACAGACAGACAGACAGACAGACAGACAGACAGAAGGGGAGAGACAGAGATTGAGAGAGAAGGAGAAAGATGGGTGGACAGAGAGACAGAAACTGGAATTAAAATAGAATAGAAAACATACTTCGATAAACAGGAGGCAGTCACATAGTTGAATAAATAAATATAACGCAGTTTAATGAGTATGCAGATGAAATCAGACTAGACAAATAGATAAGTTGATAGACAAAAGTAAGAAGATAGCTAGACGAAAAAACAAACAGAATTGGCATACTTATATATAAACATGAATATTTAGGTCGATTGATAATGTTTTACGTTCGAGTATAAAATAAGTCTACTTGACGTGATTCACATGGATTGCTCTGCGCCTGAAGAAATGACCTGCATTATAGACACATGCAGTCATATTGGAATGTGCTGCGACTTAGCGACAACTGCACATGAATGCAAATGGCAAAGCGGGAATGTACAGAATCTAGGAAGCAAACTTTACACGCTGTATTTCAGGCGAAGTTGATTATTAGAAACCCAACTTAGATTTATGACACTTTGGTGTCATATAAGTTACAAAGATTCGCTGCAGTTGTTTCATGTAATTAAGTATATATAGATGAATGTATACCTGCACCGAAAAATATAATATTACAAAACAAGTCTAGAATTTGTATTACCACTTTGATTAAGATTTATTACATGACTTTTAGTCTGGAAAATATCTAAAATTTATAGTTTAAAAGGGTTTTTATAAGACATTTTAATTAAGGGAATCTTGCTTAATTGTTGCTTTATTACTTGGGATTCATTTTTTTGTAAATCTGAAATATCTTAATTTTGAAGTTGTGGATTGTGCACACATTACGCCCCTTTAAAACATTCCCACAAAACCTGAAATTTAGGTTTGGTAGTTTGGTATTTTTGTTTTACGGCATATCAACCCTTTTTGGGTTATTTAATGCCGAATTTGGTCTTGTTTTCTTCTCTTTTTTGTGTTCATTTCCCCTTTTAATATCTGTTTCTATTTAACCCATAGTTGGGACCCTAACAGGTACTACCACTCCGGGTCAGGGTGGACCTGGGAGCAATGGTAATTAAGAGGAGGCTCCACATTCCCCAAAGTCCGTAAGCCGGATCTCACCATCGGATGTAGTTTAAGGTCATATCCAGGACCGGGAGTAGGGTAGGAAAAATAAAAATAAAAAAGGGGAGGGAGAAAGGGAGAGGGGCTGTTGTTTTTGTTTTTGGTTTTGTAGAACATAATTAAGTTTTACAAACAAAAAAAAAACAAAAAAAAACAAAACAAAAAAAAAAAACGTCAATGTAGGTGAATTTTGTCTCAGGGAGCCACAGGGCAGCCTGATCTAGTATCACCAGCTGAAATTTAGGGAATATTTATAAATTTATATCTAATACCTATTGTAAAAATTTCGCAAACATCGGAGGTATCTGAATTTTAACGAAGGGCTTTCATTCCATATTTCGCCGTTTGCATACGACTAAATTTAAGTAAAACTAGCCGATATTACTCACCCGTACGCCTAAAAGGTTGTTTCCAAAATCCATGATGATCGGTTTATTTGTTTAGGACTGAATCATATACATAGCAATATGTACACTTTATATATATATATATATATATATATATATATATATATATATATATATAGGATCAAATATAAACCAACGTAACACTTTTAGTAGATGGAACCTATTGTTAAGAGGATTAGCTCAATATACGAGATAGAGCAATTGTAGAGATAGAAGAAAAAAGAGTGATAAATATGCGACGATTGTCCAAATTTATTTCAAATTTCAATTGTTTAATGCAAGATGTATTCAGTAATTATCTAGTGTTTATTATTCTTTCCTTAAGCCAAGGCTTTTCAAAGATCGAAATCTTATCATCAGAGGAGAAATACAGATGGATAAGTTGGCTTTGAAAAGCCTTGGCTTAAGGAAAGAATAATAAACACTAGTTTATTACTGAATACACCTTGCATTGAACAATTGAAATTTGAAATAAATTTGGACAATCGTCGCATATTTATCACTCTTTTTCTTCTCTCTCTCTCTCTCTCTCTCTCTCTCTCTCTCTATATATATATATATATATATATATATATATATATATATATATATATATATATATATATAAGTATTTAATTTACAACCTATACATTACAGTGTCTGATGAGTGCACCTGGGTTTCATCTATCTGATGATGCATGCTCTGGGGTAGAACCCCACTAGTAGAAACAGAGCAGTATTTCAGTACCTTTCAGTAGGCGAAGACTTGTCAGTTTCTATCTCAAACCCAGCGTGACCAAATCGCTCAAACCGGATCACACCCAATTAAAAATGTAATGTATAGTTTTTCAATAAAAATATTTTATATTTGCTCTTGTAGAATCGAGCACTTTCTGTTTTTTCAACTAGCTTGTGATGCAGTTGAAAATACACTGTCATGTACCGATAACGTTCGTTGAATACTCTCGATAAGTCTACTGTCTGTGATCGCTTTGTTTAGGCATAAACAGAAATTAATTCCCTTCTTTACGTGGTAATTTCTCGTGTCCATGTGGTTAGATGGCTTACTTTCAAAGTCTAGGGTGATTGTGTAACTGAGTCCAAATCTTGCGACCGTCTAAAAATATCATCTCCTACACTGATGATCAAAATCTTAAGACGGCGGCGTATGTAGGAAAACATAATCAAGGGAGGCGTGAGAGCGCTCTATCCCTTAATAGACCTTACGAATGGCCTATGCTGGAAATCTCATTTCTTTGATCAATCATAACTCAAAAACCAATAAACCAAATTAGTTAAAACTTTGCACAACATTTTTATTTGATAGGTTCTATAAGTGTGTAGAATTTCAGCATCATTAGTCAAGGCAACCCAGAGATCCAGAAAGTTCAATCATGAAATCATGTTATCTGTGTGTACGTACGTACGAACGTACGTATGTGCCACCCTGTATCTTATCAACTATTTAATGGATTCAGCTGATTTTTGGCAGAGATAGAGGTTCTAGGGTCTAGTTGATGGCATTTTAATCTCAGTTTACCATACACCTTAGTTTCCCAGAAAATTCCAAAAAACCTTAAAAATGACCATTGTATTGAGGCATAGCCTTTACAAAAGTAGTGACATTCCATGAAAAATGACAGTATACTGAAATTCATATACACTAAATGTACAAAAGCAAGGAAATTCCTAAATTTTTACACTTTTATTGTCATTAAGGGTATGACTACATATCAACTGGTCCTTTATTTTTGATATAAAATTATCTTTTTCGGCTTCCTTTTTTATTTGTTCCAATGTTACAGGTAATTCTCTTATAGTGTTTAACAACAGACCTGTGGTTTCTTTTATCTTCCGTTGGTGCTGCTTTTTCTTTTCAAATTTCTTCATTTGTTTTTATTAATCTTGACAGTCCATCTTCATGCCCATGTTTTTGGATGCGATGCATTTCATCCTAAAATGATAGTTTGGTAGAGTTACACCCAGTCGCTATAAACGGTTAGCAGTGTGGGTAGAAATGCCATTTTTATCCCAATATAGGTACTAATGGTGTTTTGTCTGTTTGAAGTATAAATGATCTACCTTCTAAAAAACGATGATATTTTTTAACCCGGAACACAATCGATAATTCCTCTTTCTTGATCTGACTATAATTTTGATCAGCCGATAGAAGAGTCCTCGAAGGGTGCGTGATCGGTTTAGTAGCACAATCTTCATATTTGTGTAGCAGTGCAGCACCAACTCCGTATTCACTAGCATCAGTCCCAAGTATGATTTCTTTCACAGAATCATAATGAGCTAAAGTTAGATTTGATAGTAGATTTGTTTTTCTGGAATACCGTCTCGCACTCTTTTGACCATATCCAATTTTTGTCTTTCCTGAAGAATTTGTTAAGTGAGGCTATTAAATCGTACATTTTTGGAATGCACATCGCATAATATTGGGCCAACAAAAGAAACGATTGTAGTTTTGCAACTGTGTCGGGTGTACGCATATTATTAATTGCATCGGTCCTCTGTGGGTCCGGTTTTCTACCTTCACTGTGTGTCACTTGTCCGAGGTATTTAATTCTTTTCCATGAAGAATTGACACTTCTCAGGACTTATTTTGAAACCGAATTCTTCTAGTGGTTTGAACATAGTCATAATCTGCTGAAACAAAGCTGAGCGGCCTTTTATCCGAAAAGGAGCCTATTTAGTTTGAAAATTCCCTCATGTGTATTAATGCGCAAATATTTTGAGCATTTCTCGTTCACTTTAACGTGCAAGTATGCGTCAGATAGATAGATCTTTGAAAAGAATCTTCTCTCCATTTTACTTCTGGCGAGGGAACTAAATAATTATGATCCTTCAGGCAATCGTTTAAACCTGTTGAAAAATAGGCGCACACTCTCATTCGTTTTGTTTTTCTTTTTGACGTAGACAGTGGGCGACGCCCAGTCCGCATGGTTTACCTTAGATTTAACTCCCATTGTTTTCTAATCTTTCCAGTTCTTTGTTAATTGTGTCTAAGGATGGAAAAACGGACGCTTCTCTTTGGTTTAAAAATTGGACTGGCATTTTCCTTCAGTTCAAACTGGACTTCTGTCTTTGTACATAAAGCAAACCCTCAGAGAAAACTCTGGTATATTCTTCTTTTAATTCATTCATACATTTTTCATTTTAATATATTTTTTCTTTTCTGCACTGTTTATTTTGTTGCAAAAACAGTTCGTTGGGAGTTCAAATAAATTGAAGAGTACTAACCGGTCTATTCCGCAAAGACATGAATTATTCCTTTGAATCACATATATTTTTGTTTGTTCAGTTTTGCCACACAAAGAACCATCGCACTTTGATTCTCCTTTAAAGATTTTTTTTTTCCTGAAACACCTCTGGCAATTTTCTTGGTTTCAGATAATTTGGGTTTTCCAATTTTTCTCCATGTTTGTTCGTCAATAATACTCATGTCGGTGCCAGACTCCAGTAAAAAGTGATTGAGTGATCATTTATACGTACATCTACGTATTTTCGATTTTCACTGTTCTGGATTTTCTTTTGACAACACAACGCTTACTTTTTCAAAATTCTTTTTCTTATTCTTGCGGCAAACAGATCATTTATTCTGCAAGATTCACAGAATGTGTTCTTATACCAAAATACATATTTAGTATGTTCATTATTTTCGAACATCTCACATTTCCTGTCTTTTTTGATTAAGGAGCTTTTTGTTTTTTATGTGTTGTACATTGACATACTTCTGTCACTCTTTGTAACGTAATTTTTGTGTCTTACTCTATCATTGTAAAGATTCTAGTCCTTATTTCTTTGTACTTAGGGGCGGTTTGTCATTGAACAATAATTAGGCATTTGGATAAATCTTTGGGGATTTCATCTATCTTGAATTGTTCAACCAAAGAGTTCACTGTTCTTGCGTATGCTAAAAAATCCTTGTTATCCGTTTTCATGATGTCTAGAATTCGTATCGGGTGTGGAATAGACTATTTCTTTCGTCAAATATCTTCGAGCGTATATTGATAGTTTCATCAAATTAAACTTCTTCAGGTTTCTGGACAATATCAAGTTTGTATATTTGGTATTCTCCCCTGTTCCCAGTTCCTGTAATAACAGGGTTACCTGTTCTTTATCCGATCAATCAAGGCACCTTTTAGTAAATATCGTTTCAAATTGTTTTAAACATACTAGAAACGTAACGCTAGAATCAGGTACCTATACAAATTCCATTAAAGAATTTGCAATTCCTTTGGAAGGAAAAACACGTTTTTTTTCCCTAGTGTTGTGTTTCAATTTTTTCGAAACTTTTCTTTTGTTGCAGTATTTGTTGCTGCAACTCTTGATGTTGATGTTGTTGCAGTATTTGTTGCTGCAACCTTTGATGTTGATGTTGTTGCAGTATTTGTTGCTGCAACTCTTGATGTTGATGTTGTTGCAGTATTTGTTGCTGCAACTCTTGATGTTGATGTTGTTGCAGTATTTGTTGCTGCAACTCTTGATGTTGATGCTGTTGCAGTATTTGTGGCTGCAACTCTTGATGTTGATGTTGTTGCAGTATTTGTTGCTGCAACTCTTGATGTTGATGTTGTTGCAGTATTTGTTGCTGCAACTCTTGATGTTGATGTTGTTGCAGTATTTGTTGCTGCAACTCTTGATGTTGATGTTGTTGCAGTATTTGTTGCTGCAACTCTTGATGTTGATGTTGATGTTGTTGCATGCTCGTACACAGCATTTCAATTATTTGGACTAATTGTCTCATAGTGTAAATACTCAGAACTCGACACAAAAAAATGTTTGTCTTTTTTTTAGAAAAAATAGTAATAGCAGGGAGTGTACTATTATGAGTTACTAAAAAGTATTCAATTGAACTTTTATCTTGTATAGTTCGTAATGTTAATGTCCGGAATTCGAATTTGAGTCACGGTTTATCATACATTAAAAAGAAATCAAACAATAAAAGTATTCTTAGTTTTTAAAAAGGTCTTCCTCTTTGACACGCCTTTTTATTTAAGATGTTTTTAGTTGTACTGAAAAAAACAAAAACAAATCCACTGTAATCCCTGTTCGTTAGCGCACATGTACGTCCGACGATAAAACTGTTGCACGAAAGCCAAGAAAGTATATTTACTTCGGTTTTCACGTTCGACACAACAGCGATGGGATCAAATTTAGAAAGTTATTTTTGTTTGCATTGCATAATTGGCGATCGAGCGATCGAATTTCCCTCCCGAAAAAAGAAGGCGGAGAGTGGTAACGTACATGCGAACCTTAAAGTGCCTTAGCGTATTAGATGTAAATTGGTTCAAAAACTTTAAATCTTTTTACGTGATTAAGCTATGTGAGGAAATTCTACGAATTTTAAAGCACTGACTGAGATTCTATTCGACAGTTTAACTTTTTCCAAGTTCATTTCTTATTTTGAAGGGTTACGTAGTAAACAATGCTTTTATTTAAAACCATTAAAAATATTTAAACAACTCAACGGTTACAAAAAAGAAAAACCAGAAATGAATTGTGGTGAATTTAATTTCGTAATAAAATTATTTCTTAAATAGAATTTTTTCTTGTCAGTTTTTGATGGAGTTTCATTTAATGAGGTTCCCATCACTTGATAAATAGCCGCGCGGACTTCACTCTGATGAAACAAAAAGGAAAAACAAAAATTATACACACACATATATATATATATATATATATATATATATATATATATATATAGAGAGAGAGAGAGAGAGAGAGAGAGAGAGGGGGAGGGAGAGAGAGAAAGATTTTGTTACATTGCAAAGACCAAGCTTGTATTTGTCTTACGAAATATTTTTTAAAAACAAACCCTTTGGATATAATTTTTCCGGTTCTGTTTCGTTCAGTAGGGGATCAACCAACATTTGTATTTCAATATCGGATCTTTTAACTCTGAAGTCACCAGAAAGACGCTATATATATATATATATAATATATATATATATATATATATATATATATATATATATATATATATATATATATATATATATATATATATATATATATATATATATATAAAGAGACGGTTTGGATTAGCTTTACTAATTTATAAAAGAAAATTAACAAGAACAATTACAAAAAGAGACAGTTTAATAGTCTATAACGAGGCCTGCATAATATATATATATATATATATATATATATATATATATATATATATATATATATATATATATATAACATCAGCCATATAATCTATATTATCGCACAGTTTACACAGTAAAGAGTATGTGTTTAATTGTTTTCAGGTTTTCGGATGAAAAAACCTATACCGTCATATTCGACGATTTAAACACACCCGTAATCTAATAGCGACATAAATTTGTGAGATTTAAGGGAATGTTTAATTACCCCTTAGAAGTCATTACTCCCAGGTTCATTCTGACACAGGGTAGTAGTATATGCAACATTTTATCAAGTGATTTAAACAGAATTTGTCCCACGAACGACAATGAGTAAGGTGTTCGCCATTATTATCCGATCATCCAGCTATTTCGACCTTTTTTTCCTCTCTTCCTTATTTCTCAACCCAATCATCTACTCAACCTGTCTTTATCCGACCGTCCAGTGTAAAACAGAAAACTGCATCTGGTTTTGAGCTCTTTATTTAAGATCATCATTTCGTGGAGTATAGATACCTTTTCCTAGTTACTATTACTTCAATATCCACTCTGACCCACAATTGTAGTCCCTTCCAATGTCATATCTATTAATTAAATATATTACTAACGAGATATTTAACAAAATGTACGCTTACAAAACAAATAAATCTAGAAATCATTCGCGTACATAAAAGAATCAAGTAAGCAGTAGCATGTCGCTTTTACCGAAATAACTGGATTAGGCATTACATAACTCGAAAAGTGTTTATATGCCGTAAAATAAAACAAACAAGAACTAAATTTCACCCAGAAACGAACAGCTGTTGGCAATAAACATTGGGTCTTTTGATATGTGCCATCGGAAGTATGCCGCTACTTGTTTCTATTGTATTTGCATATGTACATACGCGCATGGGAAAGAGACGTGAACAGAAAACAATCACAATGAATTAAGAAAATGACGTAAGTGATTTTCGGTATCCCTGTTCGCGTATTGGATGTCAACTTGCAAGCAGGTAGCAGCCACAAATAGTAGCGCCGTCAACGAAATAAAAGTCCCAAATGTTCGCCTTTATACGATATATCCGGTATACCTTGTCGTCACGATATAAAACGTTATATATTTATATATATATATATATATATATATATATATATATATATATATATATATATATATATATATATATATATATATATATATAATGATGTAATGCATGATATATCATAAAATGAAATGCCTAGACAAACAGCATGTGTGAAAAACAAACAAATTGAAGAATCAGATTTAAATACAGGAATTACTCATTAGAAACGATAGATTTTACCGGTTTCGTTCGGCTCAACGAACGTCTACAAGAAAAAGTGAACAGTTTAAATTTATTTGATAACGGTAAAATGTTATTGGCACGTGTTTAACTATTAAGAAAAAGAAAGAATAATGCAACGGGTGCGGCAGAGACGTTAATATAGGAAAAGGTGAAATATAGAAAACAGAAGAAACAAAAAAGAAATGGAAATATGGATAAAATGTAATAATAAATAGTTACTTTACCCGGGATTGCAATTATTTAAGAAGTAGCGTGATATATTGCATTCTTACAGTGCGATTTTCGCTAGATGTTTGCTTAAGATATTAGATCCGAGTCTGAGGTTTACACTAGATAGTGATGAGAGAAGTATCATAGCGTTTTCGATGCACTTGCGACGTGAGAAAGAGTATTTGGTCTTAGGGAGTGTACTGTTTGTAAAGTCAACATTGTGGGTAAAAAAATGTATGTGTATGACTAGTGTTTAGTGAGAGTGTTGTGTTTGAGGTCTTCTTTCTGGCCGTAAAACATCGGACATACGGCACATTTTATTTAATAAATGCCGACTTAGAAAGATGTGACCTCAGTGAGTAGTTGGGGGCAGAGTTTGCTGTTCAGTAAATCCTTAATTGTTTTGGAGAGTGATATTACTATTTTTATCTCAGCTTTTAATTGTTTTTGTAAGACAATTGCTATGGGATTATTGTGGAGACCTATGTAAGTTTTATTTTTCTCAGTCATGCCGGTGTTATTTGTGCTAGTGATGTTATATATATATATATATATATATATATATATATATATATATATATAATGTTTACATATATATATAAATATATATATATATGTATATATTAGTTTTATACAAATATATATACATATTATGTTAGCATATATATATATATAAATATATATATATTATTTTTATACAAATATATATACATATTATGTTAGCATATATATATATAAATATATATATATATTATTTTTATACAAATATATATATATATTATGTTAGCATATATATATAAATATATATATATATATGAATATATACACATTATTTTTATACAAATATATATAATATATATATATAATATATATATATATACATATATTATTGTTATACTAATATATATATATATATATATATATATATATATATATATATATATATATATATATATATATAAGATAAAATACACGATATATCATAAATGAAATGACCCGAGGACAGAATGTATGAAAAAGTCAAAAGGAAAAAAATAAATCAAGGAAGAAATAATAAAAAATAGAGAATCGCCGGTCGTGTTTAGACCACCGAACGTCTTCAGAAAAAGTGGAGATTTTTAATTCATTGAATAACGGCTTAACGTATTTTTGATAATTTATTCATGTGTTTAATTTGTTATTCAGTGAAGTTTTGCTTTATCTTCTACAGTTTCTTATTTTACTTGATATACTATTTATTTTCTTTATTTTTATACCTTTTAAAATATCGATATCAGAGTATTTCTTCTTTTACCAACTTATCTGTTTAATCTTATCTGACGATACGATATCATCTTTGAAAAGCCGTGCTTTATGGAAGCAATAATAAATATTTATCTCATATAAACATCTTGATTTGAACAATTGATGACTTAATAGATAGTGTATTCTACACAATTCTTATTTTCATCACTTACCTGTTAATATGAAATAATAATATAGTAGTAGTAGTAGTACTACTACTACTACTACTACTACTACTACTACTACTACTAATAATAATAATAATATGTAAAATTAATATACTACTTAATATTTCTGCTTAAAGCCTTTAAAGCTTTAATTTTAGACATTTCTTAGAATCAAAATCATATTATAGAGTTTAATCAATATTGGAATAAGGATTCTAGCCATAATGTTTAGTTTACTTATATCTTAATTTAATCTTCTTAAGGGAAACATGAAAGTTTTCGTAACAGGACATACAACTCTTATGTTCGGGGACTTAATGTTACCCATCCTGGTACCGGTAGTTTTCTAGATCGCTATAATACACTTTTTAAGATTAACTTTCAAAAACATCTGAATTAGAAATTTACAAAAGCTGAATGTCAAATTTACATTGTATACTCCGAAATTGAAAGACGAATTTCATAATTTATAAATATGCATGTAAAATAAAAACGTTTATATTTGGTTGTTGTGTTTTACAGCATGTCAAGTGTCGTAGTGTCATTTTATCTTGAAACTAGAAATGATTTGTTTACGATTGGTTTGTTCATTAGTTTGCTTTGTAGGCATATATTTTGTAAATTAACACCCGCTAACTCATAAAGCAAAATAAAACAAAACAAAACGAGATAAAATTACTATAAAACGCATTAGCATGAAATTCTCTAACTGACTCGTCTACTTTTAACGTTTATAATTATTTATGTTTCTATATTTTTTCTTTCTAGGTACACTTAAGGACCGCCATGCCTATTGTTGTTGGCCGCTATAATATGCCTATTGTCAAGAAAACAACTTTTATAGAAGAAAACGTGTAAGATAAAAAGTATTCTAAACGTTTAAACTAAGCTAGTTCTGTAGAGAATTTAATTCTAATTCGTTTCATAAGAAATATGTGTTCTTTTATTTTTTGGTTTACGAGTTATCGAGCCTTTACTATTCTCTACTCTCAGCAACACAAAAGGTTTGTAAACGATATATTCTATTTAACCCATTGATAGCCTAGACATATACTATCACTCAAGACTAAAGTTGACATGTGAATAATCGTAACGATTGAATAACCTCAAACATCTAATAAATAAAAAATGTGTGCTTCACCACCGAATTACCAATAAAGTATTATCCAGGACAACATATTGATTAGCGATGCACTTTCTATCAATTAATAATTCAGCGTTTGTAAATGTAAAATGTTTCTATGATTATGCTTATACCGACGCAGATCGAATATCCGACGTGCCGTGTTGGAATCCTGCCGATTCCAAAGCATTACACATCCTGTAAATATTGGAAACCATAACGTGGTACCCTCTTGAGGGTCTGATTCGTAAACAGCAAAATCAACATGGCCAAGAGGTCATAAATTGTTGATTCATACGGACTATGTGTATTTATTGTTTCAATTTGCAATTGGTCCTTTTCTAATTTGAGGATGATACAATGTTACACCATGTTACACCATGTTACACCATGCTACTCTCTAACTATTACAACGATAAAAACACTTATTTTACACATTGAATTTGCTTGGCACAAGACCACAGGTATAGACCACTAGTAAGGACAACAAAGAAGACTTGTTAATCATCTCTTGTTTTAGATGCATTTCTCTACAAGGGAACATTGAGTAAACGATAGTTCTTCAGAAGTAAGCCTCTTGCGCTTTAGATTTTGGGTATGAACATAAATTGCATCCGGAGCGCCATTTTCAAAAAATCCTTATGTATTTGCAATTACTTGCAGGTCCATTCTGACCCAGAGTTGTAGTAACTATCGAGGTTCCATCTATAGGTTAAAATTAATCTGTCTTAGGCACGGTATTAATCTGTCTTAGACACAAGTGGACAATCCTGAAATTCATATTTCCAAGTTCATTGTACTTTTTGCTACCTAACATATTTCCAAACCCCTATCAACTACTCCAGCTTACCACCCAGCTATTCCGGATATGATACAAAAATGCATTGAGTAGTTATATTTGGGAGTATTTAAGGAGTGTGGAATGAGCATTTAGTTACCACTATTCCCAAGTCTATTCTGATTCGGAATGGAAGTACCTGCTAGGATCCCATCTATAGGTTACATAGTTCTATCGTTTACAGACTATTTTTTATACAAATATACAAATATACGCCCACAGAAAAGATTGGTATTCAAAGCAATCGTATTAAAAACATATCTACGGTGTGTTTTTCATACAAGTCGCGGATACGTTCTCGACAATCAGTCGGTCAGTGGTCTTGCTTCTCTCGGTCTGAGGTATGGTTCGGTTCAGTACTAGGAGGTTAACCCTCACAGGCTTTACATTCTCACTTTGAGAAAGAGTTAATTTATTGCTAATTGTCTGAAACGCAGTTACATGGGAATTACCACGGAGCTGCGTGAGAATTTTTACAATCAAGAGTGCACTTCACCTACTGTGCTGCCTTTGAAAACATCTCGCGTGACCTTGTGTCTAACCACCCCGCCAGAAGGTAAATAAACGTTTTCAGAATAAAACGATCCAACGGCGGTTGAGATGCCGTAAAGCAAAAACACAACGCACCAACCAAATGTTTGTGTTTTACTTACCTTACTATCTATTAAACTGAATGTGTAAGCGACACACTGAACTTCGAATGTGCCACAAGAACAGGAAAGGATCGGATTGCTTATGCTACCTGATTGACGAGTTCACTTAGCTCTTACATATACATGAACTACTAATTGCACTCTTGCATGTAGTCTGACACAAGAACACTACTAAAGAGAATTCAATGAAGATTGGATTTTGAAATTTCTGTCATTTAATGTCACGTTTTATTTGTTTTCATATGTGTTTTACATTTGTTAATCTTCAAACAAAGCAAATTTGCCACCGAGGTTCAAGCAGCTACTGTGATAGGGACCAGATTTATAGAGGGGAAATCTGAGTGGGGAGTTGGACACAAGATGTTTGTTCACATTGCATTTAAATTGCTGCATGTCTGTACTATCGCGGAAACAGGGAAGATAGAGCGAATTCTAAAGGTAAGCAGCCTGTGGAAAGAAGTTATTAGAATAAAAAAATCTTCTAGCATCTGTTCACTTCTAAGGTGAAGGGGTGTGATTTTGCTCCTAGTCGGGTAAGTACGGGTATTTTCGTTTAAAGGGATCATCGGAGCACGCTATTTATTTGCTTTAGTTTAAATTTCAGTTGTTTTAATTTTATATTCAGTTGCATTAGTATTGAATGTATTCGATTTTGTTTGAAGTTCAGTAGTTTAAATTTGAAATTCACTTATTTCAATTGAAGTTTGTTTCGATTTTAAATCGAGTCGCTTTACAGTTGAGATCGGTTGATTAAATTTAAAACTCATTGTTTTAATTTAAAATTCACTTTTATAAAACAAATATTGTTTCCAACTTTCCCTTCGAGTTAAAGGAGTTCCTACGAAAGCATTTTATGCTCACTAGTTTGTTTATATCTCCTGAACTACTTGCTATCTTCGTGTTATTTTGGGGGAGTGCCTCCGGTTCGACCCGTTTCTCGTTTCTCTGTTTTTAGTTTTTCTTCTTGTTATTTATTGCCTTCTCTCTTACGTACGCCTGCTCTGAAGAATATCCCGTTCTCACAATAAGCACGAGGAGGCGAATCGAGCAGCTCTGATGTGCAGGCCGCAGAAATTTGAACCAGGCCATGACGTTGCGATCAGGTGATCAGACCCGGCACTTGTTTGACGTATGCGTTTTCTTTCTTTTCGGTTGTTTTTTTTGTTGTTGTTGTTCTTTTCGTTTTCTTTTTGTAGTTGTCTTTTGTAGCGTACTTGATGACCTCGTATGTGTACGATTTCCTTCGTTTCATGCAAATCAGAGAACGGCAGGCTACGCTGCTTTAAACCACTGGGTCACTATTGTCTAACTATGTATTGGGTAGTAACAGGTCGCAGTATGGAAGGTGGGCGTTTTGCTTCAAGACAGATTATCAACAAGAATAACGAACGAGTATGTGTATGTATGTGTGTGAGCGCGTTACTATATATACTGTTAGATAAAAGCGAGATCTTATGTTCCGGCATCGCTCGGGAAAATTTTGATTTTGGAAATCAAAAAACATCTGCTTCCATCCCTGAACACCATATTACAATTCTTATTTGTTTTTTTTTTGTTGTTTTTTTTTTACTTTCTAGATTATAAATTTTAAAGTTATACATAAAATAAAATAGTAAAACGTTTACTTAGGTGTTTTGGGTGCATAGCACGAGCGCATACTATACGATATTACTATAAAACCCTAACGGAAAAATAAAAAGTTAGAACTGTAATTTCTGAATTAAATTGTATATTGGGTTGGCTTAAAAATGTGTATTTGTACGTAAGAAAGTTTTTTAAGTGCGCTAACGTAGGCAATGGAACCAAGTGGTTGTAAGACATTCGGTAAGGTATTTTCTTTACAATTACGTAACCACATATTTCCAAACCCCTATCAACTACTCCAGCTAAGTTATGAGCTGCTCGCGGTTAAGAGTTTATTAGACGGCATGATTATCAGCCGAATGATGAGAAACACTACGGGAGTACTAACATTGATCATTGGTACGAACTACGTTTCATTACTTACTTATGGGCTTTTTAGAACAAGAATTTATTGACACTGGATAGGAAGACGACCAAGTTGTAATCTGCGCGAAAACAGTTTGTCAGTAATGTGTTCCAGGGGCGGGAATCCCTTGCAAAAAAGCTTTATCCAATAGTAATTCCACTTTCAACCTGACGCTAGGGATATAGAGATATAAGTAAATTTCTTTCATTTCTTTGTGGTAGCAATACGATTTTTTGCTATAAATGTCTTACAAGGAAGAACCGAAGATTTGAACCCAGTTGAGCACCTTCAAAAAACAACAAAGGTAGAGACTAGCAATGTCTCTCCCGTAAGCAATAACCTGTAGAGAAGAGGCGATGTCACACCCGACTTGATTTCCTGGTCGATTTTGTACTCTGTCATGGCAGGAAATAATGCTCTGTGCAGCACCTGAAGAGTTTATTTTCTCTATTTGTCTTCCATTTTTTTTATTTCCCAATATTTAACTTTCAAATCGTATAACCAAATCGCGCATTATTCAGCGTCCCAAGTTCGTTTTTCAATAGACGAAAAGGTAATTTGGGACGCTGAGAACGTAGTCAATAGAAGTGTTATTCATAGAAGTGTGTGGCTAATAAAAGTAAGTTCTTATAACACTCAATATTGGTTTATTAGTAGCACATTTGAAATATATTGTCTATCTTAGGTTTAGGAGCAAACCTGGAGCATAATTTTTGGGTTTCTGGTCAATAAACTTTAAATCTAGTTGTAACTTTTCATTATGTTGATACTTTATGGCCGATTAAAAACACGGAAGTTAGGCCGTACTGCTCTGCGCAGAAAACGAAAGAAAATGAAACTGGTAATTAAATAAAAGATTTCGAGTTAAAAGTTTCAGTAAAACTGTACGCTATGGCCCCATCCTTCGAACTATGTAGACTTTAAAGTGGGGGTTCAGCGGTCTAAAAAACAGGTGATCAGTTAACTTTAAATTAATATAGTAAAGTGAACCCGCAATCTGTATACATACACTACTTATTTCTTCTTACTCTTCTTCTTCTGCTTCTTCTTCTTCTTCTTCTTCTTCTTCTTCTTCGTCCTCTTCTTTTTCTTCTTTTTCTTCTTCTTGTCATAACCATCATCATCTTTATAAGCATACACTAATGAATACCGTGTACGTAGTACGTTATCACTATTCACACTCATATATAAAAATGAAACTGCCCAAAATATGCTAGATGCGTCTGGTATTTGAGGACATATTTTAATCCATGAGGATTATTTTCCATAAGGATAAGTCATGGAAAAAAGTGTTCTTATCTTGGATGTCATTCTCGCAACGTTTCGACCTTCTTACCACACGACCTTCTCTATGTGCGTCTCGTCTAACTCGGGAATCTGTACGGAATTTCGACCGAAACCCTTTATTCAATCCACATAGGTAGCTTGCTCTCGTTCTGTCAGAAATGACCGGGTAGAAGTCTTAAGTAATACGTAATTGTATTCTTATTATCGTCCGTACTGATGATTGAACCTGTCACTTCGAAACTGATTATTACTTAGAACTTATATCCGTTGCGCCACGGGTCCTTGCAGACAAGACACACGTAAAGTAGATCGGAGGTTACATTGGCCGAAACGTTGTGAGAATAAAATCCAAGATGTAGTCTGAATGATCCAAATAATACAAAATAACATGACCTTGCTGTGTATTTGGTTAACAACTACTTTCTAGTGCATAATAGTTTTGGAATGATTGTTCCGAATTTATGGAGAGAAAAAACGAAATTCTAAAGTAAATTTAAGTAAAATTTACTTAATCTAGTAAACCTGATATATTAAAGATGAGTTAATCAACGTTTGTTTCCCTCGTGTTTTTAGCTTATATATTTTATTCGCACAGAAAAAAACAACGTATTCCTTAATCTTTAAAAAATCTAAAATGTCAAATATTTCGATAAACTGAACGTCTTTATACATATAGATTTTTAATACTAATTTATGTGTTTAAATAGAATTGCTAACAACTATTTTTTGGAGGTCAAGTGCGTGGGAGTGGTTAATGGATTTATTTCTGGTTGAGTGTATACTCACTGACTAGTTTCTGTACTATTGAGGACAGACAAATGTTATCTTTAATTTAGAAGAATTCCATAAATAAAAATAAATAAATAAAATAAAATAAAAGGAAAGCCGTCATTGAACTAGAAAACAATGATACCGAATCGTGGTTGAATTCAACGAAACCTATTGCGATCCCGTCTACGAAATAATTTATAAACAAATAACACATTTAGTAATGTTTGTATTTTTGTGTTGGCCAAAAAATACGAAAGAGGAAAAGGACAGAAGAGAGCGGAGGAGACAAATTACCTAATCAAAGTTTCTGGCTTAATTTAAAAAGAAACGTATTTTTAAAAAAATTCGATCCTACCTGTCGAAGGCAGAATCGAATTCACGACCCGTTAGTTAACAGCGCCCTCTGCCAGCAGCTATTAAAGTTAAAAAAATGTATTTTGCATAAGTAGTAGATTTATGCAGAACAGGTCGTACGACAAACTGAACATGTTTTATACAAGCTTGGCCGCTTGTAAAAATAATAAGAGTTAAATCGACCTGCGTAGTTAACGATAGTAGATATTCTAGCCTTATGTAAACTAATGCATGTAAAAGATGCAGCTACTATTTTCACGATGTATTTGTATTATAAGCAACGATTTTCAGCGTCCCAAATAAGTATTTTCTTGGTCAAAACTGTAATTTAGGACGGCAAAACCATAACATATAACTGCTTTTCTTTCTATCAGTCTAACATGTCATTTTTTAATTTGAAATAGTTTTCTTTTTTAACATTATTCTCCCCAAACAAGGCAAGCCGCCACTGTGGACGTAAGGGACTACCGAGAGATAGGGTGTAAGTTATCGGGTCATCTTAAGTTGGGAGCTGTGTAGCGAGATGTCTGTTTATATTAGTTGTAAATTTCTTCATATCAGTACAGTCGGAGAAACAGGGAGCAGGGAGGGAGTTCCAGGGGACGTCCGCACGAGGAAAGAAGCTATTGTAATAGAAGGCTCTTCGACATCTGGACGATTGGACGATTGTCGGGTTTGTCTAGTGAATTTACGTCGAGGAGGCACTAGATCAGCAAGTTCATCAGAGCACAATCCATTAAAGTACTTGTAAAACAGACACCTTCTTTGCAGCAGCCTTGGCAATGTCTTCAATGTATTTATTCATGTGAATGTTAGGCTGAGGAGTTGCAAAGATGAGATCTCAGGTAGAGTGTTATCTGCCATGGCAATCGGTGGTTGAAGAAGTTTCTTGTAGTTATTGAAGGAAAAGAGCTTTGTATTTATGGCATTAAAAGTTACTATCTAAAGTGGTGTTTACGGCGAAACGCTGCGCAAGTTATCCAGCCTTATCAGTTGTCGTGCAAAAGGCATCGTTGTGGCTTGATAGCGAGGAATTGTTAATTGTCTATTGTTCACCACAATATTATAGATGTTCCAGAAATCGCGAGTACCTAGTTTCTTTGACTGAATGCGTTTTTTTTGTTATCTCTGTATACCTTCTCTTTACTTCACCTATCACTACTTTACAATCATTTCTTGACTCTATAAGTTTCTGCCTATCTGCAGTTGACTTATGGCGGCCGAATTTTCTGAATGCTTGCTGTCTATTAGAAATAGCAGCTGCACATTCCGAGGTGAACCATTGAAAAGAGTGTGGTTTGCTGAATAATTTTCGCATGAAGGCATAAGCTTCAATGCCTGCTTAGATCCATTTGGTTAACTTATTTGCACACTGATCAGCAGGGAGTGAGAGGATGTCAATCCATGGAGCATCGCTGATGTGATTTCTGAAGGATTCAAAATCAGCCTACTCGTAGTTTCTCGTAGTTTTGAGCAACGGCTCATCAGCTTTTGGACACGTTTTTAAGGTGATAACAATCATTACCATAATGTGATCAGAGTTTCTGAGCGGGATATGGGCATTCGCCACACAGTAGTGAGGTCAAGAACAGGTCGGGAATTGAGGCTTGCTGGTCCGCACGATCAAGGAGGCGGGTTGTGAAAGTGACAGTCTGTGAGAGGGAATGAGCTAAGGAGAAATTAAACGTAGAGTTACCAGCTGCATCACTTAAGCTAGAATTCCAACCAGTCACGGTGGTGTTCATTAAAATCCCCAAATACATATATTTGGGCATTCGAGTTAAGTTAGAGTGCTCTATCTATGCTTTCAGAGACAGATTAAGCGGGGTATAGTCCTGGGTCGAAGAAGAACGGTATAAGAAATATAAGTAAATAACGCTGTGATGTACGGCCAGTCTCAAGCACATGTAGGCTTGGTCATCTGATTCTAACCGATGTTCTCTAGTCAAAGGGAAGGGTGCTCCGAACTTTAATGCCTAGCCCAGGTATATGTTTGTCAGATTCTTTACGGTAGAGTAGAAGGCAATCAGTCATGTAAAATGGTGAAAGGAGATTGAGGATTGAAGGTTTGTTTCACTTAATGCTAGGTTATCCGCGCAGTTTATCAGGATAAAAGTTTCTATGTTGTTAATGTTTGTTCCAAGTCCCCGGATACTTGTGAATCCGAGCCTCACGGGCGGAGGCGAATATGGTTTTTGTTGGCTGTTTGGTTTAGGTTTGATTTTTTTACTTTGTAAGTTCATGTTTGTTTTGAGATAGAGTAAGGTAGGCCATGTGGGTGATTGTTTTGTGTCAATAAGCTCACACCACCAGTCCATTAGTCGTGACTTTGTCCATGGGGGTTGTGGCCTCGGGAAAGCTCAGCAGGCATAACTGTAGGGTACCTTTTCCATGCGCGACATGGCACATACAGTTAACCACGATATCATGTTTACTTTCGCGTATTTTCGCTGTGAATTCCGAAACTTTCTGAACTTATTTAACTGCATAAAATGTAATTATAAATAAATTATTTAATCATTGGCCAAACACTAAAAGTTTTTATATAAAGGAAAAATAACCATAAATAATACATCGCTGTGTCAACTAATAACGTGTGAAATAAAGTCTTAAATTGCATTGTTGTTATGGGCCAATCTAAAAAGAAATTGTTGAGAGACAGCATAATATAAACAATTATGTTAACAATTCTATTCAACGAAACTCAAATGCTTTTTTTATTTACGAAAACGGGTCACCAATTATCAAAGTCATATGCCAATCGCTGATGAGGGTTAATGAAATGAGATGATTGTCAGAACAACGTCCGAATATTTCTTTGACCACAGTTCCAGATAGAAATCTGTTGACATTGGTTGAAAAGACGGCCACGTTGTAATATGCGTGGAAGCAGTCCCGTGACAATGAGTTCCACAGACGGGAGTACATTGTGAAGAAGCCCTGTTCGTGGAAATATCGCCTGAGACTAATTACAGTGAGGAAGATAGTGAATGTCTAAGAAAGAAAACCGATATATTCGAGCTCAGTCAAGCACCTTACATGGTAATAACGATAGAGTAGAGAGAGACTAGTAACATCTCTTATGTGAAAAGTCTGCTCCGCGGAACACAATGTAAACATGTAACGCATTTTTTTATTTTTGTATTTTACCTCATCCACAAAAAAAAAATTAAAAAGAGAGAAAATACAGAACCGAAAAGGAAAAAAAGAAAGAATAAAAATAATCAAAGTTTATGTCTTAATGGAAAACAAAACTAAAACGTAATTTGTAGATAAGGAGGATTTCTATGCGTTCTACCATTAAGTTGGCGTGATACCCAGAGGAAGATAGACTAGCAGACGAATGAAGGAATAAGAGAATCAAATAAACCAGGAAACGCTAGGGAGTCATCTAGGTTCATTAAAAAAATTACAAAGCGTCGGTTTTAATCACTGTTAACAGTATGCATTAAAGGGTTAACCCTGTTATGCATACTGTTGTTGTTCCACTAAAACAAAAAGACACGTTTCCATAAATTATCATAAATTTTGATTTGACAAATTATATTTGTTTTTGTGAGTCAGGAACCCCTTGAAAATACGTTTTGCCTCAATCATTAGTCGTTACGGGCTTTTTCAGAAGGTAGCCTAACTTGAAGGCTAAAGAACAAGTTCGACCAGGTACGTAGAATGTCTGGACGAAAATCATGCATAAAACGGTTAAAATCGATACTTTTGGAAGGTAGATAAACTAAAATAATTGGTTAAATACAACCGAAGTGAAACGTCCATGAATTAATTTTTTTTCCGATAATAAATTATTGGATTGGAGGAAAAGTAAATTTAAAAAAATAAATGACCTACGTTTATGTTCGGAATAAGCAAACGAATATTAGGTGACAAAGTGCGGTATTCACCGAAATGGCCACGTACTGTTCAATAAGTTTAATGTGCCATCATGAGAATAAAAAAGCTATGTCTTTTGAAAAAAATGAATTGGTTATTTTCACCAAGGTTTTTTGTAAATCCCAGAAAGTTAAAAACACAATAAAGTTAATATAATGTGTTCGGCGTGACCCGGAACTATTAATTTTGTGAACGTAATTCATATAGCTAAGGAAATCCTTAATCTGAGATGCATAAAAAGTAAATAAACATGAAAAAGTAAGAGTAATAGAATCGACTGTTAACGAAAAATCAAGAAATACCGGTAATCCGATGTAATGTTATTCCTTCAATCTCGAATGTAAAGGAAAGCATTATAACCAGCTAACGAAAACGCACGGACAAAAGTGTAGGTGAAGCTCCGTATATATATATATATATATATATATATATATATATATGTTGAAAATGTACCAAACGATAGTAAGAACGAATAAATGAAATACTTACGGTGCTTCGAAGAAATAGTTAACAAACGAAGAAAAATTACCGGTAAAGTGGGTGGCAGTGGAAGTTGATTTGAGCGTGAGAGTGAAAATAACTTCGATTTCCTGTGTCAATAACTATTTTAAGACAAGCTGTAAAGACAGAAAATGTAGAAATTATTGAAAACGCATATTTTCTGAAATCACGTATCAGGAATTGGCCAAATGGGCTGCTGATTCAAATTCGAAAACGAAGCTTTAGTGTACAGAGCTATAAGGATCAATACAATAGTGGAAGAATACACTTTATTTTTTAGTTTTATGACATTTGTTTTTCTTAATATTTTCTTACCTATATTGTACGAGTCCGAATGTTGGCCGTCGATGAAGGAAACAGAAATACGACTAGTGTTCATGGCGACAAAGATGTTGCGTTGGACTTGTCGTTAGTTATGCAGATCTCAAATATAATGAAAGCAAACATTATCTGCGCTTGTATATGTAATGACGACACCATCGTGAAAATTAGATAGAGGATTTAAGCACTTGGAAAATCCCGAAACAAACGTAGTTGGGTACCTTACAATAAGATCTCGAGACGACCTGACTTCGTCTTACTACACCTTTTGATTATGTATGGTGGAGGGGGTAATCCATTGAAACCCCTACTTCGCAGGATAAACACAAGAGAAAATGGCGATCAATGATTCACACTTTAAACACGTATGCATTTTTTATGCGAGGTGTCTATTTACTCCTGTCCTGCCTTTGTACAGTAAAAATAAAAACAATAAGAATAAAAAAAAACTATAAAATAATCTCCTCCCGGAAAATACCGACGAGACTGCCCAAGCATATTTTTTTATGCTAGAGTGCACACCACATGATGTGCAAAGCTTTTCAAAAACCAAACCTGACAATGTGTGCTATCTTCTGTAAAGGGGATACATAAGCATACGTTTTGTGGTGGTTATGGGTAGATAATGTTGCTGTACCATCTCCATGAAAATAGCAAACACCTTCATTTTGGTAGAAAAGACATGAAGATTGTCCGTGGTTAATTTGAGGAAGATTATAGGTAAAACAAAAACTACTTCTTTATAAAAAATGTAACACTTCACCCAATAAGTCGCAGACATATAATAAATTTAAAAAAATATTTGAGGAATAATCCGACTATATTTATCAACATTATTTCCTTCTAGAATGATACACCGATTTAAACGCTTCTCTTACAATTCGATGCCTTTTTTTGTAGAACGATTTGTGTTTGGCCTCAAAATACGCGCCAGTTTTCGATATCACCTCTTCGTTAGAGCTAAATCTCTTTTCTTTTGAGCATTCGTTTGAGGTCTGCAAACAGCCGGTAGTCGTATATATATATATATATATATATATATATATATATATATATATATATATATATATATATATATATATAGTAAGTAGTAACCTATGAAAGTATATTTATGGCAATTAAGCTACACAGGGGCTACTGCGTCTCATCCCTGTAGGGAATCGTCAGGCTACGGGGATTAAACGCGGTAGCTTTCATGTAGCTTAATTGTCATGAATATATTTTTAAAATTCATTACCTAACCATACTGACGTATTGAGCACTGGTTAAGTAAATACTGAAAATTGACACATAAACGATTATATCTCCTTATAACATTCTATGTGGATACATAAAATAATATATATATATATATATATATATATATATATATGTATATATATATTATATGTGTGTGTGTGTCTGTGTGCATGTACACGTTTTATGAGAAAGCCATATTGTTTTATAGTCTGCTAATGTCTACTCTCTTTTTCTCTGTATTCCCCGCTCTGTATCATTTTTTGTCTCTATCTACATATGTTTCTTAACTTCTCTGTCTTTCTCTTTGTCTCTCCTTTCTGGTGCTAATTTGTTTCTTGAGCTGCCTGGTCTCAGCTTTTCTATCTGGCGAATATTTTCAGGCGAGCACGTAATGGTCGATCGTTCGGTTGCTGAAAATAAGCTGCTGATGACGGGTAGGCTGCAAGACGGGGGTGGAAAAGTACGAGTCCCCGGGGATCGTGCAGGCAATAGAATATGACATACACGGGGAAAGCGACCTGGCACTAGACTGGATAGATCTTCCTTCCTGACGTAGGCATACACATATCTCTAGCAACAAGTTCATAATTAAACGGCTTCTTTCTCGAAAAGGTTCGAATCCAGCCGGGTGACAGTGATTTTTCTCGAATGTATTATTGAATATCTACTTTATATATATATATATATATATATATATATATATATATATATATATATATATATATATATATATATATATATATATAATCAATGAAACGGAGCGGGTGGAAAAATAAGAAATTGCTAAACTTTTTCTTTAATGCCTTATCGTCTGACCCTCTACGAGCTAACATTAGAATGATAAATTAAAAAGTAAGAACATCGGATGAGAAATGTGGTTAACATTGTTTCAGTTGGGAGAGAGAAAAAAGGTTAATCTCTTAACGTTATGGGGGATTTCAATTATCGAAGATCTACAACTGATGTTTCAAAATCTTTTGTCTACACAGGCTAGGTCGAAAATTGTTAATACCTAACGCCTCAATAATATTGAGATTATAGTTCGACCTGACATTGTGTGAAACAGAAAACCGCGCATCAGAATACTAGGTAATTACTGATGGCAGATTCATGTGCTTGAAAGTTCCTGGATGAGTTCGAAACATTGTGTAACGAATATCACTTGGTATATGTTGTGTAATTTTATTTCTAATCTTCACACTGACATAGGAATTTATGAACAACAACATTCATTTCAATTACTGGTCACATATCATTGCAAAAAGAAATTAAAAAAAATTCGAGGCCTGTAAACTACGTTCAGCATGGTTGCTGGAAAACAGCATTGGGTAGAAGATAACATCCTTTTGACAATATCAAGGCCGTCAGGACCTATCCATGGAAGTTTCAAATAGATAAGACATCGTGACAGGATGATAAATTCATCACTAATAAATATAGCAACTTTGCGTGCAATGGTGATTTTTACGATATTGATCGGATATCCATTAGCAGGAAAATAATAATTTCACCAGGTTTCGCATCGATTCAGGTTGGGGAACAACTCATAAGTGCTAGATGAATAAGATACCAATAATATTTATTTTTCTTGATTTTGGAGCGAAGGAAAATTAATTTAGATAAAGGCCTGTACATGTTGGTTTTCTATAAACAGAGGTTTCAAATGGAAGATAACCACTATCTTAGAGGGTCAGACGATAAAGCTTTAAAGAAAAATCTGAGCAATTTTCTTTTTTCTCACCCGCCCTGTTTTATTAATTACAAATGATACTTCCTCTGACATTCATCTTACCATTTAATTGTACTACAACTCTAATTATATATATATATATATATATATATATATATATATATATATATATATATATATATATATGTATATATATATATATAAATAGAAAGTACATTTATATGTTTCCATATAGAGGGCGCTACACAATGTAAAGAAGGTGACTCTCTCTAGCATTTAGGAAAATTCGTCACTATAGATATCTGAATTCCTTCATTTGACTTTATCGCCTAAACCAATAACAAACAGAATAGTGTATACATTAATGAGCAATAAGATACCCTAACAATTCTGGCAATGTTCCGTAACCTGACGATAAAGGCGCCGAACTGCGGTAACAGTGGTCGCGGTTACGAATCTCGCTAAATTCAACCACTCTGAGGAGCCGTATAGACGGCTAAACGCTTCCGTATATAATCATATAAAAATATTGTATTGGAACTTTGTTTTTCATAACGAAATGAAAGCATATGTTTATTGAAGAAAATAATTCTTATAAGCTTCCCAGAACGTATAAGCATGATTATAAAGTAACATTTTTTAAAGTAAAAACAAACAAACTAGTAATAACTCTATAAGCGAGGTGTTTGAGAATGTAATCTGTCAATTCCGAAATGTGAATGATGAAATCGGAGTAGTCAGACGGAGCGTCGTTATGTATAATACGCGTAACGGTAATTGTATTTGACATTCAATTCAGTATTCCAGTATTCCTCGAAGTTGTTTTTCCTTACATATACGTTTGAACTGGTAATATTTAATAGAGCTTATGAGCCTTATTTCCAGGGTTTTTTTCGGAATGGAAGAATAAAAGAAGCCATATTTTAATTTCAATTGTTATATTCGATTATTCTAGAATATGATTGTAGCCATCAAATCCAAGCGTAGTAAAAGTAGGAAGAATAAGCTCAAGTATGCGATCCGTATTTACTTATGGAAGGTATAATGAGTGAATAGAATTTCACAGAAGTATCAAATGAAACATTGACGGACTGAGAGGTCAGATTTATCCTATGAAGAAGAAGTCCCGTGTAAGGTAGTAGGTTTTTGTGCGTGAGTAATAGTTACTCAACTTTCTGTATGTATGACTTGTTTGAAAGAGTCCGGTATGACGGAATTAATGTATGAAATTATGAAATCGAATGTGTCTGTCTGGTAATTTCCGGAAACACGCATCGATTATTGGCATAAAGCGTGGCCATACATGAATTTTATATAGCTCTGTTGTTTACGGTTCGCTTGTAACTTAAGGGACAGGAGGAAAATAGAGAACACTTTATTAATATATATATATATATATATATGTGTGTGTGTGTGTGTGTGTGTATTTGCATGTGTGTTTGTCCTAGAATAATACAGGTAAGGTAAAATTAATTTCATGAACATAAAACTTTTAAAAGACAAGATATAATAGTAATATTCCAATGTCTATGATCCTTATTAAATTTTGATTAAGATCCATTACATGCTTTTGATTCTATAAATTGCTTAAAATTTAAGGCTAAAGCTCAAAGAGTATTAAAAATTGAAATTCGGAGAGTCTGGCTTACTTGGTGTCTTATAAGTATTGAACAAATTTTATGCAAATCTGATATTTCTGGGTTTTACAGTGGGCTCATATTATGCCCTCTAAAGACACTTTAAAATACACCAAAGAAACTGAAATTTAAGGAATATTTATTTATTCATGTTTAATACCAAATTGTTAAAAATCAGAGCTATGTAAATTTCACGAAGGGATTCCATGCACTCTTTTCCCTCTTTGCATTAAACTAAATTAAATTAAATATAGCTTACATTATACGCTGTTACCCCTATAACATATATATATATATATATATATATATATATATATATATATATATATATATATATATATATATATATATATTAAATAATAAGAGTCCTCCGCTAGTACTTATTTCATGATTGAAATTCACAGGGGAAATGTTAGCGCGTATCGAAGAAATAGGGGTTAGAAGGGGATCATGTAATTAGATATTTTAGCCCATTTTCTCCTATGAGAACCCGAGCTAGAAGAAATGTCATCACACATGATAAGATAGACGCGAAAAGCAGGTACTCTTAGTTGGAAGCTTGAAGCGGCGAGACGTGATAGTAAATGACATAAGAATCGATTATAAACGACAAATCCAATCACTAGAAATATTTAGCCCCGGCATTTCCTCTTCCTTGCCACTAGCAGGGGGAGGGGGCAGCTAACGTCAACAGCCTAATAAAATTGTCTTTCACAAAATTCAAGATCTCATTCTTTTATTGTGTAGTTTTGCTAACTTTGATTTCCGAGCAAGAATGTACTTCCATGGAGAGGTAGCCATCATGGGACGATGATAGAATGTTTGGACGACTGTGATTGAGCATAGAAGACACAAACGTATGATTAAATTTTACTGTTTATGATTTGTTTATTTTCATTAGATAACAAACATATACTTTATTTTATCGTGACATACAAACCATTGCATCCCTTTTGTACGGGAGCTAATGTAACACACACACTCACACACACGCACGATTCTGGTCAAAGTAACTTTTCATTTTTACTACATCTTATCCATATTTCTTTTTGTTTTTCTTATTTCTGTTTTTTCTTTCTCCTCCCGTTTTCCCATTTTAACATTCTCTCGTGCAGGCGTTTCATTATTCTTTTTTTATATAATTGTTTTACACGTACCAATAACATCCCGCTGTTTATTTTTTCCTATGTTTTTTCCGTTATCGAATATATATACATACATATAAATTAAGATAATATTCATTGTTGTGTGAAATTAATTTGATCATTTACCGAGATATTTGGCAATGAATCTATTCTTGTGATGTTTGCCTTGTTTTTGGTGGAAACTGTTTTTGAGAAAATAAATGATGGAAGAAATCAAACAATTCTGAAAACAACGTAAATTTCTGTTAGTACGAATCTACAGAATTGAGCATGGATAACAATGCCTTTCTAAGGTCAATTATAATTGGTGTAATATAGAAACGAATAAGTCAAGATTATAAAAAAATATAAAATTACTATACGGATTGAATGCAAACGTTTCCGTTTCAATAGAGAAATGTATTTAAAGAATGTATTAAAATATAATGCAAACGTTTTTCCTGTTAAATTTGAGTAGTTTTATGAAATTTACCTTACCTCTTTAATAACTGTTACACCGGCCATTCTTACACAGGAGAAACTGCACCGGTTGTCACTATAAATAGTGCGAGTCACCAGAGACACAGAAGACAAAGCACAGTCTTGCAACTATCTAGCCAAGTGCTAGTCACTTTCTTACTTTGTTAATACGCTTGTTAAACCAACCCTCGACTTGACTTCCTTTATTTATAATTTACTCTTGGACAACTTCACAACAATAACGAACATATTTATATCTGCTTTTACAATGCTTTGTTATATATATATATATATATATATATATATATATATATATATATATATATATATATATATACATATATATATATATACAGGTTGATTCATAAGTCGCTTAGCTATTTAAAATGATGACCATATGAAGCACAAACATACTATGAACTTTTGATAATTGTTATCTTACTCTCTAATTACTGCTATTTGTTATTTTAAATTTGTTCGTTCATATATTTGTTTCGATATATATTTATTTTTATTTATTTAAATTTGTGTAAATCATCATATGTGTTTTTTTTTCAGACAGTATGTCATTTATAATTGAAAAGCGAATTTTTATTGTTATTCATATGACCAAATTTGATGAATCTCCCACACTTGTTGAAAGGCAATGACGACCTCAAATCAAAAATCACTGCCGAGTTTGTTAAAATTAATCAATCAAATATGCTACAAAGAGTCGTAAATTCCTTGCAAAAAGAATGGAGCTATGCATGCAGAACCCAGGTGGAAACTTTGAGAATTTGCTGTAATTTTAAACTCCCATGAATGAATTTGTTGAATAAACTTGTTGTTTTGTATTACCGTATTTTTTAACTTTAGAATTTCATAAATAAATAGCTAAGTGACTTATGAATCACCCTGTATATATATATATGTATATATATATATATATATATATATATAAATATACATATTCGATGTAGTACATCTCTTAAATATAGCTAGACTAGCAAGTACCTATTTCCACAATGAGACAAAACACTGCAGCTAACACAATCTATGCCAGTCAATAACAGAAACACTCAGTTTCCAGTTTCTCCTAATCTTAGTGATCAGTAATAAAGGATATCTGGACTGCTGAGTTCTGTTTAGTTAGATGACTAAACCCCAGACTGAGATGATAGGTTCATCACACAGTCGGCCGTTCACCGTGTTTTTTCTGTGTTAATTATACTTTTATTGTGTGAAATGTGGTGGCTTAATGGAAGAGACGACGCACTGCAGGTAAGAGACTCGAGTTTCCAAACATGGCCCCGGATGTAAACTCGAGTCAAGGGTTCCTGTCTTTGAATAGCATAATGTATGCAAGCTGCTGTGTAATGTCTGATTGCAAGAATACTTATATTGATTCTTAACACTGCGTCATACACACACACAGTATATATATATATATATATATATATATATATATATATATATATATATATATCAAACCGGACAGTAGCTGAAATTAACGTACACTTACGGGAGATAGCCGTTATAGTTGTCGAGAGTGTTTGACGCTCGAGCGGAACTTTTCATAATCGCTGATGAAAAAAAACCATTGTAATCTAAGACAGTGCTTTACTATTCAAACTCTAAACCATAAAGGGGTATATATATAGGGTGAGAAAAAAGGACTAAATGTATATATATATAATTTTAAATTTTTTTAAATATTTTGATACGTTGACATTTTTTATATTTTTAATATAAAACTAAAACTAAACATATATTAATCCCCTAAAAAGTAGTTTAATGGATTCGTCTACACACTTTAAAATGCAGCAACATTCTTGTAAGTAACGGATAAATTTTATTAGACAGACGAACAACACAGGTAAGGAGGACTTTTTTTTTAATAACTGATATAAGTTAGCAAAACATTTATACGGAACAAACCTTAGATTTAGTATACGTAACGTTTATGTTTTTGTCTTTTAAGGGAAGTGGGGTTTGATCAACTCTGCTGGGAAGCCATGAAATTAAATACTGTCTTGTTTTTAAATTCCCGAAACAGTTTTTCATGGTAAACAACTGATGATCCCTTAAATAATGTTAGAAGCAAACTAATATAATAACTGTAAAAAATTAAATTGACTTACATAGGTGATTTTCCACTGAACGACTTCGGACTTAAGGTTTTATTTTTATTTTTTCCTTATACAGTTTTAATGGTTGAAATACTTCCGAAACATATATATATATATATATATATATATATATATATATATATATATATATATATATATATATATATATATATTATTGACTCGCATCGATCGTTTAAATTTTGTACTCACAATTTGCAATAACGCAATTATTCTCTCTATTAAATATTTATATATAATTTATTTTAAAAGTTTTATTTATAGCGGGTGCGAATTTGGGTTGGCACACCCCCTGTAATAATAAAGTTTACAGAAAAAAATATTTCCCTCTAACTCACCTGGTTGCCAAGAATATATATTGAGAAATCATAATGATTTGTTAATAAAAGTAAACAATAAATATATATGCCCCTATTAAATGTTTACATTTACAAAAAATGTATAGTGTTCATGTTACTCACCGTATTTTGGTAGAATATATACTCCAAAATTAATAATGATCCATTCAGTACTTTATGAGAGTATCCTGTGTATAGATATATATTCATGAATGAATACACATCGTAACAGCATGTAAACTGGAGCAAAAATTTCGGACACGAATTATACTGATGAATGTGTATTTATTTGCGCGCACGTTGCCAACGCTGAACTATAACATCTTTTCACCGTAAAACTGGACATACATGCAAATAAACAAATATTACAAAGATGTTCTAAGACAAAACAAAGCAAACTATAAAAGAGTAAAAATTCAAATAGGTTTAGAGAACTATGCGTTGCTTACCTCTATTTTTGCCAAGCTACTTGCCCCAGAGCCAACGTCCATCACAAGCGGAACAAACGTTCGACTCCCATGTTGACTGATTCGAAAAGACCGCCTCTAAGCAAGCAGGCGGTGTAGAGGTACGACAGTTACCCCGTGCGCGTGTATTCTGGAAGAGGACGGTGCTGAATATACTTAATTATTACTTAACTTTATATATATATATATATATATATATATATATACATACATAAATATATATATATATATATTTATATATATATTGTCAAGTTCAACAGCATTAATTTTATACGAGTAGACATTCAATTCATATTTAATCTGTTGATCGTCCCATTTGAGATATTTATACACTTATGTAAGTCAGAGTAATATAAAGTTATTTCATTTACGTTTCCTTTAGAACATATTTTGAGGGTCGAAAAGTACGAACCCAGAAATTAGAGGAGGATATAATATAATATGCATAGTTGAGAAAATCTGAACGATACAAGAACGAAAAAATAACTTAGTCGTTTATAGTTCTGATATAACGGAAATCCTGACTGGTCATTAAATGCAAATAAAACAAGAGAAACACACAACATCAGGTTGATTTAATTATTAATGTAGTAACCGTTCCATCCCATGCTCCTTTTATATCTGTCAATAAGTTTTTAATACTACATTCATAAAAAAAACACTTATTTTCTGAACTGAAAAAAAATCTAACTTCTTTAAGACTTCTTAATTTGATATACATCTCAAAATGGTTTCTGTATAGTTTTATAGTAAAACTTGCGGTGAAACTTCAATTTGATAGCTTTAGGGGTGCTGTCACGTCCTAGTTACCATTATTCTTAGGTACTCTCCAACCCGGGGTACTATTACCTGTCAGGGTACTATGATTTTTGCTGATGGATCACTGCTTATCAAAGCCCGGGTGCCACTCAAGGATAAGGGTTAGAAAGATGGCTGGATTGACGTTGGTCGACCTCACGAAGGAGGTTGGAAACAGTGGGTGTAATCGACAGAGGATTATTTAAGAGGGCTGTATTTCCTAACAGGACTGTTGAACAAGTATTTGTTTACATTAGACTTGCACACGCTGTAGTTGGTTAGGAAGCAGGCTCGTGGTACCTTGTCCACAGATCGGATGTTCTAGGGCAGAGAGAGACTAGCAACATATCTTCTGTGTGAAAGAAGCTGCAGGGATGGGAATTGAATTTGACCCGGACAGGGACACCCTTGGAAAAATGCCATCTTCGCTCCTACTTTATAACACTAGAATAATCTTTTCTAACGAGTTCTACCTTTGTTGTTCCTATTCTATTATCTCAACTCTATCTACTATTACAAGCCCCTTCCCCAAATGTTCCGAGTATGACACAGCACTGCATCCAGTGGGGAGGCCCCAATTTATCATTTTTGGGAAGTGTAGTCACCCATAATTTTGAGTTTTTCCGGGCCCAATCTGATCCGGAGGAGTGGTAGGATCTGCCAGGGACCCATCTGTCGGTTAAATAGAATATAGATTTTATTCCTTTACAAAACATGCAAGAATAGGGTTGATAATGCGTACTTTTCCATGCGTATTATCTCAGCAAATGGTGAAACTTTCATGGAATGTAGCGTCTACTGTTATTATTATCAAAGATGTGAGCGTGTGCGTGAGAAAGAGATAGAAAGAGAGAGAGAGAGAGAGAAAGAGAGAGAGAGAGAACATATGGTCACTTTTAAATTCATAATGAAAGGTGATTGGGCTCAAATTGAAGATCGTCTTTAGTTCCAGAGTTGTACCAGTCTGTTTGCATCATCAGTGTATCTCTCGATTCATCTTGCAGTCTTTGGTCCCCGTTTTTGACGTGTACATATAATCTTATGGATGTTCGTTCAGACTTTATAGCAATACGCGTTTTGGAATGCTTTTGTTGATACTTTTTAAAATTCCATTAATAATATTCATAAAATACATGACGGATATTTGTTTGCTCAGAGTCCCTGGGAGTCAATACACACTCACAATTAAATACACATTTAAAAGAAACGCAAATGACGAGTATAGTTTTCTCAGCAAAAAGCAACATATTAAAATCTTTTATCAGTTTCTTACAGCTATACTTAGTACATGTTTTTAAAAGGATTTTTTTTCCATTCGAATTCATCAATTATAACATTTAATCCGATCAGAATATTCTCGATTGATTGCAAATGATATAGAATGAATTGGAAGATATACCTCTCTATTAGTCACATGCCCACTTACCAAATAACCGGGTTCAACTATTTAGTAGGGTGCATAATTGTTATTTCATAGCTTGTAAACCCTACGGATGCTCAAATATGTAATAATCATTCACATTTTATTACATCAGTGTTTATTTATTATTAATTTAAATCAAACGCCTATTATTAATTCGTCGTATTTTCATTTTTATTATATATATATATATATATATATATATATATATATATATATATATATATATATATATATGTATATATATATATATTAGTAGTATGTTTTTAAAGGTTGTAGGCAATGCAAGTTCCGGGTAAGATGTAAGTTGAAGGAACAAAAACAATAAATCGAATAATAAATATGACTTACTATTTATTTTTCCTAAAATCTTACATAACAGCAAGAGTGTTGTTATCTGTTTGTGTGATGCCCGGGTGATTAGAAAATCATTATTAAATATTTCGAGAAAAAGAAACTTCCTTTTGTAAAAAGAAGTCTATACCAGAAGAAGTGTCACCGACTATGCAGAGAATCTGACAAAATAAAATGGTTGCCAAAGGCAGAAGGCAGAACAGCAGCCAAAACCAGGATCGCAGACAATGTAAATTAAAGATTTTTAAGGTTATGTTATGGTGATCGATAAACTGTTAGTTTTAAAATTATATATATATATATATATATATATATATATATATATATATATATATATATATATTTTGATTATTTATTTTATATTTTCAGTGTGTTATATCTTCGTATTTTTTTTTCTTTCTTATTTTAAGAATTTTAATATAAAGTAAAGTCATTAATCTCTCACTTTGACTATTCTAGATTTTATTAAATTTATTGATTATCATATATTCAAGAAGTGATATTAATTGTGAGTTTCGTCAAATTAGTTTATAGAATTAATGCGATATGTATTTACTATAGGATAAAGGGAAGTAGGGTGTATAGGGGCCCTGAGGAGGGGTAGTATCTTTGGCGTTCGTCATGCTGCTCCCTAGCTGTATGGGTGGACGGGTGTCACTGGTCCTCACTCATCCCTAAATCTCTCACGTGCTGGCTCCAAGTGCCATACCCCGGAAAACCGCTTCAGCTGGCGGGCTAAACGACGTGAGGGGGTGATGTCGATACAACATCAATGGGCGGATGAACCACTTTGAGGTCAACGGCCAGGGCGGAAGAGACTCATCGCGAGTCCAACGGCCATATATCCGGGGCAAGGGCGAACCCTCATATCACGAGGGACTTCGACCGGGGCTAGCAGTCTGGAGAGGGATGGGCGCCGCTAGACTACATTTGCCCAAGAGACACTGCATGGAAAAAAATGAACATAATACAAAAATCCATACCGGCTCGGCCGTCGCACGGGTTAACAAGGGTCGTGCCCCCCGTCTCGCATCAGGGCGGGGGTGAAAAGTGTGCTACTGATGCAACAACGAGAACAACGAGAACAACGAAAATAAGAGAAAGAGACAATGTCAGTATAGTCACATGGAATGTCAGAACGCTTTCCCAAACAGGAAAGCTGCAAGAACTCATAAATGGGCTGAAGGGTTACACATGGCATGTTGTCGGACTATGCGAAGTCAGATGGAAGAATATCGGTGAACACCTTACAGATGATCACCACATGCTGTACTACAGCGGTGAAGTGGATAAGCACATGAACGGAGTAGGCTTTCTCGTCAATAAAGCCGTAAAGACTCAGTACTCGGGTGCCATCCAATATCTAGCAGGCTCATCGCCATTCGCCTTGAAGCAACACCATTCAACATCACAATAGTACAAGCCTACGCACCGACAACGGAGTACAGCGACGACCAGGTGGAGGAATTCTATGCTCAACTACAGGAAACCATCGACAAGGTGGATAAGAATGACATTCTCATCACTCAGGGAAACTGGAACGCCAAAGTGGGTGCAGATGCACTGGAAGATTAGAAAAACTACTGCGACCCCTCCTGCAACGCAACAACCAACGAACGCGGTTTGCGCCTACTGGAATTCGCTAGCTACAACGACATGGTGCTGGCAAACACTCTTGGTGAGCACAAGGCTTCAAGACGATGGACGTGGCATGCCCCCAACGGATCACATCACCAGCTTGATTATATCATGGTACAGAGACGGTTCAGATCGGGAATCAACAGAGCCAGATCAATAGCATTTCCAGGAGCGGATATGGGAAGTGACCATGACCTAGTGATACTGAACTTCAAGGTACGACTAAAGAAGCTCAATAGGCCAAAGAACACTAGATTAAAGTTCAATTTAGACAGACTGAAAGATCCCGACATACTCGAAACCTTTCAAGCAACAATTGGCGGTAAATTTGCTGCTCTCCTCAAGCTTGAAGAAGATACGCAAGCAATGACCACCAAATTCAACAAAGTAATGACCGAAACAGCGAACGAAGTCTTGGAGAAACAGCGCCGGAAAACTCAAACATGGGTCACAGACGAAATCCTCGATACGTTCGACTCTAGGAGAGAGCTCAAGAAAACCAAGAACTCTGAAGAAGAGTGATAGCATACAGAAAGATCAACAAGCTAATCCGGAAAGGAATGAGAGAGGCAAAGAAAGACTGGATAGACAAACAATGCATTTCAGTCGAAGAGAACCTAAACAACACCAATAGCAAGAAGGCTTTCCAAATAGTGAAAGACCTGACGAAGCAGAAACCATCAAGAGCCAACATTATCCACGACAAAGAGGGCCGATGCCTAACAGAAAATCAATGCATCCTGAACAGGTGGACCGAATACTGCTCAGAGCTGTACAACCACCAGAACAACGGTGATATCAGTGTTCTAACCAGTCAGGAGTCAACGAACAGTGATGACCACCCAATCCTACGGGAAGAAGTAGTACATGCTATTAAATCGTTGAAAACGGGAAAAGCAGCAGGAGTAGACAACATCCCAGCCGAAATGATTAAGAAGGGAGGAACAACAGTAACCGATATCCTAACACAAATCTGCAACAAAATCTGGCAGACTGGAGAGTGGCCGTCAATTTGGACACAGTCACTCATCATCATGCTTCCCAAGAAAGGTAACCTACAGCTGTGTCAAAATTACAGGACCATTAGTCTTATCAACCATGCCAGCAAGGTAATGCTGAGGGTCATTTTGAACAGACTTAGACCACAAGCAGAAGAGATTATCGCTGAAGAACAAGCTGGATTCCGTAGGGGTAGAAGCACCACAGAACAAATCTTCAATCTACGAGTTCTGAGCGAGAAGTACAGACAAGAACAACAAGAATTATATCATGTATTTGTTGATTTCAGGAAAGCCTTCGACAGGGTCTGGCATGACGCACTGTGGTCAACAATGAAGAAATACAACATGGGTCAAAAAATGATCAAAATAATACAGGAGTTGTATACTAAAGCCACAAGTGCAGTTCTCGTTCAGGGTTCAGTGGGGGATTGGTTTCACACTGCGGTTGGTGTTCGCCAGGGCTGTCTGTTGTCGCCAACACTCTTCAACATCCTTCTTGAACAAATCATGTCAGATGCCCTGAATGATCACGTGGGCACAGTCAGCATTGGTGGACGAACCATCACAAACCTCAGATTCGCCGATGACATTGATGGACTTGCCGGAAATCAAACAGAACTTTCTAATCTAGTTAGCCGCCTCGACAGAACATCCACGAGGTACGGAATGGAGATCAATGCTGTAAAAACGAAGCTGATGACGAATAGTGGGCAACCATTATCAACAACGATAACAGCCAACGGCCAAGAACTGGAAACCGTAAACCAGTTCAAATACCTTGGCGCTATACTCAGCAACAAAGGATCCAAGACTGAAATCCTGGCAAGAGCAGCACAAACGGCAGCAACACTTGCAAAACTGAAATCAATCTGGAAAGACGGAAACATTAGTCTCCGTTGCAAACTAATGCTGCTGCATACACTAGTATTATCCATCTTTTTGTATGCATGCGAGTCATGGACCTTGACAGCAGAGCTCCAAAAAATCCAAACGGTAGAAATGAGATGCTACAGAAGAGTGCTTGGCATCTCGTACTCAGACCGTGTCACAAACGAAGAAGTTCGCGCGCTCATCAACGCAAATCTGAACAACTACGAAGATTTGCTGACAACTGTAAGAAAAAGAAAGCTTGGATGGTATGGTCACGTGACAAGGGGCAGTGGTCTCTCCAAAACCATCCTGCAGGGAGCAGTGCAAGGCAAGAGAAGGAGAGGTAGACAACACAAAAGATGGACAGACAACATCAAAGAGTGGACGGGCTACAACTTCGCTACAACCCAGTCCATTGCCCATGGCCGTCAGAAGTGAAGACAGCTGGTGTGGAGTTCATTGGTGCAGCGCCTCTACGACCCAGGAGGGGTTAAAGGGACCAAGTCAAGTCAAGTCAAAGAGAAGTAACTTTATGTAAATTAATTTATGGATTCGGACGGTGGAATTCTGTGACAAATTAATAGTTATATACATATATATAATACATATATACACATACATGCACACATATATAATATATATGTATACACATATACATGTGCAACATGTATTCATTAGTGTTTGTTTATTTATATATTCTTAATTTTATCTTGTTTTCGTATTTCTTTAAAAAGGTTTTTTTAATTAATATTTTTAATATTTAATTTATTTATTAATCTATATATTTATTATCATCATTATTTATTTATTTTATTTAATATTTGTATGTTAATTGTATACATTGTATATGTGTTTGGATTTATTAATTAACAATGCTAGGTATTGAGGTGACTTATTTTGGTGGGTTAGAGGAGTAGGTTGAATATGGTTTTAGGTTTCTGGATGAATGTGTGTTGGGATGGAAGTTCATATGGGGAGGGGCCTATTTGATTGTTTGGGTGTTAGATGATTTAATATAGGAGGTAAGTAATGAGTGAAGTGGTGGAAACGGAGTATGATGAGTGTTAGATATTAGGGTTGGTCAGTGGGTGAAAGGAAGGTACTATAGAATGAACGGTGCGTGGAGCTCGTGTGCTGATTGAGTGAGGGGTTAAATCTGGAGATGAGGATTGATTCTGTGATTCTAAGGTCCCCAATGTTTCTGACAGACGCTAAGATGGAGACATGAATATCACATTGAGTATTCGAGCACATCTCTGTGTGTTTGTGGAAAGAGGATATACGGGTATTCAAGTGCTCCTTGATGCGCAGGTGTAGCGGTCTTGTTGTGTTACCGATATAAAACTTGTTGCATTTATTGCACTGTAGTTTATAAACACAGTTTAGCGATGGCACATACCTGTGTTGGGGATAGGGCAGTTGGTCAGAAAGCAGGGTTCGAGTGTGTGGTTAGTACGTTTATTAGATATGTGTTGGCGTAAGGAAGTGCCAGTATGGGTTAGTTATATATCAAGGTTTACCTTATGTATCGCCTTGAGGATGGAGGTGGTGATTTTATCGCTGAAGAAAGGAAGTTTTAAGAAGCAAGTGTTAGAGAGGGTGCGGTGTCTACGTGTTTTGGGCTTATTTAGGTGGGCTATGGTGGGAGCGGGGTAGCCATTAGTTTGGAGGGTTTGGTGGAAGTTTTTAGTGTGTGATATTTTGTCAGCAGCAGAAGAGCATTTATTTTGTCTTCGGGTGATCTCATTATGGGCATAACTTAATTTTGCTTTTGTTGTCAGGGCAGACTTAACGTGTATGAAGGGGTTTTTGCAGGCAGGTTTCCTATAGAAGTTAGTATGTATAGAGCAGTCTTCGGTGATATTGAAGAGAGAGTGAGCCGGATTCGTTGGGGTGTTCTATGGTGAATTGTATGTGGGTGTCGGTGTTGTTGAAGATGCTGAATATTTGTGTGGCTTCGTCTCGAGAGGATGTGAGGATTAGAATGTCATCTATATATCTGGAGAAGAAAATATATTAGAGGCAGGAGTTAAGTACTCGTTGCTCTAACCGGTTCATGTAGGTGATGGCTAAGAGACCGGAAAGGCTAGAAGCCATGGGGAGGCCGGAGATTTGTTTGAAAGTGTGCTGCTGAAAGGTAAAGTATGTGTTGTCAATGATGATGTATAAGAGATTGTGGATGTCAGTAAGTGTTAGTCCGAAGAGCCTTAGGTTGTCAGAGGAAGATATGTGGTCGGTGATGAGATCTATGGCTAGGTGTGCGGGTATTGTGGTGTAGAGGGAGATTACGTCGAGGCTACATATATAGTTGTTTTTTGTAGTTGTCGGCGTTGGAGTGAGTATAGTCTGCTAATTACTTGGTCGGAGCTGCTGACATATCTGGGGAAGGTGGGGAGTAGTGGTTTGAGTAGTTGAGAGAGAAGCCATGAGATGTTATAGAGTAGTCATTCAATACTAGAGACTATAGGTCTAATTTGTGTGTGTGTGTGTGTTGGTCTTGTGTGTTTTGATGAGGTGGTGGAAGGTGGGGAGTTTGCTGTTTTTGGTGGTGAAGTTGATTTTGTATTTTTTGGGGGAGGTTACGTGTGAGACAGATTTGGGACCAGGTGTTGTTAATGGAGTTTTGGACTAATGTGGCTGAAATGTGAGGGCGGGGGTGTATAGGTTGTTGTTGTTGTTGTTAAGGTGTTCGAAGGCGAGTGTGTTGTAGGAGTATTGAGAGATGATACAGAATTCCTTGCCTTTATCAGAGGGCAAGTAAACTAGATCCTTATTTTTCAGGTTTTTTTAGGGTAAGGCGTTGTGATCTGGTGATGTTAGGGGTGATGTGGGGTTGTTCTTGTTGGAGTATATCAAGGATCCTCTGTTTTAATCTAGAAAGTTTTTGATCAAGTAGGTGGTTACTAGGTGGTGGGTGTAGTGGGTGGTCAAGCTGGTAGACAGGGAAGGAATTAGTAGCGTTGGTTGTATTATTAGGGATGTCCTTGGTAGTTTGATTAAATGCTGTGAGCCATTTGAGGTGATAGGCTGTTTTACAGAATTGAATCTCGATCTTAAGTTTTCTGTGGTCTGGGTGGTAATGAATTTGCGGCCAAGGCTGAGAAGGTCAGTCTCGGCGGTAGTAAGAGAGCCAGTGAGGTCAGTGACCAGGGGGAGGGGTAGTGAGGTGGTTGTTGGAGTTGTAGGTTCTGGTGGTATCAGTGTTCTTGGTGATGTAAGGTTGAGAATATTTCTGGAAAAGCCAAGTGAATTTCCGTTTAAGTCAGTTTTTCTCAAGGTGGAAGCAATGGTGATAGGCATCAGTGACAGCTGTAGTTATATTGTGTGTCGATTGTGGATATAGATAGTGAGGAGTTGATCTCTGTGATGGTGTTGATGAGTTGATGAAGTTTACAATGGAGGTTTACAATGGAGCTATTGAATAATTTCTGGCTGGATAAAGAATATGTAGGTGGAGGCAGGCGGGTAGGTGGATGTTTCGTATAGTGTTGGGCGTCATGTTGTGCTTGTGGCATCTTTTAAGGAAATGGATCTGGCAGCTGGTTCTGGCACGTTTCTCCGAGAGTCGGAATAATCTTCTGGCATATGCAAACTGTGTCTGGCCTAGACGAAGTGTTAGTAGAGAATGGTAGTTTGCTTGAAGCATTGCTGGGTATAGTAGTAGTACGTTTTACAGGCTGTGGGCAATGCAAATTCCGGGTAAGATGTAAGTTGAAGGAACAAAAACAATAAATCGAATACGAAATATGACTTACTATTTATTTTTCCTAACATCTTACATTACAGCAAGAGTGTTGTTAGCTGTGTGTGTGATGTCCGGATGATTAAAAAATCATTATTTAATATTTCGAGAAAAGAAACTTCTCTTTGTCAAAAATAATCAATACAAGAAGAAATTTCTCCGACGACTATGTAGAGAATAAGACAAAATAATATATATATATATATATATATATATATATATATATATATATATATATATATATATATATATATATATATATATATATATATAACTTCTTTAGGAAGATGGTGGGAAAAATCTGAGCAGAGTGCTTGATTAATTGCGAATCAAAATTAAGAGCGTAATATTTATTTATTTATTTTGGTACAGAAAATTAGTACAACATCAGTAGCATTGGTTTCAAGCTCAGAAGGGGTTAACCATCCGGCACTCTTCAGCTTATGTTGTCACCTGGTAAAGAAATGGGAACTCACGTATCATTCTCGTTTGGATACGTTATTTGCTATAGAGTGTTAAGTATAGTTGTTTCAAATTTTGTGTTATGGAAAGATGTTAAAATGTTGTGACTGACAGAATATCACTATACCAGTGAAAATAGGAAAGCTGAGAGAGAATTCTAAAGTCTAGCAGTTTGAGGAAAAAACTATTAGAGTAGAAGATTTCTGACATTTGGGCACTCTTAACTCTTGGCATTTTGGCTAAGATCAAAGTGTAGTATCTGTTCCGATGAATACTGCATCCCATACTGGTATTGTCTTGTCCTTCGGGGCTTGATTTACGCCGGTCAATGGGTCTGTCCTGTGCAGTTCTAGGAGGTCCACCCGCCCAGGCTTTACCTCCCCTCTTTGGGGAGGAGTAAGTTTATTGTTTACTATCTGAGGCGCCCCTACCGGGGAATGCCGACGGGGCTTCCCAGGCAATTTTTAAATGGCTAGAGTGCTCACCTCTCGGGCGCTGGCTTTTCAAACCCACATCTCCGACCCGACCTTGGGTCACATCTTACTTGTGGGAGTAGGATAAAAACTGCCCTTGTGCCTAACTTCTGGAGAGGAGTAAATCAATACAGTGAAAGCGTGGGAGTTAGCTGCTTGTCGAGTTAGTTGGGGGTAGGGTATTTACGTCGAGGAGTACCAGTGGAACAAATTAATTGGAGCACATTCCATTAAAGGACCTGTAAAATAAGCACAAGGATTCAAGATAGTGGCGATGGGACAGGGGTTGAAGCTTGGTTGACAATGCGAGACCTATTAGATTAGGGATTCGTTTTATGACCCTGTCCATTAGAGAGAGACTAGCCTTTGATGCAGAGGCTCATATGTGGCAAAAATATTCCATGCATGGGCGAATGGTGGTGTTCTAGAGATATAGGATAGTCAGGTGTGATTATTTTTTCTCGTGCGGTAGAGGAACACCACTTTCTTTGCAGTAGCCTTGGCAATGTCGGCTATGTATTTGTTCTAATTCATGTTACCATGTGAATGTTAGACCGACGGGTTTGGATGGTGTACTTTTAGTTAGAATGTTATAAATACTTAAAACCTTTATTAAGTGCAAGTAACTAGCGCCAAAAATACTAAGAAATTAAAAGTACAAAAACAGTTTTGCACAGTTTGGCACAGTTTTACATAACAGCACTTTTTCTTAGCTCCTTACATCAAGTGGCTTCGTGCCTGGTCTGGAGCAATTTCCATAAAAACATTATTGAGACTACTGTGCTCATGAGAAAGAACATTAAAACTACCTGGCAAATATACCCGATGAACCAAGTGGAATCTAGATCGAAACAATTACACTTGAAGATTACACCTTTAGAATCTTAGAAAAAACTTCTGTTGGATCTTGGAATGTCTGGCATCCTATTGGATTCCACATCCCCAGCATAACCAACACACAAAAATTGAAAAGAAAAAGACTAGATAATTACTGTTGTACTGCCTTCGCACTTAGATCTGGATGTAGTACGTGATCTGTCTTCGATTGTAGCAGATACTCCCTTTCAAGAGGTATTTTTTTCTACATCCCCCTTTTGGGGAGTACTAGATTTCCCCCCTCGTTAAAACCAAACCTTGCGTCTTACTTTACTTTCACGAGCGTAAAGTAAATAACGGTTCTCGCCATGACGTCACACATGAGATATCGTCTTTGTTTCTGTAAGTTCACACCATGTGTGCATCGATATGATATAGATTTTACATTTGCGCGTGTCTATACATGCATATTTCTGCATTCGTCTGCTTGTATACGCGTTTCTGTTTCTATCTGTGTATTTCCTTTTTTATTTTACTTCAGTGTAAGTTCTCAGAAATCAAGGGGATTCCCACTGGGACTAACACTAGATCTCTATAGGATACATATAGATATCAGAGTGTTTCATTAAAGTTCTTCCTTACCTACAAAACGTTGAGTTAGTAAAGAAGTGAAGAACATCACTTTTTTCTCTCCTCAATTGACCAGTTAACTATGTTATAGTATATTTGTCTTGCAGTCTTACGTTCTGACTGGATTCCAGGACAAGAATTCATTTAGTCTGGTTAAATATCCAGCGTAGTGCTGTTACTAGAGGCAACATCACTTGGAGAAGGTGCACGTTTCCTCGTATACGCCATTTTGGGGCAGCCACACCGATGTGATCTTATTTCGGGTTCAAATACTATGTAATTTTGAATATTTGGTCAGGATTAACTTGTAGGGAAAGTATATCCAGCCCAGAGTTTCCTGACAGACCCCTGTACAAAGAGATCTTAGATACTACAGAACATTGTGTACTAAAAATTCAAATTCTCTCATGTTTGGGTTGAGTATGAGTATGTACGAATATGTACGAGTATGCGTTTGTCTACGTAGTCGTTCCTGTGTGGAAATACACTATCGCTTATGCGTTCATGTATGTGTGTGCATGCGTTTATATATAAGTACGTGTACGTTCATACCACCGGTTACGTCTGTGTGCGTTCATGCGTATGTGAATATTTTCGTATGTGTGTATGCGCGTTCATATGTGTGCATTCGTATGTGCGTATGTTTGTGCATGAGTTGGTATATGTGTGTATGCGTTTTTATGTGTGCATGCGTTATGTTCACCATCTTTAATTACGTCGCACATGGCGCCAACCAAGCGTGGGCACAAACACGAGACAACAAAAATGTTATGTAGTGTTTGTTTTTTTATTATTAAAAGACTGACCAGGATCATCCTAAATGCGAACCGACGTTTAAAACAGCCGCATTTTCATTTGATCAAACTCCTCCTCGCCGAGATCGGAGGGAAATATGCACACGCGCCTAAGTATACGTAGGGAAATGATCTACTGTTTTCAACGATCTCTCTCCATGAAGTCACATAGGAGATCTCGTCTCCCCAATCTGTATATGTAAAACAGGTGTAAATTTGTATATGGGTCAATATTATGTTGTGCATTTGCGGCTGTGTATACAATATATACGTGTTTGTGCATTAGTATGTGTGTGTATGCGTTCTCTGCTTACATGTGTGTGCATATATCCGTGCGTGCGTGAATATGACCTTATATCTATTTTTGTGTACATGGCTTTGTGTGTATGCGTTGATATGTGAGTGTGAGTGAGTGTGTTTCGTTTTGCTTTAGATTGTTGGCAAATTGTGACGACTCGTGCATATACATGGACCCACTTACGAAATCGGGGGGGGGGGGGAGAGAAAGGGGCTTATAGATCAACCCCTTACCGGAGCGAGAGCGTCGGGAATAAGCACGTGTTCTGCGCTCGTCAGTGATGGATGTGTTGAACAATGCCTATCCACCTGCGTGCGCGCATAAAGAGAGGGAGAAGAACAGGAAAAAGGAGAAAAAAAACGAGGAAAAAAGGAAGAAAAAGAAAAAGAAGCTGAGAGGTTCGTTAATAAAACCTGAGCACGTTTTTACCCAGGGCTGTTCATGACGTCAAGGACCAGGCCACTGAAGAAGTTTTTTTTATGGTCGGCATTGAAAAATTAGTGCAGAAACAGAAACAGGGTTGCTGGAATCTACAAACCCACGTGCTTGCGGAACGAACAGGGTAAAAACCCTTAGCATTCACAGTCTAACTTTTTTTTCTTTTTACTCAGGTGCTTGCTGAGTGTTTATACTTACACACACGCCCGCTCGCAAACGCACACACACACACGCGTGCACACGCACACGCACACGCATATATATATATATATATATATAGTCTAAAGAAGCTTAGAGTCATTTTAAACAAAGAAAGAAAATGCAATTGAAATTCCCAGAGATACTAACTAAATCCTAAATATCGCGGACTTAGCACGTTCACAAGCCGCTGGAAAATTTACAAATACAGGAGGGAATTTAAGTATATAACACAGGGGACATTAACTTAAATCGTGAAATATTAAACGGTCATCATCAGCTGTTTACCATGCAACTGTTTTGGAGATTTTAAATTTATTTTCATTTATTTATTTATTTATTTATTTATTTAATAATTTAATTTTTTTATTTCGTAATTGTGTCTTCATATATGTGTGATAGTGCACCTTGAACTTCATGAAAATGAGAGTAACACTATCACTGTGACAGGATCACAGGTAAACTAAGCCTGGGCATGGTGTTGCCACAAACACCAAACCATGATACATGTCTACAAATACAAATACACGCCGAAGAATAATCCGTGTGTCATGATGAGCAGGTGCTCCTTCGATTTCCAACATGGGTAACCTGGTTCGCATCCTGCAAATGTTGGCTCTTTTTATTTCAGGAACAGGATCACGGACAAAAAAAAACAGGTAAGTAGCTCATCAAATACCAGTTATGACAAGGGCACGGACTAAACACAAGAAAGCAGGAATAAAAATAACAAACCAAAACGCCAGAGAAATAAATGGACCACAAAAGAAAACAGACTGGTAATGGAATGCTACTACAAAATTCGCTTCCCCACAGAAAGAAGATACCTGAAACGTATGAAAGATCTATGGAACATTTCTACTGACTACCATACAACGGAACAAAGGATGGCAGATCAAGTAAGACAGATACACAAGAAAGGGTGGTTCTCGGAGATGAAATTAATTGAAACCAAACAAACAATAAATGGCGTGACAGATCAAGAAACACGACTTGAGAGAAAACTCTAAGGAAGAAGACGGACAAAACATAAACACAGAAACTGAAAAGGGAGAATGCTACAAACCTATAGAACTCACTTAGTAAGAAGCAAGAGAAATGAACAACATTAAACGAATAATGTCCGATCCCAATACAACATTTCCTGAGAGCAAAATTCCCATCGCTCAGGAACGAAGATTGGAAAAAATTAAAAGTTGAAACAGAGAAAGTAAACAGAGTGCTTGCGTAAATCCCGACAGACACTCTCAACTTTATATATGCGGGGGTAAAATCTGTAAGTATGAAACTAAAAGAAGAAGAAAAAAAAGACTGACCAAAAGAATGGACAAACGAAATGGGAGATCAGACTAGAAACCCAGATCACCGAACTTCAAAAGAAAGCAAAAACTGTAAACAGGATGAAGGAGAACAGTAAACAATGGAAGAGCAGAAATCTGAATCGCAAGGAAAGACTAAAAAAGAAACAGGAAAAACTAAAACAAAAGATAGAAGCAAAAGAAGAACGATTGAGACGATAGAAATACAGATTGGAACAGTACAAAAAGAACAGGACCTTTGAAAACAATGAAAGCATTTCTGGAGCAAGATATGGGAAAAGGCTGTAGATCACAATAAAAATGCTATTCCCTGAGGAACAAAAAGGATGGCGTAAATGGAAAAGAGGGATGCATGACCTGTTATACATACATTAAAGGATCCTGAAAGAAGTTAAAAGTAAGAAAAAGAACATATCTATGGCATGGATTGACTACAAGAAAGCCTACGACAGAATCCCTCAAGCATGGATAATTCAATGCTTATAAATGTACAAGATACCCGACAGGATTATTAATCTCATCAAGAAAGCAATGGAAACATGGAGATTAGAACTGACAGCTGGAACACAGCGCTTGACAGATATCAAAATACAGAGATGCATTTTCCAAGGAAACTCCCTATCATTTATCATAACCATGATGCCACTCAACTAAATAATCAGAAAATGTGATGCCGGATACAAGTTCACAAGCAGAGAACAAAGAATAAACCATCCCATGTAAATGGACGACCTGAAGCTATTTGCAAATCTAAAAAAGGAACTGGACAAGCTGACAAATACGACCAGAATATTCAACCATGACATTCGAATGGAATTCGGAATAGAAAAGTGTACACTGCTACAGAATATAAAAGGAAAGCTGGAGACGACTGAAGGCGTGGAACTACCCAACCAATAAAAAATTAGGGCGCTAGCTATACATATTTGGGAGTTTTGGAAGCAGACACAATCAAATTAACAGAAATAAAAGAGAAGATTGGAAAATAATATCTGAGAAGAAAAAGTAAGCTCTTAAAAACAAAATTATATAGCAGAAACCTAATAAAAGGAATACACACATGGGTTGTACCACTAATTAGATACTCTGGACTATTCATAAGCTGAACAAAAGAACTTAGGCACCTTGACCAGAAGATAAGAGAACTAATTACCATACACAATGCACTATATCCAAAAGATGATATAGACAGGCTCTACGTGAAGAGAAACAAATAGGGGAGAAGATTGGTAAGTATAGAAGAGTGTGTGGACGACACTAAAAACAGCTGAAGAAATACATAAACCAAAGCACAGAAAGGCTGTTCACCGTATATATATATATATATATATATATATATATATATATATATATATATATATATATATATATATACATTAAATATTTAGGTGATAAAACTCGTACATATTTCTAGACAGGGTGTCTTGGTCCAATATTTTAATTAATTTCATACATTACATATTTATGTGATACCAATCGTACATATTTCTAGACAGGGCATCTGGGTCAGATGGTAAAGACGCTAGATTATAAACATCAATATCGAAAGTTCGATCCATGTCTAAGTAAGCCATGCTGATGACACCAGTGAGCCAGAAACACATGTCCATGGATTACTTTTATGTACGTATAAAATTAATATAAATATATATATTAACGACAAATACGTCCTATAAAGTTCAGGGCGACTAATAATGCAATTTTCTGCATTTTTATCACTTAGAAAGTGAGACAATCGAAATAATAGTAAGTAAAAAAAAACAACGAACGCTATAAAAACCAATAAAAATAATTACACATGTATATATATATATATATATATATATATATATATATATACATATATATATGTATATAAATGTACAGAAATAAATGTACATATAGACACATATACTTACGCATATGCGCACATATATACATGCATAATGAGCACCATGCATATACACATTATCTGTTATTATATATATGTATATATATATATATATATATATATATATATATATATATATATATATTATCGTGAGTCACACACATACACGAACAGCTTTAATTCAGACATAGAAATATTACATAATAATAATAATTGGTAGTATTAACACAGCATGACGTCACTTGCTTATGTTGCATCATTTCTTCCCTTAATAGAAATAGAATGCCTCGACGTCAAAGTCGCCGTTAAAGTGTTAACATTATCATAGTTTATTCGCTGTTTACAATTGGCCCAGCGGTTAGCGACGTTTGACTGGAGTTGAAAATGCTTGAAATCCTGGGTTTCGAATCGCATGACCTGTAGTGAATAGGTATATCACTATGCTGATGAGTCCCGATTGAAAAAGGACGAAACGTATACGCACATAGATAATCAACAATAACAATATATATATATATATATATATATATATATATATATATATATATATATATATATATATATATATATATATACCAGTTTGGTTGATTGTTTTGTTTTGGGTAATTTCATTCCGAATCCTGTTATTTCGGTAAATATTGTATTTTTTAAAATTTCTTATTATGTATTCATGCTGTAAATGTTTGTTTTCTACGAGAGTCATCTATAAATGAATTTTGTTTGTACACAGAAAACACATATTATCTGATGAGATTTTAAAAGTTGAACCTGAATTTTATTTGTTTTTATTGTACCCTATTATTGGCATTAAAATAATGTACTTCTTTACACTTTCTTTGAAAACAAATTTAGTCCCGCCCGGATAACTAGTAATGTGGAAACATTTTTCAATCGTGACCAATAAACTCTAAATTGGATATCAAGGAGAATAATTTATGCACTTTTAATTAAACAACATTAAAAAAAAATTCTTCGATTACAACATATATTGTATATCTTTTTCTGTGTAAGTTTGAAATATTTGTACACAAGTGATCATTACAAACTAACATGACTTTATACATATCTGGTAACGCCTAGTGAGTACATATAGTAGTATATAAAACGGTAGATTCTATGTAACCCATAAGAAAGACATGCCACCTTCTCAGATTGATAACTTCCCATTGAGTGCTCATCTGTCTTATTAAGTAACAATAACAAGAGCGCTGTTATTAAGCTTAATATTGACACCCAACCACATGCATTACACTCGATAATATTTCGCATCCAGCTATCGTGGTGTAGCAGGTAACAGACCAGATGCTACAGCTCTGGGTCAGAAAAGCTCTAAAAGTAATCGCAACTGATGAGTAACTCTAAACTCTAAAACAGTTCCTAACCTTGAAACACACAACAAAATGCAGTTTTATGTATAGGCCGGTTAGATGTACGTTTATAGAACGTTTTCATAGTTCTTGTAGTTGGATAATAGTACAAACTCAACAAAATGAAAAGAAATGTAGAGAAAAATAAATTTCTTTGGTGGTCGTGCGGTGTGGATTAAAACAGATTGTCCGGTGAGCTCAAAAAATCAAAGCTGAGCTCGATGGGTGATCCATCCAAAGGCTCATATGTTCTAGTATATATATCTATATATATATATATGAATATATATATATATATATATATATATATATATATATATATATATATATATATATATATATATATATATATATATATATATATATATGAATATATATATATATATGAATATATATATATATATTTATATATATATATGTATATATATGTATATGAATTATATATGTGTATATATGTATATATATATATATATATTATGTATATATATATATGTATATTTATCTATATCTATATAATATCTTGCTTCTGTATAGGACGATTACCCCATCTGTGACGAAAGAAAAAAACTGATATATATATATATATATATATACATATATATATATATATATATATATATATATATATATACATATATATATATACATATATATATATATATAAATGAAAGAATGCATTAATATATATATATATATATATATATATATAAATGAAAGAATGCATTAATACAACAAATGTAAAATTACATACTTTACATGTTTATTCTAATTAAAGCAACAAAGAATAATTCATGAAAAAGTCATTTAACCTATGTATTTTCAAAGAAATAAATATTACCCTCGGTAGGAGAAAAAACATTAAATTATTAATTATTGGTTAATACTATTAAATAGCACACTTATTTACAGTCAATTATAAGTTCTTTAAGAAGCAAAAAAAATGTATAAATGAGCAGGAAGACTTTCGTAATACTGAATCTCCAAATCCATCATATACAGTATTTCAGGCAAGGTTATGTCCACAGGTTAAAAGTCTAGTGAATTTCTAGGGTGTTAATATAAAAGTGCTTAATAAACAATAGAGCTTTTTTGTTAGGTATATAATTGGTTACGTATTAAAACATTATTTGGCTACACATATATTACAAGTTTCATTTAAAGATATGAAATAGCTTGAACTCTTCAAGCCAAACTTTGATCGACGTTCATATATATATATATATATATATATATATATATATATATATATATATATATAATTCAATAAATATTTCGAATTTAGTTTTTTAAAAGATCTCTATTCATACAAATGTTTATGCTAATTTGAAAGCACTTCTTTTTACATTGACAATTAATAGATTCACGATATGTTTTCAAAATGCTACCTCGGTGAACTTTTATCTCCAATCAAAGTTAGCCCAGCAAAATAAAAATAAAACCGTTAACATCAAAATTCTTCTCTTCCTTGATTTAACTTATTTATTTTTTCTAAAGAAAAACAGCGAAACAGTTCCTGGTTGCTTCCTTACATTGGAAAATCTACTTCAAAAATATAAAATTCAAATAATTCCAAAAGACACTCGACTAAAACAAAAACGATATATATATATATATATATATATATATATATATATATATATATATATATAAATGATAATTTATTTCATTTTGACTAAAAAATTGATTTTGTTTCACGAGAGCAGTTTGAGGGACCCCGATCTTCAGGTCCTGTAAATAAACTTATCATGATAATTTTATTTCTAAGCCATGAAGATCGGGGGTCCCTCAAACTGCTCTCGTGAAACAAAATCAATTTTGTAGTCAAAATGAAAAAAAATTATCATTTATATGTCTGCTCTATATTTTTATTAAGCACTCACATAAACCCGGCTCAACTCCCCTGGATTTATACCCTGTGGATCTATACCATACTCGGATTATATATATATATATATATATATATATATATATATATATATAGAGAGAGAGAGAGAGAGAGAGAGAGAGAGAAAGAGAGAGAAAGAGAGAGAGAGAGAGGGAGAGGGAGGTGAGGGGGTTAGAGAGAATCTCTCGTAAGAGGGAAGTGAATAAGTAACAGCTGGGTTCTGTATCTATTTAAGTTTCAAGTAGCGAAGATGTATTCTCTGCTTCCGGTCGCCTACGCACACGAACACGTTTCTGAAAGAATCTCGCCCCGTAATAAAGGAAACGGTCTATTTCCGACAATTTTCCGTTTTTCTAGAAACAAATTATTTACGAATATATACTTTCAGTTTCACTTATAGATATTTTACCAAACTTAAAACTTGTTTGTCGCATCTAATTAGTGCGCATATTTTATAATTACAATAAAATCGTTCTAACGAGGAATTAATTTTCAACGGGAACGCCTTTAATTTTAAAAAAAGGCATGTAAACAGGTTGTTTCTACTAAAATAAAATGAGCCTGTTGCGTTGATCGAACCATGTCTTTAAAAAACGACGGTTCCATTCTATTTATAAGCTGAATCAGCAGCTCCTATATCCTTGTGCCACCGCGAAGACAAAATTAAAGTCAATGTTCCTTTATAATGTGAAGTAAACAGCTCTTTAAAAGAGGCTCTCGTAATTATAGACGTCCGAAAACAGAGGACGAAGAGTAGGAGAACGTTCAATCCAGGTGGTGGCTTGCGGAACCGACCACTTACAAAGATTCCCGATATAGCTGCGACAACACCAAAGTTTTGCGGATCTTTTAAACACAGCGTGGGCGGATAACGAATGATAGAATCCCACTAATGCGGTGGCTCAGCGAGACACCCCAGCCAACTGAACCAATCAACCTATGTGTAAAAAACTAAAGATAAACCAATTACTTTACCTAGCCATCAAAACTCAACCGTAACAGATCGAAACGGTGTGTAATTAACGATCTAACACCGAACTATTTTGGTTTACCGTATAATCTGCCAAAACTTAACTCTACAATGTAAGTCATCTTAATTAATCCGGGATGAAGAAAACAATAAGGCAGTTATTAACCATGAGAGTCCCAAACTCCTGATACATGGTGAAAATGAGAGGTCTTACATGATTGTGAAATACATGACCCTCACCTATTAAACGATGCATACCACCTCCAATTTAACTTATATGGTATCGTAGACCTCCTCTTATGCCACACTGAAGCGGGCGTCACCTCAACCATTCAACCTACCTGGCCCCACTAACGTATGTGAAATTCTCCCGTTCTTCTACAAATTCGTACAAAATAAAAATTGCCTCTGTATAGCATGATTTCCCCTTATCTGACAAAAGACAGAACAGCTACAACACGAGATAATGTTTTTAAATTTTAACGTTTCACTCTCTTTGCCATATCTACCAGCGTGTTTCTTTTCATTTTAACTAATAATCTAGCTACTTAATAAAATTAAGTCGGGCGGATCTTCAAAGTCAGATCTACATAGCAATGAATCGGCAAAACCGAGATTTTTTTCACATTGATCACTCTGTGCTGTTTACCAGAAGAAAAAAATGAAATTCTAATCGCTTTCATTGTTTACGTATTTAATCCCGTCAAATAAATATTTCAGTAATGGGAACTTACAGAGAGTAATCTTTGTTAGAAGCAACTAATTTAAAATAGCACGTAGATTACATGGGAATAATAGAAAAAGTAACGTGTTCTCAAAAGACTATTAAAATGACGTAAAGATTTAATCTTAGCTCTAAATAAATACATTTAATTTCTACATCGATTCCCAAACAAATTTCACTCTAATTTCAAAAGAAAGCCGTAGCAAAATAAATTAGGACGATGATAAATGCATAGTATTCTTTCTTCTTAAGGTCAATTCGCGGTCATTCCTCCTTACATATTATTTAGAGCTACCATTCACGTGTGTGTGTGTGTTGATTTAGCCTAAACTTCATAAATACATATTTTAAAATAATTATAATAATAATGATATTGATATTAATAATACTAATAATTGTATTCACAATAATATATTAGTAATTATATTAATGATACTACTCCTAATCGCAACACCGACAATATTACTTTCTTGCTATGTATGCCGTCTTAAGTGAGAATATAAAGAAGGTCTTTGCTATCATAATTCTAATAGATGTTCTTATGATGTGTGATACATAAATAAATCTAACAGTGAAAACAATGAATAAAACGCATCAACGTGCAGTGATGAATGGGAAGCAAATACTGCCCCCGGAATTAGTTGGTTGCGATTAAAAAAACTCCTTATAGTCAATTATACTACAATATTATGCGATGTCGGTTACTCTACTCTCCCGGGTAACACAGAGACACAGCTCCGTTTGTATAATAATAAAGTTGAAATTAAATATATATTACACACAAACCATATTCATATATAATATATATATATATATATATATATATATATATATATATATATATATATATATATATATATATAGTCTCAGAAGTTTCTCAACCATTAAAACTATATAAAGAAAAAACAAAAACAAAAAAACTAACATTTTAGTCCCAAGTCGTTCAGTAGAAAATCACTCATGTAAGTCAATTTATTTTTGTAGTTACTATATTAGTTTACTTCCAAGAATTTACACTAGTCTTAACATTATTTAAGGGATCATCAGTTGTTTACCATGAAAAACACTTTCGGGAATTTAAAAAAAAAACAGTATTTTATTTCATAAATATATATATATAGAGAGAGAGAGAGAGAAAGACAGTGAGACAGAGCGAAAGAGAGAGGGAGAGGGAGGGAGGGAGAGAGGCAGAGGGATAGAGAAAAAGATAGTAGGGAAGGGAGGCGGCCAGAACAATGGAGTAAAATTTATCCGATGATGCCATATTGATACTTGTTTTCCCACCATTATCAGTTCAGTCTATCATTTGGAAGCGTGACTTCCAAGCTGCTATGCTGTTTTTGTTTTTTGTTTGGTTTTCTTATCTATCTGTTGTCTGAATTAATCTTCATAATTATTTAAGGATCTGAAGAGGTGCAGTCATCAAAAACGACTGCTGATGTGTAAGCAATACAAATATTTACATATATATATCACATATATATATCACACATATATATATATATATACATATATATATATATATATATATATATATATATATATATATATATAAAGTAAGTCAACAATGATATGTTAATTTCCAATGTGTGTGCGTGTACGACAAATATATATATATATATATATATATATATATATATATATATATATATATATATATATATATATAAAGTAAGTCAACGATGATATGTTAATTTCCAATGACTACGTTTTTATTCAGTTTTTCTTAGCGAAATTCTAAATAATTCAATGTAACTTAACAATTATTTCGCGCACAAACAAACAACCGGGAATGAACACATAATTACCTTTTGTTCATGCAATCTATCAGAACACCAACACATCACCCCCGAAAGAAAATCCACAGGCAAAAAAAATACATTTTACATGCATTACATATAAACTGCCAGTCTTTTGAACGACCATGGATTATTTCATAGACAATAGGCCATACACACACACACAAATATATATATATATATATATATATATATATATATATATATATATATATATATATATATTAAGCTAAGTAAAGTGAAATACTTTGACTTAAATAGTATCCTAAATATATATATATATATATATATATATATATATATATATATATATATATATATATATATGACACGTCTGATTAAAGGCGAATGGATATTCTTAAACAATCAGCATAACATTATGGTCGATAAAAATCGAGCATAACATGTGGCAGATTATTCTGGTCTAGAAGTAAAATGCTAGACTACGAGTATATAGATCGACGGTTCAATTCTAACCCTGAGTAGTTATGCTGATGACGGCTCACAACCAGACACACTTGCTCATGTCTTACTTTTACGAACGCCAAAAAATAATTTATAAAATAATTAATTGTAAATATGCACGCATATATTAATATATACATTCATTAATTAAAAAAATCCATATATACAAAAAAATGATTACACGTCCGATTACGGGCAAATGAATATTCTTAAATAGTCGCTAGCTAGCAACAAATAATTAACGCACCGATAAAACACCAGTGCCTATCGTTAGTAAAAACAATAACAAAAACAGCGTAACATTATAGGCGATTAATTAAATTGATAAATCAATTAATTGAAACATCTTTTTCTCTATCTATCTATCTATCTATCTATCTATCTATCTTAAGTTAGCAATACAGAGAAAAGATGTAACTGCATAAATCGTACACCATAAAATAAATGCCTAAACAAAGGTATTGTTTACCAAGCCACAATATTTGCCAATGAAAGACCGAATAACAAAAAGTACTACGTGGGTATGACCTCTCTAGATGTTAAAACCAAATATTATTGCCACAAAAGCACATTTAAAAACGGAGAACGTCGAATTAACACAACACTAGCAAACCACTATTGGGAGCTCAAAGACAATGGACGCTCACCAATAATTGAATGGAAAATAATACGACAGGCCAGTACATATAGAAATTTAGACGACCCGTCTGAATGAGAAATTTAAAATCCTAAACTTTAAAGACCCTCAGAATCTATTAAACTGTAGAAGTGAGATGGCAAACAGCTTCTTGCACAAAATAAATTTTACTTTAGACTAACAATACATAGATAAATAAACAAATAAGTAAATAAAAAACTAAACTAAACTAAGATCTAACAACTTATAAACTAAAACCTGAAATAGAATTACAAGAAACCACGTGTTAAAATAAGTTCACCAATTATATTGACACAATAAAGAAGTAGTATATAGGCCACTTTATAGAAAACAGAACAATAAAACTAACCGAACCTTTGTTCGTGAGAAGTCCAATGATTGGCTAAGAGAACAACAAAGAATCTGATTGGTTAACAAGCTAGCCGTGTATATAAAAACACCCGGCAAAACTAACTCCATGCATTTGAGCCTAAAGATCCCCCCCGGAGATAAAACGCGGGAGCCTCTGTATAGCTGAATTGCCATAAAAATATATTTTCATAACTTACTATATATATATATATATATATATATATATATATATATATATATATAACAATGTAAAACATCGGTAAGCACACAAAGTACTACATCATCTAAAATTAGAACAATACAAAATATACTTATACATTTATTACAATGTTTTTTTTTATACTACTTACAAAATCATGTAAAACTCTTCAGGTCTTATGTCACGAGTGTGTTTTCATGTATTATAGACATGTGTGCGTGTTATTTATACCCCTTTCACATATATACATACATCTTTATCACAACTCTTCAGTTATTACCTCTTGTAAAGTAATATTAATTGTTGTCTTCTATCATATAAAAATAAAATATAGAATACCCTCTAATGCTGTTTGTTTATATTTAATTTTTAATTCAAATGCACTAGTAGAAGTTTTTGTTTCTTTTCCTAATATAGCTTGGGTATATGTCTGTGTTTGTGTGCATGTATATATATATATATATATATATATATATATATATATATATATATAGAGAGAGAGAGAGAGAGAGAGATAGATATAGATATAGATATAGATATAGATATAGATATAGATATAGATAGTGATAGTGATAGTGAGATATGTATATCGTCTCTGGTTAAATATGCGCATTTATCTATATTATATATTATTATACTAATATACCCGCGGGAGCTATTAATAACCGGTAAATATATTTGTTAATAATTGTTTCTTTTTATCCGTTATTCCCGACCATGTGTGTCGCATCTTTTATACAATAAAACACATGGACATTGTTACAATGTGTGTGAAAATTTAATATTCTCAACACGTGTTCGACTAATAATAAATTGTACATCAAATATTCTACTTTTTATTGGTTTGCGTGTACCGGAATTTGTTTAATAGAAAGGGACCATGTGAATGTTGCTAACATCCGGCAGAATTTGAACACGGCACGCCCAATCGTCAACCTGCGCTGTTAACCACTTCAACATCATCCTGTGGAAATAATACGTGTGATTCGAGAATGATTAATAACAGATTGCTGGTTTAGACCTCTTAATGGAGAGTTTTGATGGATGACTTCCCCTTTTTTTTTAAAACTGTTTTTTAAAGTTGAGAGTTTCCACGCATGGAGAGACGAGTAACGTCTTCGCGAAACTACTCAATTACTGTAACAACAAAAGGTCAAGAATCATTTTTTTTCGTGGCGTAGCTTTTACATTTGGGTCGAAAGAGACTGCAACTATGTATGGAATTGAAATTTTACACGTGGATCCATTTACTAAAAGAAGGGCAGTATAAAAAATGGATCGGAGCTCTGGTGCGTCCTTTGTCTTTGTTGCGTTCAAAACACTGTAATAGTCTGACAATACGCCATTTCATATCATATAAGATACTCAACTAGTATTTATTTATAAGAATCATACTTGTTATCATCTTTTATGTTAATAGGAATCACTAATGTATTTTCTCTGTTCAGTAGTCCGTCATTTCGTTTTTCGGCTAGTCTTATAACTTTCTTAAAATGAATTAATTACTTATACACAAAATGTTGTATACAAAAATGGGACCACGAACGACAATAAAACCGGGTGAGCCAATCATTTTGGAAAGACTTTGTTTTTTTTTCTAATCGGCCTAAACTACTCCGATAACACTAAAATGGTTATTTCTTTTCAAATATCTAAAACTTTCATCAATAGTATTTTCTCACAATTCACTAGCATTTAGGGTGAATCGTTTGCATGAAACATCCGCTGATGCCCCCCCCCCCCCCTCCGAATTCTAGATTTCTCTCTAGAAAAAAAACATAAATGCCTTCAAATTGGTAAAAACCGCTTTCTCGTGCGTAAATATCTACAATAGTACTCATATTTCCTTTCCAATATTCCCCCAACAGTTAAGATTATTTACTGGTTATAAGATTTAAATATTGCTGATGAATCTCTCGCTCTCTCTCTCTCTCTTTATCAGAGGTTTTAATCACTCTTGGAGTACGAACTCCTTCCCTGGTTTCCTTTGACCTTATTTGTGTCTATCATTCAGAGGTTGTGCTATAAACGCCACGGTAGACATTGCGGGTTGGCTTATAGCTAGGTGCTCACACACAGCGCCTGGTATTCCAAAGTGGTCACCCATCTCATACTGACCAAGTTCAACGTCGCTTCACTCTTAGGCTTTTACGTTTGTCAGCGTTTTAACTCTCGGGGTACTGAAAATAACCAAGTTTGCAAATTTCCATATTAAATCCTCTTGATTTGTTCACAAAATCTAATAAAATCAGTGACCAAAAGGTATTTACTCAATTCAATTACGTTTGTTCCCAAGAGAAATAACTGTTTTTTCCAATAACGAGAGTAAAAATGTCTCAGAAATTGATAGAAATGACAAATTTTAACAGACGTAAAGTACACATATAAAAAAATTCCATGAGATGATTTGATTGATACAAACAAATCTGAATTCAGCATATAAGATTATATTGTGTGGAAGATGTACCTAAGTAGCATTTAAGCTGACACATCAGACATTGATTCTGACTAGATCATTTTTTATTTATTGTTGTAGCATGTTATTGGCACTATAAGAACGTACTTCGCTATTAAAACATATATAGTTCTACTCGTACAGTTAACAATATGGAAATAGCTTTCAATTATGAGCGAAAAATCAAAATAATCGAAAGGAATTCCTCGAATGTTTTGAATTCAAGAATATATTAAGAGTTGTCTCCCTTACGACTAAAATGTTATTCTTTTTACTGCATGAGTTTAGAAAATGTGCTAACAAATAAAAATTAAACACTCAAATGACTTCACTGCATTCTGGGCAGCACCCGGTTAGAGTTAGGGTTAGGGTTAGGGTGAGTTCTTAATAAAGAAAGGAGAAAAAAAGAGAAAGTATTATTTGATATTTCTCTTTCCCGTGTGAAATATGGGTGTTTATTATAAGTTTTTTTTTTTGAAAGTAACATATGCTGCGTTTGACTCTTTTGCTTTCTATTTCATATGTTATAATGGAATATTCGCACAATATGCGAACAAAACATTAAAGAGAATTTAAAAAAGCAACACAATGATTTATTTATTATTGCAATCTGAAAGTACATAATGAAAGTAACTAGATCATCATCATCATCATCATCATCATCATCATCATCATCATCATCATCATCATCATCATCATCATCATCATCATCACCACCACTATCACCATCATCATCATCATTTAGGAGACTTTTAGAAAGCGACACACAATGAGAATAATTATTAACTAGCTGGACACAGTAGACATTTAACGGTCATATAACCATAACTGAACAAAAAAGTTAATAACGCTTAAACAGGAACAGAATGTAACCAACAATTCCCCAGTTCATCCTGCCTCATGCCAGGCCTCAAAACGAACACACCTTCAACACTTGAAGTTCAATATACATCTACTGCGCTTATTATGTTAAATCTGCACTTGAAGTTCAATATACATCTACTGCGCTTATTATGTTAAATCTGCACTATTTAATTTCTTTAATCTTTTACTTTCAATTTACATTTACTTGATGTTAACGCTGCTTGATCTTAACCGTTAATTTAATATTTATTTATTTTTATTTGTAAAGTTTATTTAATTTTAAGTGCATTTATTTACTTTATTAATTGATTTATTTATTATAACAATCTGGACATAGAATACGTCATTAAAGTGACTATATCATCATCATCATCATCATCTAAGTAGCTGCTGCTACTGATGATGATGATGATGATGATGATAATGATGATGATGATGATGATGATGATGATTTTATTTATTTCACTCATGGTGGAGGAATACCCCCTCTGGTACCTTTCCGCCTTGTTTTATCCGTGGCTAAACCATATACATTAATTAATTAAATAAAATTAAAATAGATTGAAAATTAGATACCTATTAAATACCTATTAAATACATTTATTTATATCCTTCCTGCACGTAAAGCGACATTGAGCCTGGTCAGTAGTAGATGGGTGACCATTTGGGAAAACAATGCGCTATATAGGAAACAGCATCGCCACTCCGCAATGTCTAGCGTGGTGACTATGACAACCCCCCTTGAATAACAATCAAAATAAAGTAGAAGGAAAAGAGCGAAGGGTTTCCTCCTCTAAGAGTGATAAAGACCTTATAACATCCTTCTAACGTCCCTTTCCCTATTCGCAAATACTACATATCTTTTAATATGTATTTTAACATTAATTTGCTTGCTTTGTTTAAGATTTGATCTTAACACTTTAGATCTTTAAATTCGACTTTAATATAATTTAATGTTTAATATTTAATATTTCACTCAATCAATGTTGTAATTGGGTTACCTTATAGCTGGTTCTGATAAGTGTATAACTCATGCAACACTGTGTTACTCGAAACCACATATTGTCTCTTTGACTTCGAATAACTCATAGGACACTGGTCCTTTTTTTTAAAGAGGCTTTATTCGCGTGAGGAACACATTAGAGCAATCATTATATATACTAGCAAATATATGCTCCCTCCGGTCGCATATTTTTGCTAGGCTGCCGCATCAGAAATGAAGGCTCACGCGTAAGCCAATGGAGCCCCAGTCATATTTCTGTGGTGGTTAGACATTGATTTTCTGTGTTTATGACCAAGATTATTTTTAGTTGAAAATAAAGGAAAAAAAATTCGATCCTTACCCGATTTTTGTTGTACCCTCGCCCATAAATAGAAAGACTTGTAGTTTAAAAAGAAAGAAAAACATTTTTTGTACCCCCCTCAATTTTTTTATATTACCAGTCATAGAAATATTTTTTAGTTAAGAAAAAAATAAAAATTTTTTGACCGCCTTCCCCCAATTTTTTTTATTCTCCCCCCCCCTATACATGTAAATATTTTTAATTAAAAAGGAAAAAAAAAACCTAACCCTAACTGTAACGATGGGGTCAAAGTTAGCGTGGGTCCTAAAATGAAAAAGCACCAAAAAATCAAATACAGTGAACACAGTGTGTGTGTGTGTGTGGGGGGGGGGTGTTTGTTTAATGACCTTTTTTTAATTAAACAATTTGATTCTACAATCAGTTGTATAGTTTTCCAGTACAATGTGTTAGTTTATTTTGTTGACATTAAAGAAAAAAAATCACATCTTTTTTTTTAATAAATAAAACATGGAATCATAAATTCTGTTGAGGTCGTGAAAAAATGATAATATTGGATATGAAAGTATTAAGAAATCAAATACAGTAAACACGAAAAGTTTTTTAATTCTCGGAAAGAAAAAGTTTACCTGAACTGTGTGTGTGCGTGTGTGCGTGCGCGCACGCGCGTTTTTATATAGTAATTTTTAAATCAATTATTATTTTAATTAAACAATTTGATTTAATAAATTTGTGTTTTAAAACATAATGGCTAAGAATAAACAAACTTAGGACGGTTTTAAAAATGGAAAACTGAGCACGGTGTTTGCGAGCGTTGTTGTTTACATATTTAACGTCCCACATTAACGTCGGCTGCTTAATCAGATCGCCATATTTAATTACCGGAGGATGGGATGACACCACTGATTAAACAGCTAATCGACTGCTTAATCAGATCGCCATATTTAATTACCGGAGGGAGGGAGGACACCACTTTTTAAACAGCTAATGACTTTACAATTTTAACAGTACTCGCGTTGAAATGGTTTAGAAAACACGCCGGTTATGATGAAAATGGCTTTAATTAATTGTATGAATAATGTTTATTAATATAACCTTATCGGAAAATATTGTAAATACTTATGTAAATTGGATAATAGCAGTTATAAGTGTATATTTGTAAATATGAATTTAATTGAAGGTTTAAAGGAATGACTTATGTTAATGGCAACACCCATCTGGTGTCTGAACGACTTTTGATGACAGTATATAAAGAATTTCAAAAAGATTAGTTTCAGTAAAATAGTCATACTGGAGTTTCGGCTTCAGACAGACAGACAGACAGATACATAAACTCCATTATTAATATATATATATATATATATATATATATATATATATATATATATATATATATATATAGTTGTTTACTGGGTTGAGAGAGAGGGAGAGAGAGATAGAAGGGTGCATAGGCTGCTGTTTTGCTAGGTTATAACATCGTTCACTCGTCTCAGCCCAGTGAGATTTGGGGGCGAGCACCGATTTATACGTCTACTCGCTTCTGGCAGTAAAGAGGCCACAGTGCCTTTATAGATAAATGACGTCAGATTCTCAGCTTCTCCTTTTAGCTAGGGTTGCTTTTTATACCTCACAGCTGTCAATCATTCCTAGTTTCTCTAACTGTTATTCTCTCCATTCTCGAAATAGTAACTTCATTATCTAATAATTTCCTCCAATTTTAACTGTATTTCATTGTAACTACATTTTTGTTTCAGCTTTTAATCTAATAGTCATCTAATTTTCAACTTATTTTAACTAATTTAAGTGATTTATTTATTTTCTTACTTTCATACATTTATTCAACCAATAGTTTATAATATCATTATTTATTATTATAATATTACATTCTAAATACTGACATATCTGTAAACTGCCATCGTACACATAAATAAATGTTTTAATATGTAATTATTTAATTAAATAATTAATAATTTGTCCATTTTTAATTTCATCTTTAAATCTGTAAACTTAGTCTTTAATTTGTATGAGGTTTTAGCTAATTTTTATTCAATTTTTATTCTTATTTAAATATTACACTAATATATTACAACAAAATACTTTCTACTTAAATATTAGAAGCAAAATCACACCCTTTCACTATAGAGGCCCATGAATGCTGCAAGACTTTATACTCTAATAGCTTCTTACCTAGGACAACTCTCCTTCGGAAATAACTTATTTCTCATTGTTTTCACGGCCGTATTAACATGCAGAAATTCAAATGTGATGCGGATAAATCTCTTACTGATCAAACCCCCACCCAGATTGCCGCTTACAAATATGGTCCTTATAACAGTAGCCCTTACATTTTAGTATCAATATGCCTTGTTTGGGGTGACGTAAAAATGTGTTTATTACCAATATACGTCACATCTGATCATCATGTCGACTTATACATTCTTCTAGACTTTGAAGACATTCAGCATTTCTGCCACCGAAAACCTTTTTTTAACATTTTTATTTTATTTTATTTTAATTATTTTTATATTTTTACTTTAAGTACTTTTACTTGAACTTTAGTTTTATTTCATTCTTATATTAATTTTCATTTTGAAAAGCTCCACAATTCATCATTCTCGTTATCAGGTTAACTGACTGACAAGTATGTAGTGTGAATAAAATAATTCCTAGCCAAACGAGCAGGATTTAACATTCTCCCTGAAAATCCTGTATGGTAGTACATAATATACTCATAGCAAGTAAGCTACGTAGAAACGTGTCTGCTTCTGCTAACCAATTAAAGTCAGCAATCTAATTACTCCAATTGCTCTAATTCACACTTTCCCGCCTTATTTATCTCTGTCAACCAATACATAAAGAGTCTTGTTGTTTTAGGCACACTTTATTATTAGGTTTGGGCGTACTTACAATATATAGCATAACACTATATATAAAACTTCAATTTGTATATACAGACATAAACAAATATATATATATATATATATATATTTATATTTGTCGCTCCTCGTAAAAAAAGTAGAGCACTGTAATGGTAGTACTAACACAGCATGACGTCACTTGCTTTATAATGCATCATTCCCTCACTAAAAGAAGTAGAATGCCTGGACGTCAAGCCGCTTTAAATGTGTTAACATTATCATTGTTTATCAGCTATTTAAGATTGGTTAGCGACGTTGGATTTGAGTTGAAAAATACTTGTAATTCAGGGTTTCGAATCGCATTACCGGTAGTGAATAATCATATCTCTATGCTGAGGAGTCCAGATTAAAAAGGACGAAACGTATACGTACATAGATAATAAACTATAACATATATATATATATATATATATATATATATATATATATATATATATATATATATTATTAGTTTAAGTAATTATTCCATGAAAAATGCCAGTATACTGAAATTATATGCCCTTAATAGTGTTAAGATGAAACATCATATACACTAAATGTACAAAAGCAAGGAAATTCCCAAATTATTACACTTTTATTGTCATTAAGGGTATGCAAGCACAACAGAGCTATGTATTTTACTGGTAGGAATTTTTCTTATGAAAAATATAAACATTGTTACTATTTTAGCACTATTAATATAAGCATTGCCAATAAACATTTTTACTGGTATATTATTTACCTTTATAGTATCCTTATCAATCACGACACATATGTATTAAGAAAAATGAAGGTATTCTTGTTGTATATAAGTCAATATTATGCTTCACACTTTAATTTATTAGAATTATCAACTTTCACCATTTTTTAAAAATATATAAACGATTTTTACTGTATATTTTCAACAATACAATACATTTTTTTTGCAATTCAGATTGAAGTTCCTCAAGCAAGTATTTTAAATCTTATAAATAAAAAAATGTTAACTGTAAACCTTGGTATTTTTCATTTCTCTGAAATTTTCGTTTTCTCTTAACTTAAAACAGTACCCTATGGCTCTAATATGACAAATATGGGCAATGGATTGGCACTTTATTTCGGTTCTTAATTTGTAACCATGCCTAAGGGTTCAACACCTAGCCTACAGCCAACGTCTAAGTTCTTACTGGATCGACCTAGGCCCAGTCGATATTAGGTAGCTTCTATAAGAACATCAGATCGATCAGAACGTTTGTCAATAAAAGAAGACGATGAGTTCCAGCCGAATTCCCTTCGGAAAAGCCCAAGAGGTTTTGTATAAACGATTAATTCTTTGTTCGATGTTTTGTGAATTTTCTAGATTTTTCCAAAGAACAGAAATTTACTCCAAATATAATCAACCTTACTCCAACTCGCCGCAAACCAAAACTGAGCATAGAATTGGAAAAAGGCCACGTCATAAAATTTAATTCATTTTTTTGGAATTCTGCATATCAACCTAACAATTTCATTATCACATCACTACAGTATACATCTCTATGCATGAATGGATGAAGTGTGAGGTGCGCTGAAGATAAATTCCTACAAGTAAAATACATAGCTCTGTTGTGCTCGCATACCCTTAATGACAATAAAAGTGTAAACATTTGGTATTTTCCTTGCTTTTGTACATTTAGTGTATATGAATTTTCATCTTAACCCTATTAAAGGCATATGATTTCAGTATACTGGCATTTTTCATGGAATGTTACCACTTTTGTAAAGGCTATGCCTCAATACAATGCCTTCTCATAACTGATATAGTTGGTAGTTTGACTAATCAATGTTTCTTCCAATATTCACAGGTAAATATTTTTTTAAAATTATGATGAGTGTATATTTACTCATGATACAATTCAAACTAGAATAATTCTTTTCAAACTTTACCATGTATTCATTGCAAACAATAAATGGTGATTCAATCATTTTACAGTCAGTGTGTTTGAAAATTGACAAGGGCACAATGCAAAAATATTTAATTTGAATGAAATAAATAAATCAATTAAACATTTTTGGAGCATGGAGAAATATAATAAATTTATTCACAATAGTAAACAATAAAATATTCAGTGTACAAAGGAAAACAAAATACAACCTCTATCTCTGCCATAACAACTGAATTAATTAAATAGCTGATGAGATATAGATGAAAGTGTATGTGGACTAGTCATTGTTTAAGGTTTGTTGAAGATTTCTGAGAAACTACGGTATATTCGTAAACTGAAATTAGAAAGCCATCAACTAGAGCCCAAAAGTTGATGAGATACAGAATAAACTGTATGTAGACAATTAATTTTTTAGGGTTTTTTGGTATTTTCTGGAAAACTAAGGTATATAGTAAATTGAAAGTAACATGCCATAAACTAGACACTAGAACCTCTATCTTTGCCAAAACATCAGCTGAATTCATCAACTGGTCCATAAGATATAGAATAAAGTGTATGAATACTGGTCATTTTAAAGATTTTTTTTGAATTTTCTGGAAAACTAAGGTATATAGTAAACTGAAATTAAAATGTCATCAACTAGACCCTAGAACCTATATCTCTGCCAAAAATCAACTGAATCCATCAAATAGTTGATGAGATACAGGGTGGAACATACGTACGTTACGTACACACAGATAACATGATTTCATGATTGAACTTTCTGGATCTTTGGGTTGCCTTGACTAATGATGCTGAAATTATACACACTTATAGAACCTATCAAAACAAAATTTTGTGCAAAGTTTGAACTAATTTTGTTTATTGGTTTTTGAGTTATGATTGATCAAAGAAATGAGATTTCCAGCATAGGCCATTCGTGTCGTCTATTAAGAGATAGAGCGCTCTAGCGCCTCCCTTGATTTCATTTTCTTTATTGATGAGTCTTTGTAAACTTAATTTTTATAGCTTTTCTTGCAGTTTTTATCGCTTAGTAAAAATTACATTTTTATCTGTTGTTTTTACCGTAAAGGCATACGGGAAAGTTATTATTGTGGTTAAACTTCTAATCAAATTCTGACTAGGTTTTCGACAATAACATGGTTGTTGTAGGATTGTTTTGGTGAAAGCAAGAAGCTTCAATGGAAAGTCTTTCGTGAATTACTAAAAATCGAGTCACATGTTGTGTAACAGTAATTTTTTTTAAAACATGGCGGATTCTCGCGATTGATTCATTGACGAACGCAGGCGTTTAACTCTTTCAGACTCTGTCTCATCGCATCTCCTTCTAACGTGTATTTTTTTATGTAAAAATTGCGCTGATAGACGATGAGATTAAATAGGGGATATATTTTTTTGTGTGTATTTCAATGAAATAATATGTCCAAACAAAAACCCATTCCTCAAAAATAACGAGTGCAAGCTTAACGTCGCCATATTTGTTTAGTTTTGGTTTGGGGAGACGCGGAGAACGACACAGACGTGATCAAAAACTGGCAATAAAAAACGTGACAATAAAGAGAGACTGGGACGCAATTTAATGAAAACATCTATAACGAATAACATGACATCAGGCGAAAACTGGGAATTATATTTTCAGTGACTTGAATAAACCGCTGTTGTTACTGACTAGGTGTTGTTATCTTTTCTTTTGTTTTTACGTGTCGGCCACAGAATTTGCATAGCATTTACTAATACATATATATTATATAATTGTATTTTGAGCAAGAAAAACACATCTTTCACTTACGCGCATGCGCGCACAAATGGCTTTCCAAAAAAAAAAAAATGGCATGCGCAAACAAGACGGGAGAAATCGAGAAAACCTCATTGTAATTCTTTCTTTCTTTTTTTATTTTTTAGCAACAAAAAGAAGTATATTAAATGCAGCGACACAGCAAATAAATTCAACCTGTCGGCGCACACCCTATAAATTTCATGCGTATTCCTTGGAAAACATAATTGCATATCGCATATACTTATACGCACTAATGCCTACGCATATATATATATATATATATATATATATATATATATATATATATATATATATATATATATATATGAAGACGTATGTGTTTTTGTGTAAACATGTTTATATGTATTTAATTATGTAGACATACATGTTTTAATGACACGTCGAGCATACGTCATCGACAATCAGTCTGATAGTGGCACTTCTACAGCATGATTGAGGTATCGTTCTGTTCAGTCCCAGAAGGTCCACTCTACCAGGCTTTCCATACTCTCGTTTAGAAGAGGTTACTTTATTTCTAATCGATTGCGACGCTTCTACCGGGGAATACCGACGGGGCTGCTCAGGCACATTTGTAGGTAAGATTGCTCTTCACCTAATGCGCTGACTTTTTAAAGCCTCAGTCTACCTTGTGTCTAACGTTATACAAAGCAGGTAAATACGCATTCATCTAGATAATATGTGTATATATAAAATAGAACCAGTTTTCCACAGCACCTTTACTTTAGTAACCTTTTAAATACAAGCTACAGTTTTGGTAAGTATTGGTCTATGTTATTGAAGAAAAACATATCCGATTGAATTAATCGAATTTCATATTTAAGCCAATCAACAACTGTTTTGTTTTAATTACTCATATCCTAGAGAGAATTTGAGGAGCTAACCTATCAACAGGCTCGTCTTCTTCCTGCTACCAAAATCATCGGTTATTAATTTGATAACAGTTTGTAAATCATAAGTAGATTCCTTAAACAAAATTCAATAATTACCAATTTTAAGTATTTATTGCACTCCGCCTATTACTTTTAAATTAATGTATTGATTTCCTTTTATTTACTTTTAATAAATATAATATAATAATTCTAGTAGTATAGACAGCTACACATTCAGATGACTATCTCTTAGAACTGAATTTTAATTAATACTTTATTCACTGTGCTACGGGTCTTTTGCATGACACAAAATTAAACTAAATATAGACCACATTTGGACCCTCACGCCTAGCAGCTCAGTTCCAAAAATTACAATGATCAGTTAATTATTTGGGAGTGAATATTGTATATACAAGTATCTAAAAGTAGAAACATATCTAACTTTATGAAGATGGACATTATAATTTCCCTTATTTAATGGCGAATGTGATAACATAAGGGAAAGATCTCTCGACTACTGACCGAGAGGGCTCGAAACACGCGTAACCTCTTGCCTCACTGAAGAGCCTTGACATAACAAAACAGCTATCTGTGGATCACTATATATATATATATATATATATATATATATATAATGTTTATAGACATATAATATTATTAGGTAATATATCAGGTCGATTCATATATAATTTCCGATTTTGATATTTCTAAATCTGTTTTATCACTTGTATTGCAATGAAATACTAAATTCATAACTTTCAATATGGAAGTTCTGAAGGTAGATATTCGACAAGGCCAATATGTCATAACAGATCGCCATCGCTTTCAATTTCTCGTGATAAATTAAGATGATAAAAATAAAGGTGAGAAACTGACTCAGTGTTTTTGGCGGCAAAACGCCCGCCTTTCTGATTGTCACGCCACAAAGAATGTGTTGCTCTTTGATAAGTCATGATTGCTTATTTTGATTAGAAACACAAAGGGATTACACGGAGAAACGGGTGAAAGAGTGCAAAGTGGGCGCAGAGTAAAAAGGTAGAGAATTGGGAAGGGGCGATATGATACGTGGCTTCAAGATTCCCGGTGCGGGTTCAGGTGACCAGTAATTTTGTAACAAACTCTAACTTTATTTATATAAGCTCCCTAAATACAAATATGAGTACTGATTTACTCCTCTCCAAAAGTTAGGCACAAGGCCAGTTTTTATCTTATTCCCACAAGTAAGATGTGACCCAAGGTCGGGTCGGGAAAGTGGGATTGAAACATTGCCTGGGCAGCCCCGTCGGCATTCCCCGTTAGGGGCGCCTCAGGCAGTAAGCAATAAACTTACTCCTCCCCCAAAGAGGGAAGGCGAAGCCTGGGAGGGTGGACCTCCTAGAACTGCACCCTAGAACTGCACAGGACAGACCCATAGACCGGCGTAAATCAAGCCCCGAAGGCCAAGACAATACCAGTCTATGGAGTGAAGTATCCTTCGGAACAGATACTACACTTTGATCTTAGCCAAAAGGCCAAGAAGTGATACACTCAACGCAACTCCGTAAGTCTGAATTTTTATGTAACAAACAACAAAAAACTAAACATGTATTTGCTCTTTTGTACATTGTGCTTCTAAATATTAGAAGCTTTTCTATTTTATTTACTTCCTTGCCAGAAAATTAGATAGACAGTCAGGCGTGTTTTCATGGAGCCAGCGAACTAGAATAAGCGTACTCTGACTTATAGAAAATGCTTGAGCAGCCCCGTCTGAATAATCTCTGTAGAGGCGATTCAAGCGATTAGAAATAAGTAAATAAGACATGGGAGGGTAGATTTCATAGAACGGCAGGTAACCATACTTCAGCCCGACAGAACAAAGCCATTGTCGGACTGAACTACGTTTTCAATATCATTATTCTTGTTTGTTTTCGAAATAAAAAATCAATTTTTGATAAATATATAAAGAACATACACATAGAAGACGTAACAACACTACTAATAATATAAAGTACTAACAATATAAAGTACTAATAATGTAAAGTACTAATAATATAAAGTACTAATAATATCAAGTACTAACAATATAAAGTACTAATAATGTAAAGTACTAATAATATAAAGTAATAATAATATCAAGTACTAACAATATAAAGTACTAATAATGTAAAGTACTAATACTATAAAGTGACAACAACGATGTAGTATATAGTTATTTTTTATATCTGTTTATATGTATACATGATCGACCTAATATTTCGAGAGTAAAATCTATTTTTCGAAACAAGCATCAATATTTGACGTCTGAATAGTTTTATAGTGGACACTATTTCTCCGTGTACATATATATATATATATATATATATATATATATATATATATATATAGATATATATATATATATATGTATATATATATATATGTACATATATATACATATATATATATACATATACATATATATATACACATACTTATAATATATATATACATATATATATACATATATATATATACATATATATATATATACATATATATATACATAGATGTATATATATATATATATATGTATATATATATATATATATATATATATATATATTGACGAAAGAAAAAAATCATTATTATGTTAGTGGTCGGTGTCTGTGTGAGGGTGTTCAAGATAAGACATTATAAAAAAATGACAAAGTTTATCCATACTATATAATAGTTATTGACAACTTGTTAAGAAAATGAAAAGAATAAGTGTTGACGATAAATGAGAGTTTAAAGAGCCCTTGGAACGTTTCAGGTGAAAGAAGGTGTTTTGTCTATAAGGAGATAATTGAGTACACATGTTTGTTTTAGCTAGCGCCGTGTGAGTGTGTGTATAAATGTGTTAGGCTTTGTGATGATGCGTATATATTATAGTGCGTCTATTGTGTTTCTAAGAGAGTGTGCGCGTCTATGAACTTGTGAACATGTGCGTTCGATGCGTGGTGTGTGTATTTGTGTGTGTTTGTGTGTGTCTTTCACTAGGTATAGAGTAGTCTGTGGATGTCTCTCGTGATCTACGTTCCACTTGAAGTGGGCCTTCCCTCCCTAGAAGCTAGGTAAGATTATATCGTGCACACGTATGTTTTTTTGTGGAAGAAAAATAGAAATGGGGAAAGAAAGCTGTGAGTTTGTGTGTTCGTAAGTAAATATAGTCGCCTTTTTGTTGGCCGAAAGAAACTGCTGATTATAAATTTTGTTGAATGAAGAGTCCATACATAAGACAACATTCGCTGCCGCTGCTGCTTCTAACAAGAAAGTTAAAGACTATATGTATTCCATGAAATATACCAGTATACTCAAATCATATGCCCTCTTTAATAGGGTTAAGATGAAAATTCATATACACTAAATGTACAAAAGCAAGAAAAGTACCACATTTTTACACTTTTATTGTCATTAAGGGTATGACTACATATCAACCAAACCATTTCATTATCACATCACTACAGTATAAATCTCTATGCATGAGTAGATGAAGTGTGTGAGGTGCACTGAAGAAAAATTCCTACCAGTAAAATACATAGACCTGTTGTGCTGACATACCCTTAATGACAATTAAAGTGTAAAACTTACTTGCAACTGCATCCTGACAATTTTTGGAAGGTTAGTATAAACCTTATTTTTTCAGTAGCGACGAAACTTGGATCGAGCATATTATAAACTATCGAGGTGTGCTCATACAATGGTGGTATACATGATGATAAAGCTTATGCCCCACCAGCTTAGATATGTGTAAAACAAGTCTAATAACACAATATTGCAAAGTGTTACTTTCAATAATAAATGTTACTATATCACAAATTATTTCATCTTTTTCGGACCACCCAGTAATCTTAATATGTCTATGTAACTGAATTTTACTTTTTATGTATTCTTCGAGCATGAATAATCGCCTCTAGACGAGTTTATAACACGGAGACACCATTGAACCTTTTTCTAGTTCTATGTGAATGGATACTGAAAATACTTACCATTAATTAGAGAAATAATATAATGGTGAACACTGTAGAAACAGGGTTTAGTAAAGTGTTAATTTAGCATTCAACTTCCAAATTAGAGTGTTCTAGATTGTGGATTTTGTACACATTTATATAATATACATGTAATTTAACCATTAAATGCTTGTTGTTTCTAATATAACGCATTCCAACAGAATGTCTATTTAATATAATATTAACAAAAATGTCTGAAACTGTAACTTGTTTAACATCTGCAACGAGCACGTTGGCACGTATTAGTAGGTATTAATATGATGTTGCATCAGAATACCCACTAAATAGGGAGAGGCTAGAGTTTGGTGCATCAGCCCAGATGTGACAAGATACTTCATGCATGGGCTTTGTAGAGGTATAGGATACTGGAAGGTATGAGAAGATTTCTATCTGGGTAGAGAAAGCCAACCTTCATTGCAGCAGCCTTGGCAATGTCTTCTATGTATTTGTTCAAAGACATGTTAACTTAATGAGTAAATAGGATCTCCTTATTACCCGGCCTTTGTATTCCTTCTCTGTCTAGGTACTATCACAGGGACTCCTCAAATATGTTTTCTGACTAGGAAAATCAATGCCGTCCAACCATCTTTTTCTCTCGCTGAGCAACTTGCTGAAACTTGTTTGCCCCTTTGTTTCACACGACTAGTCAAGTCCGTCTTTGTCTTAGAAGTTGAGAGTACAGGTTAGACAGCTTGTCAGACTGCTGTTTTCGACTGGTAGTGCAGCAGCCCTAACTCTTTAGTAGCTTTAAAAGCGGCTGCTCTATCAACAATTGTATAATATCCGTATTAGTTTAGTGCGATGTTCCTCGTGGGCTTTCTCGAGGCCACAACCTTATAGATGAAGATTCGGCTGACGGTATACTAGTGTGAACTTTGTCTTGTGTCACTCAATATACACCCACTTTGCCCAACCCGCTCTATCTATTATCTTTGTTACCCGCGTCTTTGTCTAAGTTTGAAAAAGTATTTCTATTGCTAAAGGCTCATGTTAAATGTACTCATCTTATTTAAGATGCGTCCATGAATCTATTTCTGTTGGTCGGACAAGCTTAAGATTGAAATTAAATTTCTGGGTGGCTGTTAAGCTCAATATTGTAATTAGATTTCGCGGGTAAAAGATTGAAATTAGATTTCTGTTGGTCTGTCAAGCATTACATTGAAATTAGATTTCTGTTTGTCTGTTAAGCATTAAATTAAAATTATATTTCTGTTGGTCTGTCAAGCTTAATATTGACATTGGATTTCTATTGATCCGCGAAGCTCTCTTTATAAGAAAACTTTTAAGAACAACTGTTTATGTAAAATTATTTTGTAGTTCATGTTATTGAAAGATTTTATATAGCTTGACTTTTAATAGTTTGCTTGTTTTAGTCTCTACGAGTCATTAGTTTGGCTAGACGAAGCGAGATTCGAAACTGGGACTTATCTAAAACAAACTGCTACTGGCAGATATTATACCATATATATATATATATATATATATATATATAGTGTGTAGATTTCAATTTTGTGTAGAGTATCTGAATAACAGAGCTCAATGTAATTTAAACAGAGGAGACCTAATTAAAGGGGTCGAAATAAGTTATTATGTGTACAACCTTAATGTGTGTATAGTTTTTCTTTTTATAATTCTATATATATATATATATATATATATATATATATATATATGTGTGTGTGTGTGTGTGTATGCATGTATGTATGTATGTGTGTGCTACATTTTTTCATCCATAATTAGGCATATTACCACAGAGTCGTAAGGGGCTACTGTGAATAAGTGGGCAGATTTAATGGGGGATCCTAAGTGGGGAGTTGTGCACTAACATATTTGGTCATATAAATTAAGCTATGCTGAGAACGTAAAGTAGTGTTAACGAAAGTTATATATATATATATATATATATATATATATATATATATATATATATATATATTGTTTATATACATATATATATATATATTGTTTATATACATATATATATATATATATATATATTGTTTATATACACATATATATATATATATATATATATATATATATATATATATATATATATATAAACAATATACGGAACTTCAACAATGATGTGCAGATATCATTACTAATAGAATACCCATTTACCGCATAACTATCTAAAAAATTAAACTCGTTATACAACTGATCCATTTTATTACACAACCACGCGCAACATTACATTAATCTGTCCGATTGCGAACTTACAGAAAACCAAACAAATCCGTCATTTTTTAACCTAACTGCCACCTTTTTGATCGAGTCAACCTCTAAAACAAAAAAGCAGAAATAGAACTACTATATGAATGCATAACTAAACTTAGAACAGAAAATGAAATTACAACACATACAGGCTTACGTGATCTCTTAAAGGCAAAAGCTCTAAGAATTCGACATGATAACTTCCAATCAAAAAATACCTGCTAATCAACTCCGTAACCATCCAAATATTCTCATAAATAAGCGGGTAAAACAAGCATATTTGTTTACTTAATAAATCCGACTATCGCACTAAACTTTAATCAATTCTTGATCACCACACAACATTCAAAACAATTAACAACCACCGTACTAATATATTAGATACACACGCTAACAGACTTATCACTGCTTATAATTCACTAATCGATAATTACCAACTTCCCTAAATATTTGGTGATTACAAACCTGATAAGTTGTACGGAACACTTAAGATACATTAACTTAATTTCCCCCTCTCACCTATCATACCCCCCCCCCAATTGCTACTCCAATATATTCCTCAACAAAAACCCGGAATTAACTTATCAGCTCGTATCTACCTAGTTTATACAGTGTTAAATCCACACATGCACTATTACAAATCTTACCAACACAACAACCGAACAATAAAATCATTGCTTCTCTTGAAGTCGAAAGCTTATTCACTAATGCACTTGTAAAAGTAACAATTGATATAATCATCAATAATATATAGAATAAGTCGCTACTTCCTCCACTTTAAATGAATTAAAAAAGACTAAAACGTTACTATTAATTTGCACCACTGAAGTACCTTTTTATGATTTAAAAAAAAAACATTTACACTCACATTGACGAAGCTTCAATTGGTTCGGTTCTAGGTCCGACCTTATCGAATTCTACGTAAAATCTAGAAAACAAAATATTTAATAATAATATAATACAAGTCTCTATTTACTTATGCTATGTCCATGATATTTTTATTCTAGCTAATAGTAATGAACAAATACACAAACTTCAGGACCTGTTCCAAAAATAGTTTGTTCTTCAATTCACCGTCGAACAAAACGTAGATAATAAAATCCCATTTCTTGATGTTCTTATTGACACCTTTGATAAAATGTTTCACAACACTTCTACTAAAAAACACAGCCAGATTAATTTCTAGTCTTTTCAATTTCAAGAGCGAATGCTTCCATCGCTACAAAATAGCCATTGCTAGAAACTTACTAATCTGTAAAAAACTAATCTCCTCTACAAAAAAACACATTATATATTGAATTAAGAAATATATAAAACAACTTCTTATTAGTAACGTATTCTCTAATTATATCGACGATGAACAAATAAAATCAATGATTCGAAATTTGAAAAATACCAGTACAAATAATAATACCCAACATCACAGCTCGAATTATATTAAAATATACTATTGTAATCAAATGCAACCAGACTTCAAATTAGAATAAAAAGCCGTAAAAACAGTGTACATATACATATATACCCATTAAACAATAATAATATAATTAGACTTATTATTTACTACCCAAAATATTGTAGTAATAAACAACTATTCCCCAACCCCCAAAACATTAGAAAGAAACAATTTTATTTATACGTTTAAATGCCATTTGGAAGAATATAATTTCCATAATGATAATACTAAAGCTAATAGCTACATTGGTTTTGCAACCACTACACTATCCCGTCGTCTCAACATGCATTTTGTAAACTCTAGCTCAGTTTACAAACATGTACAAAAACATAACTAATTAAATGAATAAAACATACTAAAATATTAGTTAATAACACTAAAATTATACAGTTCGAAACCAATTGAAATTTTTTTTAAATACTCCAAGCTATCTACATTAAAACCCAACAGCTACTATTAATATCATACAGTATTAAACCAGTAATACCATTTTAATAAGCTTAACGTAATAAACTGTTATCCTGTGACGCTAATTCTGGCATCTTGGAATTCAAATCGTTAGCGTATTTCTTGGAACAGTGCAAAAAAGTTCTATTGGCATCTAACTGACTTCCCATGTGCATTTCTCTTCTATCATTTTTCTTCATTTTCCTTTTGCACCTGAAGATAATTCGACGAAGAATCGAAAAGGTTCGTGAACATACATTAATTTGTTAATTTTAACACAAAAACGATCATTAGAAAAAAATTTAAAACAAAAAAGTATTATTAAGTAGTTAAATTCTGTTATTTTTTATAATGTTGCTTGAATAACAAAAATGCTGCCTAAATACACGCAAACAATATATATATATATATATATATATATTGTTAATTGTGCTAGAGTTTATAATGAGTGCTGATTAGAAAAGTCTTCGCCGAAATTTATTTTAAATTAATTTAACGACTCTAGCCTGTTTAAAGTTAAGAGAATGATCGTGTTGTAAATCATGAGATAAAAGTGCGTTTAGAGAATCGTTATCTTTGATATCTATTTGTGTTCACTCAGATTTCTCTTTAGTTTTCGTTGAGTTTCATCTACGTATATCTGATGACAATTATTGTATGGAACTGTATATAAAACTGCATTTGATGTGTTTTGTTCCAAAAATGTTTGGTATTTTTAAGTTATACACACACACACACACACACATATATATATATATATATATATATATATATATATATATATATATATATATATATATATTAAATGCCAAGAAAAAATCCTTCCAAATATTCTCCAGAAACACCACACAAAAAAATCAGACTCCTAACACCTCACTCATAGACAGACCCCTTCTCTTACCCACGCATTCGCATAACACATCCATATGCAACACGCTTAACAAACTAGGCATTCCAACAGTACAACCCACATCTCAATCCATAAAGCAAACATCAAACACATCAAGACATTTCCAAAAATAACCCACATCCCATGCCGGCTTATACAGTGCCATCAATTTTACGTGGGAGAAACACAACGTGAATTCAAGAAAAGATTGAATTAACACAAAAGGGACATAAAAAAACAACAACCCTCTCAGTGCACTTTTCTCCTATGCACTAGAACATGGTAATGCCTTCAAATTTGAACAAGCCGAAATCACAAAATACATCCACAACAAATCTCGGCGAAGATTGTTGGAAACTGCACTCATCACCGCCTCCACCACCATCAAACAACGAAATGGCTTCTTTAACCTATCACCCTTAATAAGCAAGTTCATCCTTACTGAACCAAAACTCATGCCAGATCATAGATAACATTTATTTTTATCTCTGACCCTAATGACACTCTCCCACTTACTCACACCCATCCTCTTTCTCCATGAATCTTTACTTTTTCTAACTCATTCCTTTTTTCCCTCACATTTTCTTAACACAGCACTCCCTCACTCATAGCTATCCACATTATTCCTGCTCATCCCCCCACCCCTTTCTCTTACTACCAGCCACAGTATCCTTGCTCACCCCCATCTTTCCACTTCTTCCCCACTCATTTTCATAAACATTCATTTTTCATTCCTCTCCAGTAGTGGCTACTATTTTCTTCCTTTTTCCCAGCTGTCAACCCTATATGTGTTTGTACTTGCATGACATTTTTCTTTATATTATCATCCTGATGAAGTCTTATAAATAAAGACGAAACGTTGATGTACACATAAAAAAAACATCCATTTATTTGTTTTCCTTTTTCATTTTCCCATTACGTCGGATTACCTTAATCATTCTCTCCCCATATATATATATATATATATATATATATATATATATATATATATATATATATATATATATATATATATATATATAAGAAACACGGACGGGTGAAATTAATTACCCGAACAGTACAGTTTTCCACAACTTTCGTGTTTTCTTACGAAATCAAGATATAATGCTACTAAGACTTGTGTTTAAAATTTAATGCGCATCTTAAGAAGTTTTGGAAGAAATTTAAATGCAGAGAATCTTGCTTAATTTGTGGTTGTGCCAATCTTGCGCTCCTAACGCCCCTTTTAAATACTGAAAAGAAACTGAAATTTCGAGAACATTTATTAATTGATGTCTAATATCTATTTTCTAAATTTCACAAAACTCAGAAGCATCAGAATTTTAACAAATGTTATCCACCGCTCTTTTTCCTATCATCGCATGACACATAATTAAATTTAATATAGCGCACATTACCCACATTTACTCCTAGCAGTTGTGTTCCAAAGTTCAAAACGATATTTTAAATAGTTTAGTAGTTAATCCTGTACATGCAAATATATAAACATATACATCCCTAACTTTATATATATATATATATATATATATATATATACATATATATACATATATATACATATATACATATATATATATATATATATATATATATATATATATATATATATATATATATATATATATATATCTTAAAGCAATTAGCCTGATGATTTCTGGCTGGAATGAAACATGGGCACCTTTGTGTAGCTTACTTGCCATCGATATATTTTTATACTACTTATACTAAACACTATTCACGCATTGAGCATTGTTGGAGTAAATACTGAAAATATATACACAATACATAACATCACCTTATAATATTATGCGTCGACATGAAATAATTATATATATATATATGTATATATATATATATATATTATTTATACCTCCCCACTCTTTTTTCTTGTTTATTTTATCCTTAATTTGTAGTATAAAAATGATCAAATTTGTGTTACATAAAACGTTGATTAACGTGTGTTTTTTTTTCTTTTTTTGCATATAATTAGTAGAAAACAAGTTGTAAAGGTGTATTGTAGTTAAATTCATGTCATATCATTTAGTTTCATGAGAATTGGGAGATGAATTGAGTAAATCCGACGTTTCAAGTCTATTTACATCGTGTTGACAGTTTTTTGACATCTAATTAGCATTTAAAGAAATTTATTTAAAACCGCGACTCGAGTTCGCTCGCTGTCGTCTGCTTTGAAAAGGTGTTGAATAATAAAATAACAACAGATTTGAATGAAACAAAAGGAACAAAACATGGATCTGTCAGGGAGCTGTTTGTTTGTGATGTTTCGTGAACGGCCATTTTGTTTTCTATTTACTGAATTGTGTTCGTTCAATTTGATGTATTTGTGTCTGAAAATATGAATCGCTCCTTTCACTGGAGGCGTCTCACTGTCATGCACGCGTTCTATTCATACACAATAGTTTACGCTACTCCCCCAAAAATGAAGTACACACGCAGAAGCCGTTCACATCCAAGTACCTATTGAGTTGCTCTTCCACGAGGGCTAAGTTAGACGCGAGGTAGGTTTTTTAATGTGGGGAAAATTTAGCTCTTCAGAAAGAAGCACTCTTGATTGGGATAAAGATTTAAAAAATGTCTGCCGAGAAGAGTCCCGCCGTCACTGATCAAGGATCAAACAGATAAAGTGCAGTATCAGATCTGATAGTCCACGTTGAACTTCAAGTATTGAGAACCATATGCTATATGCATGTATTTAAAACGAGCAGGGATATTCAGCGTTGCTCGGAAGAATGGATGACAAAATAGAAGAGTGACAAAAATGTGTAGCATATTTCTTTTAAAAGTTCTGTCTCTCATTATCTCTCTTCCTATATCTTTCTCTTCCTCTTTCTCTCTCTTTCACTTTCACTCTCTCTCTCTCTCGTTTAAAAAAAGTGGACAATATTTGTTCTCGTGTGCTGTCTATATAAAGTATTATTAGACATAACAAAACTATTGTAATTCTGTAGGGTTTTGTTGCTGGTCACTTTTTGGCTTCTCCATTTTCTCCTATGAATTTAATTTATCTATCACGCACAAATGTTCACGCCATATTTTATGTTATCCCGTCATACGGACAACGCCGGCTAGCAATACTGATGTTATTATCTATATATTACTTAATACGATAGCGTATGTGTTCGTGTGTCACGCTTATATCAAAAGCTCTGCGCATGCGTGCCGCACCTAGATTTGGAAAAGCATTCAAGTCACCTAATTTTCGTAAAAGTTTAAAGTATTTCCCTTTGGCGCAACGATTAGCGACGTAGGATATTGACGTTGGTTTTTGACGTCGGCCCGACTGGTTTATAGTTCGATCACGACCAACCTCTGAGATATTTTTTCTACATCGAAGGGAGGGGGGGAATAGGGAGGGGACGACCAGGAAAACACATATCAATACGATAGCGTGTGTGTTATTTTTTGTGTCCCGCTTACATCAAAAGCAACGAACTTCCAAACTTTTGTATGCTACTGAATGAATTGGAGCAAACTTTAATTTAATCTAAAACATTTACAAAGTAATGTATAGGTTAGGTACAAGATAATTAGTTTGGAAAACATTATTTCGTGTAATTTACACGGGTCCCGTTAGTAATTTATTTAAATAAATATTAAGTGAATAAGGTCATAAATAATGATTCCTTAATGACTCCATTGTTTTACGGATAAAAGGTAAAGGTCGCATAGCCTGGACGCGCACGAGTGTCGTTGTCGATATCGCACACTGCCCATGATCGTAGCGGCGGTGATTTGTTAAGAATCACCGTGTCTAGGGCACAGCATATGGAAGGCGGAGCCCATCCCTCTCCTTCCGCTCCCTTGAACCTTCCCTGAGTTTTAATCAGGTACCCATTTACTGCTAGGTGGACAGAGGGAGTTTTCAGACCCAAAAATTCGCATGCCGTGAGTGGGATCGAACCCGGGTCGTCCAGCCCAAAGACGAGTGCTATAACCACTCGTTTTACGGATAGCAGTTGTTAAAACAAAGTGCCCTCTTCCCTTAAAACGAACTCAGACGTTTAATCGGCCTAATTCTTTAGTTTCCTTAAGAATTAAATGAAATTTTGTATTATTTGAATAATTCGGGAAACTGTTCTCATATTGAATGTTATTCTTACAACAGTTAGGCCGGTATAATCTCCGACCTTTTTCAGAGGCATTTTGTCGAACTCGGGAATCTTTATGTCGAACTCTGCAGTCTGCACGGAATTTCGACCGGAATCCTGTATTTAATCCACGAGACTAGATAATTCGTAATTGTATTCTTAGTATCGCCCGCACCCAGGGTTGAACCTTTAATCCCCAGAAAACTGTCACTTACAGTTGATTATACTTAGCACTTATATCCGTTACGCCAGTTCGACAAAATCCAGCTAAAGAAGGTCGGAGGTTATATCGGTCGAAACGTTGTGAGAATAACATCCAAGATGAGAACAGTAGTCCGAAAAATCTAAATTTTTTGGACTCTCTTTAATTTCGTATTTTCTAAACTCTTTATCTCTCGTTGACTTAACTTGTCAATAACAATAAATTATTTTTATATGAATAGACTTTATAATTCTTTATTTTGATGATGCCCTGTCCGCAACAAAGTCTCCACAATTAGATCACCTTAGACTTGCTTTGTGTCTTACTAACGCACTTGCTATTGTAAAGATCATTAAAGATGTACCCTTCAATCTACAGAAGGCTGTCACTTAGAACTAATTACTAGTTAGCACTTATATCCGTTACGCTATCAGCCCTTGCAGAGTATATACTTACACCAAGAGAAACATTGTGAGAATAACATCCAAGATGAGAACAGTAGTCCGAATGATGCGAAAAATACAAATTATCAATCCTCATCTCAAAACCAAAGTCCGAAACATAATTAAATGACATTTGGTTA
>OY744526.1:49670844-49735844 GCA_963556195.1 Sepiola atlantica | reverse complement strand
TTCATCATTGCATTGCCTTTGAACACTTACCTTCATACTTACGTATTTACAAGCAATGCTTCACGCAAACTTTATATCTATATATATATATATATATATATATATATATATATATATATACTGTGTTTCTCGCTTTATTGCAGATCATAATATTGTTGATAACTTCAATAACATAAATAGCACAAGTTTGAGATTTTACACACTGAAAGAGTGCTCCTAAGTAGGCAAGATACCAGAATATTTTGCAAATCTATACTATATTCCATAAGTTATAAACATTTATGCATTTGTTAGCAACTTTAACTGTTTCTCGCTTCATTTCAGGTTTGTAAAAATGCACAAAAATCGACGTTTAACTGCTACTGAAAGGCAAAGTGGCACTTCTGTATTTAGCCAAGGAACTGGGAATGGCTAAGAGAACCTTGGTTTCTTTTGTGGAGAAGCCCAACACTGCACCAAGGAAAGATAAGGGTATAAGAAGGAGTATTTCTTCTCGCGATATGCGAAAAATACGCAGACAGATAATTAGGGAACCAAATGACACTAGCGCCTCCATTTTGGGCAAAGTTGGCGGTGTTCCTATGTCCAGGAAGAGCAGATGCAGTGTCTTGAATGAGATGGTTAGGAACGTGAAGCCGATTTCTAGGCCTCCTTTGAACAAAACCCATAAGGGAAAACGCATTGCGTGGGCAGAAAAATACATGAAAACGGACTTCCAACAGGTTCTATTCACAGATGAAGCTAGAGCCACACTTGATGGTCCGGATTGATGGGCTAAAGTTTGGAGTCCTACCGGAGCTGCTATCTCACACTGCGTTCGTCACCAACAAGGTGGTGGGGGAGTTATGTTTTGGGCGGGTATCATAGGTGATGAATTAATTCGACCTTTCCAAGTGCCAGAGGATGTGAAACTCACAAGCCAAGCATACATATCATTCTTAGATGAGAATTTGTCACCTTGGCTGGACGACCTGCCTTTACTTCGTCTACGTCAACTGATTTTTATGCACGACAATGCTCCATCTCATGCAGCAAAGGCTACGACTAACTTCCTCGCATCTCTGGGCATCAAGGCAGAGAGTCTCATGACTTGGCCGCCTTGTACTCCTGACTTAAACCCGATTGAGCAGCTCTGGTCAATTTTAAAGAGAAAGGTTGATGAAGGAGGAAAACAATTTGTTGATGTTGCTAGTAGCATAACACTTCTCAACTCAACAGATTGACTTCATCTGTTGATGGGAGACTGCAGAGGGTAATTTTAAGAAATGGGACATTTGTTGATAAATGATTCAATTTTGTAGTGCATATCTGGTGATTTCTTCTTTATATTTTATTCATATTGTTACTTATGATTTAAATGATTAAAATAATTAACCTTGCTAAGTTAATATTTTTTTTCACCGATGGACTGTATTTTAACAAACCTGCAATAAAGGGAGAAACAGTAAAAATCGCTAACAGGTACATAAATGTCTATAACTTTAGAAATATAGTATAGATTTGCAAAATAGTTTCGTATCTTACCTACTTAGGAGCACTCTTTCAGTGTGCAAAATTTAACAAATTGTGAGATTTATATTATTGAAGTTATTAACAATATTATGATCTACAATAAAGCGAAACACACAGTTTATTATATATATATATATATATATATATATATATATATGTATATGTGAAATTGGAAAATACAGAATAAGATTATATCTTTAAATTATATCCTAAATTGAATAGTAAAAGCTCGATATACGAGATAAACCAACAGTATATGTAGATATGTGATAAAAAATAAACATTGGGTGAAATGAAATATTTATTAAATAATCAATTGTTTAAACAAGGCTTATATATATATATATATATATATATATATCAAATATTTCCTTAATACTTGGATTTTCAAAGATATCCTTTTATCATCAGAGGAAATTCGACAGGTAAGTCATTAAAATGCACTGTAATTCCGACATTTAAAATATAAAAACATGAAAATATTACCAATTTTAAAAGTTTTAAATATGCGAAGAAAATCATCACCATTGAAGAAGCATAGAAAGTTCGTTTAATCGAATCCGAGGATTCAAAATATAAAGCAAGTGTAAGGGGATATGTTGAAGGTTATCAAAGCATCCAAAGTTATGAAAGGTCCAATTCTAGGAGATTGAAGTATTCAAATCCGAGTGAAAGTTCGTTGGCAGTGAAATGAATCACCAAAAATATAGAAATATAAGTCCTGAAGGAGGTGTCAAAAAATTGATAAAAAATCAACAAGCAGACGTGTCAAAAGCCATTATTTTACTTCTTGGGCTGAGTAAAAAGTGGTAGTTTTGTTCAAATCAGAGCGAATAAGAATGCGGTAATTCATGTAAATGTTCAGCTATAATAAATATTTCATTTCATTCAATCTTTATACTCATCAATTATCTACGATTCCTTTCTAGAAGGTATCCAACTATAAAATATTTCAAATACATGGCGGGGTTGGGACCTTAATCCCCTTCCATCGATCTATCCACTGCCGGAAACACCTCTGAAAGTCTTCTGATGGAATGGTGTTCATCTCCGCCGTCGCATTCCTCATTATCACTTCACTAGTCTTAAAACAGAAACCTTTCAGTGGCGTCTTCAATTTTCAAAACAAGAAGAAGTCGTAAAGAGATGTCTGGAGAGTAGGAAGGTTTGCGAACGACTGGAATACTAGGTTTGGCCAATAAATTTTGGATCAATTGGGACGAATGTGTGGGACCGTTGTTGTGAAACAGTTGCTTGTTTTTCGCCGTTCACATATTAGGTCTTTAGCGCCGAACTGCGTCACGGAGACGCCGGAGAACATCTTGATATAACTCTTTTGTCACTGTTTGTCCTTCCGGTGCGTATTCCTGATGAACAATTCCACGGATATAAAAGAAGATAGTCAGTATCGCCTTGATTTTGCTTCGCACCTGTCGCGCTTTTTGGGCCTTGGAAACTCGGGATGTTTCCATTAAGACGACTGTCTTTTTGTTTCTGGGTCGTACCCGTACACCCATGACTCATCTCCAGTTATCACGATGTTCAGAAACCCAGAATCAGTGTTGGCAGTTTCCAGAAAGTGCTGTGCAACTTGAAAACGAAGGTACTTTTATTCCTGCGACAACAACTTGGGCACAAATTTCGTAGCCACTCTATGCATGTTCAAATCATCAATAAAAATTGCATGTATGGAATCTTTACTCACTCCGACCTCTTGGACGATCTCACGCTCAGCTGATCGACGATCTTCATCATCAAATGTCGCACCCTCTCAACAAGAGCTGCACTCAGAGCAGTTTTGGGCCTGCCAGAATGTTGGTCACTCTCTGCTGATGTTCGGCCATTTTTGAATCAGTTGAACCACGCCTAAATTTGTGTTACATTCATCGCATCTTCTCTAAACCCTTATTGAATCTAACGAATTGTTTTGCTTTGAGAATAACCAAGCTTTTGGCAAAAATTGATGCAGTATCTTTGCTAAACACGTTCAGTCATCTTGCTAGAATCGGTAATCAGACGAAGGGGTTGTGTAGTACCTTCCTCAGTGACCGACAGGAAGCGACTACCGCGCAGGTAGGCGGTAATAAAATTTATACATGCGCAGGAAAGTGTCTTCCTTCACTGTGTAGAGTGGCGCTGTTCTTTTGTCTCTATTTCGCACAAAAAATTAATGGTCGTACACCTTTTAGACAGGCCCCGTATACATACATACATACATACATACATACATACATACATATATATATATATATATATATATATATATATATATATATATATTAAATTTAAATATTTTGAAAATCGACAATCGTGCAATTTTAAATGAAAAATTCATTTTATTTAATTTTTTTTTTGCAAACTTTCGTTGTAGAAAACAACCTTGTCAAGGGAGACTGTCTTATAGTTTTCTTTTCTTTTTTTCCTCACCCTCATTTTCATGGTATTAACTCTGAGGGGTCGAATCACGACACGAGCAGAAAGACGTCAAGTTATTAAGACGTTAGGAAAGTGTAGTCCTGGTGATGTTATGCGCAGATGGCGCTTGTTTTAAGTAAGGAAATTAACATCTTTGAAGCACGGATTAGAATGTATTAAAGTGAAATATTTTGAAAATCAACAATCGTGCAATTTTAAATGAAAAATTCATGTATTCAATTATTTTTTGCAAGCTTTCGTTGTAGAAAACAACCTTGTCAAGCGACACTGTCTTATATTTTTTTTTCTTTTTCTCTTCCTCCTCATTTTCATGGTATTAACCCTGAGGGGTCGAATCACGACACGAGCAGAAAGACGTTAAGTTCTTAAGACGTTAGGAAAGTGTATATATATATATATATATATATATATATATATATGAGATAAGATAAGAAAAGTTATGTATATATATATAGTTACGTATGTGTATATATTGCTATATTTTTATGTGCATAATTCACACCTAAACTAATAATTATGAATTTTGGAACAAAGCTTCCAGGTGCGGAGATGGTTAATATAAATGTAATTACTTTAATTTAGGTGTATGCAAAAAGGGCCAGTAAGATATCTTCATTGTTTTGTTTTATTTAAATTCTAACATCAGGTATTAGATAAATATTCTCCTAATTTAAGTTGCTATAAAGTGTTGTAATGCTCTCTAGAGGCATATTATTTGCGCAGCCTCTAAAAAAAAATTAAAATATCTCAGATGTGCATTTATTTTAATCAATGGTCATTTGTTAATTAATTGTACTCGTTTTGAGACTCGTATTTATCTATTATGTATATATATATATATATATATATATATATATATATATATGTTTTTATCACGGTACATAGCTACTTAAATATCTGCCCTTTGTTTATCTTTTGTAATATCGTTTAACTGAGGGACCTGCTATGCTATATCGCAGAAACTTGCGACATTTTAAAAATTATATGAATAAAAAATTGTTGTATAAAAAAAAACCCGATAAAAAGCCCTACTCGGGCTTTTTCAATCTTTTTAAAAATAATTCAAAATAATATTTAAAGCGTCCTTCTATAAAAGACAGGATGTTTTACGCCTCTAAGAAGAAAAAGAATGACGTTTTGAAAAGCCTAGGTTTCAGAGAAAATTGGCTTGTTGTTGAGCATAAAAATAAAATAAAAAATAACTATGCTCCGATTTGAATAATAGTTTCATTTTGGCTCATTTATATCCTAGTGTATATATATATATATATATATATATATATATATATATATATATATATATATATATATATATATATATATTTATATACATGTATACATATATATAGTGTATATATATTTATACATATATAAATATATATATATACTGTATATATATTGTATATATGTATGCTGTATATATATTGTATATATACATATTGTATACACACAATATATATAATCTGTATATAACTTTATATATATATATATATATATATATATATATATATATATATATGTATATATTTATTTTAGTTATAAATAGACATTAGTTTTTGAGAGAAATAAAACACAAATCATTCTCGAAAATATTCAAGTTATTGCCTTTTCATTCTTTGTTTTCGTCCGTAATTTGCAGGGAACAATTAGAAGCACTTATAAATGTTGTTGTTTTTTTGTGAGTATGACTAATTTTTTTTTATTCTTCTTAAAGGCCAGTGTCTGTGTTTTGAGTGAAGCATGCGTAAAAATAACCTCCATATGATGTATTACAAAGCTTACACAAAGGAACAACAAATCCACGCCCTCTCCTAAAGACGGTTGAGATTCGTAGACTTGTAAACAAATGCAAACATTTCTAAATTGAAGCGTGTAAAAGCAATGCAAGAATTTCAACAGATTTTCGCTCCTCGTTTGGGACCGTAGACTGACGAATGCTGTCCGAAATATATGAGACACACAAGGAATAAAACATTTACAAGTATCCCTAATTAATGCCGTGAAGAGATTAAAAATAAAGTTGCTGTCTGTTGCAGTTTTCTGCTATTGATCCTTTTTCTTTCTCTCTAACGTGGCTACTTAATATATATATATATATATATATATATATATATATATATATATATATATATATATATTTGGAAATGCAAAAGGTAAAACCAAAAAAATATTATTGATGTATTAATCAACGTTTCATTTTTGATCATATATATATATATATATATATATATATATATATATATTGAGAGAGAAGGAGATAGAGAGAGTGTGTGTATGGATATGTTTTTTTGTTGAACCTAATTCGTGTTTTCATATTATGCAGTTGTCAACGTATTCAGGCTTGTTTTGATTACGTTGCGTAATTCAAGTAATCTGCAGACAGAAAACGTAACCAGAGAGTGGAAAGAAAGATGACATTATTTCGAACAGCCATTTTGTCGTTTTACTATTCTTTGTTGCAGTTATCAATTCTCCTTCTAACTATTATTTTTCATTGTTCATTATAGATTTAGTTGTACATTACCCTTAATTCCGCTTATTATTTTTCCGTTGTTTTCTGTTGAAATCGAATCGAAAAAAAACCTAACAAGCGCCAAATGAATACATCATTTTCATTTCAGTTTTTTAAAAATTTTTAATAATCTTTATGCCTTCCTGTTCTCTCTATTTAAAAAAAATCTCTAAATAATCGGGATACACGGACACATCTAAAAAAACTATTTTAACGTCAGGCGTGTCAGATTGATCCTTTTCTTTAGCCATCAACATACTAGTGAAGCCACCCGAGGTAAAATGCTGTAGTTCGTTTTCTACTAAAGAGTTCGCCATCTCCCAGCAATGGTTTATATATAATCGACTCATGACAACGACATCAGTCACAAGATGCAGGTGGTTTTGAAGGAAGTTGAGAAAAAATATCCTGAGCCGAAATGATTTTGAAACCAGCTTCCTAGTACGAAAATGTCAAGATCAAAGGGGAATGTTCGATTTAAAACACTGTCCCTGAATAAAGGGTATTTTAAGAGTTTACGCAGAACACTCAACAGTAGTCTTAAGGACACAACTGCAATCCCATAGACACCTACTGGAATCGCTGACCAAGATTGACTAATCCGGATTGCCAGGGCATTTTCAGTACGCAATATTAGCCCGTTTTTTTGTGACCATTACTTCTCAACGAATTCCTGAATTGTTCGAAAGAACACTAAGCCAGCGCTTCAAAAAGTGACTTATATATATTTGTGTTCATTTCTAAGAACATTACATATTATTTTATTTAAGACGTCTTGCCTCTATTCAGTAATAGAATTTCTGACATGTGATTCTTATATATGTAGGACATTATATTGACTATAGTGACCTTATGTGCATCTTTTGTACTATGAAGATTCTACTTAATTTTCCTGTCGTCAATGCTATACACATAGTAGTCCAAGGTCAGATATTAAATTACTTCAAAAAGTAAATGTTATGTCACCTAATTTTTTTTTACATATTTAGCTGTAATTTTCTTGGCTAGCTCGTGATGTTTAAACTGTTGTTACATCCGGGATAGAAAACAAAAACAAGAAGATGTTGTATGTGATTCAACAGAACGCAAAACATGCACAAAAACTCTGGGACATCCAAGAATCCGCGATGACAACAGTCACAGTCATCTGACGCCAAACATTTGGTCTCCAAACTTGTCAGCACATATTTCGTTAAAGAAAACGTAAATATTTTCAGGCATGAGCTATATTTATAGTTGAACAACAATGCTATCTAAAGTGTAGCCTTGCTCCATTTTTTCCTAAAATGTTAGGTTAGTAATTAATCATTAACAATTATTATATGACAAAAGAAATGTAAGCGCTCCCACAGCGCCACTCGCAGCCCGTGTCAATTGTTACTGGTCACCTTCTCTTGACTCACGTTTTCATTCTAAGTCGGACTATGGTCTCCATGTTTATTTAATATCAATTTCACATTTTCTAGATAAGGTTTCGTATATCTATATAAGTGTTCGCGTGTAACTGTCATGGGATTCCATTTGAACCACTGCAAACTTGAATGCATCTCTCAGAACGGATTCATATTTTTTTGAATTCTTAGATTTATTAATAACTACTAGACCACCCGTGACACGTTAGGTAAGAACTTATTATATCTATATATTATTAAATACGTCTTTTTTCCCCTTTCTCTACCCTATAGATCCTTTTTTTCTCACCCTTTCTTTTCTCTTATCTTCCTCCCTCCTTTCCGTTTCATCATCTCTCTCCCGAATGAGTATTATCAACAACTATTTATATATCGCTACACTCGTCCATGATGAATTTCTGCACCAGGATCTACTTTCAATAAGGTATATATATATATATATATATATATATATATATATATATATATATATATATATATATATATATATATATATATAGAGAGAGAGAGAGAGAGAGAGAGAGAGACAGACAGACAGACAGACAGACAGACAGAATGAGTGTGTAGTCTTACAACTGACTAACCGTTAATTAATATTTTTTTCCGAGAGATACTTTTAATAATTCAAAGTAAAGACGTGGAAGAGTTCTAGAGATTTGCGAGCATAGAACGTCGAGTGAATCACAGATAGTGAATACCATGGTCAATTTACCGGTCAAGGGATTATTAACTAAGCGATGTGGAAAGGGAAGTCATCGTTGTGGGCTTAGCATAGATATAAGCGGTCAAACTGCTACTACTAAAAAGAGAAAATTATTCAGATCACTTGATAAATCTTGGGGAGGAGGATTTTTTATCGATCTCATAGGGTAGGTAGCATAAGGCTATAGGAGAGAGTATGAGAGTTCTTATCCCTTCTGCCCAATTCTAAACCGGATGCTCACTCAGTAACTATGGGGAAAGTGACCTGGTCAAGTTTTAATCTAAGTATTTCCCATGAACTCTAAAGAAATGAGAAGATAACCGTCATGAGCTTTAATATCAATTGCAACAAGCTCGACTCATGAATATTTTTCTATTTACTATTAAATTATTGAAGAAATCTTATGAAAGTAAATGTGCTGCACTAATCACTATATAGTTGTAGTGACAAATATATTCAGGCTATATATTCTCTAACAAATGTATTCTGATTAGACAAGTGTGGGGATGAGGGTAAGGGCTGTATTGAGTTTTGTGACTCAGGATATGGCAACTAAAACCTTCGATCCTTAACAGATTCAATATGGTATACACATATATACGCATATACACACCCACATACACATGTATATATATATATATATATATATATATATATATATATATATATATATATATATATATATATATATATATATATATATATATAAGAGAATATTAAGGAAAAGAACAAAAAGGATTTTTTTTTTATATATTCATCAACGTTTCGTCTTTATTTGTAAGACTTCTTCAGGATGATAAATATAAGAAAAATGTCCTGCAAGTACATGAAAATATTGGGCTGACATGATGGGTTGACGAGAAAAGTAGTATCCACTACTGGGTGCTCAGATCCGAGGTCCGGGCTTAGTGAAGTCAGTAGCATGGAATGAAATTAATGAGGATTAATCTGAGTGAAAACGTGGAGGGGTGGGGGTAAACGGAAATAATGTGGATGGCTGTTAGTGAAGAATTGGAGGGGTGGGAAAAGAGGAATATATAAAAAAAACATCCTTTTTGGTTTTTCCTTTTTCATTTCCCATTACGTCGGATTACCTTCATCGTTTCTCATATATATATATATAAATAATTACAAATATTTGTTTTTATCTACATACGTATACGTTTCATTCATTTCGGGAATCGTCAGTGTGGAGATGATTATTCATACCGGTCGCAGGATTCAAAACCCCGGAACACAAGTCATGTTATCACCCAAATTTCGACGCCTTAACCCACTTGCCCACTATTAACAATGATAAATAAGCTTGTTTAAAATTTTTATAGATAGCTGTTGTCAACAGTGTTTAACTAATAAAGGAACATTCATCAAAGCTAAGATGAATTCTGTGTTAATACTAATCACTACAGTGCCCAGCCTAGATTGAGGGCGACAAGTAATTATAAATATTTGTTTTTTTCATCTACATACGTATACGTTTCATCCTTTCAGGAATCGTCAGTGTAGAAATGATAAGTCATACCGGTCGCCAGATTCAAAACCCCGAACAAGTGTCATGTTATAACTCAAATTCTGACGCCTAAACCCACTCGGCCACTATGAACAATCTAATAAATCAGCGAGAATTTAAACCTGTTAAAGGTAGCGGTCGTCAAGATCTCTCTCTATATATATCTTTCTCTCTATATATATATCTATATATCTATATATATCTATATCTATATATCTATACATATATATATATATATATATATATATGTATATGTGTATATATATATATATATATATATATATATATATATATATATATATATATATATATAAAACTATTCTCCCATGCACTAATTCACAAAACAGAGAATCACACATATACATACACATATAGGCTGATGCATTCGATGTGGTTTAATACTGTATAGATTAGCTACAAGACTTATTAATAGTGGTCTTAATCCATGGTTAAAAGTGTAGTGCCCAGAGAAGTTGAAGAATAAATAAAATAAAACCGAGGTAATCTAATACTATTGGTTAACTTGTTTTAAGATATAGGTAAATATATACAAACACAACCTTTTTTTAGTTAGAATATGAAACTAAAGTAATAAGAAAAATGCTTAAGTAATGGTAAACTCAAATTTCAATTATATATATATATATTTCTTTAATAATAAATGTTAAATTATCATTCACGTACGTATACGTTTCATCATTGCAGAATCTTCAGTGTGGAGATTACTTTTCTAAACCTGTCGCCCAATTCAAACTCCGGAACACGAATAAACTTTAACTCAATTCTGAGCGCTCTAATCAATGAAGTCAATTCCAACCGTTACTCGACAAGTAGAGAAATACACCCTATTTATGTCAAATCAGACCTACAAACATATTCAGCTGCCTTAACAGTGTTCAAAAAATAATGTAGAAAGGAACTTTTTTTTTTTTTCATTAAAAGGCCTGGTCGAAAGGGGCCTATAAATAATTGTTTAATAATAAATATGTAATTATTATCTACGTACGGGTTAATGAGATTGTCAGTTGGATGATGAGGAATTCTATGAGAGTATTGGAATCGGTCGGTAGAATTGACAGAATATGAATAAGAGGGCGACTCGTTAAGTATTTGTTGATATTAGACTTAAAGACGACCATGTCGTAGTAAGAAAAGAAGTATCCCTGTAGTATTGTGTTCCACAGATCAATGGTTCTTGGAAAGAAACATTGTTCAGGGAAGGTTCTATTTTGCTTTAGATACACAGAGAAAGAAATGAAAGTTCTTTGCAGTAATGGGACCTAGACAAGTTCTTGCTGTGAATGTTTAACAGGGGGAGGGACTAGAGATTGGAGCACAGTCGAGTACCTACCATGAAACAAGAGAGGGATAGAGAGATACTTGCATCGTCTCTTCTGTGATAAAATAGGCTATAGTGAAGAGTAGAGATAATACATTATTAAGTCGATTTCGTACTTTCTCACGGCGAGAAAGTGTGCTCTAAGTGGCCCCTTCTAAGATGTGACCACACCCTATCATCTTACGGTGTATATCTCTTATGAAGGTAAAGGGTTTCATTTTTGAAGCTGCAGAGTGATCCAACAATTTTACCATAGAGCTTAAAAAACAGATTCAAAGTACGTCTTCCATTTCAAACGCTTAGTCTATTGGTTATGGCAAAGCGTAGTGTCTGTTCTGATACTACACTTAACTTTTTGTGTTTTCGGTCAGAGAATGGAAATCTTTCTAGATTGATGCGAGTTTTTCTTTTGTCTTAATCCAGAGTGCCACCTTTTGGGAGCTAGATTTTCCCCTACATTAAAAACCGACCCTGTGTTTAACTCTGTCGTCAAGGGAATGCAAGTAAATTGGGGCACTGTTCGTCGATCCGTCCACCAGTCTGTCACGCTTAAGTTTAAAATGGCATCATAATACCTAAATACACTTTATTTTTAGATACGCCCACGGATTTCTATAAGAAGTTATATTCATCCATAGGCCTGTCCGCGCGTCTGTCATGCTAAAGTATGAAATAGAATTACTAACCTATGAGTGTGCAGACTGAATTGACGCACCTTAAGCATATCCGTTCTTAGAACGGATATTCCCAACATTTAATAAAGATACATGCACAATTTTGTCGGTTAAAATCATAGAACGCATGTATCAGAACTCAGTTGGAAAACGGCTCATTTGGCCATCCCCTTCTCTCCTAATAAAACCATGCGCCGCTGCAGCTTACGAGTAAATTAGGACATTTTCCACCGGGAAGTAAGTTACGCTAAAATGCACGTCGAAGAGGATGGCTGGCAGACATTGATGCCGACGGACCGGGAACTTGTATCGCATCTCATCCTTCTTACAACGGGTCAAGTGATTGCAGTAAGGTTGAACGCAAACGAGGAAACTACGCCACTGCACCTGCAGCTAAATTGAAATAAAAAATACGCGTTAAGGAAATGGGTTCCTGACAATCCATGTGGAGAAAACATTTTTTTTACATAAGAGTTTCTTTTAATTCTTTTTTTTATTAAAAAAATGTTTTAACTTACGTTCTTATGCTGATAATAACACTTCTTTCATGACATCTTCATAAAATGTTAACGTGTTGTGTATTTCATAAAATATTTATTTGCAAAACAATTTTCATAACCTGATCATTTTTTAGAACAATTTCGTAATGTACGAATTTGTAAGAGTAGTTGCGTAATTCAAGCCTATCCAGAAAAAAGTAACAGGACTGGGCGTGTTGCGAGAGCTATTGGCGAAAGAAGGATAACAAGTTTAGGTTATTCATTTATTTTTTATGAATCAGATGATTGGCATTGCTTTCTCGATATCTTTCTAGTTCAAAGTCCTTCTATAAATACATCGGGTACGTACGATAGGGACTACATGAAGGTTGCCAACATCCTAAGTGAAAGTGGGTGCTTATTTAGATTATAACACTAGCTAACTTTTCCCCCGTGGTTAGGGTTAGGATAAGGGTTAAGGTTAGGGTCAGGGTTTGCGTTAAAGTAGCTCGGTTCCGAATCTGATAAAGTACCTAAAATGTTACTGTAGAATAAACTGGATTAGAACTTTGCACACTTTCCTTGTCAGTCCCTGTCGTTAAACACTAAGCCACAATCACCTCTCACAAGATTGGGTTATAATCTAACATAATATCTCGGTAGTATGTATCTTCCCCCTTTAAACAAGCCCCTTGCATTGATAAGATCCTAGGACTAAATTTTACCCAGTTCGGAAAAGCAAGATTTACATTCAATTTCAGGCTTAGGTTTACTGGAAAAATGTGATCCTTCTACCGCTCAAGAAAATACTTGATTCCGGATGCAACCCTCTTCATATAAGAGTCAAATACGTCTTAAGATGGAGTACTGCTTCCACATCTGAGGAGATAACGCTTTGGTGCCTTAACAGATTAAAAATTGACTCACAATCTAATAGGGAATGACCTCCTTTTACTTACATCCCCTTTCAAATAGAAGAAATATTACTAGTCGTTCTCTACTCTGTCGTCATTTCGATAGAAGTTCCAATTTCCCCCCTGTCAAACATTCACAGCAAAAACTCATATAAATACCTTCACTACAAATAATTTTCCTTTCTTGCTTTAACTGTCTAAATCCAAAGGAAATTTCTATGAATAGAGTTTCTTTCCAAGAACTATCTATCCTCAGAACATATTGCCACGAGAGCGCTTCCATGTGGACTACAGCATGGCCATCTTCAAACCCAATGTTCGCAAATACTTGTCGAGTTGTCCTCTTAAGTAATGGACTTTTTTCCATTTTGTCCATCGTTTTCCAATCCTTTCATAGTATTGTTCATCACCCAACTAACAATCTCATTACCCCTTATACTCTAATGGCTTTTGGCCATGGTAAGTTGTGACTCATTACTATATATAAAACAACGAGATTGTAAGGTTTGGTCTGTAGGGCTCTGACACTAGGGGGCGTTTCGATCATGTGATTGGTCATTTGTAGCGTCATCACGTGGTCGAAAATCAAAACGAGTCTACATCCTCTTTCAGTTTTCGGCTTTGACTGAGTAGGAAACATTTCTGTCTACCGTCCAAGTGAAACACATCCACGTGAGAACATGTGTTTACATCATGGAAGGCATGTTTTCATTTACTCTTTGAATTGGACAATACGTGTATTCAACATAGTATGAGCATTTCATATTAAGAATTCGTATTTCTATGTTAAATTATGTGTCAATACATCCGTGTATTGTTATGTCGTACTTCACTAATGACATTTTTTGTCCTGTCAGCGTTATTAATATAACGCCCGAAACTACTAATAAACGTTAAATGTTCCTTTTTATATTATTTTTCTAACCATGTTCGCCGAATCTTTAATACAATAAAGCACATTGATATTGTTAGCACATGGAGAGAATCCAACAGTGTTGCAGGTGGACAGCACTTTCAGAAATTGGATATCAAATATTCGTATTTATAGTTCGATTGTCTTTTTGTGAAATATATCATATACTAGCTGCGTTACTCGTCTATGCACAGTTTTTCGAGTTTTCTTGAATTGTAAAGCCAAGACATCTAAATAGTTTTCATCCATTTCTTATTTTAAAGAATCTCATTAACCCTTATCCTCGAGTGGCGATTTGCCTTGATAAATGTGATTGATTCGTATTACAAATATAACTGTTATATTATATTTCTAAAACCATTTTTCATATGCTTTTACTTACACCTATTTTTCAGTTTGTTAAACTAAGAGTACTGAGGAACGGACGTGAACATCGAGCAACGAATAAAAATAAAAATTGACGTAATCTACATAATCACCCTATTCACCTAATTTTGCCTCGTGTAACATTTTCATCAAGGTCTTTTCTCCATGAGGAACCAATGTTTATTAACACACGAAATTCACATTTTAAATTGTTTTGACAGTAGCTTACCGTATATGACTTTAATTTATAAACTAACAAGCGGGGCTACCCGGCGTTGCTCGGGGTCATAAAAACATATAATTGAAGAAACATCGCGTGTGTAACATCTTTATATTCAAACTTCTATTTCTCTCCCCCTCTCTATAGCCGTCTCTTTATTTTTCTACTTTTCTCTTCCCTGGTCACCCAATTTAACCTCTACTTTCTCATTTTGCCTTTTGCGAAAGCTGTTTCTTCTCCACCATTTCTCTTACGTTGCCCAGGGCAAAAGTATGAAATATTTTTATAAAAAGTACCACCTCTGTCTGTGCCTTCTATATAGGTACATATCTCCGCCCCGGTGTTCATACTATATACCTATCTATCGCCGTCCCGGTGCGTATACTATATATGTACCTATCGCCGCCCCGGTGCGAATGCTAAATACGTACCTATCGCCGCCCCGGTGCGAATGCTAAATACGTACCTATCGCCGCCCCGGTGCGAATACTAAATACGTACCTATCGCCGCCTGGTGCGAATGCTAAATACGTACCTATCGCCGCACCGGTGCGCATACTATATACGTAAATATTGCCGCGCCAGTGCAGATACTATATAAGTACCTAATGCCGCCCCGGTGTGTAGAATACATAAGTACCTATCGCTGCCCCAGTGCGATACCTAAATATGTACATATCGCCGCCCCAGTGGGAATGCCGAATACGTACATATCGCGGCCCCAGAGCAAATGCTAAATACGTACCTATCGCCGCCTCGGTGTGCGTGCTATATACGTACCTATCGCCTCCCCGGTGTGCGTGCTATATACGTACCGATCGCCGCCCCGGAGCGCCTGCTAACTACATACTTATCACTGCCCCGGTGCGCATGCTATATGCATACTTATTGCCGCCTCTGTGCACGGGCTATATACGTATCTATCGCCACCCCTATGCACTACTATATACATATCTATTATCACCCAGGTGCACATATTATATATATACCTATCGCTGCCCATGTGCGCATACTATATTCGTACCTATCGTCGCCCCGGTGCGCATACTATATACTTACCTATTTCTGCAAGGGTGCACATACTATATATGTACATATCTCCAGCCCAGTTCGCATATCTAAGAACTCATATTAATTCTTTAGTTTTGTGTGTATGTATGACTGTAAAAAAGTTCTTCTTGAATATATATATATATATATATATATATATATATATATATATATATATATATATATATATATATATATATATATAACATAACTCATTTGATTTATACAAATATTATTAGCTAAGGCTGAGTCAACTGTGGGAATGAGAGAGAAGAATCTAGGTGCATGTATATGTACTAATAGTTGTTGAGTTAAATGCGAATTAATGCATAGCCAATTTAATATCCCCCTCCGTACCACCCTCTAAAACACAAAAATAATTGCTTAGCTGTCTTATCTACAGTAGCATTTTCAATTCTTATGTAGCCTGAGGAAGCTGAATTTCGAAAAAAATGGTAGCCAAATCATGTATGCACATATGTAGCCAATAATGTTTGTATAAATAAAATAAATTATGCTATGATACAGCTCTAATTGTTATTGTGAAATATTGTATAAACACCGGAGTTTCATAGGATTAACATTTAGAACACATACATAGAATCACTATATATATATATATATATATATATAGAGAGAGAGAGAGAGAGAGAGAGAGAGAGAAAGAGAGGGAGATATGTATATATATGTATATATATATATATATATATAAATATATATATATGTATATATATATAAATATATATATATATGTATATATATATAAATATATTTATATATATATATATATATATGTAGAGAGAGAGAAGTAGATAGATAGATAGATAGATAGATAGATAGATAGATAGATAGATAGAAACATTTAAATTGGCCTTCGCAAATGTAATTTCGTTTATGATCCATTGTGCTATGTCACGGCTGAGAGATTATAATCGAATAAATTCGTAAAATGGGTACAAAAGAAACAGAATTCAAAAAGCTACATAGAAAAACAACAACAACAACAACAAGAACAATAATAACAGCAGCATATGTACGCCTAACTGTCCGGCAGCTCAGCAATCATGAGGAGAAAGGGGAAGTCGATGAATGTTAAGCGTATCAAAATCTGTCATATCTTTTACTATTTACGATTCACTTCTTCTTTTAACTCTTCCCTTTTATTTATTTATAAAATTTAATAATAATTTTCCTGAAAAAAAAATGAATTATTTGTGATTTCTTATTCTGTTTTTTTTTTGCCGATTGTACGTATTTATTTTCATTATTATCTCTCGGCCTTGAAATAGCACAGACTGCATTCCGCAGGCCGATTTAAATGTTTATATAATAAATATTTATAAAGCTTCACATAGTATTGATCACTTTTGAAAAATATTGTTTTTTAAGTGCATTTTATCAATACATTTGAACATTTATCTATGTATATATGATGTGTATATATCTATATCAATATCTAGAAATACATTATATATATATATATATATATATATATATAGTCTAAAGAAGCTTTGAGTCATTAAAAAAAATGTAAAATGCAGTTTAAATCCCCAGACAAACTAACTAAATCCAAGATATTGCAGACTTAACATTCGTTGGAAAATTAAATGAAAAAATATAAGTAAAAAAAAACAAAAAAAACAAAAAAAACGGGGGGCGGTTAATTATCTAAGAGTGAAACAAATACAGGAGACCTTAACCGTCTAATATTAAAACGGGGATCATCAGCTGTTTACCATGTAACTGTTTTATATATATATATATATATATATATAGTCTCGGAAGTATCTCAACCATTAAAACTATATAAGGGAAAGAAAAAAAACACTTAAGTCCGAAGTCGTTCAGTGAGAAATCACTCATGTAAGTCAATTTAATTTTAACAGTTATTATATTAGTTTGCTTCTAACATTATTTAAGGGATCATCAGTTGTTTACCATGAAACACTGTTTCGGGAATTTAAATAGATAGATAGATAGATAGATAGATAGATAGAGAGAGAGAGAGAGAGAGAGAGAGAGAGAGAGAGAGAGTTGTGTCGACGTTTGCTTTATGTTTAGATGTATATCACTGATCAGACAGATTTAACTGAAGAAACGTCTGTTTCCTTCTATTTTATTTATTTTACTTCCTTGTCCATTTGTACCGGAAATGAAACAGACAACAAACACAGCCACGTATGACCTTGACAGGCGACCCATGTGGCCGGTTTGGAAAATATAATCTTAGTTCGCCGTTTTTTAGAACTCTGTTCAAACTTCATTGAACGCTTGAAGAAAGCAATGGTTCCCGAAAATTTCCTTACGGAATATCCTCACACAGAATCAAAACAAAAACAGAAATTGGGATTTGCTACATTTCGTAAATCGTTTGATAAACTCGGCACTGAATTGTAAGTTGCACGTTAATGTGTTTGTTTATTCTCAGTGCTTATTTATTATTTTTCACCTACTTGTGCACTTATGATTTTCTTTTGGGTTTATTATACATACATACATATATACATACATATATACATACATACATACATACATACATATGTACATTCACAAATATATATATATATATATATATATATATATATATATATATATATATATATATATATATGAAGCAATCCAACAAAAGATATAAGCGTCAACTAATATCTTATAATTAGTGAAACATCCGGATAAACACTGAAGCTCAATATAGAGCATTAATATTATAATATAAAATGAAGTAATAAAATAAGGTGTCAATCAAATTTTATTAGAATTCAAAGTTCAAGCAAAGTATCCTTAAGTCCTTAGCTCATGAGCTAAGGACTTAAGGATACTTTGCTTGAACTTTGAATTCTAATAAAATTTGATTGACACCTTATTTTATTACTTCATTTTATATTATAATATTATATATACAGGGTGGGCAAAAATAAGGGTCCTATTTTTAAAAATTCATAACTTTTTTATTTATTGATTTAAAAAAATTTTTTTTTTTAGAATAAGTAAAGGACCCTTTCCGAAGCAAGCATGAGCCGTATTAGCCCTAAGGAACGTACCCTCATTTAGAAAACATTATTTTTGCTTAAAAAACTCAAAACAGTGTAAAAAACAATACTTTAGTTTTTGTAAGTTTTAAGAAGTGTTTTTCGGCTAAAATTTGTTTTGTTTATTTCAAAAAATCTCGGAAGGGTCAGTCTACACACACATAAAGTTTGGTGAGTTTAACTTTTATTTTGTGGAAGTTATTCAAATTCAAGTTATTCAAATTTAAAGATAGGACCCTTATTTTGGCCCACCCTATATATATATATATATATATATATATATATATATATATATATATATATATATATATATATATATATATGAGGGAGTTTTAAACATGGAAATAATTTTCAGCTCATTTAAATGATTAAGGTCGTTTGAATCGCTTTTCTCTAAATAGTATGTGGGTTTTCTTATTTCTCATAGTCTATTTGAATATACTAAACATTTTGATATATGTATATATTTATAATATATATATATATATATATATATATATATATATATATATATATATATATAGTAGTGTTTGTAGGGTTGTTAGTTTATTAGTGTTGATCCTATAACACTACGGTTTTCATAAGGTAGTTCTCAAATACAAGTAGAGCTCTATTTAAGTATCACTTTTTGGCTACATATGTGCATACATGTCCTAGCTACGAATTTTCGTTAATTCTAGCTTCGTTAGGCCACTAACAGAGAAGATTCTGAAAGGCCTGGGGACACTAGCCTTTGAAAAAAGTCGTAGTTGAAACATGTATTCAAATATGTAGTTCAAACTGTTTCTATAACTAAATATGTATACTTATATACATATAGAAGTTATATGTGTGTGTTAATGTGTGTATGCCTCTTTCAATTAACACGTGATCGACTAACCAGTGATATTAGTATCTAAGTGTTTTTTACCGTATAAAACTATAAGAACATACAGACTCATCTCTCATTTGTATAGATTATTACTCTTTTAAATGATTGCTCATTATTTGTTGATTTACAAAATCATTACCGTAGGAGTTTTGTTGAAACTATAACCTTTTAATAGCGGCTTCAAGGTATATTAAGTCGTAATGGAATTTCATTATATATCTTGTTAATTAAATTGTACATCTATTCAAATCTTTTTTGCATGTAAAATACGTGTAAAAGCCGATTTAATTGCGCTCGATTGCCATTTCCTTTCTTATTCAAACTGTTAATAACATCTTCTGTTAAACCGTGTATGCATGGCGCGTTGGATTTGCGTCAGACATCGCTTTTGTTTTGCCACAAAAGATTTTCAATTCATTAAAAATCAAGATTTGCCTGATACGTACAAGTTTTTGTTTTTGGTTTTCAACTTAATGACATTATTTCATCAGAGAAAAACACGTTGTTTTAAAGATATTTACCGCGCTAACAAAACCTCATATAAAGTATTGCACTCGGGGCCTAGGCTCCAATATCTACACATAGAAATCGGAATGTAATATTAAGATTGGAAGACATACTAAGAAGAGTGACCAAACTAATAAAAAATCGTAAGAGATGATAGTTACAGGACGAGATTGGAAGATTAAGATTTACTTTATTAATAAAGATAACAGTGAGACACATAAGTTCCGTACAATCGGAATCTAAGGACGATTTCCATCATTCTAGTGACCATCGGACCATGCGGACTCATGGAAGAGAATTTTAAAAACTATCTAGTGAATATACCCGGTGAACCAAGTGCAAGAGAGATCCAAACAATTGCGCTTTAAGAAACGGTTATAATCATTTAAACTATCTCGGTTGGAGTCGATAAAATAGTTGGTGATCATCTGGTATCCGGTAGGATTCCCCATCCCCAGCAAAAACAAAAATATAAGAAAATTGAAAAAAAAAACAACAGTTTTGTGAAATTTGCATATGCGTTATGTAAAGTAACTTACATTTCAATGGGAGTTCTTTCACACCTAAGTACGATTTTATAACACAAGTTACATTTAGCTACAGAATTAGGATTAACTATATTAATGACGATAAGAATGAGATCTGATTTAATTAATTATTTTGAAATATTTGATGGAGTTTATAATTATAGTGGCTAATTATTGATAGTTTTTACGATCTGGAAAGTGTATGTCAAGACACTTTTCAAGAATTAGATCTCTTAACGAAATGCATTTCTTTGCTATTATGATGAACGCAATTAAAATATAATTAGATGACAAAAGTCATGGGCCTAAAATTAAAACATCTGTTCATATCGACACCACTTAAGTGCCATAAGATTATGAACGGGGATGGTGACAGGATTTTCCACGCTTATCTACAAAGAAATGCTTCAAAGACTGAGCCGGTTCTCACTTGAGCAACATATAATGCGAGGGGGAAATGATTATTGCGTAAAGCATAAGCAACTGGAATTTAAATCTACATTTTTAGGGGTTCTTCACCCCAACATTTGGTAACGGAAGATATACCATTGTCGCTTTCGTCTCAATGAAAGAAAGGCACCATTCTCTGTTGAAGTTTCCGCACTATTGAAAAACGTGCCAGAGGGGATCGCAATAATGCCTACCATATCCAGGTTTAAAGTCACCGTAGACGAACCTTTAGATGGTGCATAAATGTGATATCCTCTAACGGTATTTCTACAGCTTGCTGCACTTTGCTATTTTGCTTTGCCAAATAACTTGATTGAATAAAAATGTGTGTGTATTTTCAGAATTTAAATATTTTAATGAAATTTGCATATGGTTTTTGAAAAAAAACTGAAATTACTGTGCGAATTCATATATGAAAACGATTATATGGCTTCTCTAGGACAATCTGCTAAGATAGAGAACTATTCCTAACAAAGTCACCCTGAGGACATAATTGTACTAATGGATATCGTAACGGACTATGAAATCGGATCTGTCGAGTTCAAATTAAGTCGGATTTATTCTGGTCATTTACGCACTGTCAGGAAATGGATGACCCCCTGATTTTCCGCGCTTACATAGGATAAATTAGCAACTTGTGTTTAAGTAAAGGTATAATTAATCTCTTATAATCGGTGTTTGTTTTCTAACACCTTACTCACAAGTTTCGAGCCTAACAAATCAAACATCAATTTTAAGACGCAATTCGACTTTATTCATCAACATAGTCTCTGTCCAGGGTGATACACTGATTACAACGCTTCACTAACAAGTACATGCCTTTTTTGTAGAAAGATGTGTCTATTAAAATACACCTAAGTTTCTGATATCATTTCTTCATTGCAGTCAAATGTCTTTGCTTGAGTATTCTTTTGAGGTCTGCAAACAGTCAGTAGTTACTGGGAGCTACAGTTGGAGAATAAAATGTGTGCGAAACAATTCCAAGTGTAATTCATGTAGTTTTACCATCGTTGCAATCGACTTCTGCTACTGTGCATTGTCGTGGTGAAAGAGTCCTTTTTCACTGTTTGATTTGTTGCCGTTTTGAGAGCGATTTATTCCATCAGATACACCAATAATGCTATATAATATTCGCTAGTGATTGTTCTTTCTTTCTCAAGCTAAGTTATGAAATAAATACTTTGCGCATCGTAAGATACAATATTTAGAATCTTTTTTTATTGTTTAGAACATTTCCACCAATAGCTATGCTTAAATAGCTGAAATGTTTAAACTAATAATCTGATTGAACTCTAATTTTACCACCTGCGATTTGAAGGTTCTCACTTTATAAAAACTGTATGGATTTTTTAGATTTGTATCATCTGTAGGCCCAGGACTTATTGAGTTATGGGTTACATTAAATAAGCCGTAAAACGGATGATTTGCTGTTATAATGTAAAAACAAACGAAACCAAACTTATGGTCATGTTATTAACTTTAATAGCGTTAATGTAGATTTGAGAGAAAGAGAGAGAGAGAGAGAGAGAAAGAGAGAGACAGACAGACAGACAGATAGACAGACAGACAGACAGACAGAGAAATGTACACACGTATCTCATATTAGTACAAAAATAAATCTTCATAATGCATCAAGTTATTCATAATAAAGTTACCCTAGGCGCCAGCACCAGGAAGTATCGATGTGACCGATTACGGCAAATGTTACACCCATCCACTATGCCCCATTCTTTCCGGAACTGTTCCCTATTATAAACTGACACTGTCTTTAACTTGTCTGTAATGGGGAGGACTTAAATATACTTAAACAGATTCATTTCATCTTCATTAAGATATAAGAACGTATCTATTTCATGGAAGGATGACGTACAGACATACGTATACTACAGGAGTCATTCAATAAACAAGGGATTCTGTCAGTAAAACGACTTATATTTCACACAGGAATTTAGCGTATACTTTTCGATATAATGATACTTTCTAAAAACACATTATCCTATCGAAAAATAAGCTCTTGTATTCCATTAGCATAGACATCTTTGGCCAGAGGTTTTAGCGAATTACAGACGACCCTTTTTACTTTATTATCGCTCTAAACTGTTGTTCTACATAGAAACTCTTTGAGCGGAGAGGAGCAATGACGCGAAGATCAGAGGCGACAAGATACTAGACTGTAACGAGATTGTTCTAGCTGGACTCAGCCAAACGGACGCATTGGTTCCACTGTTCTTGATTTAGTGTAAGGCCTTGCATTCTCTTGGTGGAAGATGAATCTGTAAAATTAAAGGGGTCTTCAAGTACCTCATTTATAAAACAATTCGTACTTCTTATTGACTGCATATTCTTCTATAAATCCTGCTCGTTTTTACGGCTCAATCAACATAAATATATGACACACATCTGTTTAATCCTTAGGCGAGGGTTAAAAATAAAATACATACCAGTGTGGTTTCCTTTACTAATGTGTCACCACTTATCAAGGCCTGGAAGATACTCGAGGATAACGGTTAAAGAGATCGCTAGTTGGACGATGATCAATACCAGGATAAGACTAGAAACAATTGGTGGAATAAGCAAAAGATTATTTAAGAGTAATGTATTATTCAAGAGAGCGGCTCAACAAGTATTTGTTTAAATTAGACTTGAAGACGACCATGATGTAGTCGGTTGGGAAGCAGACTTGTGGTATCTTCTTGAACAAATGAGATGTTCTAGAAAATAAACTTTGTTCATGGAATTTTTGTTTGGTTTCTAGTAAAGAGAGAGAAAAGGAAAGTTCTTTGTTGTGGTTGTAGCTAGACGAGTTCTTGCTATGAATGTTTTATTGAGGGCAGTAGGGATTGGAGGTCCATCTTTGTCGCTGCTGCCAACAAAATACAAGTAATTCACAAAAGGCGCAGGTGACTGAATAGGTGTCACGTGACGTAGAAACGAGTAGTGACGTATCGAACATGATAAATGTATCGAACGTGATCAAAACAAAGACTAGTCTATCTCTATTTGGTTCTCTCTGTGAAACGATGTATATGATGTATAGGTGTTTTCAAGAGGCTTGTCTCCTTCCCCTACGTGACGGCTTCTTGGCGGAAAACCCATGTGTAACTATCTAAGAAGAATTTAAAGAAAAGAGGGTTATATTTATTGCTAACGCTGCTACTAGACGACTATAGAATATACGTGTCAGTCATCTTGATTCATGTGGCGATAATTCGTCCATTGTGTTACAGAAAACATTTTAGGAACGTAACAGGCTTTGTTACACATCGAATGCCATTCTCGTAATAGTCTGTCGCCACAAATAGAAACAGCATAAGGAAATACCGGGAAACAAATATTAATCTCATATATGTATATATGGATAGACAGATTATTTACTTCTTTTATAAATACTTTTCTTATGAACCGTAAATGCGTCGCTATATGTGTGGAATTTTGATTGCGCATTGTGAATATACGCAACATCTATTCTTAATGATGAATTTACTGTTTAAACCACTGTAAAGAATGCGGTCTTATATTATTTTATCAAACACAAGGACAAAAGGGGTAACTTACAATTTTTTCTTGTAACGGATGACTGATCAATAACAAAACATTTTAGCCATTATATTTATTTAACTTCCGGTGAATTTTGAACGACAGACTAAGTAAATGCAAACGTATGGAAACTATGTCTAATCCTGACACTTTAAACAGAAATAAAAATATTTTGATGAAATATACTTAATTATTCTATTTTTTATGTATACATGTGCGTTTGTGAATAATTTAACTTATTTATGTGGCTAGGATAGAAACAATCATTGATAGGTCATCTAAGTACATATTTACTCAATTTAAAGAGTATTACATTTCAATGGTGACACGTAGCTTTACTGAGCAAGAACATGTACCCACACATACGTACATATATATATATATATACATATATATATATATATATATATATATATATATATATATATATATAAATAAGGTGTTGCAGCAAAATCCGACACTTGACAAAAAGGAAACGAAATACAAGGAAGTATTGAGGAGCGCGGTGAAGCCCTGGATGGGCGAGATCGCTGTCGGACACCTCTACGTATTTCAGCAGAACTCCGCTTCTGCATAAAAGGCCAAGACGACGCAGGCGTGGCTACTCAACAATATTCCTCACCATTAGTCTCTGGATCTGTGGCTGCCCTTTTTACTCGACTACAGTCCCTTTGACTATTTAGTCTGGTGCATGATAGACGCCGAGACCTACAAGCACGCCCACAATACGGTCGACTCTCTGAAGGCTACCATCGCGGAATTGTTCACCGCAATGACGAATGGCGTAGTTGCTAAAACGTGTGACTCATTTAGCGTCCGCCGTGACATTGTCGTATCGGACGGCGGCGGTTATATTGAAAAATAATAATAGTATGTAACTCTAACAGTAAATAAACTGTCAGGTCTCTGGATATACAACGTTTGTTTTCATTGCATATTTTGTTTTCTTTTGGTCAAGTATCGGATTTTGCTGCGACACACTGTATATATAAAAGGCAAATGTTATTGAATAACACGAAGGTTTTTTTTTCTTTCACGAGGCTTTTTTTATTGTCCGAATAGTCCATTTGATATTCCGAGCAAGTTGGTGTATATAAGTAAAAAAAATGTAATTTAATCGGTATGCTAAATAGACTATTCGGAAAATTTTATGAAACAAAAAAAAATCGTGTTATTTAATAACATTTGCTTTAATAAAACCATGCTGCCTAAATACACACGCACAAACACACACACACTATATATATATATATATATATATATATATATATATATATATATATATATATATATATATATATAAATGCATATCAGTCATTATTATTGTTATGGATTACGCTTATCTACCTATTTCAAAAAATAAATTTCCTTACTGAGACAAAATAAATACAGTTTTGACTAAACGTCGTGACAGCGATTTGTGGCATTAATTTGGCGTTCGGTCGCGTTTACGGTCAAATACCAGTCGAGGTTCCGATCTCGACTATCAGTCCGGCAGAACCTGGACAATTTCGGTGACTTTTTATCTGTTGAGTTGAAGGTATTCGTCTTGGGAAGTCCTAGGAGGGTCACTCGTCAAGCCTAGGCTCCCCTCTTTGGGGTTGAGTAAGTTTATTGCTTATTATCTGAGACGCCCCAATTTTTTTAAAGTCCAGAGCGCTACTTGTTTAGGGGCGCTGGGTTGACCCTCAACACCTTCGGGCCTTGTGCTCATCTTCTCGCGTTGGGAAGGAATTAAATACCGCCGTTAGTGTCAGTTCAGGTCCAGAATTATAACACGTACTTCTGTAACATACTTTTGTTAAAAAACTTTTGTAAACTATAATGCTTCGTTAGTTTTGATTATTACCGGCTTGCAAATCTGCAAACAATTATAGAGGAAGATGTTAACAACAAGATATAAATACTAGGGTACACTTTCCGTCGAAAATGACAGATAGAGTATTCTTCATTATTGTTCGCACTCGCTATTTATCTAGATATATTACTAAAATATTTATATAAGATCGTAGAATAACATCTACAACTTAATTTTTTATATATAAATAATTATTATCATCTCTGATGACCTAAACAAAAATAATACTCACTGTTGACTTTGCATTATGTAATGAGGGATTTATTTTTAATTCATTTCAGGCAGATGGGCTAGTCTGAGGTTTGTGTTTAACTTGCTATTTGCTTTCTCGTTCCTCCACAACCCATTTGAAATGGTTTCATAAGAACGCACACATGTTCCTCACTAACATGACAGGATCTAGGTATATATATATATATCTTAAGAGTTTTTTTTTCTTTTTTCGTCTTAAATGGCCTCAATTAAGGCAACACCACATCGGGGATTGTCAGTTATTGGGGTCCTTATTCCAGGTATATAATTTCCCTGATGAACTGCCAAGCAAGAACCTGCTTAGGTAGAGAAACACGTGTAGGGAAAAATTCTTTAACTTTAAAAAATCTGCAAAATAAATGAACTATGAAAGGAAAAAGTCTTTTGTTGTGATGAATGATTTCTTGAACGAAATGTTTTGGTAAACCTTCAAAAAACATCCCTCTCTCTCTCTCTCTCTCTTTCTCTCTCTCTACTATATATATATATATATATATATATATATATATATATATATATATATATATATATATATAAAGATGCAAGTAAGTACATAATGTATTTCTGAATTTTTCAGATGAGGATTAATAATTTGTATTTCTTGGATCATTTGAACTACTGTTATTATCTTGGTTGTTATTCTCACAAAATTTCGGCCGATGTAATCTTAGATCTTCCTCATGTGTATTTTGTCGAACTATTTATATTTCCGTCAAATTCGGGAATCTGTAATGAATTTCGAACAGAACTCTTTATTCAATCCTCGGGTGTATCACGCTCTCATTCTATTACCCATGAACGGGTAGAAGTCTTAAAAAGATTAAACGAATATTAAATCTATATGACACCAAGACAGTATTCAAGAGCGACTTAACTCTCTGAAAGTATCTTGTGCGAGTCAAGTATCCTACGGGAATAAGTCCTTACCAAAAACCGTGTGTATGCAATTCCAGATAAGCGTGGAAAATATACAAAGGTAAGACATGTCGCCCACTAATAGTAAGGGTAGAAGAACATCGGAAAGTCGTAATACGTAGAGATATTGAATAGTTGTGTATGACACATATGGAGAGTAAAAAAAGATCTACTTTTTAGAACTAAGTAAAAATTATAGACAGAGAAGAACGGTAGAGGGTATAACGACCAAACGAAGCAGCAAATATGTTCGGCGACAGTAGGTAGACCTAGTATAGAATTAAATACACGATGGGAACCATTAATTATAAATAATAGATTAGATGACAATAAAAAATGACCAAAAAATTATGCTTCGTCAGTGTTCGCACTTGCTATTTATGTAGTTATATTACTAAAATACATATATAAGATAATAGAATTACATCAGCAATATATATATATATATATATATATATATATATATATATATATATACACACACACACACACATATATATATATATATATATATATATATATGTATGTGGATGACTATAATATATATATATATATATTGATACGAAGTAATCTAACAGTTCTAAGTGATAGTCTTCTGGATGTGTAAGGTTGAATCCTCAGTGCCGGCGATACTATGAATACAATTACGAATTACTAACTAACCCGTCATGACCATGACGAAACGACAAAATGCTTACCCCGTGGATTACATAAAGGATTTCGTTCGAAATCTCGTACAGATTCTCCAGTTCGACACAATGCATCTGAAGAAGGTCGGAGGCTACATTCGGCCAAAACTTTGTGAGAATAATATCCAAGATGAGAATAGTAGTCCGAATATCCCAAATAATACTAAATACACATTGGTCTTTATCATTGAGTTAAGGATATACAAATAACACTGCAAAATATGGACCTTTGTGTCTAATGTTTTTTTTAATAAAATGTACCCGCCATTTAATTTGTGTCATATTAAATTTACTACATAAAAATATCTCCATAGCTGTAAAATTAACTTTACCGCATGTTTAAAAAATACATTTAATTTAGAAAAATAAGTACTTTTGTATCGTTTAAAAAGTCGTTGAAGAATATTTAAACGTGTTCACAGTTCACATTTAAACCACTAAGAGTAAAAAATAAAAGAATGATACTAATTATCCCCCCCTCACTCTTTCTCTTTTTTCTGGCGGTGTCTCGCAGCTACTATTTTCTAAGAGAGTGTATGGTCGATTATCTCAGATAGTGTGCTAAGATAGTGAAAAGAGTTACATATTATTACTATTCTTGCTACTCGCCAATAACTAGTATCTTTTGGCGTCAGGAAGAACAAATTAAACGCGAATTGAAAATCGATCCGGATTAAATATTGTTTACTATTTCACGATATTCCCAAATTCTCATTAGTACGGCAAGTCATAATAACGAAATAGAAATATGAATTGAGTCTCAATAACTGGTCTATAGTAAATCTACATTCTACACTCAGAACGAGCCGACTTTGTTCGGGGTTGAATGAGCATCACTACTATATACGTTTTACTATGCTCATCACACCATATTACTGTCGGTGATTTTACTTCTCCCTTTTTCTGTTTTGCCTTCTAATATTGTCAGAAGACGCTGAAATGTTGGAAAACTCTCAGAATTAGTGTCTTATACGTATGTTTTAAAATTTCATTAAAGTCGAATATACGAATATAGGTAATTAGAGGGAGATTCATACATATATTCGGCACATAGAGCGTGCGCTAGAGATTCGGGACCACTACTATTGATTTCCCCGAAGAATTTCATGAACCTTCTGTATATATACAATCCAAGTTTAATATGTATGTCTGTTTGATGCTGGTGTGTTTTCTATGGAAAGAAATGATAAAGACTCTACATGTAATCTCAAAGTGTATTCTTATGTAACATTTACCCGGAAAGACAACAAAAGTGTTCCCGAATCTCCAAGTGAATTTTTAATGTGGCTATCAGGACATAATCCTATTAAAATATATCCTATTTTGATGAAAGTTGTATTTTATGTATAAAACTTTCTAGAGAAGACAATGAAAATAGTCTTGAATCTCTCTAAAATATTTCTATTGATGGAATTAGTACATTGTAAGTAGTTAAACATCTCCCCAGGAGGTAAGGCACAAGGCCAGTTTTATCTTACTCCCACAAGGTAAGATGTGACCCAAGGTCGGGTCGGGAAAGTGGGACTTGAAAAACCAGCGCCCGAGAAGGTGAACACTCTGGCCATTAAAATTGCTTGGGCAGCCCCGTCGGCATTCCCCGGTAGGGGCGCCTCAGGCAGTAAGCAATAAACTTACTCCCCGCCCCCAAAAAAAGAGGGGAGGCAAAGCCTGGGAGGGTAGACCTCCTAGAACTGCACAGGACAAACCCACAGACCGGCGGAATCAAGCCCTGAAGGACAAGACGACACCGGTCTATAGGGTGCAGTATCTATCGGAACAGATACTACACTTTCTTCCTAGCCAAAAGACCAAGAGGTTAATAGCAACATTTGGATAGTAAAATACAGATTATATATATATATATATATATATATATATATATATATATATATATATATATATATATATATATATAATGTCTATTCACAGAAAAAACTATTTCGCTGTATTACTGCTGTTGGATGTGGCTAGATAGGCAATGGCTTAAAGACGCGATCTAAACTCGACTGATTTTTTGACAGCTAACGCTTCAAAACAGTTTGCCTTGTAAGAACAGACCAGGAGTAAGTGAAATGTTAAATGTTTATCTAAAGACTACTAGCAAGGTTACCCGGCGTTGTGGGGTTTTAGAGCGTGGGGTAAGAGAGAAAAAGAAAGAGCGGGGCAGACAGGCAAAGGGGCGTTACATACTAAATATACCATAATTCTTCACTAACATTTATTTAATTAAAAAGGGAAGAATATATTCTTATATTTCATATAATTTAATTCAAAAATACGTGGGTAGAATCGAAAACGGACACTCAATGTTTTTAGTCCGATACTTTCACAACTAAACAATTCAGACATTTGTTAAGACGACTTCTAAAAAAACTTATAAAGATAATTAGGATGCACGTATTTTAAGTTTTAAGGGGTTTCTGTCCCAATGGATCATTTAGGAAATGAGGGCACGCAGACATAAAGAGTAACGTAGATATTCGGAACCACTTACATTGTCTTCTCCAAAGAATCCTATACATATGATATAAATTTCATCAAAATATGATATATTTGAAGTTTTAAAGAAAGATTGACCCAACGTAGCTCTCTTAAGTTAAGAAGGTACAGTGATTCGGGACCACTTCAATTGTAGTTCTCCAAAAATGTTATACATATGATTCTAATTTTATAAAAATAGGATATATTTTAATTTTTAAGAGGAATTTCCCCTCCATAGCCCTCTTAGTAGTTCATTTAGAGATTCGAGTATGCTTCCACCATCTCCCGCTGTAAATATTACATGATAATAAACTTTTCGATTTTATGACCCCCTCTGATTTAAAATATGTTTTAGTTAATAACACGAAAATAATACATTCCGAAACCATTATAATTGTTTTAAATAGTAAAAGCTATATTTATTAAAATCCTGCAACCTGCAATTAATACCATTACGTATAAAACCAGTCAAAACATTTTAAAATGCTTAACGTAATACGGTTATATTCTGTGACGCACACTCTAGAGTCGTAGAATTTAAATTGTTGACGACTTTTCTGGAAAGAATGCGAAAAAGTTCTTCACGTACGGGTTTCCCGGCTATCTTTAAATTCTCTTCTTTTCTCCAGCTTTTTCTTTATTTGCTTTTATCACCTGAATATAATTTGACGAATAATCGTAAACGTCCGTGATACATATGCACCATTAATTAATATTGTTTTGTTTTTAACGTAAAAAAGATCGTTAGAAAAACTGAAAATATAAAAAAAGTATAATTAAGCTGTGAATTCTGTTATTTTTTACAATGTTTGCTCATTATATATATTTATATATATATATTAATACTGTCTTGTTTTTAAATTCCCGAAACAGTTTTTCATGGTAAACAACTGATGATCCCTTAAAATAGTGTTAGAAACTAACTAATATAATAACTGTAAAAAATAAATTGACTTACATGAGTGATTTTCCACTGGAAGACTTGAGACTATAAGTTTTTTTTGTTTTTTTTTATATAATTTTTTTTTTTATATATAGTTTTAATGGTTGAGAAACTTCCGAGACTATATATATATATATATAATCCAGGCACGGTAAAAATCCACGAAATAGTAATCCAATAAATTTCAACCAGGCTTATAAACAGTGCTCAATATCAAATAGATCTTTTATATGTGATTATTTTTTTCATTTACATAAACATGTACAAAATTTACGACACCGGCATGTCAATGTTATCGATCAGCAGCTGTTATAAACTGAAAGAACATCAGGCAGATCTTAACCTTAGATGATATTTTGAAAAAATGAAATGGGGAGAAAATAAAATAAATTTAAATTATCAAGTTGGAAAGTCATATATATATATATATATATATATATATATATATATATATATTACTCTTTATTACATCCTGGGTGATAAACACGTCTGATAAATAATTGGTATGACTTCACTTCATCAGATATGGATGCATGAAAATAGGCCGACATACAGACGGACAACTTTTATAAATAGCAATAAAGTAACTTCATATGTCTCTGCTCGATATAATTGTTTCTTTCCGTCAAGGATTCCATATTAAAAAAAAACTTAATTTAAAAGGCATTTAACTGCTGTATACATTTGCACTTGTTTCTTTTGTGTTCTTCTAGTACACGTGAACTATAAAGTTACCCTGGATTAAAGCTTTTGAAACTCCTATACAAGCACTAAAAGAACATACATTCTCCCAGCTATTATTATTGAATAAAATTTTAAAAATACATATAAACAAATATATATGTAAGTTAATTAAAACAGTCCAAATATATTGATAAAATGAAGTTAAAGGCAATATTGTTTCAAACGTGATAAATACAAAGTAGAGCTTTAGTAATACACTTCATATAAAGATTAAACAACCTACACAAATTAACTCGCATTTCTGTAATAAACGCACATCATCGGGCCTGAAACAATAATTAAATTGATCGAAAGACAAGTTCGTACGATTTAATTATTATTGTTATATATATATATATATATATATATATATATATATATATATATATATATATATATATATATTGTATTGATTTCTCCTAGATGTTAATTAAAAATACTCCGGTATTCATACAATAGTGCTCAATAACAAGTTGACCTGTATTATAGTATAAATTATTTTATTTATACAAACATTATCGGCTACATATGTGCATACATGTTTCAGCTTCGAAAGACATCGCAGCTGAAACATGTATGTACATATATAACTAATAATGTTTGTATAAATAAAATAATTTATGCTATATATATAATAGAGAATGGTAGTTTGCTTGACGCATTGCTGGGAATAGTAGTAGTATGTTTGTAAAAGGCTGTGGGCAATGCAAATTCCGGGTAGGACGTAAGCTGGAAGGAACAAAAATAATAAATTAGATCGAATACGAAACGGGACTTACTATTTATTTTTCTTAACATCTTACATAAAAGCAAGGGTGGTGTTAGCTATTTGTGTGTTGTTCGGATGATTATTAAAAATCATTCATTTAATATTTCGAGAAAAGAAACTTCCCTTTGTCAAAAATAATAAACACCAGAGGAAAGTCCGTCTGTGCAGAGAATCTACCAAAATGTAACAAAATGGATACCAGAAGACAGAAGACGTAGACGTTTATATAGACAATATATATTTTTTCGATATATATTCCTTAATAAGACATCTCAAATTATTCAAATTGCAAGCTCGATGGAAATAAGGTAGCAACTTTCAGAGCACATAGAGTGATTGTTTATATTCCAATAACCAAAAAATTCAGTGTTTAAGCAAATCATTTATTTTGATGTTAATGTTTCTACAGCATAATCGCTTGTTGGCATCGCGAATAACAAATAAGCTTTTCTTATATAAGTAATTATTTAAATTCCCTACTTAAACCGTATTTTCGGATTTTATCTCACCCTTTTATTTTAATTAGAATGGTAATAATTATCCACCATTATTATAGCAGTATGATCAGGATTCTGTCATCCTATTGCCAGGGGTACAAATTGCGACTGTTATCTGCTTTCTGTTGTTTGTTTATTTGAGTTTTTTTCACAAATTCTGGGCTTGATGTGGCATTATATATATATATATATATATATATATATATATATATATATATATATATATATATAATGGTAATAATCCAGGTGAAAAATATCCACAGGGTGGTAATCCAGAGAATTTTAACCGGGTTTATAAAAAGTGCTCAATATCAAAATAGAGCTTTATATATGATAATTTTATTTACACAGACATGTACAAAATCTGCGACACTGGCATGTCGATGTTATCGATCAACAGTTACTATAAACTGAGATCTCATCAGGCAGAGTTCTCTCCAAATATGATCTGAGGTTAAGATCGGATTCTAACTCTGCCTGATGAGATCTCAGTTTATAGTAACTTTTGATCGATAACATCGACATGCCAGTGTCGCAGATTTTGTACATGTCTGTGTAAATAAAATTATCATATATATATATATATATATATATTTCATTGTGATCTTTAGGGAACAGCTAGTAGACGAGGTTAATGGCTGCATGTTACCCGTTGAAAAACAATGATAACACCATAAGCCATTTTGCCATCGCAAAGTTAAAATTAAAATAAATGATTTGATTATATAGTGAATTTCTGGGTCATTCGAATATGAAGAATCATACATATATATATATATATATATATATATATATATATATATATATATATATATATATATATATTAGACGTACATGTCACCTGTTGGATCGCAAACATAACCATATTTTATTCTACTTTAGAAAATTAATAAACTTTGACATGTCTGTTAATACATTCTTCTTGCCTCACTAAAATACTAAATGTCCTTACTATAATATTATTATTATATTATTAATATATAGAAATATTATTATTATTTATCATTCTTATAGAGATAAACATACTTATTACTTTGCCATCTAATTTACTTACATGTTTAGGTGTGTGTACAGACCTATGTATGTAAATTAGATGGCGAAGGGAAAAAAGAGTCACTCTTTCCATAAGTCCTGAAAAAAACATTAAAAATTATTAGATAGTGTATAAATAAACATACACTATGTTTGAGATAAATTTGACACGTTTTGGAAATGGAGGAAATACGTTTTCTCTTTGCCAATCATTGATATACTCTCAAAATCCAAAGTGCATCTATTTAAAGATCATTTTGCTGAGTACAGCGCACTGAAAAGAAACCGTCTTGACCGTCTACTACGGCCACCAAGAGGTACTTGAAGCTGAACCACGAGGCTTTCACGGTGTCGTTCGGGAGACGCTTCAACACCAGTTTGATCTAGGCAATACACTCGTTCTTGATTCTGCTAGCGGAACGGTTGATGTATTTATCAATTACGGCCCACAGGTAATAGTCCATGATATTGCAATCAGGCGAGTTGGGTGCAGGATATATATTTAAATAGTGGAATCGTGGAAATTCACAGACAGCAACTTCTGGATTTTCTAAGAAGTGTAACACAATACTGAGAGTTCTGTTTCCACACGTATAGCCTTCCGTAACCACATTCCCCTACCAGCGGTCGGGAACAGTAAAGAATATCTAAATCTAGCAATCTGAAATGAGTTTAAGACTATTTTCCAAGATGTGCAACGGAATGACGTGCGGGCTTGGTGATATCCTACTGCTTCCAGTAGTGGCTACTACGTCTTCTCAGCAACCCATCATGTCAACCCAATATGTTCACGTACTTGCATGACATTTTTCTTAATATTATCATCCCGAAGAAGTCTTACAAATAAAGACGAAACGTTGATGAACACATAAAAAAAACATCCTTTTTGGTTTTTCCTTTTTCATTAGCCATTACGTCGGATTACCTTCATCCTTCTATTCCCATATATATATGTGTGTGTGTGTTATTTTAAATTCACACAAAATTTAGGGTAGTAACTCGATACTGTATGCCCAACCAGACCTCAAAATATAAGATACTAATGTAGTAAATGTTTCGAATGTGCCTATTTCATAACATACATTCTCTTCATAATAACATTCAAGATACTTGCAAAAGGCCTTCATCAGTTCATATTTTTTACAACAAAAATCAAGCAATGAAGCGAAAATTGTTCATTTAGTTTATTTTTCCCTTTTTTCTTTTTTTTAAATGTTATTTTTTTTTAATTTATTACCCACTATTTTCGGAAACCATTACGAAGCCTTTATCATATCGTTTAAATATATGATGAATATCATTTTCATTATCAAGAGAATGTGTATTTTTAGATGGGTACAAACAATTGTTTGAATTAAAATGTTTTCTAAAACAAATTCGGAATATTTACTGAAATATATTCATATATGAGAGCAATAAGCTTGAAAAGCTAACGTCTGTATATGTTAAAAATGTAATATTTATTTAAAAATATTATTATAAACCACTTTAAGAAATTAAAGTCGAGCACTCTCGGTGATGTTAAAAATAGATTGTCAAAAAGCTCAAATGCAAAGTTCCGAATACGTTCGTCGAACATTCTCGACTAGTCTTTTATCTGTGTCCGCTATTAGGTATATATATAGATCTTAATTTCCCCTAATCACGTGACTGTTTCCGGTATCCGAGTAGATATGACGACTGCTTGAAGATGATAGACTGACTCTGTAAACCGGGTTTGCCCTTCCCGACCGTCTGAAATTGTTTTTTCCTCCACTGATAAGAGCAACATGCAAGAAACGCTAGCGTCAGTAAGTATTAATAATTTACATATATATATATATATATATATATATATATATATATATATATATATATATATGTTCAAATATTTTTTTATAACCCAACTTTTTCCAATAGCTCGATCGTGTAGGACTAGAGCTGTAATAAAATATTTAAATATTATAGAAACTGCATCAAATTTTTGGAACAAATTCTCACAATTCATCAGTTTTTATTTACATACGATCGTGTCGGACTACCACCAATATATATGTAATGTTTGAAACGTATGAAGCTAACGTAAATGAGAAAACTAAATGCTTTATACGTTTCGACCATTACTAATATATTGATGGGATGCTGAAACAATTGTATGCAAATAAAAAACTGATTTTTTAATTTAATTTGTGAAAATCTGTTCCTCACAGTGGATGAGGTTTCTATAATATATATATATATATATATATATATATATATATATATATATATATATATATATATATATATCACATTATCCCTGGCCCGTTGGGTTACAACAACTACCACTATCATCACGTTCTGATTTAATTTGAAAGTTCATAAACTGTGACATCTGTTAAGGAGAGTTTTACTTCCTTACTAGACACACTCCTCGAATGTCTTCGGTCTCTCTGTAAAAGGGGTCGCTAGGAAACCTGACATGAGGATAGTTCACCCTCCAAGGAAACCCTGACCAAATATTCAAAATAACGTAGTACTCGAAGTACAATGAAGATCTCTTCGGTTTAGCTACACGATTATACGAGGAATGGTGCGCCTTCTCTTAGTGGTATTACTTCAAGTAACAGCACTTAACTGGATACTCCACCAGACAATATGAATTATCGTCCTGGAATCCGGTAAGACCAAGAGACCGCAAGAAAGATATACTATAACATATTCAACTGGTAAATTCAGGAGAGGAAATTTAATGTTCTTAACTTCTTTAAAAAGTCACTGCTTGAGAGGTAAAAGAGAACTTTAATAGAACACTCAAATATCTATGTATCTCATATAGAGATCAAGTGTTAGCCCCAGGAAGGGGCACATTGGTTTCTGAGAATTTCGACTGAAGTAAAATGAAGCAGAATTAAGTCATTCTCCTTGAATAACTAAAAATAATATGTCAATTTCTTTTTCTCAGAAAATATAGAATACAAACAGACTTATTATTTTGCCATCTAAGGGACACACATTATTTCGGTGTGTACGAAAACATGATATGAATTAGAATTCAAAGTCAAGAAATCAATACACAACGCTAAAAAAATGAGTCTCTCTTTCTGAAAATTTAGTAGAATATATATGACATAACTGATACTTTGTAATCATTTTCCAAAAATCAACTCTCAACAATATTTCTTCATATTTACACGTGTTTCAGAAAATGTTTGTTATTACTACTGCACGAGGATACAACGAATTTATTAATTTCATCTGCACATATTCTTTATTAATTGAAATTACGTTAATTCCTAGTGCAAATATTCGCAATCAGTACAAAAAACGAAACAAAGTCTAAATGGACGCATCTGATACAACATTCTATATATAATTACCTGGCACACGCTAGGAAGTAAGTGTAGTATCTGTTCCGATGGATACTGCACCCTATAGACGGATATCGTCTTGTCCTTCGGGGCTTGATTCCACCTGTCTGTGGGTTTGTCCTGTGCAGTTCTAGGAGGTCCATCCTCCAAGGCTTCGCCTCCCCTCTTTGGGGAGGAGTAAGTTTATTGCTTACTGCTTGAGGCGCCCCTACCGGGGAATGCCGACGGGGCTGCCCAGGCAATTTTTAAATGGCCAGAGTGCTCACCTCTCGAGCGCTGACTTTTAACCCCACTTACTCGACCCAAGCTGTGGTCACATCTTACTTGTGGGAGTAAGATAAAACTGGCCTTGTGCCTAACTCCTGCAGAGGAGTAAATAAATATATAATGACAGAACAAACAAGCTCGCTTAATATTATATCAAAAATGCTTTTCACGAAAGGATCGATTTTAAAAGCTACAACTTGTTTCAAAACAGTTTGTAATACATATTTTCTAATAAACGAAGCTTAATTTCCAAAGAAAAACCAATAATCTAATAGTAAATTGTGTTCATATTTCAAATATAGGATGACCCAAAAATATCTTATAATAGTTCCAACGATATATCTATCTATCTCTGAGGCTTTATAAAAACGTTTTCCATGATTCAACACCTACATTTGACACTTGTAATTTTTATTTATGAATCTCGGATGGTGACAGGGAGATAAAACTTACAGTTTTGTATTTTTTAATTTAATTTTAATCAAATATATGGTGCCACCGAATCTATTGAGTTCATAAGATGGTGTCCTATTTTCTGTAATCTTCTAGAGATCTAGCAATAGTTTAACTTATTCAACTGTAACTCTTTTATATATATGTTTATTTATGGATATATTAGTGAAATGTTAAGCTGAATTATTTCGATACTTGATTATTGGGGAAATGGTAGTTTAATCAGTACCATTGGTGAGCCATGAATATTATAACTGTCCTGTTTTTAAATCTCCGAAACAGTTACATGGTTAACAGCTGATGATCCCCGTGTTAATATTAGACGCTTAAGGTCTCCTGTTTTTGTTTCACTCTTAGATACTTAACACCCCCCCATTTTGTTGCTTTTATTTACTTATTTTTTATTTATTAATTGTCCAACGAATGTTAAGTCGGCAATATCTTGGATTTAGTTAGTTTCTCTGGGAATTTAAACTGCATTTTACTTTTATTTTTATTTATTTTTTTGTTTAAAATGACTCACAGCTTCTTTAGACTATATATATATATATATATATATATATATATATATATATATATATATATATATATATATATATATATATATAAAAGTTTTGATCTAAAAAAAACAAAAAAAAGAATGACATATTTCGTATCAGCACTTAACTGGGGGTGTTTATTCTGGTTTTTGCTATATTCTTATACGGATCAGGTAAGGAACGCCTCTACTTTTTATACAAAATTTGAACACTAGGTATTGGAAACCAATGAAGAACTATCCTTTAAATTTCAATTACATCTGAGTATTTTACAAGATTGTGAGAGGACATAAAACAGGTAAGACCTCACCAAAAAAATTCAAATCTATCCGATTTTCATTAAATTAAAACAATAGAAATAAAACACAAGTTAAGCAAGTTTTAAAAAATAACAATTCTTTTCTAAAATTTCTGAGACATACTAAAAGGATGAGGTGCGTAAGCCACCAATTTACCCCTCCCCCCTTAGAAAATTAAAATATTTCCGATTTTTATGAAATGGCTGCATAAAAGCAGGAAACAATTTAAACAACTATGTATTGATTCATACACTATTGAATTTAGGTAAAAATTTTGGTTGAAATCATATTATTTATTTATTTCTAAGATGTCGAAACAGTTAACATATTACATATGAATCAAGAACAGTCGTAAGGAGGGTGTGTTCCAAAATATATATATAATTTTATTTATTTATTTAAATATTTTTCACGATAGTAATAACTGAATATATTCAATTAATTTGAACGAAAAAGTATTGACTTAACTACTTACAGGAATCATTATTTCCTTAATTAGAGTTCTCCACTTATAAGGGAGCTGAAATATATATATATATATATATATATATAAGTTAACCATCCACAGGAACGTGTTCTGCCGTCTCTACGACTTATCAGTGTTGCTAGAACTAGCGATGTTCTAGACCGGACGTAAGTCACTGGTGGCCCGGTTTCGAATCTCCCTATTTTTATCCACACTAATGTGTCGTAGAAACGACGAAACGAATGTTTGTGGATAACTATATATATATATATATATATATATATATATATATATATATATATATCCAAACGAACACAATTCGTCAATCTGGTAATAAATAGTGGAGCAATGAGTTTAGTTGTGCCATTTTTTTGGTACAAGAGCATTTGTTAAAACAGTTGTTCCTGTCCTTGACTTAATCGCTTGAATAAGAAGTCTATTTGTCGTATTATAAGAAGGAGAGAAGACGAAAAAAAAGAAAGAAAACCCCTTGCTCAGCAGATTCTTTAGAGGGACGTTGCTATTAATGAGGCAACTCTTCATTAAACAATAGCACACCCAGATGATTTGGGTTGGGGTTTTTATATTTAGCGAACGACACTCTTTTACTTGACATACATTTATCAATCTTGTTTTAAAAATGGCCTCCTGATTTTAATGCTCGCATAAGATCTATATTTTAAGATCTGTTACTTGACATACATTTATCAATCTTGTTTTAAAAATGGTCGTGTAAAACGACGTACTCCTGATTTTAATGCTCGCATAAGATCTATATTGTGAGTTAGAATTATATCGCCTATATATGTGCGTGTTTGTTACCTATAGACTTCAAAGCTTCATAACTAAATTTGGGTAAATTTGGCATGAAGCGTCAGTAAAATATCACGTGTATTATAGAGTGATTAAAAATCTAAAACTACTTCTGCTTCTTCTAGTAGTACTGCTAATGCTAAAGATTGTTGGCCAGTTTTAGGCTCCAAAATTATTAGTGCATAATTGCATCGAATTTGTTATATAGAACCCTTGCGATGCTGAGTGTGTCATAGGATATCACATTTATTCTACTACGACTACTACTAGTTGTAGTAGTAATACCAAAAAAGTGCGATGGCACAAACATCGGTTGGTCCTAGACAAATGTTTATGAAGTGTTTAGGAGGTGAAGAGACATATGAGAGAGCACTATCCAGCCCTCCTCTGGAAGGGCACTGAGAGTACGGAATCATAAAGAGGCTTATTGTCACTCGAATTACAGAACAAAAAAAATGGCCGTAATCAATGAGAACTACATGGTAAATAGCCGGTGCGAGAACGCAAAGTCATTTTGCACACTAATCGAAATAAGCATAACATACTGGTAATCTGGGGAGATTAGTATCACTCTAATTCCAGGGGACAACACTGGTTTTTGCCAGCGTGAAAACTTATAGTGAGTAAGGAATAATAATAATAATAATAATAATAATAATAATAATAATAATATAGAACAAACATTACACGAATCCAAGAGAACTAAAACTACCAGAAATCCAATTGTCTGACAGTCCCCACCCCCTTAAAACACACACACACACATAGTTGTACCAGCATCGACTAGTACCACACAAAATAGCCGTGAAGAATCAAGGGGGATAGATAAACAGAGGCGGAAAGCGTCATCCACATTACCACTAGAAGGGAACGGAGAGTACTCGAATCTGGGGGAGGTTTATTGCCACTAAAACTCAAATGAGAGCCAAGAGTATTTATCTGCGAGAAGTTAATGGTAAACGGATGTTGCAATATGTCAAAATTATTTCTGACGATTATCAAAAGAATCGGAACGTGCTGGAAACCTGGGGAGACTTGTCACTCAGACACGAAAGAGACATATCAGTAGGAATGAACGAACGAAGAACCGCATTAATGCAAAAGACAGCGAGAAAAGAACCATTCAAATCAACTACAGGCATGTGACCTGTCTACCGACTATACTGAAAATGTTTACGGCAAAACTGAGTCAACATATCTTTAACTCCTATTATAACCGTGTACACGTTTTCCATGAACAGTAAAAAAAACTGTCAGAAAGTGAAAAGAGGGATATACAGGGTGATTCATAAGTCACTTAGCTATTTATTTTTGAAATTCTAAAGTTAAAAAATACGGTAATACAAAACCGAAAGTTTATTCAACAAATTCATTTATGGGAGTTTAAAATTACAGCAAATTCTCAAACTTCCCACCTTCGTTCTGCATGCATAGCTCCATTCTGTTTTGCAAGGAATTTACGACTCTTTGTAGCATAGTTGAATGATTATGAAATAAATATATATAGAAACAAATATATAAACGAACAAATTTAAAATAACAAATAGCAGTAATTAGAGTGTAAGATAACAATTATCAAAAGTTCATAGTATGTTTGTGCTTCATATGGTAATCATTTTAAATAGCTAAGTGAAGTGACTTATGAATCACCCTGTATAACCCGTTATAAACTAACCAAAATGTCCCGAAGCAGGTAAAAAAGCAGAAAGAGAACATAGCCATGGCATGCATCGATCACAGAAATTAAACGACACCATCCACCAGAAATGAATAACTAAATACTTATCTTACAAAATTATAACATTTATGGAAAAATCAATAAAAACAGGGAGATAAGAAGTGACAGACGGAGAACAACACCTGACGCAGATAAGAATACAGAGAAGAATTTTCCAGGAAGACTCTCTATCACCATTACATTTTATCATAGCCATCATATTGCTCAACAACATACTCTGGAGATGCAGTGCCGAATATAAATTCACAGACACTAAAGAAAATATAAACCACCTCGTTTATATAGATGTTCTGACAACATTTGAAAAAACACAGAAATGGATTATGAAATCTAATATATAACAAGGTAATCTTCAGCCAGACTGAAATGGAATACAGAATTGAAAAGTGTGCACTACTAGATAAGAGTAAGGGAATATACGGTGCAGCCGATAGCATAGAATCGCCAACCAAGGAGCGTGATACCTATATGTATTTGAAAGTTCTGGAAGCGGACTCCATCTAATAAACAGAAATGAAAATAATATTAGAAGACAATACTCAAGAAGATCAAGAAAACTGTTTGAAACTAAATTATATAGCAGAAATATAATAAAAGGTTATAAATAGCTAGGCAGTATCGTTAGTAAGATACTCTTGACACTTCACAGACTGGACAAAAGAACTCTAACACCTGCACCAACGAACTAGGAAACTAATGATCATGGGCAATACACTACACTCGATGGATAATAGTGGCCGATTCTATTCAAAATGAAGAGAGAGAGGTTAGGAATGGTAAGTAGAGCAAACTATGTAGATTACACGATGAAAATGGTAGAAAAATACATAAGCCACAGTACAGAAAAGTGGATTACCGCTGAAATAAATGTTCACTGAAAATGAACAATATAAAGAAGAGTGAAACTGTAAACAAAAAGCCGAAAGAAATAAAATGGAATATTCATAATACTGACTAAAGAAAAGGCGCGCGAAAACACATTGGTACGTCTGAGAAAAGAACACTTAAACATAGAAACCGAATTGCTACTGAGTGTCACACACAACAAAGCTATAAGAACGAACTATGTAAAAGCTACGTTAGACAAACCTCATGAAACAATAAATATAGACTATGTGGACACAGAGATGAAACGGTAACTCAGAAAATCAGTGAGTGAAGTAAATAAGGAAATACAAAAAACAGATACGACTGCGTGAGGAAAGAAAGTTCACTGTAAAATATGCAGACGTCAGCACTTTGAACATGACGACAAATGGAACAGACACTAACTGGGGCCATTACTTGAGAATGTAAATCATACAATTTGAGTACAAACTCCTCCCAGTAAGCGCGATAATAACAAGATGAATAAAAAAAAACATGACAAATCTTAGATTTCGCCATTCTAGCAGTTCACAAGGTGAAAATCAAGAGACAAGAAAAATAATAATAAAGCATACTGAGAGAAATCAAAGTAATATTGGCAAAATGAAACGCACGACGCTGATAAAACAGCTAAGGAAAATGCTCAAGTGCGGAGACCACCCCACATAACCATCTAACAGTGATCAACCACAGGTAAGCTAAAATAGAAAAAGAATAAAAAATAGGGAAAGAACATCAAAAGGAATTGTGGTGTCCTAGGCGGGTTAAACAGACTTCCTCCGAATTAGGAAGCTTCCCAGTCCCCCACTTGTATATGTATCTCACTTACGTGAGATTATTTTAACGACGTTAGTTTTAGCATTTTTTTCTTTTCAGGATGGTGTCGCCGTCCTCACACATCGAGTGGCTTGTATTTTTAAATGGTCACCCATCTGGTACTGAGCAGGCGTAGCATAGCTTAACTTCGGAGATCTAACAAGAACCGATGTGTTAACATGATTATACCATGTCTAGGGAATCGAAGGTTTCTAGAAATCCGATAATATGCGTCACACTCTAAATGGTGGAACCGGCATGGGTGATATTCCATAAAATGGTCGTGAAGCGTCAAAGAAGATGAAAATAAAGAGAATAGAAAACACAATTCCGACCCTCACTGTAAGGACGCGGGGAATATTGGAATGTAGAGGAGAATGATAGCTACTCATTTTTTTTAGAAAGCCAACGGTCGTTATCAGCGAGCTATTTGCCAAAAAATAATGATAATTGCGAAAGCTAATGAGCACAACCAGAATCTTCAGCCAGGATATTAAAATCAATTTCCAAATGAAAAAGTCTAATGGAAAGGTGTGCACTGCTAGTGATGAAAAGAGGAATGTTCGAGGCAGCGGAAGTCATAGAACTACCTAACCCTGAGGAGATGAGAGCACTTAACGATAATGATATACAAAAATATTTGGAAGTTGCCATCAAATCAAGAGAAATGAAAGAGAAGTCTGGAAAATAATATCAGAAGAGAACAAAATAAAACCCATAGAAAATAGGTTATTTCGTAGAAACCTGATAAAAAGAAATAAACACCTGAGCAGTATCTCTAAGATCTGAACGATTCATGGGCTTGACAAAAGAAGAACTCAATCACCTGGACCACAGAACTTGGAAATGAATGATTATGCAGAATGCACAAAACCCAAAGGATAATTATGACCGACTCTACGCAAAAAAAGAAGTAGGAAGAAGACTGGTAAGTATAGAAGACTGTGGATGACACAAAATAAGAACTGCAATAATATATTATCCAGTACACAGAAAGGCTGATCATTGCAGCCAAATGCACCGAAAAAAGAAATAATACAAAGAGCATGTAAACTGAAAACAAAAAGACGAGAAACGAGAAATGGGAGGAAAAGCAGCTACATAGACAAATAATGAGACTGATGAGAGAAGAGACACAGGGAAAAACCTAAACATCGCTATGAAATGGTCAGCTGAACATAGAAACGGAATCGCTACTGACAGCCGGACAGAACAATGCGATCAGAACGACCTATATAAAAACTAATATAAACAAAACCCTGGAAAACAGTAAATGTAGACTATGAGTACAAAAAGACGAAACGATAAATAACATTATTGGACGCAGCAAACTAACACAAAAATAATACATAATTCAGACACGACTGCGTGTGAAAGGCAGTCCACTGGGAACAATGCAACAGCGTGGACTTTGAACATGCAGACAAATGGTACACACATTAACCAGAGACTGTATTGGAAAATAAAAACAACAAAAGTTTATATGACATGGAGGCACACTAGACAAACTAATCCAACCAATGACATCGGACATGGTAATAGTCAGCAAGAAGGAAAACAACTGCCAACTGCAGTTCAATCAATTCACATGGTGAATATCAAAGAGGACGAAAAACGAAGCAAATACATGGATTTTGCCAGAAGAACTGAAAGGAATATAGACTATGAGAAAATCACTATAATACCAACAGTTGTAGGAGCACTAGGTACAGTAAAACACTAAAGATAGATTATTAGAAATTGAGATGAAAGGAAAGATTCAGACCGTCCGATCGCCAGACATGAACTGCAATATAACAATTCATTGAAAATTAAATAGTATCGCTAACGTAAAAAACTTAGACTTTACCCATTTCACAATGAATTGTTCCGAAATCGAATTCTGTTGTTTCGTCGACTTAATTTGACTGTTGTTGTGAAAGTGCCGAACCCTACAGGACTGTGAAAAGCTGAGCTTGTGTCATAGTTTACGAGTTATAATCCTCGGATTTTCCTCTATGGCTTTCGGACTGCGTACAATAAACTACGGATTAGGCATAATTAAGCATATTTGATCGTTCAGGTTTTATAATCCGAATCACATTTATGAACCGTCTGATTCTTATATATTTGCTAGTATTAATACATATATATTTCTGCACACGTGTTTGTGTGCATAGATTACTGACTTCTCGGCTCAGAGCTCCTGTGAATCTAAACGTGCCAATGGCACATGTTTGGAATCGGTGTAACCAAGCACAATTGATTTTCCTTGCTACTTTGGTCGACTGGCCCGCGGATTAAATTTGGACAAGCTAATAACATCTGTTTTATTATCACGCATGAGGTTGTCCGGGTTATATTTCTACATTTTGTGTATATGAAAGATAAATACGCAGTTAATCATTTTGAAATCAACGGGAAAGAAATGCAATTTTTTATATCTCGAAATTTTACACGGTCGGGATAGACAGCACTAGTTCGGATTTCATTTACCGTTAGAAGCGTTAAAAAGTTAACAGACGTGAAAGCGGCTGCTGATTTTACTGTACTTTGTTGAAAACGATGAAGAGAAAAAATATTCTTCATCCTTTTTTTCCTCCTTGTCCTACTACTTCTTCTTCTTTGTGTTGAGATGTGAGATTGGCGTAGTTGATGCCGCTAAAAATGATGGGGTCGCCTATTTCGCGTTCAAATGCTATCGGATCTATTACATTCTTTCTCGCACTAGTACCGCCATGAAAGGTATGGACCGACAATTCCCCGAAGAGGTATAGATGAAATGGCAGCCTCCGTTTAATTAATCGCATACAATAAACCGTTTTTAATAGGCGTTGTCTTTTGTCACTTGATAATTAAGAAGAGTTAATTTACACTAACACATCTAATAATTCTAAAAATGTTTTCCTAACCAGAGACGAAATCCTGTCTTATTTTTTTTTTTACTTTGATTCACTCCAAACAAAATATATTGTCACTGAGACGTAAGGGCTACTAAGAATTAGGTACCCGGTTTATAGAGGGCACTAAAAATGAAGAGTTGTGTAGCAAGATATTTGTTAACATTACATTTAAATTTCTGCATATTTGTACAGTCAGGAAAACAGGGAACAACGAGGCAATTCCATTGAATAGTAGTACTAGGAATTACACTATCAGAGTAGAAAGCTCTACGGCATCTAGGAAGCTCAACAGTGAAGGGGTGGGATTTAGCTGATTGTCGGGTTGTTCGTGTATATTTACGTCGAGGGGACACCAGAGAAGCACGTTTGTCGGAGCACATTCCATTGAAGTACTTGTAAAACAAGCATAGGGATTCAACATTGCGGCGATGGGAAAGGGGCTGGAACTTGGTGGACAGTACGGGACCAATTAAATTAGAGACTCCATCTTGGACCCTGTTCTAGAGGGAGAGATCAGTGGTTGGTGCATCAGCCCAGTTGTGACAACAATACTCTATGCATGGACGGATCGGAGTAGTCTGAAATAAACAAAGAAATTAGGAGGTTAATGGGATTCAAAGTTTAGAACAATTTTTATATTAAACTATAAAAATACGCGTGCTAGGACGGGTAAGATTAATTCCCGAACAGAAAAGTTTTGCAACACATTTATGTTCCTCTACGAAAATTAAAATTAAGATATAATGCTACAAAACCTTATGTCTAGTATACTTATTCCACATTTAATCAAAATCCATTACATGATTTTGATTCAACAAAATGTTTAGCATGTAAGTCTAAAGCTTAAGGGGTCTTGAGAAGAAATCGGAATTTAGGTAATCTTGCTTAACTGATGTCTAATGACTATGGATACAATTCAATGCAAATCTGAAATATTTGAATTTTCAACTGGAAGTTTGTTACCATATTATGTTATAATTTCACAAAAATCGGAGGTATCTGAATTTTCACGAAGAGCTTTCTACTACGCTTTGCATGATTTTAATAACACTAAATATACCACGTTTCGCAAAAAAACTAAATTAGACTAAATATAGTCCACATTATAAACCCTTAGATTATCAACTGCGTTCCAAAATACATAATGATTCGTAAATTAGTTTATGAGTGAATCATGTACATATAAATATATAAACATTATATACTTAGTATAAATACAGATTTCTATCCCATTAACCTCTTTATTTCTTTGAAAAAAAAAGGGTACTTCTATAGAGTTATATAAACAATTATAATTCCCATATAATAGAGAAAGGCATCGATTGTAGATGCTAATAGTAAAAACGAAAAAACGACAAAGTGTTTAAGTAACGCCTAAGAAAAACAGGTCGATGAAGAGGAGAATTAAATATTTTCGGCTATATATTTAGCTTCAGGTGCTCGGAACACACAAGTTTAACAGAAACATACCACTAAAAATACGAGGCCAGTTTGAAGCTTTAATGAAAATTCTGATTTTAAAAACTACTGTCAAGTCATTGTATGTTTTATAAAAAAGACTTTTACCTATTTCTAAATTTAGTCGTACTCGTAACTGAAAGAAAGAATAGTATCGTTCGGTTAAAGCACAGTACAGTTAACAGCCAATAACTCGTAAACAAAACAAATAAAACAACAAACATTTATAGAAAACGCCGTAGTATTAAATTCTCTACCGGCCCGTATACTTATAAGGTGTCGAAACTGCTTGTAAGACTTTTTTATATTAGAATTTTATTGCGATGTTCGTGTTTCTAGCGAACACACGAGAAACAACATGGTGGTCAGCATTATCCCTTAACTTCCCTAAACGGGGGAGATTTTAGTGTTGTTTTATGAAGGGTTTTGTTTAGGGGAGACGGCTAATTGTTTTACTATCTTTTCAGCATGGATCTGACCGTAGATAAGACATCAGCTCGGTCGCCGTGTGTTGATAGGTCACACGAACATCGAAAACAAATTTAAAATTAAAAATCTTACAGTTTCCAAACGATAAAATAACGTTCTGTAAAGAGTTTAATTCAGCGTTAGTTATCAATTATTTTTTGTTTTTATTTTTGGTTTAGAAGTTTTCAATTGTTTACTAGTGTGGACTTTTACCCATTCGTTCTTTCCCTACCAATTTTCAAGAGAGAGTTAAATGTAAAGTAAAGGGCAAGTTTAATTGTGACCAACTTTCTAACGGAGATAACCAGTTATGAAAATGCGGTGTCCGCCGGTAACAGATTGATAAATATTATTCTCTTGTGACGGCAGCAGTGGACATTTCTTAATTGTTTTGCCTTGTTTAATTGCGTTCCTACGTAAGTTTCGGCGTATTTACGTAATAATCTTCCAGAAATAGTCTTATTATCGCCATTAGTACGCTCTTGGGGAAATATACTCATTATGTACGTCATCATTAATTGAATTAACTGAGATTTTAATTTTTCGTCTTTATTATTAAACTACTTTATCGGAAACAGACGAAATATGCCGTTTTTGTAATATATAATAATTATCAGAAACGAAAGGAATATGCCAATTTTGTAATATATAATAATTATCAGAAACGAACGGAATATGCTATTTTTGTAATATATAATAATTATAAGAAACGAACGGAATATGCTATTTTTGTAATATATAATAATTATCGGAAACGAACGGAATATGCTATTTTTGTAATATATAATAATTATCAGAAACAAACGAAATATAACATTTTTGTAATATATAATAATTATCAGAAACGAACGGAATATGCTATTTTTATAATATATAATAATTATCAGAAACGAACGGAATATGCTATTTTTGTAATATATAATAATGATCAGAAACGAACGGAATATGCTATTTTTATAATATGTAATAATTATCAGAAACGAAGGGAATATTCCAATTTTGTAATATATAATAATTATCAGAAACGAACGGAATATGCTATTTTTGTAATATATAATAATTATCAGAAACGAACGAAATATAACATTTTTGTAATATATAATAATTATCAGAAACGAACGGAATATGCTATTTTTATAATATATAATAATTATCAGAAACGAACGGAATATGCTATTTTTGTAATATATAATAATTATCAGAAACGAACGGAATATGCTATTTTTATAATATGTAATAATTATCAGAAACGAAGGGAATATTCCAATTTTGTAATATATAATAATTATTGGAAACGAACGGAATATGCTATTTTTGTAATATATAATAATTATAAGAAACGAACGAAATATAACATTTTTGTAATATATAATAATTATCAGAAACGAACGGAATATGCTATTTTTGTAATATATAATAATTATCAGAAACGAACGAAATATCACATTTTTGTAATATATAATAATTATCAGAAACGAACGGAATATGCTATTTTTGTAATATATAATAATTATAAGAAACGAACGAAATATAACATTTTTGTAATATATAATAATTATCAGAAACGAACGGAATATGCTATTTTTGTAATATATAATAATTATAAGAAACGAACGAAATATAACATTTTTGTAATATATAATAATTATCAGAAACGAACGGAATATGCTATTTTTGTAATATATAATAATTATAAGAAACGAACGAAATATAACATTTTTGTAATATATAATAATTATCAGAAACGAACGGAATATGCTATTTTTGTAATATATAATAATTATCAGAAACGAAGGGAATATTCCAATTTTGTAATATATAATAATTATCAGAAACGAACGGAATATGCTATTTTTGTAATATATAATAATTATCAGAAACGAACTGAACATTTTTGTAATATATAATAATAATTAGAAAAACGAAAAAAAGACAGTTAAATTAAAAAAAAGAGTTTAAGTAACGGCTAAAATAAATATAGAATGAAAAGGAAAACAGAACGAGCAAACTTTTACCGTCGCTGAAATTCAGTCCAGACGAAAACAGAAAGAGGAACACCATCATTTTTGTGCTACGATCTATATATCTATCCTTGTTATTTTATAGAATATTTGAATCGAAGCTATTCTTTCATATCTTTCATCGTCTTCACGGTTTTACTTAGGTTGATTTCACAAAACATTGACGAAGACCACAGTTTGGCCACAGTTGGTTCCGATTATGCCAATTTCGGTTACTATACACACGGTTGTTTCTGACTCAATACTCCAGAAACAGACAGACAGATATTTCATCTTATTTGTTTAGATGAAGCAGATAATCAAATAATGGATGACGTCACATTATATGCGATCGCTAATGCCGTGTTAAAAATTCCATCTGATCAATAATGTTGGGAAAAGTGTGTATCTATAATTCTCTACAACCTATAGATAAAAGAACAACTTGTGTTGAAATAACTGTATACAAGTGACTATTTTGAATATGTATCGTATTTTGGTATTACATGATCCCAAAATAATTCATATACCGATATTTTTTATTACGAATTAGTCACCACTTATTAAGACTAAAAACAGTCGAGGATAACGGCTAATAGGATTGGTTGATTGACAGTTTAATGATGAATACTATTATAGGATTAAAAATCTCCACATACAACCCCCTTAAAACATCAGCGGACTCAAGAAACCGCAATTATTGTTCCTTTGTCAGAAATATAGCTCATTGAATGTGAGAACAAAAGGACACAACAGGTTGATAGACGAGAGTTCTAATCGCCATGTCGTACAACAGAAAGAATATTTGAAACCCCTGTCCATAGAATAATATAGCGATTCAGATGAAAACGGTAATGTGAACACTGGTCGGGAAATAGTTCTTCGACAATCAATCCGACACATACTCGGCAATTGCAGTGGTATTTTATCTGTAAAGTTGTGATATTAGTTCTTGATAGTCCTAGGAGGTCCACTCTCCCAGGTATTGCTTTATTTCTTTGAAAATGAGTTAGTTAATTGCTAACTGCTTACAGCGCCCTCACTGTGGAATGCTGAGAGAGGCTGCCTAGATAATTTTTAAGTGGCCGAAGTGCCTTACATCTGAGGCGCTGGCTTGTTCTCCCCACCTCTTGGACTTCTGCCACACTATACTCAGTAGGAAGGATTTAAATACCGAAAACATATTTGAAAACTCTGCCCATAAAAGAATATAGCGGTTCAGGTGAAAAAGGTTATGCGAACGCCGGTCGAGAAATGGTTCTTCGAACTTTTACCATTTTGGTAAGCAACCTTGCGGGAACCAGTGCGAACCGGTTGCATTCCATCCGTGCATCATTCCATAAAGACATATTTCGTGTTCATTATGAAGATGCGATAAGGACGCTATCTCGCCATAAATCAGACATACCTTTACTGACTTATGGCAACCGATGATATAAAGAGAACATATCTACATGTTCATAGCGTGTTTCTCTAATTCAACCATCTCCCACCCATCTCTGCCTACCCCGCTCTCTCTCCCCTCTCCTCTCTATATAAGTGCCTTTTTTATATGCGTTCTCGTATATGTATGAGGCTTTCTTCATCGGTCGGTCGGTCGGTCGGTCTCTTACGCCTCAGTATAAAACAGAATTACCATCGTTGAACGCGAATATTAAACGAAAACATTTTATTTTTTTGCGTCCGAACATGTTTCTAAGATGCTCTGTCGGTCCGTTGTCTTTCACGCTCAAATTTGAAATAGCACGGAGGAGTTCATCTAATTTTCAATGCATTCATACATCTCTGATAGAAGTTCTATTAATCAGTCGAACCTTTACGCTTAAGGTTAAAATATAATTTTCGTTCATCTGTCACATACATAAAGTCGAAAATATAATTTTCATAGGTTTTTAACGCTTATTTTTGAAATAGCATTCTATATCTGTGCCGATGTAGTTTAGAATAGAATTTGTCTTGTTCTGTCACGATAGAGTCTGAAATATCATTTTTCCGGGTATGTCACAATTAAGTTTTTAATAGCGTTGTTGTTGGTTTCTGACGATATAGTGTAAAATAGTATTTTTCTTAGTCTGTCACGATTTGGTTTGAAATAACATGTTTCTTGGTCTGTCACGATTTAGTTCGAAATAGCATTTTTCTTGGTCTGTCATAGTTTACTTTGAAATAGCGTGTGTCTGTGTCTGTCACGATTTAAGTTAAAATCGCATTTTTCTTGGTCTATCACGATTTAGTTTGAAATAGCATTTTGCTTCGTATGTCACAATGTAGTTTTAAATAGTGTTTTTGTTCGTTTGTCACAGTTTTGTGTAAAATGGTATTTTTGTTAGTCTGTGACGATTAAGTATGAAATGCCATTTTGTTGGCTTGTAAAGATCAAGATTGATATCCGTTTTTATTTAACTGTCACAATTAAGTGTGTAATGTCGATTCCTCTGAAATAGCATTTTTCTTTGTCTACCACGATTTAGTTTCAAATAGCATTTTTCTTGGTTGGTCACGATTTAGTTTGAAATAGCATTTTTCATTAATCTGTCCCGATTTAGTTTAGAATAGCATGTTTCTTGGTCTGTCACGATTTAATTTAAAATAGCATTTTTCTAGGTGTGTCACGATAAAGTCTGAAATAGCATTTTGCCTGGTATGTTAAGATTTAGTTTTAAATAGCATTTTTCTTTGTCTGACAGGAGTAAGTTTGTAATAATATTTTTCTTGGTCTGTCCCTATTTAGTTTGAAATAGCATTTATTGGTCTATCAGAGTTTAGTTTAAAATAGTATTGTTCTTAGTTTGTCACGATTTAATATCATTTTTATTGGTCTGCAACGGTTTACTTTAAAATAAAATTTTCTTTGGTCTGTCATGATTAAGTCTTAAATGGCATTTTTCTTGGTCTGTCATGATTAAGTCTTAAATAGGATTTTCTTGGTTTGTCACGATTTAGTTTAAAATAACATTTCTCTTGGTGTGTCACGATTAAGTTTGAAACAGCGTTTCTCTTGGTGTGTCGCGATTAAGTTTGAAATAGCATAGCTCTTGGTGTGTCACGATTTAGTTTAAAATAGCATTTCTCTTGGTGTGTCACGATTAAGTTTGAAACAGCGTTTCTCTTGGTGTGTCGCGATTAAGTTTGAAATAGCATAACTCTTGGTGTGTCACGATTTAGTTTAAAATAGCATTTCTCTTGGTGTGTCACGATTAAATTTGAAATAGCGTTGTACGTGCAGCTAACGTTTTAAATATCAGTTGTATTAGTCTTTCACGCTTACGGGGAAATAGCATATTTGTTGATGTGTAAGCATTCATTTGAAATAGCCTTTTTTATTGGTTTGTGACGATTAAGTTTGGATTTTCATCGCAAAACGCGCAGATCAAATGGACGCATCTTACGATCTTACCCATCATACGCACGCCCTTTTCTATATTCATATTCATATTCACGTAAATGCATTTTCGGAGAAACATTCTAATAATATATCTACCGTGTCGTGTTTTGGCGACTGGCTGATAAAGAAGAATGTGCCAGGGTCCAAAAAAAGATATCAGAGAAATGATAACCCAATTTATAACATTCCTAAACACCGAGTCTAAGAGGTCAGCTGATCTGAGCTATCACTATTTTGGTGCCAAACTGACGGTACCAAATATATTTCTCATATTGCATTGATGTTAAATTAATTTTCTTTATTTGAACGTTACATGTCTTAATTATTTTTTTAACACCAAGAAAAACGTATGTTTTGTGACTTTATTTTAAGACAAATTGAATTAAATATCCACTCATAATATAAGGTGCATTTTCTCTGCGCGCGTGCGTGCGTACGTGCGTGCGTGTGTGTCACAAGAAATTGAAAATATTGCATTAATAGTAAATAATAAATTCCCAACAAATAAAGTAGATGCAATAACTGGAAATTGAAACCGAAACATTGACAGCTAGAGAGATGTACTCATAAATAGATCTTACAATATTACCTTAACAAAATAATTATAGTTTTCACGTGACTTCATAGATTTATGATTTACGTAATGTTTCAAAACAGGAATTAAAACATAAGCGATGATAAAATAATAAATGAATTGTTAAACATTATCAATAGCGTTGGACATTCTTTTAATAGTCTCAGATAATTTATTTTGCTTTAGTTACGTATTTGGGGCGCTAAACACTATCTATTATATAACGGACAATTATCTGTTTGTTTGTATGTTTACAAAAGGTGCTCGAGATACTCGACAGATATCCGTACAGTTACCGTTTTCTGAATCGCCCATAATAAGAACCGACCCTTAAAGTGTTACAGAGGTCCTTAAATTTGTTCGTCTTTTGGCAAATCGTACGGTTTGCGCATGCGCAACGTGCAAGACTCAGCCCGGATTCAAACGACGTTTAAGTGACCTATTTTTCGCCAATTTTTATACTCTCTTCGTATGGCGCATTGGGTAATGGCGAAGAACCGAGACCTAGAGGTTAGTTGTTCAATCTTCACTGCCTTCCAGAATTGTTTTTTTCTTAACAGTGACCTAAATATACATCAAAGGAAGGAGGAGCAGAGGGCGAGGAGAGTGTGGTAGGGCGGTGAGATAAGAAGCGGGAAAACAGTGGGGCGCGAGAGAGAGGGAAAGTGGGGTGAGGGGGGGGGATAAGGGGTGCCCGAGGAAGAGACAGTTTTTCCCTCGGCAACCGGGGAAGGGAGAAATTGCTACACTTTTGCTTGCATAGAGGGAGGTGAAAACGGAGGGGGTAGGAAAGAGCATCGGGCAAAGCCTGGTACCCCTGCTAGTTTAATATATAATATATACTAGAATGTAGGTCCATATATATATATATATATATATATATATATATATATATATATATATATATATATATACTAGACAAACTGTCTAGGACCGGAGGGTCGAGTCTATTATATAGAAAAGTTAATGTTTGTTTGTTTGTTTTTTGTGTTATAGAAACTAATACGTTAACAGTTAGAAAGTTCATTTTTTCACAAAAGCTAAATACACCATTGTAACTTTCTTTCGATTTATCAACGCTGATTTAGAAGTATTAAACTTGTTTAGTGTTTAGTACCGAGAGTGCCAAATGATAGGCCATAAGTAAGTATAAAAACATGATTTTCATAAATAAATCTATATACTATTAAAAACTTTTAGAAGTTAGTCTGTTATTACGCAAAAAGAAATGTGATTTGTTGACATAGAGGTATAGACAGAGTGCACATTATTAAGTCAGTAGTTTTTACGATGTCAAAACATTGAAAATAAAAAACGAGTTTTTTAACATTTGCCATATCCGAGTTCGAATTTCACGTAAGTCTAATTTCACGTAAGTCTAAGAGATAAAAACACAAACACACTGGATAGGTGTTTTATAAATTTAAAGGAATTAACATAAAGTTAAATATAAAAAAAACATTGCATAAATATGTTTTTCAAACTTAGCGACCATTTCCTTTGATACGCCGTAAAAATAGACATCAAATGTATTTGACATTTGTTCCAGCGAATTATTTATGCTTAAAACAGTTTATAAAGCGGCCGAAATAGGGTAAAGATGGAAATTCATATACCCAGGTACTATAACAACACCTATTAAGGAGCGGGTATGAATAAGTAGTTATGGGGTATGTTTTTACTCGAGAAATACGGGGTCAACAGTTTAGTATTTTCTCCAAAAACATAACATATGGATGTGATCGTTTTCCACATTATTGCTATTACTGTTAATTGGATGCTAAGAGAGTAAAAATTAGACCTTGGGTTTACTTTCGGCAGCTTTGTAACTCTCGCATCCCTTATTTTGTCCTTTAGTCTTCACATTCTATGAGCGATGTTTCTGACAAAGAGGGAAGAATTGCTATTTTCTGTGTCGTAATCTATCCATCTAACACTTATCATTGGCTAGTTTTTTTTTTATCTTGAAGTAGTATTTATTTATTTAGTATTTTTTTAGCTTCTTAGATCAAGTGACTTCATAACTTGTCTGGAGCGATTTCCATAAAAGAAAGAAATAACGTTTGAACAGAAATGGCAGCGTATTGATGATTAATTAGAGAGCACGATTGTAAAAGATGTTAACACACCTGAGTTCGCTTTACAAAACGAATTCGTATTTTTCAACCGTGAGGATCACCAATTTATCGTCTTGTTGAAGAACTTAATTACCTTAAACTAGTTATTTCTGACGGAACGAGAGCAACCTACTCCCATAGATTAAATAAAGGGTTCCGTTTGAAATTCCGTACATACTCCCTTGTCCGATATAAAGATTACCAAGTTCAACAAGACGTACCTGTCGGAGGTCACATCGTCCGAAACGTTGTGAGAATAATATCCAAGATGAGAACAATAAACCGTATAACCTAAATAATACAAAATATAGATTATGTTTCTGCATTGAACAACCTGCAGAAAATCGATATATCACAGTAAACGAAATCAAATCTTTACCTACAAAAGATGTTGGCCAATTCAGCTGAGCCCACTGAATAAAATAGGTCCAACTAAATGAAGAAGGGAAGTTGGCACGCTTAAGTTTTAAATAGTATTTCCGTTTGTCTATCACAGTTAAGTTCGGAATAGCATTTTCGGTGTTTTTCCAATAACTGATCTGCCGAATGGTATCATCTATTGAGTTGTTTATATTCAAATATGTGATCTACCTATTAGCCCTAACTCGTTATTAGGGTTAGAGTTAGGGTTAGATCACGTGTTGGAATAAAGACAACTCGGTAAATCACATATTGGATTATAAACCGTTCAGGAGATTACATATTGGAAGGACACCGCATATTCGTCGGTCTGTCACACTTTAGTTCAAAATAGGATTTTCGTTTGTCTGTCAACATTACGCTCTAAATAGTATATTTATAGAGCTGTAATATTTTCGTTGGTTTGTCAAACCAAGTTCGAATAGCATCTTCGTTGGTCTGTCAGTCTTACGTTCTAAATGACACACTTGTTCTAAATACCAGTTTCGTTATCCCTCAGTTTTCTGTTGGAAATAGCATTTGTGTCAGTTTATCACAATGAAGTTTGAAATAGCATTTTCTTTGCTTCGTCAACCTTTTCTTTGAAATAGTATATTAGTCGGTCGGTCACGCTTAAGTTTGAAATAGAATGTTCTTGGTTGGTAACGCTTAAGTTCACAATACCATCTTTATCGCAGGACGTTCAGATTGAACGGGCGCATCTTAAAGATTTCAGGATTTTTTTTTCGTCTAAAAACTACATTTTTTTTCTAGAATAGAACTACATTGTGTTAATTCATTTATTTTACTTTTATGCAATTTATTTTTTTACTGTATGATTTCGTCTATTCTCAAAGAAAAACTAACAAAAACAAGTGTAATCTTTTTTATGAGCAAACACTTTTACTTTTTTGATTGTCAAGGTGTCAGTAACATTCTTTAATTTTATTCTTTATTTCGAGGAAATTTTAGGCCAATTTCTAGCGTTTGATAACACAAACCACAATGGGCCCTAGACCGTAGAGGGGTAGGGGTAATGTACATTATTTAATATACATTGAGTCGATTGACACATATTATTCGCTTAATGTTTTGGTTAAAAAATAAAAAAAACATAACTATTAATGTAATTAAACGTACGACTACGGCTACAGTTACAACGGATTTTATTTACACTCTCGTACACGCTGAAACAAAATACTCAACATACAACTAAACTAGAACATGCGAGGCTCATGGCCTAAATACAAGTTCCAATAAGCAGACCCGTTCGACGCAGAGTAGAGTGCAACTCCTTTCATAATGTCGCCAATGGGCTGTTCGCATCTCAATTAAAAAAATAAATACTTTTGTTTACATCAAAGCAATGAAACGAATGCCACTTTTTGAAATGTATTTAATTTAAATTGTACTGTTTTAGTCGACGAGACGACTACTTTTATTTTGGAACAATTCATTTTAAAATGGGTAAAGTCGGAATATATTGCCTTAGCGACCTCAGATTAATCACTAATCACAATATTTGCTTATCAAATGATCTAAATATTTTTAAAATGTGAAAGGTGACAACGTACGTACGAATATGAAGTGCCTAAACGAATTATATAGATTTTAAATTTATAGATTTCAGTAACACACTTTACGTTGCTAGTTTTCTCTTCTCTATCCTTACATTCGCCCCCACCCCCCACTTCCAGTAAAACATTCACATGTCTCTACCATCACTGGAAAGAACGCTCCTTTCTTCCTTTGTGTACCTAAAATCAAACCGAATTTCTATGAACAGAGTTTTTTTCCAAGAACTTCTCATCCGTGGAACAGATTACCACGGGACTCCTTCTATCCAGACTACAACGTTACGAACGAGTACGACTGGATTTAAAAAAGGGTAGTCTCATTTTATTTTATTTTTCAAAAAGGCGTGCTTCAGAGGTCCATTCTGGGCCCAACTCTCTTCCCGATCTTCATAAATGATCTCCTAAACTACATTCTACGATCGAATGTCGACATTAATGCTGATGACACAACCATCTATGGAAACACCTCGAAGAGCATTAATGATCAGATTCTTACTGGCTCTCTCTCTCTCTTCTGACATGGAGCAAGCGGTGCAATGAGGGAAATGGTGGCTGGTTACTTTTAATACATCAAAAACAAAGTTCCTCTCCTTTCACCACCAACGCCCGTATATCCACTTGGATAATCTCTTGGGACTGACATCTTCAGACTTGAAATGGAAGACTCACATCAAGTCTGTTACTAAGACCGCTGGAAAAATGGTTGGATCATCTACCGCCCCAGAAGGTATCTCACAACTGAGGCCATCCTCTACTTGTAAAAGAGTCAAATCCCTCCTAAGATGGATTACTGCTGCAACATATGGGGAGGTGCCGCTGCGAGTACTCTTCCCTGCCTAGATAGAGTCCAAAACCGACTTCGTAATCTAGTGGGGATGCCCTCTTTTCTTCTCTAGGGTCATCTTCTCACAGAAGAGATGTTGCAAGTCTTTCTTTGCTCTACCGTTATTTTTATGGTAGGTCCGCCTGAAATCAAATCTATGCCCCCTTTTAAAACATTCACAATAAGACCTCTTTTAGCTACTACAATTGTCAATGATTTTTGTTTATGGAAATCGCTCCAGAAAAGGCATGAAGCCACTTGATATAAGGAGCTAACAAGAACAAATATGATTATCGCAAAGATAGGAGATGCTTATTGATTATATTCTTGAAAATATAAAGATCATAGGTAGGAGGAAAACAGTCAGCAGGAAGATAGTTCCACAAGCCTGCGGTTCTTGGAAAGAAGCTACTGGAATAGAAAGCGAATTGATGGAAACCACTAGACCAACGAGTCAAACAAGCTGGAATAAAAGAAGCGGAAAATAGGTCACATAATTCTGAAGAAAACATGCCATAATAGTATTTATAGAAAAGACCGAGATTAGCAAAATCACGTCTTTGAGAGCGGGGGTTTAGAGAAGAAGAATGGCTGTGTCCAATCAAATTACAGATTAGTTTCTGCACCTTATCAAGAACCCTCAAATGGACAGAGATTTACTAACCCAAATATGACAACAGTACTCCATACATGGTCTGATTATTGATTTGTAGAGACAGAAAATAGCCTCAGGTGTGAGAAAATGTTTGGAGCGATAGAGAGAACCGACTTTACGAGAAGCAGAAAGAGCACCGGATCTAATGTATGAACTTCAAGAAAGATTTGATAAGAGAGAAAGACCAAGAAGTTTCAGAGTCGATTCCTCCTCATGAGTAAAGCAATCCATGAGAATCTCAGGAAGAAAAGGGCACGCCTACGATTGAAGACACGAACTGAGTCTTAACTGGATTAAATAAAACAAGCCATTTCGTACCCCAATCCACAACTGAACCCAGGTCAACTTCTAGATCAGCTGTATATTACCACTGATCCGAGGGAGATGGGCGAGAACCAACACCAGAATAAAAAGTGGATATTTCCCTTTCTCCCTCTGCGTGCCCAAGTCGAAATGAAAGTTCCATGGGCAGACTTTCTTTCCGAGAACTTTCCGTCTGTGGAACACAGTGCCTCGAGCCTGTTTCCCTGCCGACTACAATATGGTCGTCTTCAATCCAATGTAGACAAATTCTTGTTGAACCATCCCCGTAAATAATCAAATTCTGCCCTGCTACAACCATCGTGTGATGAACGCGATGCTGTCTCACTGTCAACCAGTCAAACTCTTTAACACCTATTCTTGAGTCAAACTTTTTAACCGTTATTCGCAAGTGGCCTTTGGGCCTTGATAAGCGGTGAACTTTGATGTAAACAGAAACTACCCCAAAGGAAAAACGTAATGCCCGGAAGGATATTATCATATGAACAGAACAGATACTACACTATCCCCCTCACAATTAAGCATTGATAAGTGTATTACTCTAAAATAGTATAGTTAGCTGAATTGAGCATTGCAAGATAATAGAATAGTACATCCATAGAAGTAATAGTATAGTTTTGGATTCAGACAAACATTTGTAATAGATTACGTGATAAAAGCTAACACATTTTATTAATATTTGGGGATCTAAAATATGATTTTTATAGACAGTGGCTTTGTCAAAAAGATAAAGATAACTAGGCCCTTCGTCGCTATAAATTAACTTATTAAAATGTTCAAATATGCGTCTATATCATAAAACCGACATGTAATGAGTATTAACCCATCAAGTTTGAAATATAAGCATAACTGTGTATAATGCATAGGATTTAAGGTTAATTAGTTAGGTATAAGATTTCAAATTGCCTGTTTTAAATCTGATATTTAGCTGCACATTAAACTAAGAACGTTTACGACTAATAAAAGTAGGTATTAAGGCTACTTAACGTGTTTTAAATAACGTTATTTTTCTGCCTGCAATCGTAAAATATTTTAAGGTTAATAAAAAGTCTGTAATATGACCAATAAAAACTTATAGCAAAAAAATAGATTTAGTTTCATATACCTAAACTGTAAGATTAATTCAAGTAATTATTATATTTTGTTATTTTTATTGGTCGGAAAAATCTGCAACGACTCACAAAAAGGAGTGGACACGCAAACTTGTTTTAAATTTGATTAAAAAAGCTGAGAATTACGAGCACAGAAGATAAGAAAAACGTTCTGTAAAAATTGAAAACCAAATCAAAATACGGATGGAAAATTGCATATAAAAATGTACATGAAGGGGGATGTTTTTCGAAGTAGCAGTAGAAATTAATGTTGTTTTTCTCTATCGACTCTTGATTGGACAAAAGTTTACATCACCCGTTTCTTTCAACCAATCACAGTGCAAGCAATATTAATTTCTAAGTTATGGCGCGTACTATAAAAATCTAAACACATATAGTGCTCTCTTTACTCATTTTCTTTCACAGATAAAACACATGCGTACGACACGATCCAACCTGAGAGTCTTTCTGACGAAGGCCCTCGATAGAGGCAACGATAACTTTGATGAACTACTAAATACAATATCAGTATATACACACTGCTAACTGAACTCTCTCGCACACGGGATACACTATATCACTCACAAACTAGCCACGCTAATATACACACAACCATATTCATGCGTATCCTATTTACACACACGTAAGCGTATACGGCGCCAGCTGAAATGAACATGTCTGCTAACACAACACAACTCTTTTACTCAGAAATCGTCGTTCGACACTTCGTACTATCCTTCTTCACAAACTCTTAATCTTTCAGTGTCTTAACAACGTTGTCAATAAAAATTGATTATTTTGTATGGATAAACTTTGTCATACTTTCTTTTTCTATTGGTGTTCCCTCTGCAAATTAATAACACAAATATAAAACAACACTTACAAACCGTTATTGTAAACAGAAAAGCGAAATAAGTAAACCCGGGACAGATATAAAAAAAAATGTACGAACGAAAATAATAAATACACTCGTTACTAATGCACCTGGAAATGCCTTAAAAAACATGATCATACTACAAATCCTAATTAAGATCATATTTGAGATTGTAATAAAGATCATGATAATGATCTTAAAAAATATCATAATGAAGTTCATAATAAATATTATAGTAAAATAATAATCATGATTATATTAACGATCATATGCAAGATCACAATAAAGATCATAATAAAGATGAGATTAAAAAAAGGATCATAATAACATCGTAATTAAGATCATATACATATCATAATTAAGATCATAATAATGATCAGATTAAAAATCATCATGAAGCTCATGATAAAGATTTGTAATAAAGATAATAATAATGATCATAATAACGAAAATACTTAAGATCATTATAAAGATCATAAAAATATTCTCTATAAATATTAGATTAAATATCATAATAAATTTTAGATTTTAGATCATAATAAAGATCATATTAAAGATAATAATAATCATAAGATTATATTAACGATCATATTAAAGACAAATACTGCAGAACAAGAAAATCGTTTTTAAATAAAAGTAGAAAGTAAAGAAAAATTAAATACCTGTTTTATATCTATATTAATATAATTATGTGACCACTTCTCGTGTGTCTGTCTCTGTATATCTCCTGTGTAAAGTAACTTTATTAATTACAGGTGTATAATTTTAATTTTCTACTAACAAATATATGCTCCTCCGGTCGCATATTTTTGCCTGGCTGAGAGTGTGATATCATGATGAACTAACTACATACACTGACCTCCGCAGGAGGAGTTAACGACTATGAGGATGACATCATGACGAACGAACACTACCGCCCCCTACCAAAAAGAGTAGGATTTAATGCCTGGGAGCATGATATCAAGACAACAGAATAGATAAAAAAGCTTGCTGCCTTCAAAAAGCGTATTCCTTAAACTTGACCTATCTGCAACCCCCCCCCCCCATCCTCCAACATAAATATCCAAAGCACTTCAAATCGTCTTTGAGACAATCTTTGAATCGCTTACGAGGTTTATGATGTGGGCGAGTATTCCGAGTTAGTTTCCCATAGATCACCTGCGTTGACAGTCTGCCATCAGTAAGACGAATAAGATGACCAGCCCAACGAAATATGTGTTTCCTTATACGAGACTCGATGCTTGAAACAGCTGCTCGTTCCAACACTTCGGTGTCAGGGGTAAAGCTATCTCAACGAATATTAAGCAAGTGCCTAAGGCAATTCTGCTGGAAACGCTCCGGCAGGCGAATATGAGCTCTGTAAGTGGTCCATGTCTCACAAGCATATAACAAAGTTGATACCACACAGGTCTCATACACAGAGATCTTAGTTTCCAGCTTGACATCACGTGGAGCCTACATCAGCCCGTTCAATACGTCCATCTATCTCAGCATCCAATGACCCGTTACTCAATAAAACACTACACAAATACATAACGCGATCCACCACAGACAATCTGTGGTTTTCAACAAATATATTCGGTTCCTGATACGAGTTTCCAGGGGCTGGGGCAAACATAGCCTTTGTCTTGACCAGGCTTATTGCGACATCCATGCTCTTACACGCCCA
>OY744526.1:49578344-49665844 GCA_963556195.1 Sepiola atlantica | reverse complement strand
ACAAATAAATACATATATATATGTATATAAATATATATATATATATATATATATATATATATATATATATATATATATATATATATATATATATATGAGTGCAAAATCTTTGGAAATTGAGTGTGACATTTTACTGGTGTTCCGGTATTCGAGCCCGGCGACTGGTGTTAATAATTCTTCTCTACAATGGTGAAACGTAAACTTTTGTCGATAAAAACAAATATTGATAATTATATATATATATATATATATATATATATATATATATATATATATATATATATATATATATATATATATATATATATATATATCATTGTTTCATGTATCCACATAAAATCTTATAATGTGTTATAATCTTTTATGTATCAACTTTCAGCATTTACTTCAACAGTGATCAATACGTGAGTAGAGCTATGTAGTAAGTTGTAAAAATATATTTATGGCAATTAAGCTACGCAGAGGTTTCCGCATTTTATCCCCGTAGGAAATCGTCAGGCTATAATGGATGGAGTTTATGTTACAGAGTATTTTATATATACACGTGGTGTTTCGTCTAGCTAGTTAACCAATCAGATACATTGCTATTCTCTTACGGAAGCCTCTGTGTAGCTTAATTGTCATAAATGTATTTTCATAACTTACTATATATATATATATATATATATATATATATATATATATATATATATATGCTGTAGAGCCTTCTACTCAGATAGCTTCTTTCCTCGTGCTGCCATCCTCTGGAACTCATTCCCTGCTCCCTGTTTCACTGTCCGTAGCGACATGCATGAGTTTACAACTGCAGAAAACAGACATCTCGCTACACCACTCCAAACTTAGGATGACACCGGTGTAGTATCCAGCTAAGTGCTGTTACTTGAGTTAACATTACTTGGAAAAAGTGCACTATTCTTCGTATGAGCTAGTGTATAGTATCCTCATGTCAGGTTCTTTTGACAAACTCCTGTATCAAGAGACCGATTACAATCGAGGATGGTGTCTAGTTGGTAATTCAATTTTGTTGTTTCAGTTTACTTCAGTCGAAGTTCTCAGAAGTCAAGGGACCCTTTCCTGAGGCTAACACTTGTTGATCTCTCTATGAGATACATAGGTATCCGTGTGTTTCATTGAAGTTCTACTTTACCTTTCAGACGTTGAGTTAATGAAGAAGTTAAACACATTAATTTTCCTCTCCGCAATTGACCAGTTAGCTATGCTATGGTATATCTTTTTTTGCGGTCTTTTGGGCTTACCGGATTCCAATCCATCTTTTCTGGTGGCGTATCCAGTTAAGTGTAGTTACTTGAGGTAACATCACAAGGAAAAGGTGTATCATTCTTCATATGAACAATTGTATAGCCGTGTCGATGGGGATCTTATTTGGGTTCGAATACTATGTTTTTTTTTATGTTTGGTCAGGTTTACTTCTAGGAGTAAGTATCCTCATGTCAGGTTGTCCTTACAACCTTTGTACAGGGAGACTGAAGACACTCAAGGATGGCGTTTAGTCTCCAGTAGGTAATTCAAACTCTACAGTTTGTAATTCGAACTTGTATGTGTGTGTGTGCGTGTGTGTATGTAAGTTTCTTAATTTCACGTCAAATGTTTGAGCTAATTTATACTCGTGACCCAAACTAAGCCGCCGTATATCTCCGCCTACCGCCACTCACATCATTTCACTCAAGCGATTTCACGATTTGCTGTCAATGTATAGTATTTCTCTTATTTTAGATTATCTAACATACAAAAATGTTAGTCAACAAGAACTTATTCCTTTTTAAAGATGCGTCCAGTAAATTAGAGTGTTTTTCAAAAAGAAATCTGCTTTCAAATTTAAGCGTGACAGACAAAGAGTAATGTTACTTAAATTTGACATACCGAAGAAAATTATATTTAAAACTTACGCATGCACACCGAGAAATTCATTGACTTTGTGGCTAGGAGCAACGTACAGTATCTGTTTTGATACTCCACTTCATCTTTACTGTCCTCCTCGGTCAATGACGAAAAAATCTTTCTAGACTGAGGCAATTAAAAAAAAAAAAATACAGAGTACTCCCTGTTTTGTAGTTTGATTTTCCCCACATTGAAAACCGACCTTGTGTCTAACTCTGTCCACCTAGGGAGGAAATTAAATAGAGACACACCGAGGAAACGGCTATTTAAACTTTTTGGTGTGACATACCAACGCTGGACAGATCATCTGACAAGAAATGTTGTACGCATAAAAATAAAGATACGTCCATACGATATATGCTATTTTAAAATTGACCGTGAGATAGAGAGAGAAGCATATATATATATATATGTAGTAGAAAGAGGTATGAAAATATATTTATGGCAATTAAGCTACATAGAGGCTCCCGCGTTTCATTCCCGGGAGAAATCTTTAGGCTAATATATATATATATATATATATATATATATATATATATATATATATATATATAAATATATATATATATATATATATATATATATATATATATACAGAGAGAAAGAGAGAGAGAGAGAGTGAGAGAAAGAGAGCGATGAAACGGAGACAGAGAGAACCACTAATGGAGTTAATTGCACCTGTCTAAAATCAAATGCGTTCAATCAATATCTTCGTTGAGCCATAAAAATGCGACTTGTAACTCGTGACAGTCGTACCTATTGACAGAGCGTTGTGTAGATATGTTTGGACGCATCTGAAGTAAAGTGCTTCCAGTAAATCTACACATTTAACGATGAAAATCCTTATTCAAACTAAAGCGTGACAGACAAATGGAAATGCCACTTTAGACTTAAGCTAGACAGACTAATGAAAATGTAGTTTCAAAATTAAGCGTGACAAAGCAACAAAATTATGTTTCAATCTTAAGCATGACAGACACACGAAAATGCGGTTTCAATCTTAAGAATCACAGACAAACGAAAATGCTATTTCAAAATTAAGCGTAACAGACAACTGACAATGCTATTTGACAACCTTAAGCGTGATAGACCAACAAAACGTTGCTTCAAAATTAAGCGTGACAGACCAACGAAAATGCTTTTTCAAAATTAAGCGTGACAGACTTACGAAAATGCTTTTCAAAATTAAGCGTGACAGACTAACGAAAATGCTTTTTCAAAATTAAGCGTGACAGACCAACGAAAATGCTTTTTCAAAATTAAGCGTGACAGACTAACGAAAATGCTTTTCAAAATTAAGCGTGACAGACTAACGAAAATGCTTTTTCAAAATTAAGCGTGACAGACCAACGAAAATGCTTTTTCAAAATTAAGCGTGATAAACCAACGAAAATGCTTTTTCAAAATTAAGCGTGACAGACCAACGAAAATGCTTTTTCAAAATTAAACGTGACAGACCATCGAAAATACTTTTTTCAAAATTAAGCGTGACAGACCAACGAAAATGCTTTTTCAAAATTAAGCGTGACAGACCAACGAAAATGCTTTTTCAAAATTAAGCGTGACAGACCAACGAAAATGCTTTTTCAAAATTAAGCGTGACAGACCATCGAAAATGCTTTTTTCAAAATTAAGCGTGACAGACCAACGAAAATGCTTTTTCAAAATTAAGCGTGACAGACCAACGAAAATGCTTTTTCAAAATTAAGCGTGGCAGACCAACGAAAATGCTTTTTCAAAATTAAGCGTGACAGACTAACGAAAATGCTTTTTCAAAATAAAGCATGACAGACCAAGGAAAATTCTATTTCAAACTTTAGCGTGACAAACCGACGGAAATGTTGTTTGAAATTTAAGCGTGACTGACTGACCGAACGACAACGCATCTTGTAAAGAGATGAGGACGCATCTGACGGACGATATTCACTACTTATCAACGCAAATTCGTTTAGACAGTTTCACTCCAATTCACTTGAAGTCATAAACAATTTGCTCAGGTTTCGCGCGGCTCTAAACTCATTTTAAAGCTCTTTCTTCGTAAAACCTTAATACCATTTGATACACTATCACAAGTGGGTGTGATACAACTTGAAGCTCGTTGATTTAATCCTTGCTGGCTGGCCTTCGGCCTATTATCGAATCGTTTGTAATTTGACGACTCCGCGCACGGGAACAAGCGGCCGTTTTTGTTTCTTGTGAACACCCCAGGGGAACCAAAATGTTCTGCTGTATATTACCGTGAATACGAATAACATTATCTTAACAACATTAATAATAACAGCGACAGTTAATTGAATGAAAAGAAAACAAGAAATAATTCTCTTAAAGCTAGTCACAAAACATGTTAAATTACGTGCGCTCGAGTTCCACGTTTAGCGAATTAAATCCTTTTATAAGAAAGATTGTTGGCATACAAAACCCGTTTTACCTAAATAAATAAATGCGAAAGTTTTTACATTTATCACAACTATATTACAATCTAAACGGGTTACACTAATTAAAATCAATAATACATAATGCCATTCTGAAATATTGTATATATAGTAACAAGAAAAAGACAACACACAATTATTCATTTACCTCATTTGTATAACTATCTTATTAAACAGCTACTAATAAATTATTTTTTTGGGTTATTCACTTGTAAATTATTTGCACTATTTTCCTATATATATATATATATATATATATATATATATATATATATATATATATATATATATATATATATATATATAAATATATTTGTTATTGTTTATTTATCTATGGACGTATACGTTTCGTCTCTTTTCAATCAAGACTCATCAGCATAGAAGTATGACTATTCACTACCGGTCACACGATTCGAAACCCTGGATTACAAGTATTTTTCAACCCCAATCCAACGTCGCTAACCGATGGGCCAATTCTGAACAGCTTATAAACAATGATAATTTTAACACATTTAAGACGGCGAGACATACAGGCATTCAACTTCTATAAGTGAAGGAATGATGCATATAAAGTGAAGGAATGATGCATATAAAGCTTTCATAGCTTACTATATATATATATATATATATATATATATATATATATATATATATATATATAGTAAGCTATGAAAATATATTTATGGCAATGAAGCTTAATTGCCATAAATATATTTTCATAGCTTACTACCTAGCTCTACTTACGTATCGAGCATTGTTGAAGTAAATACTGAAAATGATACATAAAAAGTATATCTCTTTATGAAATTTTGCGTGAATACATGAAATACTAATATATATATATATATATATATATATATATATATATATATATATATATATATATATATATATATATATATCCAAACGAGCGTTGTTGAACGTCACGGAACTTTTTCGTTTGTAAATCTTCTTCGTGAGGTTCTCAAATCGACGATTCATCCTTCTGGTTTCGGGTGGTAATCCGTAAAGTATTTCTCCCATTGATCTTAGAAAGTCAGAAGCGCTCGAAAAAATAGCGAATTAAGAACAATCAGGGAAATACTCTACATATTGCCACCCGAAACCAGAAGGATAGCTGGACGGTTTGAGAACCTCACGAACAAGATTTACAAACGAGAAACTTCCGTGACGTTCAACAACGCTTGTTTGGATAATGCCTCGCTGCGTAAGTGTATATATATATATATATATAGTATAGTTTTCTCGATATCAACAGTAATTAATTAAAGTGATTTGATAAAAAACGGATAAATTAGGATTTATTTTCTTAAATTGAACTAACATCGCGCGCTACGAGGCATAATCAAGAAAAAAAAATAAAGAGGGTGGAAGTAACTCACTTGCTCGCCAGATAACTCGCCGGCTCTCTTTCTCTTTTATGTTAATGTTTATCTATTTATAGGAATAAATGCGTAAGATTTAGTCTTGTGTTTACGAGAAACTTAGGAATAGAATGTTTATTATTTAACATTTAGTTTCAAGTATTTCAACTAGCGAACTTTGCGATAGCGAACTGGCAAAGTATATATATATATATATATATATATATATATATATATATATATATATATATATATATATATATATATATATATATATATATATATATATATATAGGTAAGTACTAATAAGAAAGATTTGGGGTACCTATAAAAGTGTATGAATAATATAAGAACATTGTTTCAGAATAGACAAACGTTTGAACAAAGCGTGAGAAAGGTGTTGAACAGGCGATGTTAGTGAATCAGCAAGCGTGTTACGAGTGCATAGCGAACGTGCAGTTAATTTAGGTGCTGGTAAAGTGGGAACAGAATAAGGAAGTTCTCTCGCCGGCGGCTAGTTTGAAAAAAAAAAGTGTCTTCCTCTACGACAGGCTGTAAAAAATTAACCAGTGGATCACAACTCCACGCTCTCTGCTTGGTCAACAGCGGAACAATTTCAATTCAGCATTCACTTTCTGAAGGTATTATTAAAAGACAGTAACTGCGAGTACTTTTCCCGTAATAGTCCAAAGGAAGGTCGCAATATAAATTTGCCATTCAGACAGAGATCACAAACGAACATCTACAGCAAATTCGGTTTAAAATGTTTTTAATTGATAAACTTGAAAATGATGAACGACTCTGGCGTCCGTCTGAAATTGAACGCGTTTGTGAACACCAAGCCACGCACAAATTTTCGTGAATTTGACAAAGTGTGTGACATAAGTCACACTACTGTACTAGATAATCTCAATGTGATCGTTCTGTCACAAGCAACAGAAAGTAGATCATTTATAATATTCGATCATCTCAATAGTTCAATCAAAGTAGACATACAGAAAATACATGCTCCTAGGAATGGTTTCAATAATACTTCTGTTTTTAAGCGAATTACGGGTATATATTTTATTTCAGAATCGTGTGACACGATCCGCTTTTTTCTGGTGTAATATGGAGTATTTAAGATGAATTAACAATGCGGTGATAAATAATAATAAATTGGGGTTAACACACTTTAATGAAGATCTCTATCGCAAAATCATATTTTCACTAAAAATTAGCGATTTAATTCCAAAGGTCATATTTTTCTGTTTGAGTGACAACAAGTTATAAGTATTACCTTTTAACATGAATAACACAAGTTTAAAAGGTCATGTTAAAATCAATCATTAAAAAAGGTTTTATTCCTTGTGTGTAGATGGCGTATGGAAGTAAATGCACACGAACTTAATTTTTTAATCGTCCTTCAAATAATTATCTATGCTATCTTTTAAATGAAACCAACTCCACGTATTTTGGATTCGCTTTTAACCTCAGCTTTTTCTTAGATAAACAAAGACTATAAGTGTCTGATTAATCGTAGGATAGTAGAAAATGTGACATAGTTTGTGATTGGATAGTCAATCACAAAATGTGTCTCGTGAAAGTACTCAAAAAGGAACTGACGTTTGGGTGCTTAGAAGATAGTCGGTTAGTCCTAAAGCAGAGCAGGAAGACTGAGAACGAGAAAGAAATCTACGAGCAAATCGAAAATAGAGATAGAAAAACTGAGAAAATGTATTTCCAAACTCGACCTCCTCGAAGGACGCAGTAAATTTCAAAGCTTCCCAACGAAGATTAGCACGTCAAATTCTCCAACTTGTCTTTTCTCCCCCAAAAAGAGCAATATAACTTTTCGGTTTTATTTTTGATACACACCTGTGTTTCAATCGATATGTATTATTGTTCACGGCGAGTTTTGCTTGTTTGTTTTTTTTTGAGGGGGAGGGGCAATAGAACCGACGACTAACCCAATTTCTCGACTTAGTTTTACCTACAATTCTGAGGATCTTTTAAAACCAGCATAGGCGTTTGACCATTGGAAGAGTCTGAACGTATGCGGACTTCGTAGAATCGGACCACACATTTAGTGCCTCATGACCTAGGATACGGCCTTGCATGACCTCTACCTTACATCAGCCTAACGCATTTTGTTATTCAAGACCCAGGATGTGACTCTGAGTGACTTCAACTACACAACACACCACAATAGTTTTGTTTCATTTCTGTGTGTTGCGGCATATTAACCCGGTTTTGATTAATAAATAGTTAGTCAGTTAATATTGCATAAGATTAGCTGTAAACAATGCAGTAACCGCCCTAATGAGAGTGGGCCATACCTTCCCCAATGATATTACAGTATATATTAATACAATAAATCAATTAGGATTTCAACTCTGCTTTACTTATCACTTAGTCTGTGCCAGTATCCATTATACTACTCGTGTCGCCGAATGTTTTCTTGAATAATTGAAGTAAGCCTATTTCAATTGTCTACCCTCTGAATTAAGACAACTTTGAGTTCGACAACACAAGATTACTACATAACGAAACTTATTTAAATGAATTAAAAATATTAGAAGCCATTTTGATAAAACACAATAACTAAAAAAAAAACTACTACCCCGGAAACAAGTAAACATATTTGAAAGTGTAGATGCAATTTATTACTAGAACGGCGTTTCCTTGTTCGCTCATCCACACTATAAAAAAGTGTAACTGTTGGCTGATACTGACACCGGTTAGTTGATAACTGAACAGATCAAGTGATGCAGGGTCTCGGTCGCTTTCATCGATTTTTTTTCTTTCAACTTATTATTCATTTGTTTTTAATGTTAGCTGAAAATGATTCGTGAACGAATCGAAAGTACCTGGGATAACATTATAACTTTTATGAATATTTTTAATACGAAAAATCAAAGTTTATGATATGAATTGAAACGATCAGGAATGGCATAGTGAAACAGAATAATTCTATAGTATCTAACAATGTCTGCTTGAATGACTGAATGCTGCTTAAGACACACACGGGTATGTAGGTAAATTGTCCACTCATTAGTCACGCACACACACACTCTCTCTCTCTCTTTCTCACACACACACACATATATATATATATATATATATATATATATATATATATATATATATATATATAGTAAGCTATGAAAATATATTTATGGCAATCAAGCTACCCAGAGGCTCCCGCGTTTCATCCCCGGGGGGAATCTTCAGGCTAAAATGCGTAGGCTTATTTATGCCGGGTGTTTTTATATACACGGCTTGCTAGTTGACCAATCAAGGATGAAACGCGGGAGCCTCTGTGTACCTTGATTGCCATAAATATATTTTCATAGCTTACTACCTTGCTCTACTTACGTATCGAGCACTGTTGAAGTAAATACTGAAAATTGATACATAAAAAGTTATATCTCCTTATAAAATTTAATGTGGATACATGAAATACTAATATATATAGTATTATAGCTCTGCTAGTATATATATATATATATATATATATATATATATATATATATATATATATATATACTAGCAGAGCTACCCGGTGTTGCCCAGATAAGAGTGTGGGATAGCATCATATGAAACATTATGGTAGGGAGCGTTTACTTTAACAGAAACCTTGATGCTGTCAGCTATTCATATATATGTTAATACTCTTAAACTAACGCTAATGAATAGATTTATTTCATTGTGTAACATGTTTGAAAATTGTAATTAGCGTCTTTAAGGGGTAGCCAGAAACGTAAAAATACTTCCATTATGTTCACATGCAAATTATGCATATAAATACAATTATATTAAAAGTGCACTTCCTAGTATATCTTCGTTTTTAGGGGCAGGCATGCACAAAAAGAGAGGTGATCTCTTTTTGATTTTATATATATATATATATATATATATATATATATATATATATATATGTAGCCTATGCCCTTTACTGTGAAGTCAGTAGTCCACATGCTTATTTTTAAGCAATATATATACATACAGTTTTCAGGGGGTGGCTCTCGGGAACCCTCGTAATATCATCAAAATTTGCTGAAATGTTGGGAACTGACATCATTTTTGGTCATTTACGTATGGTTTAAATTTCATTTGAATCTAAGGGAAAACAGTTTTCAGTGGGGGATTTTGCTCCCCCCCTGAGGACCCCCTGAGGACCCCCTGAGAACCCCCATTGTTTAAGTGATATATTTATCATATAGCCTTAGACGTTCACTGCGAGGTAAGTAGTCCACTTCAATTTTCAAGCAATTCTGTCCAGCGGTTTGTGTCAACATAGGGCACACAGAGTTACTATTTTATATATATATATATATATATATATATATATATATATATATATATATATATATATATATATATATATATATATATATATATGTACACTACGTACACAGACATGTATATATGTTTTATAGTAGTCCCGTACACAATACTGCATCAGTTCAACTAGCCATAAACAAACTTTACTGTCAGTTCTGATCCGTCCCGCGAATAACTTATTCTAAATAAGATTGTTAACTTAATTAAAATAACGTACATCATAATAGTTTAGTATGTATAATTTTATATGTATTATGTATACTAGCAAATATATGCTCCCTCCGGTCGCATATTTTTGCTAGACTGCCACGTCAGAAATGAACGCTCACGCGTAAACCGATGGAGCCCCAGTCATATTTTTTGGGTGGCTAGACATTGATTTTCTTTGTTTATGACCAAGAATATTTTTAGTTGAAAATAAAGATTTTTGTTTTACCCTCCCCCATAAATAGAAATATTTTAGTTTAAAAGAAAAAGAAAATAGATTTTTTGCACCCCCACCTCAATTTTTTATTTTATTTTACTCTCTCCCATACATAGAAATATTTTTAGTTAAGAAAAGAATGAACACAAATTTTTTGACCGCCTTCCCCGAATTTTTTTATGCCCCCCCATACATAGAAATATTTTTAATTAAAAAGAAAAAAAGCCTAACCCTAACCTCCACTTTGACCTCGACTCTAACCCTAACAACGGGGTAAAAATTAGAGCGGGTCCTGAAGTGAAAAAGCACCAACAAATTAAATGCAGTGAACACGATGTGTTTGTGTGTTTGTGTGTTTGTTTAATGACCTTTTTTAATTAAACAATTTGATTCTAAAATCAGTTGTATAGTTTCCAGTACAATGTGTTAGTTTTTTGTTCACAGTAAAGAAAAAAATCACATCTTTTTTTTAATAAATAAAACATGGAATAATAAAAACAGTTTGTAAATAAAAGCGTATAAGGTGTAATCATAAATTCAGTTGGGGTAGTGAAAAAAATGATAATATTGGATATGAAACTATTAAACAATCAAATACAGTAAACACGAATAGTTTTTTAATTCTCGCAAAGAAAATGTTTACCTGAACTAAATTCGTTATAATGTGTGTGTGCTTGTTTTTAAATAGTAATTTTTCAATCAATTATTATTTTAATTAAACAATTTGATTCAGTGACTTTGTGTTTTAAAACATAATGGCTAATAAGATTAAGAAAATAAACAAACTCAGAACGTTTTAATAAAAAGTAGCATGGATGAATGCCAGCGTTTTATTTACAAACGCGCCGTCTTGCGTCCATACTCAATTAACAGAGGGAGGGAAGCAATTCAATGGATTAACCCTGGCTGTTTAATAAGTGTTGTCATAGTTATATTAACTACGTAACGCATTTCATTTATGTATATATATATATAAATAATAAAAGAAATAATTATCATTTATAAGTAAGATTATTAGCGAGGAAAATAGCGTAAATACATGTGGAAATCTGAAGAAAACAATCATCAGTGTATATTTGCGAATACTAATTTAATAGAAGTTCAAAAGCAATTGATTATGTAAATTGAGAAACGCGCATAGTGTTTACGGCGGTTTTTTCATGTTATATAATGAAGCTGGCGGACTTACTAAATAGTCATACTACTCTGATGGAGTTTCGGCTTCAGAAAGACAGGCAGACAGACAGATACATACACTCAATTATTAATAGATATTTTTCAGCATTTTTTAAATATAGGTATTTTAGTTCTGTGTATTATCTGTTGTTTACATCTATGTGTCTTCTATTTTCGCTACGTATTCAACCGATTTTCGTTAAAATATATTGAATTAAAATAAAATATAATACGTTTTAAAATTTATTTTCATTTAAATTATTATTTAATATCTTCAATATAAATATTTTTCATGTAAAAATTATAAATGACTATTTTATTTTACAATGATCACGTTTCGTGTCGACTTCTGGTCTGTGATTGTAAACAAACTTCAACATCGACACGATTCATACAACAATTCACTTTTTTCCGGGTACTACATTTTGTTTAATAAAATTAAGATCTATTACAATAGTATAGTTATGTAGATTCTATGTTTCTTGTTTAATTTTATTTATTTTACAATTTTATTAAAAATCTTAATGGAATTGTAAGTTAGTCACATTTATTATTTATTTCGCATATGTATTTTAAAAAAAAAATCTTTATATTACAGCCCGATGCCACAATATTATCTTTAACTGAAAATAAAATACATTTTAGTCCTGTTTTTTTTTTTATAGAAATCGCTTCAGACAAGGCATAAATCCACTTGATATAAGTAGCTAACAAGAACAAAATATGATTGTCGCAACAACAGGATATGCTTATTGGCCTTAGGTAGGAGAGAAAACAGTCGACAGGAAGAAACTTCCACAATCCTGCAGTTCTGGGAAAGAAGCTTCTGGAATAGGAAGCTGTATTACAACGAGGTTCCAAAACAGCAAATTGATAAAGGCCACTAAACCAACGAGTCAAACGAACTGGAACACATGAAGCAGGGAATAAATCACACAATTCCGAAGACCATATGCCATAATAGTACTTATAGAAAAGACTGAGACTAGCAGCATTTTTCCTGTGAGAGAGAGAGTGTGTACAGAAGAAGAAAGGATGGAGCAAATTAAATTACAGATACATTTCTGCACCTTTTCAAGAACCCTCAAATGGGACAGAGATTCACCAGCCCAAATATGACAAAAGTACTCCACTCTACTGAAAGTAGATTTGTAGAGATAGAGAATAGCCTCAGGTGTGAGAAAGTGTTTGAGGCGATTGAGAGAACCGACTTTACGAGACGCAGAAAGAGCAATGGATCTAATATATGAACTCCAAGAAAGATTTGATGAGAGAAAAAGACCAATAAGTTTCAGGGTCGATTTTTCCTCAAAAGCAGATCTATCCATGAGAATCTCAGATTTGTTGTAGACAAATTCGAGAACAGCAATCAAATTAATTTTATAAACCATAACAAATTCGAGATGAATTATTAAGCTAAGGGAGCAGAATAAGAACAATCTTTTCCTGTTGATAAAAATTAATTATCCGGTTTAAAATACACAAAAGTATATTTAATATGATAGACCCACAAAGGGACAACATCCAATTGTTAAATATTTGTGGCTACATCGGATAGCATTTATTTGGTTGAAAAATACTGTTGGGAATAAATTAATGAGATAAATCATAAACAGGATGTGCTATGGACAAATGGGTCAGCGGCTTCAAAGTGTTGCCTTCCGATTATAAGCTATATCATCAGAATCGGAAGTTGGAATATCTAGCAAAATGTTATATGATATGGGTGATATAGAGAGTAAGTGTTGCGATCGGAAATTCTTATGATGACAGCAGTGAAACAGACAAGACGTGTCGTAAACCGTTCTGACAAGTTTGATAATAATTAAGCCACGAACTGATAAATGAGTTTTTCTCTCGGAAACTTTCTGTGTACACTCACTTCCTTTTGACTTGCAGCTCTGCTAGAAGATCATGGACGAATAAATGTCCTTTGAGAACATGTCGAGTTTGTTACTCGAATAATAAATAGTGTAAGTAGAATTCAACCGAACTTTTGTGTTACAACGACCAGAATTGTCTCCAGTCAGCAGAATAATTGCAACACGCTTGGCGAATAGCAAGAAAACACGGCGTGATTTTAATTAAAATTTAACTTTATAAGTAAATGATTAAGTGGAGGTCAGAGAGGTGACATTTGCCTTGGGTATGTAAATAGCAGTCAACATCTTGTGGTGACAGTAACAACGAAAATGAGGATCCCAGTCAGAATGTGTTAATAACTTAAATTGCAATCTCTCATTGAAAACATTTCAACAAAGACTGATTAAATTTACTATAGGAATAAAATGTATTTCTATTCGATAATAGAAACCAAGTCATAAGAAAATATATTTAATATCATCACAAAGTTTTAGATACCCATTTTGTCAGCAAAAATTCCCATGCAATAATCTTATAAAAATGCAATAGATTTAAAATAAAAAAACAGGAAAAAATGAAGCATTACTCGCGTTTCAATTGATTCTTTGTATATGAAAATAATGACAGGAAATTATAACGTCGATAAAAAACTTAGCAAGTAAGCAATCAAAATATTGCACGAATTCACACAAATACGTCTTATATACAATGTTTGGCAAAAACTATCTAAAACGAGAATGAATTAAATGAATAAACTGAAAATTAAAAAAAAGATGTAATTCCAAAACTCCAATATATATTTTCCTCTCAAAGTCTTCGGGTCTGCTCAATGCTGCTGTTACAAAAAGATGAATATTTCTCGGAAGAAAAAAGAAAGAAATCTTACTATTATAACACTTTCATGTCTGAATCCTTTTTAAAAAGATCAAACTTTTATCACAAAATATTTTTTTTAGCTGCCATTAAAAATTCCCACAATGCACAGTGATTGAACCACCTGAATCACCTTAGATACCATAAATCACTAAATGAACTAGATCATTATAATTTTATGGGCATATATCTCCAATTAGGCATATTTAAGACATAAGTGCCCTGCTAATATAAAAAGGGTTTAACATGTAAGTAAGAGAACCCTGTTTAATTTTGTTTTCTACTTCAGTTTTTTATTTATTTTATGTATTTGTGTAATCTTTTCATATATCATTAACAATTTTGCCACCAGATGTCTTCAAGTTAAGGCCAGATAAAGAAGCTAAAGAGAGAGTTGACTTCACTGGTTGTTTTTAATCATACTGACTTTGTACTCTTGCATCTGCTGTGCATATCTTCGTCTCTTGTTTTTATGGCCAGGGACTACTGTCACGTGCTGTGTTACTCATCTTAACATCAGCTGTGTGTTCCACAACTTATAGCGGTAAATTAAGGCCAGATAAAGAGGGTAAGGAAAGAGTTGACCTCACAGGATGTTTTTATCATACTGACTCTGTACTCTTGCATCTGCTGTGCATATCTCTGTCTCTTATTTTTATGGTCAGTCCTGTGTTACTTATCTTAAAATCAGCTGTCTGTTCCGCAACTTATAGCGGTAAATTTTCGTATTGTTAGTCTGGTAAAAGGGTATAGAATATTTGACAAAATTAGAAAAGACAAGGTTAAAATAGAAAAACTAACATTTCAGAATGTTTAAGATAAGGATCCATAATTTGTATAATTCATACCAATATTCTCATCTCGGTGATTATTTTCATGTTTTAGCCGAGGCAACTTATGACACCCCAGGTGCATCCTTTCGTAGTTGGACATTTTTTCTGTCAAAGACGAGAACCTATACAGAATTACGAACCGAACACTTTATGTAATCCACAGAAGCAGATCTCTTTTTTTCTGTCAGTCATGACCAGGTAGAAATGTTAATTATTATAGTAGTCTTAGTTATTATCGCCTGTAAACTAAAATAGCATAATTACTTAATACTAACACTCGGACACGGTTGACGGAACAAGAACAATCCACTCAGTGGATAAGAAAATGTGTTCAGTTCTAAATTCAATGACTTGAAGTTTCCCAAGTTTGAACAGATACACCTGAAGAAAATAACCAGCAGGATGAACATATTAGTCTCGTCTTTTAATATTTTTTATTTGTATTACAATGGACTGATTTGTTTCATAAAGTAGTCCCGTGCTAATTTGATTGTTCACGAATTCACATTCTGACTCTAATTTTAAGCTTCATAAAATGAAATATATAGCAATAATACAGTTATGTACATTTAATATTTCTTATTTATTTCTTAACATATTCAAAAAGTATCCCAAAAAATATACAGATACTTTTTTTTCGCGCGTTATCAATTGTTTACATCTTATGCGTTTTACATGTTTAAATGCGTCCGATCATTTTTTGTTATCATCCTGTATTAAAGATAAACACTTTTTGTGTCTGGTTTATATTTAAGTTAGTATTTTTGCCTATTACCGTTTTCATGATACAGAGATTATAATGGGAGATTTTTATTTAAGATAATATCATCATATTATCATTTTTTTACCACACGATTATTTGTTTATGTATCTTTCCCTAAAAGTTAAGGTTCATATTTGACCTCTAGTACAATTAGTTGTATATTCTTGTAAATTAATTAAGTTTATTTGGTATTTATTAGATATCTTTTTAACAACCCAATAAAGATCAAAGCCTAGAAGAAAGAAACAAAGGTTACGATCAACACCATAACGGTTAAAAACATTTATAAGATAAAAACATTTATCTTATATTTGATTGTAATCCAAACGAAAACCTATATCAATGGCATAAGATTAGAGGATAACGCATTCGTATGCACGGGTGTAAACTACACCATTGAACAATATGATCTGAAAAATAAATAAAAACCAAACTGATATTCCAACGTATAAACTCGTCGGCCTAACAGTCACAGGTACCATGAATTGAAACAAATACATTAGACACATTGCCAAAGCTACTGCATAGAAAGTGGCTTCCCTTTCCAGGGCTAGTAAACTATTCGCACCTGACAGTGTCCTATATCTCTACAAAGCATCATCCGCCCATGCATACATAATTGTTGCCACACCTTGGCTGATGCACTATTCGCTAGTCTCTCTCTCTCTTAGACAATGTTACAAAGAGTCACTAATTTAATAGGTCCCTCACTATCCACAAAGCTCCAGCCTATGTCTCATCGCCGCAATGTTGTATCCTTGTGCTTGTTTTGAAAGTACTTCAATGGATTGTGCTCCGATGAACTTGTTGCTCATGTGGCCTCTCGATGTAAATACACTAGACCAATCCAACAATAAGTTAAGCACCATCCCTTCACTGTGGGGGTCCCCAGATGGCGGAGAGCATTCTATTCCTATAGCTTTTTTCCTCGTGCTGTCATACTCTGGAACTCTCTCCCGGCTCACTGTTTCCCCGACTCTACCGACATGCAGAAATCTAAAACTAATGTGAACAGATATCTCGCTGCAAAACTCCCATTTAGGAATGGCCCCAAAACTTTCACCCTAATTCTCAGTAGCGCCTTATATCTACAGTGGGTGCCTGCCTTGTTTGGGGTGATCTCTGTTATATATATATATATATATATATATATATATATATATATATATATATATATATATATATACATATATATATATATATATGTATATATATATATGTATATATAGTAAGCTATGAAAATATATTCATGACAATTAAACTACACAGGGGCTTCCGCGTTTAATCCCCGGAGAAATCTTCAGGCTAAAAGGCATTTTAGTCTGAAGATTTTCCCGGGGATGACATTTATTTTCATAGCTTACTACATAGCTCTACTTACGTATCGAGCACTGTTGAAGTAAATACTGAAAATTGGTACATAAAAAATATATCTCCTTATAAATTTTTTTTGTGGATACATGAAATAGTAATAAATATATATATATATATATATATATATATATATATATATATATATATATATATATATATATGACTTGTAGTCCATGTTTGTTTATTCATTAATTTGCTTTACCTTAGTTCACGAATTCCTTTTATGGTTTTAGAAATCAATCGCCATATATATACTGAAACTAGGTACTTGAATATTTCATTTTGATCAAAAATGGTTAAATATTATCCTGGGGTCTTCGTTCGCGCTTGACGTCCATGAAAATAAAGATACAATGTTTACTTTATCCGATTCTTTTCATAACATGAAAATTACTGAAATTAAAATAATAAAAATTGTATACAGGTTTTCGAAGTTTTGAGCAGTAGTGTACCAGTGTCCGCATTGATTTCCGTTCAATATCAGGTATTCTTCGAGCGGTTTAAGAAGTTTAAAATTAATTACTTTTATTTCAATTAAAGTTAATTCATATATCTCCTCCCGTTTAGTCAATGCTGGGAATATCTGTGGTATTTGCAAATTCATTGCCGAATTACCTGGATGGTGCAAGTCGAGAAAGTCTATTGAGGACACGACGGTCAAAGCTCCCTCGAAAGTTGTAGCCGACCCGTGCGTCTCCGGCGTTTGACAATGGAATCGTTACTAGCTTCGGTGTGCTGAGGAGTCAACTATGGACCGACGTGGATCGGTCGCTTTGGCTCGCGACGCTGCAAATTCACTTAGAACCGGCTCAAATTGACCCGCATGAGTGTCGTCATAGATATAGATCTGCACATTCACATCTTTGGACTTTAATCCCTAAAATCTTATATTATAAAATTTAAAAATATATATATAAATAAAAAAAGAGTAATATGGTGTTACCGACTGGCATGACAGGAAATAGGATTACTCATTCAATCCCGGAAAGCGCCAAGTGTTCCTTGCTAGTATATATATATATATATATATATATATATATATATATATATATATATATATATAAACCAGATAGTATACAATACAAGCGCTTCCTTATTATTTCTCACGCAAAAGCCTAATTGATTCATCAGTAGACACTGGCTGGACAGTGTCTCATTTCCGTAGGCAGGGTTTCCGTAATGGGTTTTATTTTTTCGACTCGATTAAACGTGTCGATCTAATTGACCAGAACGAGTGACGGTCATTAGACACAGTCAATTTCCGATACGAAACACGGTGAAGCGAATTAGTTTAGGTTGGAAAGCCGGCCACGTGCATAGAACAGACGGTTCTTTTATTTACCATCTCCCTTTCATTATCCTCCCCCTTTTTCTTTTTAACCCTCCAAGTGTCTATTGTAACATTCTCACATACATTTTTTCCCTTTTTTTTATTTTGGACATTAATCTTTATCTTAATAGTTTCACGAAAACTAAGTCTTTGACTCGGAAAAAAATAGGAGCTTTTATTTTTATTTTTTCAACAATTGTTTCTTTTCTCTTCTTAGGTTTAATGTCTATTCCGTCGCTTGTTGGAACAAAATAAAACTGATAGATACAGTGACACACTAAACGTACTTGTTTCACGTGGAAACCAAGCTAACTTTTAATCTCTTCTCGTCGCATTGAACTGTGGAACATTGCGACAGCTCGAACGCTTGTATCCATTAGTCAATAACGGAAACCGGGTTATATTGGTTTATATCTCTTTTAATATATATATAGGCTGTTCGATACAAATGTGCCACTTTCTAGAACGAAAAAGTCATATCTTGCCAATAATTAATGTGTTCTGAAAATTCAAAGTAAATCCGCTTAGAGGATGTTTGACGAATACAGCTCACTCTAACAAGCCGCCCTGAGCATCATGTACGGCACCAGGTGGGACTTGCACCTGGTACACACGGTGTCCTTCGAGAGACGCTGGAACATTAGTTTGATCTTGACAATTAGCTCATCCTAGGTGTTGCGGGCGGTACAGTTGATGCCTTTCTCAACTACTCCTCATAGCCCATAGTGGCGTGACCAGGCGAGTTGTTTGATCAGATGTTTTGTTTTCTGAAGTGGTAGAAGTCTGCAGACAATAATTTCTGAGTTTTCTAGGGGGGAGGTGATACAGAGCTGAGTCCGCTTGTCATGCGTGTGGGGTTCCCGTAGCCACCCTCTGGACGCAACGCTTAGCAATAGTGGACGATAAAACAATAAGCCATCTGAATTGAGTATGTACTTTTTCGAAGATGTGCGGGTGGCATGACGTAGGCTTTGTTGGAAAAACACTCAAAGTCAACCACAGTTTGAGGGGATCTCCATGCGCGCAGGGAACTTCGGGCGAACTGTAGGCTAACCACGTTTTGTGTTGCGCATTGTGCAACTAGTTCTTGTTAACTCTCTCTCTCTTTACATATATATATATATATATGTATATATGTGTGTGTGTGTGTGTGGGTGTGTGTGTGTGTGTGTGTGTGTATCCCGACCTAACAAAGGCGTGTTGGCCGAAATAATTATTGTCTGTAATATGCTATAAAAATAAACATATAGCCTTAAATCAACGTTGAATACATTTAGCTTTCGGAAATATGATGTCTGAGATATACTTATAACTCTATATAATTTGATATTAGACTGAACTTCTATTAGGATTGAACCTGAAACTTAAGAATTACGAAATCAATACTATATATATTAGCATTTACAAAGTTAAATTCCTCCTAGCTTCCACACTAATTGACGGTGGCCGACAGGTAAGAGTCTTGACTGCTAATCAGTGGCGATTTGTGATCAGAGTTCGCGCGCGCCGACCGTCGGGAATTAACTCCCTACATTGAAGATTGCGTAAGCATGAAACAGTTATGTAGGTAATAAATAATTTATATATATATATATATATATATATATATATATATATATATATATATACCAACCATACTAATACGCGTTGTGTCCACGTTTCGATATGTATTTATATAAATTGTGCGTAATTCTAGGTGGGGTAATTTGTTACATAACATCGGGTGCAGCTAAGTATCATATGCCCTAAAAAGTATTTTCTGAGTTGTATTAATCTCACTTTTTTGTTTAGTTAAATTATTAATTTCATTTATTTCGTGATCTTTATTAACCTAATTTTTCCTCAAATTCGAAGACAAAATATTATTAGTTATGCCGAAAGGATCCCGTGCCACAAATGTCAAATGCACAAGTATTCCCAAAGATACTTTTGGTAGACTTGCTAAAGTGGTATTAACTATGACTAGCAGGACCCGTGTAAATTACATGAAATGATGTTTTCAATACTTATTATCTTGTTCCTAACCTATACATGTTTGAATAAAATATGATATGATTTGACTTGTATATTTAGTTTTAAAAATGAACATCGTATTAATATGTGTGTTCCCGGTCGTCTCCTCCCTACCTCCCGCCCCTTTCGATGTAGAAAAAAATCTTAGAAGTTGGTTGGGATCGATCTATAAATCAGTCGGGCTGACGTAAAAACCGACGTCTAAATCCTACGTCGCTAACTGTTGAACCAAAAGGAAATATTTGAAAATAGTACGAACATTAGGTTACTTAAATGCTTTTTATATAAGCGTGACCCACGAACACACACGCTATCGTACTAACATATTGATAAGAGGAAAGTTTAAGGGATCATCTTAAATTGGGAGCTGTGCATCGAGATGCTTGTCCACAGTAGTTTACATTTTTTGCATGTCGGTGCAGTCGAGGAAACTGGGAGTCGGAAGGGAGTTCTAAAGGCTGGCAGCTCGAAGCAAAAAGCTATTGGAGTAGAATTTTTCCGGCATCTGAGGACCTTCACAGTAAATAAATCGGATTTAGCTGATTGTCCGGTTGGTCTAGTGTATTTGCATCGAGGGCGTACCAGAACAGGAAGTTCATCGGAGCACATTCCACTGAAGTACTTGTAAAAATAGCACAAGGATGCAAAATTGCGGCAATCGGACAGGGGCTGGAGCTTGGCGGATAGTGAACGGCCTATTAGATTAGGTACTCTTTTTTGGACCTTGTCTAAGTCTGGTAGATGGTGCACTAGCTCAGATGTGACAACAATACTCCATGCATAGCGGATGGTGGCTTTGTAGAGGTATAGGATACTGTCAGGCTTGGCAATGTTTTCTATGTATATGCGGTAATTCAGGTTTCCTGTGAATGTTAGTTCAAGTAGTTTAAACGTTGGTATCTGAGGTAGAGTGTTATTTACCATGGCAATCGGTTGAAGAGGTTTCCTGTAGTTATTGAAGGAAAGAAGATTTGTCTTAGCAGCATTAAATGTTACAATCCATTCATTACCCCCATTCCACTACAGACCGGATGTCACTTTCTAAGCATTCAGCCATTGCCTCGGATATGTACGCGTCCGTGTTACTCACATGACGAGAGTAGAGTGTGGTGTTGTCAGCAAATATACCCATCTCAGACACAAGGTCATTAGGGAGCTCGTTTATGAACATCAGAAACAATAAAGGTCCAAGGATCGATTCCTGATGTGCACCAGCATTTATGTCATGTTGTTTGGATGAATGGTTTTCGAGGACAACCTGGATCCTTTTTTGGATTGAAAGGAGCTAATTATATTAGATATTCGTCCAGTAATATCATATTAATGGATTTTTATGAGAAGCTCTACCTGCCAGGCTTTGTTCAATGCTTTTGATATATCAAGCGCTTCTAAAACATGAGAGAAATATTAAATGTTCACGCATATTATGTCAAACAGGAACATGTTTAGGATCAGCTAATAATCGGTACTGGTAAACAGGAAGAAGTTTTATTCTTTCAAGATAATGCGCGACTTCATGTGACAAAAATGGATTTAAGCTAGATATTGGAACTAAATTCGCCAGTTTTCCCACCAACATATTATCATTTGTTCTTTAGTTTAGATAATTATCTTAAAGACGTATTCAAGAGCAAACTGACTTAAAAGCGGAAGTGACTAAATTCTTCCAAATTAAAACTAGAAATTTCATTTTTATTGGCATTGCTAAGTTAGTAACTGTTAGGGAAATATTAGAGTGTGAGGGAACGTAATTTGATGCATAAATGTGTACAATAAAACTACTTGTGAGACCTTTATCAAAGGCAATAACACAGATAGATCTAAATAAATTATCATATTGAGAGGACTTTTGGAAATTGGGATTTAAGCTAGACAAATGTAAAGTACTGCATGTAGGATCCAGGAATGTGGGAGTTGAATATGTTCTAAGCAACAGAGAAATTAAAGAGGTAGATGGAGAGTGCGATTTGGGAGTGGGGTTTGATAATACATTTAGGGCAAATAATCATATTTTGACCATTGTATCGAGGGCAAATAGAATGATCGGGTAGATGGTTCGACATATTATTTCGAGGGAGACAAATGTTGTGTTAAGGATATATAAAGCTCTAATAAGACCTCATATAAAATACTGCACACAGGCCTGGGCTCCAGCGACTAGGCATAGAAATTGGAATGTAATATTGAAACTGGAAGGCGTACAAAGAAGGGTGGAAGAACTAATAAGTAAAGTAAAAGAGTGCAGTTACAGGGAGAGATTGGACAAATTGGGATTGTCTACTTTGCTAGAGAGAAGAATGAGAGGTTATATGATTGAGACCTTCAAGATAATTAATGGCATTTCTAACTATGCTGGGCATTTTTGTAGTATTTCTCCTAGATCTGGAAGGTTATTGTCAAGTCAGTTTTCAAAAATTAGATCTGTTAAATAGTTAAGGTTTTTGCTCTCAGTGTAATATGTTTTCGGAATAAGTTACCAGATCGGATTAAGAACAAAAATAACGTGGATCAGTTTAAGATGAGGTTGGATAAATTCAAAGAAAGTGGTAGGAGAGGGAAATTACGGGGGCACTTTTGGGAGTTGTCAAATAAAATATTTAACAGAATTTGATCTGGATATCGCTACTGTACTAAGAGGTTAATTTTTGTAACAGTGGAATTGAGAAGATAGTTAAAGAAGAGATGCCCAAGGAGGAATAACAAACAAATACTACTAATAATAATAACGAAAAAAATAATTATGAAATAGAATTTCGGAATACAGCTGATATGGATAGGTGCATACTGTAGGCCATATTTAATGTAATTTAGTTACATGCAAAAGAGGGATTGAAGGTACTATCGATTTTGTGAAATTTACCAATAGGTTTTAGACATCAATTAATAAATATTTAAACAATTATGTTTCTATGGAGTATTTTGAAATGTTTAGGGCATTAAATGAACACAATCCCCCATTGTAAAATTAAATTATTTCATATTTACATTACATTTGATCCCTAGTTATTATACACCAATTAAGCAGGATTTTCTGGATTTTCATTTTTTCTCCTGAACTAAAGCCTTAAATTGTAGATATTTCCTATAATCAAAATTGGAATAAAGATTATAGCTATAAGGTTTAGTAGCATTATATGTTGATTTTACTCATTTTAAAAAGACAGAAAAGTGGTGCAAAACGGCTTTATTGGGGGAATTAATCTAGTATATATCTTAAAGCAATCATCTTCTGTATAAAAATATATCTATCGGTCAGTGGTAGCGTAGTAAAATATATGTAAACAAAAAGAGTACATTTATAGCGCTATACTCTCGTCTACTGCTTGTGATTGGTTTGTCAATGTGACAGTTTATTCCAAAAATATATTACTATACGAGGATACAAATCTAATTATGCTTATGTATGCATGTATATATGTATGTAAGTATGTATGACCTATTTATGTATATTACTAAACAAAGCGTTGAGTTTTCAGCTCGCGAATGTTTAGCATATGATACATTTCAGAATTACGAACTACAAAAAAAAAAGAGAATTATTAATACATTTGTGTGAGCACTTCTCGCGTGTCTGTATTTGCTTGCGTTTCTCAGTTTTACGTGACTTACACATTATTATTTTTTATTAGTTACAATTACTAGATGATTTATTGAAATAAATATAGCGTAAATCACTAAAACGAACTGTTCAAATCTTATTCTAAAATTATAATTTTTATGAGAAAGTAAATCCACAATGATACATTTTAAATCGGCCATTTTATTATTTTGTACATAGATCGAAGAACGAATGGATTACTTCGTGGCTCTTTGACATTTGAAAGGAATTTGATAGTATTTAAACCGACACTTACTTTAACTAGCTGTAGAATTCTTAGCAAAAAGGAAGTATTAAAAGGCTAAACGTTTAGAAGCTGTTTACATTTAATACTTTTATAAATAGATATTAAAACACCATTTCATTTCTAATATTTGTGATCGTTTTATAACAATATTTTATTAATCATTTACTGGCACAACGATAACCAACCGTAATACTTAAATGACCAAACGTAATATTCAAATCTAACTTAAGATTATGTTGAAAGAATAATATTTTGATGAATGAAAAAGCGAAACAAAAAATGTAGTAAAATAACGTCGATTCAGTACAGTGAGTTGCGTATAAATAACATGGTATGTATCGCGTAAAGCAACCATCTTCTTCAAAAAATACTATTTCATTTTAAACGTTTATATTTCAATTCCTGCACCATGTGGTTGATTAGTATTTTTTTTCAAATCTTTCTTTGAAAATGCACGAATGCGAAACAAATATCACATGTTCAACCAAAACCAGTAAGCCACAGACTGCTCTATAAAACTGTCACCTGCTGGGATTTTACAAGTTACAGATAACGTAAGTCTATTCGATGCACGCTGACTACATTTTGACAACTCCAAAACAATGAATTTTCTCTTAAATAACTGTCCAGTTAGGGCTGAGTTTTTTCTTATCCTCCTCTCACTACTGGAAAATCAGACATAAGGTCGAAAAGTCGGATTGAAAAGCCAGCGCCTTAGGGAGAAGAGCACTCTGGCCTATAAAATATGCCTGGGCAGCCTCGTCAGCATTTCCGGGTAGGGGCGCCTCAGCGATTATCAATAAACTAACCCCTTCTCAAAGAGTGAGAAGGAAAAGCCTGGGAAGGTGCACCTTCTAGAACTGCACAACACAATCCCTCCGATCGGCGGAATCAAGGCCTGACGGCCAAGACGGTATCGGTCTACGGAGTGTAAAACCCATAAGAACAGATACTATACTCTGATCCTAGCCAAAAAGCCGCAGGGGGTTATTTCCACTTACGGCTGAGTTAACGTGAACTATTTCGAAACGTTTGCCATTTGTGATAAGATAAGCAAGTAGGTTATACTCAGTCATATATATTTCCCCCGCTTAACGTTTGTGAGAAGTCCCATTCAATTTACGGAGGTATGCTGAAAATATATACTTTTTTAAAATTTAGACGCCAAAATTCAAAGTTGTGTTCCATCTCACCAACACTTCCCAGTTTCCAGAAAAGTGAGGGTAAAGAGCAATCCTTAATTATTGAAGTTACCCGAAAGGTATTGTCTTGTGCAGTTCTAGGAGGTGCACCTTCCCAGGCTTTTCCTTCTCACTCTTTGAGAAGGGGTTAATCGCTGAGGCGTCCCTACCCTGGAATAGAGAAAGAGCGACAGCGGAAGATAACCGTGTTAGGTTTGGCCACTGAACGCAATGTGTAATGCCAGTTGGCGCTGTACTACACCACACTTGACCCTGTACCCATCCACAGGGAGATTTGTTTTCCTGATGGGTCACCGCTTATCAGGGCACTGAGGCCACTTGAGGATAAGAGTTAAAAAGATTGTCAGTTGGATAATAATCCTTCGACCAGCAAAAATTATCATTTCTCTTACACTGATGACTGCGAAAAGCAAGAAACACTAATGTCTGTAGGTAAAAAGCAATATAATGCTTCTCCCGTAATATAAAACCAATACGCCAACTCTTTCTCACACACTCTTTTACAACTTCTTTCAAACTCGATGGACGCGAAAACGCTCTTAAACGCAAGTCCCGGGCTCTGGCCGAAGACCGAAGACTTACGGTAAACACAAAAAAATGGCATAAACTACTAAACACACAGTGACACAATATACACACTGCTAACTGAACCCACTTACACACAAGTTCACGCATATACACTTGCATGAAATAAACAAAAGCCAGCATCCATACACAGACAGTCTACATTGTAATACTGAAGTTACACACTGTCGCACGGCGACAGCAATATAACATGCATACAAAATTTCGAACATATAAAAAACTATACTTCTCTTCACTACTAACCATTTATTTTTCGGTTATTCTTACAGGTTTCTATAAAAGAATATATCTTTTGTATGGATAGACATTGTAACTTTTTTGTTGTTGTTTCTTTTCCTTGTACAAATTAGATGACACCTGCTTCTAATCTATGTAGTTTTGTACAGCTGAAATCTCTTTGTACGCCGTTACACATACGTTTAATCCACGTGTTTACTCTACTAGAATATACATATCCCAAATTTTGAAAATTTCCAACACACTACAAAGATTTTAGCTACGGAATGCCGACAGAAATGTAATTTAAAACACAAAATTGGTGATCGCACTCAAACAATTAGACTTTCAAAGACAACACAACCGTAGCATATTGCTCGAAAAAAAGAAGTATCTTACATGACACAACTACGGAATCGCACCTGCGAAAAATAAACAACAAATGATTCTTTTAGCACGATAAATTACAAGATATAAATTATCATAGCAATAACCAAACAACGCTGAAAAGATAACAGATACAGTTTAAAGATTCAACACAGCAACAAAGTAAAACACTCGACGAAAGAGAATACTCTCGAACCGCCATTACGTTTCAACAAATCACGGTGAGTTACGCATAAAACAACAATAACGAATGTTCTCGACGCTTGAGCAAACAGTCGATCACCACGGAATAAAATTTAGATTATTCACCGAGAACTTGCCAGCAAAGCAAGAGTCAAATCTTCACTGTAAACCTGATAATTCAGAATAAAATTTGAATGGGCATCACATTGTAAATTAGACGGTTACAAAATTCGTCAACTCGATGAACAACAAAATTTGTTTATCAGACAAAATAATTGAAATATAATCAAAATTTAAAATCCTAGAAATCGACGACTATTAGTTTTTTTTTATAAATATAACAAAAAAAAAGACACGAGAAATAAAATTAAATATCAAATACATTGAACTAGACAAGTTTCAAAAATGCTATAGCATTATTTGTCACAAATGAAACAAAGGTATTTTTAAAGTATTACCGTAGTACCAACTAAACGGTGAAACGAAAAATATGTATCTTACTAAAAAATTAGAACAAGGTGACCTGAGTTACAGAAAGAGTACATGTGAGTTAGAGAATGAATTCTCTTTCTGCTTCTTTTAAACAACTCAAAAAGCACATATTTATTAGGAGTTTGAATTACCTACTGGGGAGTTTGAATTACCTACTAGACACCATCCTCGCGTGTCTTAGGTCTCTCTGTACAAGGGTTTGTCAGGCAAGCCTGCCATGAGGATACTTCCCCAACATGTTTACTCTGACCAAATATTCAAAATAACATAGTATTCGAAGCCCAAATAAGATCCCCTATGGCATGTCTACACTGTCTCATGCGAGGAATGGTGCACTTCCAAGTGGTGTTACCTCTAGTAAAACCACTTAGCTGGATAATCCACCAGACTAGATGAATACTTGTCCTGGACTCCGGTAAGACCAATAGATCGCATTAAAGGTATACTATAAAATAGTTAACTAGTCAATTGGGGAGAGGAGAATCAATCTTCTTCACTTCTTTATTAACTAAACTTTTGATAAATAAAGGAGAACTAAGATTGAACACTCGCATATATGTGTGTTAGCCCCAGGAAGGGGCCTCTTGATGTCTGAGAACTTCTACCGAAGTAAAATGAACAGAATAGGACTAAATATAAAATTTGAACAAATCCGTCAAAAGTAAAAACAATTCTAACAATATGGCTCCAAATATAAAAATGTGCATTTTACTCAAGAATGATTGGATTTTAAACTGAATTTTTCTTCTTTTTATAACTATAAGAATTATCTCCATATGACGTAGGGCGCGTGCGAGTTCATATTGAGACGCTTAACGGCAAACATTTGAAACATGAAAATTGACCCAATTTTGGCACAAAGAAAGCGTGTGCGAATAGAGATTACAACTGTAGGCAAAACTCAGTTATACTTTTGTGGAGTTAAACACCAATTAGTAATTGTTTAATAAGCAAATATGCTCAACTTGTTTAGAATTAATATACAATATACTTGAAAGAAAAAGAACACGAAGAGTATTTAGCTGAATTATTAGAATCTATTAGAAAAACATTTAGAACGATCCCTTTCTATAATTTCTACCTGATATCCAGGGCGAAGAGTTATCTTTATTAGCATTATTCTTTGGACTATTGTCCTGGTCAACGTTTATATTCGGCCGAAATATAGTGCTAAATATAAACACTGATGACTACAATAATGATTTAAAAAATAACTTTTCCAAATCTTTTGTGGGTACTTATGCAGTTTATGGACCGGGCTGAAATAATAAGGTTATTAAGAAAGTCATTTCTAACATGAGGAGGGGGCTTTATTAACTATTCTTTACTGTCACTTAATCTAATAAGCAAACGATACGTAATAATTAAATTCAACTTGAACATCATATCTAAAGAAATAGCCCGGTCCGTAAACAGCACAAGCATTCTTTTGTGATATTTCTACGAATAAAAAATAGAAATCGCCTCGCTTGTATGAACGCGTTATGACCTATGATCTGCTTTATAAACAAACTATGCATTTCTCTGTTCGTTGCGAAAATCCTACAAGAAAATATCGTTATATTGATTTCACCCCCCCCCCTCCCCAATTTTTTGGGGAGCGGGAAAACAATTTGGCGGGAAAACATTTATTTCCTTTTTAAGCAAAAAGTTATTCGGAGACGAATTTTTTTTTCGTCTCACCACCCAAGAACGCGGCTACCTAGCAAAAATAGACGATCGTTAGGGAGTCAACTTATAATATAACGAGCACCTTCACTGTCTGTCATTCTGTCTGGGAGACTTTTTGTAAACGAGAGGAGGCGGGGGGTAATTACTATTTAATTCATTTTGGAAAACTAAATTGCTGACTCATTCTTCCAGTTCTTTCCGGAAGTGACGTCATCCTGAGGGTATTTTTTCACAGTTTTCATTCTTTATTTTCATTACGTTGTTTAGACAATGTGCTCTACTGTAAATTAAAATAAAACAAGGCATATCCCACCCATTAATAAATGGGTGATCATTTTGGAAAACTAAACTTCCACTTCTTTCCGGAAGTGACGTCATCGTGAGAGGACTTTTTACATTATCATTCTCTACATTCATTACGTTGATAAGACACGGTATTTTATTGTAAAATGAAGTTAAGCAACAAATATCTCGGCCATTACTTAATGGGTAACTATTTTGGAAGAATAACAAAACTGGTTCTTTGATATGACGTAGGCGCCTTCAATAGCATATTTGAACATGAGTTCTTTGATAAGACCTAGGCGCCTCCTAATTTTTAAAAACTTTTTTTACCTATGAATAAGGGAGGGTTAAAATTTGTTTTTTAAGGGGGGGTGAAATTTTTTTTTTTTTTACTTTTTCGAACTGAAAATATTACTATTTTGTGGGAGATAACGGGAAATTTTTTTTTTCTTTAACTAAAAATATTAGTATTCATGGGGAAGGGTAAACAAAATTGGGGGGACGGGGGGAGGTCACATTTTTATTCTTTTCTTAACTGAAAATATTACTATTCATGGGGAAGGGTAAGAAAACATTTTTTTGGCGGGCTGTATAATTTTTTTTCCTTTTTCAACTGACAATATTAGTATTCATGGGGAAGGGGAAAAAAATTCGGGTGGCGGGTAAAAAATGTTTTTTTTTTTTTCTTCTTTTAACTAAAAATATTCTTGGTTAGGAACAAAGAAAATCAATGTCTACCCACCCAAGAAATATGACTGGGGCTCCATCAGTTTACAGGTGAGCGTTAATTTCTGACGCGCAGCCTAGCAAAAATAGACGACCGTAGGGAGACTATTTTGGCTAGTCTCTTATACAAAAGGCAGTTGTATGTGTGTGTGTTTGTGTGTTTATGTGTTTTGATGTCCAGCATCTCCTCAAAAACTATGCGGCGACATGTCATAAAGTTGACATCTTCAGGACCGCACATATCCCCAGATCATAATATCTAACAATCGTAAAAAAACAATTCACTCGCTGAAAGTCAACCGGACCAGTTTGTGACAGAGGGTAGCAGTTTTTTCGTATTTCTCAGACTTTTTTCAACGTAATTTAGAAGTAATTTGGAAATTATCCAATGTATTTATGTACTAATCCGATAAAAATGCTGACTCACTGAAAACGTCCCACAATCCCTTGCTGGATGTACCCGGTCTTGCAGGAAATTCTGTCCGGTTGCATCAGGTCATCCCATAACTTCTGTCCGGATGTTGAATAACAGTGAAACAAGGGTGCTCAATCACATCCGCACCTATCAAACTAAAATAAATACTTGGGAGAAGGGGGGGGGGATAACTTTTGGGGGCGGGTTGGGGGTGCTACTACCATACAGTACAAACAGGCTTCTGTCGAAAAGTGACCATGGGTGTTTCTTCAGTACAGGGACCAGGGGTGCTTCTACAGTATAGGACCCAGCAACGGGGGTGCTTCTACAATATAAGACCCGGAGGCTTCTGCAGAAAAGGGAGCATCAGGTTATCTTCAGTATAGGGAACAGGGGTGCTTCTACAGTATAGGACCCAGAACCGGGGGTTCCCTACAATATATAACATAGAAGCTTCTGCGGAATAGGGACCATGGGATCTTCTCCAGTATAGGGACAAGGGGTGCTTCTACAGTATAGGACCCAGCACCGGGGGTGCTTCTACAATATAAGACCCGAAAGGTTTCTGCAGAATAGGGACCATAGCTGCTTCTACAGTATAGGGACCAGGGGTGCTTCTACAGTATAGGACCCAGAACCGGGGGTGCTTCTACAATATAGAACATACAGGCTTATGCAGAATAGGGACCATGGGTGCTTCTCCAGTATAAGGAACCAGGTGTTCTTCTACTGTATAGGACCCAGCACCGGGGGTGCTTATACAATATAAGACCTGGAGGCTTCTGCAGATAAGGGACCACAGGTGCTTCTCCAGTATCGGGGACCAGGGGTGCTTCTACAGTATGAGACACAGCACCGGGGGTGCTTCTACAATATAAGACCCAGAGGCTTCTGCAGAATAGGGACCATTGCTGCTCTTCCATTATAAGGACCGAGGGTTCTTCTACAGTATAGGACCCAGAACCGGGAGTGCTTTTACAATATAGAACCCGGAGGCTTCTGCAGAATAGGGACCATGGCTGCTTCTCCAGTATAAGGACCAGGGGTTCTTCTACAGTATAGGAACCAGAACCGGGGGTGCTTCTACAATTTAGGACCCGGAGGCTTCTGCAGAATAGGTACCATTGGTGCTTGTCCAGTATAGGTACCAGGAGTGCTTCTACAATATATGACCCAGAACAGTGGGTGCTTCTACAATTTAGGACCTGGAAGCTGCTGCAGAATAGGGACCATAGGTGCTTCTCCAGTACAGGTACAAGGGGTGCTTCTACAGTATAGAACCCAGCACTGGGGGTACTTCTACAATATAAGACCTAGAGGCTTCTGTAGAATAACGACTATGGATGCTTCTGCAGTACAGGGACTAGGGGGCTTCCAAAGTTATCTTCTGCAGAATAGGAACCATGAATGCTTCTGCAGTATAGGGACAAGGTGTGCTTCTACAGTATAGGACCCATCACTGTGGGTTCTTCTACAACATAGGACATGGAGGCTTCTGCAGAATAGCGACAATGTGTGCTTCTGCAGTATAAGGACCAGGGGTGCATTTACAGTACAGGACCCACCCATGGGGGTACTTCTAGAATATAGGACCCGGAGGCTTATGAAGAATAGAGACCATGTGTGCTTCTGCAGTATAAGGGCCAGGGTTGCTTTTACAGTGTAGGACCCAGCACCGAGGGTGCTTCTACAATATAGGACGCGGAGGCTTCTGCAGAAAAGGAACCATGGGGGGTTCTACAGTATAGTGACTGAGGGTGCTTCTACAGTATAGGACCCAACACCGGGGGTTCTCCTACAATATAAGACCCTGAGGCTTCTGCAGAATAGCGACCATGGGTGCTTCTGCAGTATAGGGACCAGGTGTGCTTCTACAAGCACTGGCGGTGGTTCTACAATATAGGACCGGGAGGCTTCTGCAGAATAATGGCCATGGGGTCTTCCGCAGTATAGCGACCTGGGGCGCATCTACAGTATAGGACCCAGAACCGGGGGTGTTTCTACAATATAGGACCCAGAAGCGTCTGCAGAATAGGGACCATGGGTGCTTCTCCAGTATAGGGACCAGAGGTGCTTCGCGAGTATGGAGAGAAGCAACCCTGATCGCTATACTGGAGAAGCATCCATGGTCTTTATTCTGCAGAAGCCTCTGGGTCTTATATTGTAGAAGCACCCCCGGTGTTAATGCCTATACTGTAGAAACACCCCTGTCCATATACTGGAGAAGCACTCATGGTCCCTATTCTGCAGAAGCCTGTATGCTCTGTATGGTAGAAGCACCGTCCTACCCGCCAAAAAAAGTTATCCGCTCTTTCCCCCAAAGAATTATTTTAGTTTGCTATGATCGGATGTGATTGAGCATCCCTTGTTTCACTGTTATTGATAAATCTGGACAGAAGTTATGGAATAACCTGATGCAACCGGACAGAATTTCGTGCAAGACCGGGTACATCCGGCAAGGGATTATGGGACGTTTTCAGTGATTCAGCATGTTTATCGGTTTAGTACATCAACATATTGGATAATTTCCAAATTACGACTAAATAACGTTGAAAAAGTCTGAGAATTACGAAGAAACTTCTACACTCTGTTGGAAACAGAGGGTAGAAGCGATAGGTACTATACAATAGAAGCACACCTGGTCTCTATGGGTGTTTCTACAGTATAGGGACCAGGGGTACTTCTACAGTATAGGACACAGAACCGGGGAGGGGGCTTCTACAATTTAAGACCCGGAGCTTCTGCAGAATAGGAACCATGGGTGCTTCTCCATATAGGGACCAGGTGTGCTTCTACAGTAGAAGACTTAGGACCGGGGGTGCTTCTACAATATAGAACACGGAGGCTTCTGCAGAATAGGGCCTATGGGTGCTTCTCCAGTATAGGGACCGGGGGTTCTTCTACAGTATAGGACCCAGAACTGGGGGTGTTTCTACAATATAGAACATAGAGGCTTCTGCAGTATAGGGACCAGGGTTACTTCTACAGTATAGGACAACGTGCCGGGGGTGCTTCTACAATATAGGACCCGGAAGCTTCTGCATAATAGGAACCAAGTTTGCTTGTTCAGTATAGGGACCAGGAGTGCTTCTACAGTATATCACTCAGCACTACGGGTGCTCTTACAATATAGGACCCAGAAGCTTCGGCGTTTTCCAGGACAAAAGTGCTCAATATCCTAGATAGAGCTGCTGTAGTGATAGATTTGTATACTATTTTAACACCATTTACACTTCTTTTCACAATATTGTGCAGATGAACATGAGAGGGGAATCAGTAAGATGCCTCCTTGATTTTCTATGTACTCGGCGTTGTCCGCGAGGCAAGTGCTCAATATCCAAGATAGAGCTACTGAAGTGATAAGTTTGTATGATACTTTAACGCCATTTACGTCTGTCTTCGGACTATTGTGCAGATGAAAAAGAAGGGGGATCAGTAAGAGTTATTTTAGTATTGCTCTGGAGGCCTTCTTTACTATCTAAATACTTGGCGTTGTCCAGGAGAAAAATGCTCAATATCCTCGATAGAGCTACTGCATTTATAGGTTTGTATAGTATTTTAACGCCATTTAGGATTCTCTGACGTCATAGTAATAGGTACATGACATTATCGTTATAGGTTTGGAATTTTTATTTCAACCTACTTATTATTGTGCACATGTCGTCATAGATAAAGATATATGACGTCATCGTTATAGTTTCTGAATTTTTAGAATGAAATAATTTTTTGGGAGGGGGGTTTCTTCTTTTTTAAACTAAATATAATTCTATGTATTGGGGAGTGTAAAATCAAAATATTTTTTTTCTTTTTCACTAAAAATATTTATATGTATGGGGAGAGTAAAAACAATTTTCGGGGAGGGTCAAAATTTTTTCTTTTTTTTTCTTTTTCATTAAAAATATTTATATGTATGGGGGAGGATGTAAAAAACATTTTTTCGGTGGGGGGTCAACATTTTTATTTTTTAATTGTTTTTAAACTAAAAATATTTCTATGTATGGGGGAGAGGATAAAAAAATTTTCTTTGGTGGAGGTTCAAATATTTTTCAATTTGTTTTTTTTTAAACTAAAAACATTTCTAAGTATGGGGGAGGATGAAAAAAAAATCTTGGGGGGAAGCAAAACAAAAATATTTTTTCTCTTTTTAACTTAATATATTTATATTTATGATAGTGACAATACATGAATGAACACTATTTTGTTTTTCTGACACTACAGGGACGCATTAATATGAGTTCTTAGGTATACATATAGTATTTGCACAGTGGTGGGAATATGTACGTATATAGTAGTGCATAGGGGTGGGGATAGGTACGTATTTAGCATTCGCACCGGGGTGGCGATAGGTACTATTTAGCATTCGCACCAGGGCGGCGATATGTACATATTTAGTATTCGCATTGGGACAGCGATAAGTACTTATGTAGTATGCACACCGGGGCGGCAATGAGTACGTATTCAGCATTCGCAGCGGGGCGGCGATAGGTACGTATTTATGATTCAGGGGTAGCGATATGTACGTACATAGCATGTTCACATGGGCGACAATAAGTACGTATATAGCATGCGCACCGGGGCGGTGATAAGTATGTATTTAGCATGTGCTCCGGGGCGGTGATAGGTACGTATATAGCACGCGCACCGGGCGGCGAAAGGTACGTATTTAGCATTAGCACCGGGGCGGCGATATGTAAGTATTTAGCATTCGCACCGGGGCGGCGATAGGTACGTAGTTAGCATTCGCACCAAGGCGGCTATATGTAGATATTAAGTATTTGCACTGGGGCAGCGATAGGTACTTATGTAGTATGCACACCAGGGCGGTAATAGGTACGTATTTAGCATTCGCACCGGGGCAGCGATAGGTACTATTTAGCATTCGCACCGGGGCGGCGATAGGTACGTATTTAGCATTCGCACCGGGGCGGCGATAGGTACTTATATAGTATCTGCACCGGGGCGGCGATAGGTACGATAGGTACGTATATAGAATGTGCACTGGGGCGGCGAAATATACGTATATATTATGTGTACCGGGATGGCGATAGATACGTATATAGTATGAACACCGGGGCGGAGATAAGTACCTATATAGAAGGCGCAGACAGAGGTGGTACTTTTTATAGAAATATGTCATACTATTGCTCTGGGCAACGCAGGAAAAATGTTGGGGAAGAAACAGCTTTCGCAAAAGGCAAAATTAGAAAGTAGCGGTGAAATGGGGCGACCAGGGAAGAGAAAGGTAGAAAGATAAGAGACGGCTATAAAGAGAGGAAGAGAAATAGAAGTTTGAATATAAAGATGTTACACACGCCATTTTTCTTCAGTTATATGTTTTTATGACCCCAAGTAACGCCGGGTAGCCCCGCTAGTCTAATATAAAGGGGAATAGTTTTATTTGGTTCTAGACTATAAATTAACAAGCGATAAGGAAGCAACTTCTATATAAAGCGAAGGTGTGACAGACAACTAAAATGTTATTTTAAACTTAAGCGTGTTAATCCGAGTAAAATGTTTTTTTTTTCAAACTTACGCCAGACAGAGCGTTGATTTTGTTAAATTAAGCTAATGGCTCCTCAAAAATTATATTTCAAGCTTAAGCGTCACAGACTTAGCAAATTTTATTTCAAAATTATTCGTGATAGATGAAAATGCTATTTCAAACTTAAGAATATCAATTTGACATAATACTATTTTAACCTTAAGAGTATTTATTTACCCCTCTCCAGGAGTTAGGCACATGGCTAGTTTTATATTACTCCCACAAGTAAGATGTGACCCAAGGTCGGGTCGGGAAAGTGGGGTTTGAAAAGCCAGCGCCCGAGAAAGTGAGCACTCTGGCCATTAAAAATTGTCTGGGCAGCCCCGTCAGCATTCCCCGGTAGGGGCGCCTCAGGCAGTAAGCAATAAACTTACTCCTCTCCAATGAAGGGAGGCAAAGCCTGGGAGGGTGGACCTCCCAAAACTGCACAGGACCGACCCATAGACCGGCGTAAATCAAGCCCCGAAGGCCAAGACAATACCAGTTTATGAGGTGTAGTATCCATCGGAACAGATACTACACTTTGATCTTAGCCAAAAGACCAAGTAAAAATAATTCCGTCAACTGATGCCTCAAGAATATCGGAATTAATGACTGCTTAAAATAACCTACTCGATAGCATGCCGTTCTGTTAATTCGCACGCCTTTTTATTAGGCTGAAAGTTTACACGCACAACTTCGTAAATAGGAATAGAGCACTGTTCGGTAGTTGAGTGTTTGTATAAGCATTGAAATTTCTCTTACTCATGGTTCGGGCTTTAAGGCCGCATCGTTATAGTCCCTACTTATTTTCCTCACTACAAAGGAAGAGTTTGAACAAGGTCGTTTTTTTTAATGTGGGAAAAATCGAGCTTCTCAAAAAGGGGCATTCTTGATTGGGACAAATATTTTCAAACGCTTAAGGATTTCTCATTCAGTTTATGAATCGGTAGACGTGTTCAGGTTCGCCATATTAGAGTTCCAAGTTCGAAAAGATGCGCCTGAAGAAGGGCGGAGTATCCATCGGCCGAATCGTTATGAATATAACAACCACAACGGAATTCGATCACCGACAAAACCCCGAAGCGTCTTTATGAAATTAAATGGGCAAGAAAATTTGGGTTCATACGTTGTTAAGACGTTTTACACTGTCATTAAACTGCCTTGATTTGAAACCGCTTTGCCTATTTCATAGTTGGATTCGCTCAGCATTTTAACACACGTCTATAAAGCCATTATTTTATGAAGAGTATTTTTCACAGTATTCACAGAAGCCAGCGCACCGCACTATACACGTGCCAACTATCATGGGTAAGATCACAAAACCTCCCTATTACATTAGGAATCTGTGCCGATAATAACAAATGCTCCTGTCTTTTTGTTTAAATATAGACCCACATGTTGACCGTTAAATGTTGATTCTATTCCTTCCCTCCTCTCTCTCTCATATATATATATATATATATATATATATATATATATATATATATATATATATATATATATAACAACATCTACTGGTCAATATGTAGGTCTTTTTTATAAAACAACAGAAAGACGCATTTATTATTATTATCGGCACATATTTCTAATGTTATAAAGAAGAGGAAATTGTGGTCTCCTCTTAGCGTAGTACAATATTCGTCTGTAAAAAGAATGAAGTCCTCTCAGTTACCAGTATCGTAAAATCTTTAAATAAATGTAAAGAAATCATTTAAAACTTTATAATTTATTCCACTCTAAATAGCGGCTTAGTTAACTCAAATGGTAAGACATCCGACATCGGTGATCATGGTTGGAATTAGTCTTGAGTCCAGGTTCCGAATTTGTCTCGCCACGCTGACCAGACGTCTAGCAACACTAATCAAACGCGAAACGACCGAAAAAGTTGTTACTTAATAACTATGTTTATATTATATATAGATAGATAGATTAATAGATAGTATATATAAAGTAGGTTGAGATTAATAAAAAATTGAACATTATTTATATCAGTTCCAAGAATTCAAATACAAGAGTAGAAGAGAAAGTCGGTCTTGTATTTGTTTAGCTCCTTACATTAAGTGGAATCATGCCTTGTCTGGGGCGATTTCTCTTTTAAAAAGTGTTTTGGATTATACTTTCGATGATTCCAAAAACGCTCTTCTTAATATATATATATATATATATATACATGATAAAAATGGAAATACTATTCCAAACGTAATGCCAATGAAAGGAGAAACTAATATATATATATATATATATATATATATATATATATATATATATATATGAGTGTAAGAAGGAGAAACTAAATTATCACTAAAGTCATCAACGTTTCGTCTTCATCAAGAAAAGGCTTCCTCAGGATTTTTATTTTAGTCGGCCATGTTTCGCCCAGAAGATCAACATTAATATTTTTTACATTCTATACATACAGACTATTCCAAGTAATGTACTTGTGTTTATAATTTTTTATTTCTCTTAAACAATCCCGAGGAAGTCTTTTCTTGATGAAGACGAAACGTTGATGACTTCACTGATAATTTAGTGTCTCCTTCTTTCACTCATATATATATATATATATATATATATATATATATATATATATATATATATATATATATATATATATACGGTGTTCCCTAGGAATATTTTAATTTAATTTTTTTCTGATGCAGTTTTAGCTTTAATTCTCTTTAGAAAACTATAAATTTGTTAACCTTTTCTTAAATAGGATTTTAAAAGTAAAACAACATCGTTATAAAACCATAACTAAAGTTCGTTAAGATGCGACCATTTTATCTGGGTGTTTATTGAGAAAAATACTATTCATAGCTGAAGCGTGACAGACGATAGACAGACCTAACGACTATTCAGCTGAAAGGCATGCAAAGACTCATAGCAAAAACGCAATGTAATCGTCCGCTATCATTGACAACTTGCGATAAAGGAAAAAATGATTACTGTAAATTGCGAAGGTTAGAAGCACATATGTGAAGATCTGCGTGACGAAGTCCAGTGAAAACCTAAAACAACACCAAACAAACAATCAAGTTTTGACTCTTTTTTCAGCATTAAGGATATAATGATACTAGAAAAATATATTTCGCTGGACTGGGAAAATTAATTTCCTGAACAATACGGTTTTGCACCACTTTCATGTTTCTTTTACGAAGATTACAATCAAAATAAAATGATACGTCTTATATCTAAAATCCTTATTCCAATTTTAATCAAAATCCATGTCACAATTTTAATCCAAGAAAAGTTCTAAAATTTAAAGGGTCTTAAGAAGAAAATGAAATTCATGAAAATCTTGCTTAGTTAGTATCTAATGACTATGGATTGAATTTAATGCAAATCTGAAATATTTGAAATTTTTAATGGGATTTTGTGCCTATATTACAAACCCTTTAAAATGCTTCAAATAAATTTAGATATGGGAAATATTTATTTATCTATATCTGACACCCATTGTTTAAACTTTACAAACATTGAAGGAATCTGCATTTTCACGAATGCCTTCAACCTTTTACCCTCTTTGCATACACATCAATTAAACTAAATATAGCCCACATAACGACTCTTTATGCCTAGCAGCTCTGTTTTTAAATTCATAATGATCAGTTTATTAGTTTAGGCGTTGATTCTGTACATCCAAATATATAAACATACACACATACATAACTATATATAAATAAAGATTTATGACGATTCTATTTGGTAGAGACTCGTGTGTGCGTAGGCATCAGCCTTATAAAATGAAGCGTTTTTCTTTGCCTACGCGAATAGGAACAAGACATATTCACAATGTGACCAGGAGAGTAGAAAGTGACTAGTTCGTTTACTTTCAGCAGCCTCGTAACTCTCGCTTCCCTGATCTTGTCCTTTAGTCCTCACATTCTATGAGCGATGTTTCTGAGAAAGGGAGAAGAATTGCTCTTTTCTTGGTCGGAATTTATCCATCTAACACTAATCGTTGTCCAGTTTTTTACCTTGAAATAGTATTTTTTTAGCTCCTTACATCAAGTGGCTTTATGCCTTGTCTGGAGCGATTTCAATAAATAAAGAAGTTTATCATTCAACTTGTGTCTATGAAGAGATACCACGTTTAGCTGACGTTGAATTCCATCACTCGCCTATGGTTCTACGGTGAAAACTGACGCCTATTCGTAAGCACAGGTTCGACTCTTGTAAAGGTCTCATTCATTTTTTGTTGTATATTTTCTATGCTCTTTGCTAAATAAACGATTTCGTTTATTTAAGAACAAAATAGATTATAGGTAACACAAGTTTCCAGCCAAAAGCAGCGTTGTGCATGACATATATTTGCAAATATATTCTCTTATTTAAATATATGCATTAATATATATTTTTACATATCCATCTTATGTTATGCTGAACGTGATTTAATCAGTGTTTGTTTCGTTAAGGCAAAATGCATGTTAAAATATAACTTAGCTTTTAGATTGAGTTTATTTTTTATAAAATTCATGTTTTAATAGTTTTAATTAACCGTAATTTATAAGTAACTGAAGACGTCATCCATCGCTTGTTTAACGATCTATGTAATTATTTCGCCACTCTTACTCTATGCTGATCTAATCACTTTTCAATAGGTTTTAATCTCTCTGAGAGCATTTAGAAGAAAAAGTGGATCTTTTTTTTCTATCGTTATTATCTAATTCACATACTTGTAGATAAATGGTATATCTATACACATTAAGAAGACAGGCAGCATTCACTGTCCGTGTTTCTTCTTCGTGGAACAACCTACCAGAGATAGTTACGATATCTATCATGTCCAGGATTAAAGTCGCCTCAACAAAACATTCAGACGGTACATAGATGTACACATCTACTAACTGTCTTTTTACATAGCTTGTTGCACTTTGCCAATAAATTTGATTTGATTTAAAACACCACAAACACGTATGTAAATTAGATGGCAAAATAAAAAGTCTCTTTACTTCTACATGAGAATAATACAGAATAATAACACCACCTTTAATAATAAAAAAACTCACACTCGTGGTGACACTAGCCTCGGTTGGCACAGCACAAGACTGTCGTTAAGGGTCAAGGAGGATGGAAAAAATAAGGAGTAACGAGCATCAACTAGACGTCAACTGGAAGGATGCAGAAAATATCGGGGAGGCTTATTGCCACTCAAATTCAAGAAAAGACAAACCGTTGTATTTTTAAAATGAACGTATACGCGTTTATCTCGTCGTGAAATACCGTTAAGAATAACTTATTTATTTAGCCAACACATTGTTATTCCCAAACAAAAATTATTCTCAGTCTGTAAAATAATCATACATATTTATAACTCCCACATCGGTATTCAAACCTGTTTTAATGCGTTAAGTTTTAAGACCCATTTTGTTTCTTTTTGCTTGCACGCATGTGTGGGCGGGTATTTTGTGTCTATTAAAATGCATTTTATGCTATAGTGTATTGACTGTTTTGTTAAAATCTTCGTCTATTTGGAAGTATGATGTGTTTGGTCTAGTAGGAGTTTGTGGTTATATGGTTTAAATCCAATAGATAATTTTATCAAGTAAGTTTGAAAAGTTCAGGATTTCTTTAGTCGTGAATAGAGAAGGCAGATAAGTTTTTACCCTTATACTAAGAAGGCATCTCATTACAATCAATAACACCGGGAAAAATTTTCTAACAGACAACTTTTCGGGATTCACCGGTAATCAACTTTATTTCTAGTGGTGTATTAGCTATTACTCTCCATTCTTCTTACTTTTGTTAAGCGCTCGACCCACATTGGACTCTAATTGACAAAACATATGCACGGAAACAATGCACAGCCTACATGATTATCCAAAATTAAGTCATTATTACATTCGCCATTTTCTTAGATAACGTACTAAAGAAATATTGAATAGTGGGTAACGTAGAAAGTCATGCCTTCCTGTACTGACGCTGCACGAGCTTCCTAGAATCTCGTTAAAATCAAGAATCATGACCCCTTCCGCTTCATCTCTATACTTGCCGTCTTCATGTATTCCGTGCGTTCACTGTTAGCCCACGCTAAGATGCCCCTGAAAACTTAAGGTTGCCTTTGCGTTACGTAGAAGCACACACCAACACTTGTAAATATACATATGCCTTTTTTTCACTTCCTGGTTCCGTTGACGTCATAAGGCGACGACCCCATAAACCGTATTTTTCATTCAAATTTTATTTGGCGTTATCATGGTACTATTCTTCGGTGTTTGTACGCTGCAGTTAATACAGGTTAGGTTAGACCTCTACCATGACAGACATGCCATTGCTACGAGTTCCGGAAATGCTAAGAAGTTTTCCCTCTTCTCAGTAGTCAATAGTACGTCTGTGTTCTAAGGTCATTTAGAAATGTAAGTATTTTGAAAGGATATGTAATATCTATCTATCTATCTATCTATCTATCTATCTATCTATCTATCTATCTATCTATCTATAGCACGGTGGCAAAGTGGTTACCGACGCGAACTGAGGAGCTGGGTGTTCTAATCAAATGCGTTCCACATAAACACTTTAATCAAAATCCACATCTGACATAGTCTATAACCTTCTAGACACGAGGGTATATAAAATCTATCTATCTATCTATCTATCTATCTTTCTATCTATCTATCTATCTATATCTTTTCATTCGTCTAATAAATTATCCAGATATATATTTACTTTAAACCGATGTCTTCATGAACATCTAATATTTTCCTGATTTTCATCATACATAATAACGTGCCTGTATATATAGGGTAAACCGGGGTATTAAGCACCATGGGACATTAGACACCAGCAACTAGGTAAGGTTCACAAAACTGTCTATAGCATTACTATGGCACTTATAGGGAAATAAGCAATAATTTTGTCTGATCGCGTACCAATCACAGGCTCTGTTTCTCAAGAGTAGTATTTAATGAGCCAGGCAAAAGTAGTCTTTTTATGGCAAGTTCAGAAGCTGTTTTCACTCTACGTCTGCAACCATTTCGAAACACAGTTCACAACTTTTAACCCCAGAAGGGCAACTGCACAAAACTGTGTTTCTCTGCCAAACCACTGAGCCGGCAAACTGTACCTTTGCTGCTGAAGAATTGAAATATATTAGAGATAAGTACCAAAACATTTTTACACTTGATTTAATTCAGATTTTCATTTTTCAGAGCTGGAAAGTGTGTCATGGTGGTATGCATCGACAGCCTATCAAATTATTCACAATTTCCACACCCATTTTAAAAACTGCTGCAAATTTAACTTGCCATGTTTTTTGTATGCTTTTAGCATGTTAATTGCTTTTCATCTAAGCATAATGTACATAATTGTGTTTAATTTATTTGTTAACAAATAATGTCGATCTTTTAAAGAAGGGTGTGCTTAATGCCCCATGTCTGTATTTTTCTGAACGAAAAGAGTTTAAAATAGCTTACAATGATGTAAGTAATAAGAAACATGATTATTATTTAAGTTCGGCCTGTTTTTATTATTGGGGAAGTTATATAAAACCAGAAAATTGTAATAACAAGTAAACTGTTTTTAACGAAATCGTTCCAATAATACTTGGGTACACAGGTGCCTAATGCCCCGTTAATTTTTTTTGTTCACATATGGTTCGCAACTTTCGGAATAAGATTGACGGTGGAAGGTGGAATCTAAGCCAGTCAGAGGAGATGATTGATGCATACGAGGCTGTCATGAAGAAGCAGATGTCTGCCAATCAAGCAGCCAAGTATTACAAAGTGAACAAAAAGTCATTACTCAGGAGAACGTCTGGGGAAATCCCTATCAATGCGCATGTTGGGGGGAAGCAGTACTGTCTCCTTCTCATGAAAATGAGCTTATGGCAAGATGGGGGCTGGGGATTCACTTCTGAGGAGGTCAAAGACACTGTAATAGAATTTGTTCAAACCCACAGCATAGAAACTCCTTTTTTAAATGGTCGTCCAGGGTATGACTGGCTACAAGGGTTTTTACGCTGTCATCCAGACATAGTGCCTCGTAAGATTGAGCACCCCATCACTGCTCGTGCAAAGGCAGAAGACCCTGAAGTCATCGCTCACTGGTTTGAGCTTCTTGATAAGGTTTTCATAAAGGCGGGGATAAAAGATTTGCCGGCTCAATTATTCAACACAGATGAAACGGGCTTTGTAACGGACCCCAAAACAGACACTGTTTTAGCAGCAATGGGATCAAAGAGTATTGGGGGTTCTGGAAGGGAGCAGATAACTGTTAACTGTGCAGCATCTGCTAGTGACAAGCTACTTCCACCCTATGTTTTCTACAAAGGGAAAAACCTCTACCAGGCATGGACACAGGGTGGACCTGTAGGTTCTGTTTATACAATCAGTTCAAAAGGATGGATGGAGGCCCCGCATTTCTTGAACTGGTTTGAAAATATTTTCTTGAACCACATACGTGATGTCAGTGACAAGGTACGACTTCTTGTTTTTGATGGTCATGCATCACACCTCTCTTTGACCCTTGTGGAAAAGGCAAGAGCAAATAATGTTGTGCTGATGCGACTTCCAGCTCACATGACACACAACCTGCAACCACTTGATCGTGCCGTGTTCAGGCCTCTGAAACTGAAGTGGCAGTCCCTCCTCCGCAAAGTTGCCCGAACACACCCAGGGCCAGTGGGAAAGAAGGACTTTCCCATGATGCTTAAGGCACTCATAGATGAATCCTTTAAGCCAAAGATCATCAAATCAGGATTCAGTTGCACAGGCATCTGTCCTTTCAATGCCCAAATGGTCACTTTAGAAAGTCAACCTCGTGTCACTGCTCAAACAAAGCCCTCCATATCTTCCTTCACCCCAGCTGCTCCAGTGTCTGCACTGCCCCCTACTCTAGGACCCTTATCCTCAGCCCCGACTCCAGGACCCTCAGTCTCAGCCCCCACTCCAAGACCCTCATGCTCAGACGTGCCTGTTTCCTCTCCGACTTCATCATCTTCATCCGCCTCATTAAAATACTTTTTCCTCAAACAACTTACTCCCCACTTTCATTCTGACTCCCCAAGAAGGAGATCAGCTAGAATACAGCGATTCTGATATGGGGAAAGCCTCACAGCAGATGAAAGTGTCATGAGACTCATGGAGACATCTGCTGCTAAGGAGGTTGCTACAGTATCCAGAGAATGTGGCAGAGGGAAAGGAAAAGGGAAAGGCGGGGGTAAAAGAACATCAAGGCAGGCAAAACCATCACCACCAGGATCAAGAAGCCCACTGTCAACATCAAGGGATTCTGACACTGATTAATGTTGCAAATGTGGTATAGGGGATGGCATTTACTGGGTTCAGTGTGATATGTGTGATTCCTGGTATCACATACAGTGCACCAGCATCAAAATTTCATTTGAAGACCTCCAAAATGAGGAATGGCTGTGTGATTTTTGCAAACAGTAGACCCGGTGCTTAATGCCCCAGGCGATGGTGCCTATTGCCCCAGGTAACTGAAATTTGTGCAAAGCAAACTTAAGATTTTAAACGATTCAATAAAAAATATTTTCTACTCTGATGAACACGAGTCAACTGGTATTTGTTTAAACAAGGTATCACAAATATATTTTGCCCATGATAGTCCAGAGAAAGTTGAAAACTTACTATAATTGAGATGAAACACTGAGTCAGTGAAAAAGGGGGTGCCTAATACCCGGTTTACCCTCTATATTCCATATAACATCACGCTTATTTTATTCTAAATTCGAACTTTTGTTCCCCTTCATAACATAACGCTAATTTAATTTTAAATATAAAAGGTTTTTTTTTAAATTCTATCCTACATTCTCACCCATATTTAAAATCCCACGATATCAGTCTTGTAAAGTGTGGGCGAAACTAGTCGACTGGCAATTTTTTTTTCATCACCTAAATGTTTTAATTATGAAAAATTCAACACGTCTTCCCTTCATTAATGCACTAATAAAGTTTTGTACCCCCCCCCCAAAATAACGATATATATATATATATATATATATATATATATATAAATGTATATGTATATATATATATGTATATATGTGTGTATAAATGTGTGTATATATATATGTATATATATATATGTCTATATATGTGTATATAGATATATATATATATATATATATATGTGTATATATATGTATATATCTATGTGTATATATATGTATATATACGTATATATGTATATGTATATATATATGTATACATATGTATACATATGTATATATATGTTTATATATGTATATATATATATATATATATATATATATATATATATATGTATATATATATGTGTATATATAAAGATAGATGAAAGAAGAGGGATAAACATGTACGAATGACAAATTTATTTAAACTTCGATTGTTCAATGCAAGGTGTACTCGGTAAACATATGTTCCTTATTCTTTCCTTAAGCCAAAGGTTTTCAAACATTAACATCTTATCATCAGAGGAATTACATAGATAGATAAGTTGGCAGTGGAAAAGCCAAAATTAAAAATTTGAAAACAATATTACGTAATGAAGAGTTAGAAATTGCGTGTAAACAGATATGGAGTATGTCCAGTTGGTAATTGTCCGTTGATGATGGGTCCAGTGAAAGGAGATTTACAGATTTGTATACATATGTATATATGTATATATATATGTATATATATATGTATATATATATGTACATATATGTATATATATACATATGTATATATAATATAAATATATATATGTATATATATATGTATATATATATATTCATATATATATCTGTATATGTATATTTATAAATATATCTATATATATGCATATATATATGTATATGTATATATCTATATGAATATGTATATGTATATATATATATATGTATATATATATGTATATGTATATATGTATATATTTATATCTATAAGTATATATATATATATGTATATTTATATTTATATATATATATATATATATATATATATATATATATATATATACAACGCCCTGTTTCCAAACCGAGCTGCCGCTTTTATTAGACTGGATCGAAGTCACTACTTAAATTCCCGACTACCTGCGTTTAATATACACAGTTCAATCTCAACTTATGAAAAACTACTTTCATTCTCGGTCCACGGAAGTATTTTAAAATGGCTTTAATTCCTTAAATTACATCCGAATAAATGCGTTCCATCTACGATTGAACTAAACATTTTTTTTAATAGATTTACTTCATTTTTGAAAATTTTCAACGCTGCCGTCACGAACCTCCTTTTTTTCATCTTGAAATCTCCTTTCACCGGACACCTTATCAACGGACATTCACCAACTGGGCATATATCATATTGCTTTACCCACATACTCTTACTCTCCATTACTGGATAGTTTTTTCAAATTCTTAATTTTGTCTTTTCCACTGACAACTTATACATCTATGTAATTCCTCTGATGATAAGATTTTAATTTTTGAAAAGCCTTGGCTTAAGGAAAAAATGTTTTTTACCGACTAAACCTTGCATTGAACAATCGAAGTTGAAATAGATTCGTCATTCGTACATATTTGTCCCTCTTTCTTTCATTTATCTTTATATATATATATATATATATATATATATATATATATATATATATATATATGTATATGTATATGTATATATATATATATTTATATATATATATATGTATATATATATATATGTATATGTATATATTTATATGTATATATTTATATGTATATATGTATATGTATATGTTGCACAAGACACATGAAAATTAAAGCCACGAAAGTCCGTTAAGCGTCTCCAACAAAACGAAAGCAATAACGAAAGTTTAAAGCGCTCTCAAACTTACGTAACACTCCTTTCTGTAAGGCACTCTTAACATAATTCCTTAGGGAGGCACTTTTATTGCACTTTCAGGCCTTTAAACTGTCGGTCCATTTACAAATTACCTTTTAAACATTTCTCGTTATTAAAACATTTCTTTTTTTAAATATTTCAAATTAAACACGGTTCATTAAACATTGTATCTCATTTAAACACATTAAATATTTTAAACATTTTAAACATTGTTCAGTAGACATATCAAATTCAGCATTGTTCACCCTTTCCTTCGATTTTTAGTTATTTTCGTTTGACAGATTAGGACCCAATATGTTATGCACAAAAAAGTTACCTCACAGATGTCTGCCTCACTCTTGTTCGTGGATTTGCTGGCACACTCATTTCCGTTGCTGGCTCATGATCGTAGTGGTGTCCCTGTTTTGTGGGCCAATTCTGTCATCATGCAAGAGAGACAAAAACGCCCGACAACAACATTTGAGAGAGATTCCATCTTTTATTCCGCTTCGTTGTGAGAGTTTGCCCATTCGTTCCTCGATTCATTCATTCATTCTTCTCGATGGAGAAATGCGACGGCAATTGCTGCTGGATCTCCAAAAGATCAAGCCATTACGACGAACGATTACATTTTCGATTCCCTGCCCCCACTTCCTGAGCACTTCTGTTTCATTTCGGGACCCACCAGATAGGTCGATCTTTCAGCTCGTAAAAGAATTCACGACAAATTTTCAAACCGTAGTTTCTCACGAAAGAAGGAGTGACGTCATAGTCCCTATGTCCTGTCATACAGATCATCACCAGAACTGGGCTGATCTTTATTGAACTTCAACCCTTTGAAGTAAACCAGGTTTAAATAATTGTTATGATTTTTCGGACTTAGTCATCTCGATGACAAATGTAATTGTCCCAAAATATATGTCCTTTCGATCTGCACCGAACTTGAACTAAGTTCACCCCCTCTTATAATAAAAACTAGTGGTCTTATACACTTTTGGGCATACGGGGCCCCTCATAATATATATAATATATATATATATATATATATATATATATATATATATATATATATATATATATATATATATATATATATATATATCTAGGAGCAAGAATTTCACCACATTAAAGCAACATGCTTCCAATAGAAAGGTTCTCACACGCCTAAAAAAAGAAATAAGGGTGGTCGTTTTGTCTGAAATTATTTAATGTGTGATATTGTATTTGTTTTATATCTAAAAGACGATACCGATGTTCATATCGTTTATTTTACACAATAACATATTTGCATGAAATAAAACGTGTTGTGTGTCCTGTTACAAAATGAACTTTCGCCCTTATCCGTCGACTCTCATGAAATAATACAAACTAGAAATTCAGTTCTAACTTGTTTCTTTTTGCATATAACAAAAACTTTATTTTTCATGGTGATCTAGAATGAATTTACTAGCTTACCGGCCGATAGTTAGTCCCTTTTTTTACTGTGCAAAGATAACATGCATTGTGATCTGGAATAACTTTACTAGCTTACCGGCCGATAGTTAATCTATTTTTTTACTGTGCCAAGATAACATGCATTGTGATCTGGAATAAAGTTACTAGCTTACCGGCCGACAGTTAATCTATTTTTTCACTGTGCAAAGATGAAATACATGGTGATCGGGAATAGATTTACTAGATTACCGGCCGATAGTTAATCAATTTTTTACTGTGTAAAGATAACATGCATGGTGATCTGGAATGAATTTGCAAGCTTACCGGCCGATCGTTAATCTATTTTCTTTACTGTGCAAAGATAACATGCATTGTGATCTGGGATAAATTTACAAGCTTACCGACCGACAGTTAATCTATTTTTCTACTGTGCAAAGATAACATGCGTGGTTATCTGGAACAAATTTACAAGCTTACCGGCCTATAGTCCTATTCTCCTTTTTTACTGTGCAAACATAACATGCATTGTGTCTGGAATAACTTTACTAGTTTACCGGCCGACAGTTAATCTATTTTTTTAATGTGCAAAGATAACATGCATGGTGATCTGGAATGAATTTACAAGCTTACCAGCCGAGAGTTAATCTTTTTTTTTTACTGTGCAAAAATAACATGCATTGTGATCTTGAATGAATTTACTAGCCACCCGGCCGACAGTTAATCTTTTTTTCTTTACATGCATGGTGATCTGGCATAAATTTACTAGCTTACCGGCCGATAGTTAATCTATTTTTTTTCGGTGAAAATATAACATGCATGGTGATCTGGAATAAATTTTATAGCTTACCGGCTGTCAGTAAATCTATTTTTTATTGTGCAAAGACAACATGCATTGTGATCTGGAATATTTACAAGCTTACCGGCCGATAGTTAATCTCTTTTTTTAATGTGCAAAGATAACATGCATGGTGATCTGGAACAAATTTACAAGCTTACCGGCCGATAGTTCATCTATTTCTTTACTGTGAAAAGATAACATGCATGGTGATCTGGAACAAATTTAATAACTAACAAGCCGACAGTAATTCTCTTTTTTTACAGTGCAAAGATTACAGGCATGGTGAGGTGGATTTCATTTATTAGCTCACCGACGATAGTATATCTATTTTTTTTACTGTGCAAAGATAACATGCATGGTGATCTGGAATAAATTTACTAGCTTACCGGCCGACATTTAATCTTTTTTTTCTTAATATACATGGTGATCTGGAATAAATTTACAAGCTTACCGGCCGATAGTGACCCTATTTTTTTACTGTGCAAAGATAACATACATGGAAATCTGGAATAAATTTACTAGCTTACCGACCGATAGTTAATCTATTTTTTTACTGTGCAAAGATTATAATCAGGATGATCTGGAATAAATTTACTAGCTCACCGTCCGACAGTAAATATCTTTTTTTACTGTGCAAAGATAACCTGCATGGTGATGGGAATAAATTTACTAGCTTACCGGCCGATTGTTAATCTCTTTTTTTCAAATGTGCTAAGATTACATGAATTATGATCTGGAATAAATTTACTAGCTTACCGTCCGACGGTTAATCTATTTTTTTACTATGCAAAGATAACATAAATGGTGATCTGGAATGATTTTACTAGCTTACCGGCCGATAGTTAATTTATTTTTTCACTGTGCAAAGATAACATGCATTCTGATCTAAAATAAAGTTACTAGCGTACCGTCCGACAGTTAATCTAGTTTTTCACTGTGCACAGATGACATACATGGTAATCTCGAATAAATTTAGTAGATTACCGGCCAATAGTTAGTCTATTTTTTACTGTGCAAAGATAACATGCATAGTGATCTGGAATAAATTTACTAGCTTACCGGCCTATAGTCATTCTATTTTTTTACTGTGCAAAGATAACATGCATTGTGATCTGGCATACATTTACTAGCTTACCGCCAGACATGTTAATCTACATTGTACTGTGCAAAGATGATATGCATGGTGATCTGGAATGAATTTACCAGCTTACCAGCCGATAGTTAATCTATTTTTTTTTACTGTGCAAAGATAACATGCATTGTGATCTTAAATGAATTTACTAGCTTCCCGGCCAACAGTTAATCTTTTTTTTCTTAAAATGCATGGTTATCTGGAATAAATTTACTAGATGTCGGCCGATAGTCAATCTATCTTTTTACTGTGCAAAGATAACATGCATTTTGATCTTGAGAAAATTCATTAGCTTAACGGTCGACAGTTAATCTTTTTTTTACTGTGCAAAGATAATATGCATAGTGATCTCAAATGAAATTTCTAGCTTATTGGCCGACAGTTTATCTATTTATTTACTGTGCAAAAGTTAACATGCATGGTGATCTGGAATAACTTCACTAGCTTACCGGCCGACAGTTGATCTATTTTTTTACTGTGAAAATATAACATGCATGGTCATCTGGAATTAGTTTACTTGCTTACCGGCCGATAGTTAATCTTTTTTTTTACTGTGCAAAGATAACATGCATGGTGATTTGGAATGAATTTACTAGCTTACCGGCCGATAGATAACCTATTTTTTTACTTTGCAAAGATAACATAAATGGTGATCTGGAATAAATTTACTACCTCACCGGCCGATAGTTCATCTATTTTTACTGTGCAAAGATAACATGCATGGTGATTATGAATGAATTTACACGCTTACCGGCCGACAGTTAATCTATTTTGTACTGTGCCAAGATGACATGCATTGTAATCTGGAATAAATTTACTAGCTTACCGGCCGATTGTTTATGTATTTTTTTACTGTGCAAAGATTACATGCATGGTGATCTTGAATAAATTTACTTGCTTACCGGACGACAGTTAATTTCTTTTTATACTGTGAAAAGATAACATGCATGGTGATCTGGAATAAATTTATTAACTTACCAGCCGAGAGTAAATCTCCTTGTTTAATGTGCAAAGATAACATGCATGGTGATCTAAAACAAATTTACAATCTTACCGGCCGATAGTTAATCTATTTTTTACTGTGCAAAGATAACATGCATAGTGATCTGGAACAAATTTACTAACTAGCAAGCCGACAGTTAATCTCTCTGTTTTTATTGTGCAAAGATAACATGCATGGTAATCTCAAAATAAATTTACTAGCTTACCGGTAGATTATTAATATATATTTTTACTTTGCAAAGATAACATGCATGTAATGTAGAATAAAATTACTAGCTTACCGGCCGATAGTTAATCTATTTTTTTTACTGTGCAAAGATAACACGCATTGTGATCTGGAATAACTTTACTAGCTTACCGGCCGACAGTTAATTTTTTTTTTACTATGCAAAGATAACATGCATGGTGATCTTGGATGAATTTACAAGCTTACCGGCCGATAGTTAATCTATTTTTTCACTGTGCCAAGATAACATGCATGGTGATCTGGAATAAATTTACTAGCTTACCGGCCGACAGTTAATCTATTTTTTCACTGGGCAAAGATGGCATACATGGTGATCGGGAAAACATTTACTAGATTACCGGCCGATAGTTAATCAATTTTTCTACTGTGCAAAGATAACATGCGTAGTGATCTGGAATACATTTACTAGCTTACCGGCCTATAGTCATTCTATTTTTTTACTGTGCAAAGATAACATGCATTGTGATCTGGAATAACTTTACTAGCTTACCGGCCGACAGTTAATGTATTTTTGTTATGTGCAAAGATAATATGCATGGTGATCTGGAATAAATTTACTAACTAATCGGCTGACAGTTAATCTACATTGTACTGTGCAAAGATGATTTGCATGGTGATCTGGATTGAATTTACAAGATTACCAGCCGATAGTTAACCTTTTTTTTTTCTACTGTGCAAAGATAACATGCATTGTGATCTTGAAAAAATTCATTAGCTAAACGGTCAATCTATTTTTTACTGTGCAAAAATAACATACATGGTGATCTGGCATACATTTACAAGCTTGTCGGCCGATAGTTAATCTAATTTTTTTTCTGTGCAAACATATCATGCATTGTGATCTTGAAAAAAATCATTAGCTAAACGGTCGACTGTTAATCTCTTTTTTACTGTGCCCAGATAACATGCATGGTGATGCATGGTGATCTGGAATAAATTTTATAGCTTACCGGCTGTCAGTAAATCTATTTTTTATTGTGCAAAGACAACATGCATTGTAATCTGGAATAAATTTACTAGCTTACCGGCCATAGTTAATTTTTTTTTACTGTGCAATGATAATATGCATGGTTATCTGGAATAAATCTACTAGCTTACCGGCCGACAGTTAATCTATTTTTTTTACTGTGCAAATGTAATATGCATGGTTTTCAGGAATCAATTTACTATTTACCGGCCGATAGTTAATCTTTTTTTTTACTGTGCTAAGATAATATGCATGGTTATCTGGAATCCATTTACTGCTTACCGGCCGATAGTTAATCTATCTTTTACTGAGCAAAGATAACATGCATGGTGATCTGGAATACATTTACTTGCTTACCGGCCGACAGTGCAATTATTTTTTTTACTGTGCAAAGATAACATGCAGTGGGATCTGGGAGTAATTTACTAGCTCACCGGCCGAGAGGTCATCTATTTTTTTATTTAGCAAGGATTACATGCATGGTGACTTGGAAAAAAGGTTATAGCTAACTGGAATAGATAACATGCATGGTCATCTGGAATAAATTTACTCGCTTAACAGCCGATCGCAAATCTATTTTTTCACTGTGCTAAGATAACATGCATGGTTATGTGGAATAAATTTACTAGCTTACCGGCCGATAGTTAATCTATTTTTTACTGTACTAAGATGATATGCATGGGGTATCTGGAACCTATTTACTGTTTTTACTGTGCAAAGATGACATGCGTTGTGATCTGGAATAAATGTATTAGCTTACCGGCCGATAGTTAATCTATATTTTAGTGTGCCAAGATAATATGCATGGGGATCTTGAATGAATTTACTAGCTTTCATGCCGACAGTCAATCTCTTTTTTTACTGTGCAAAGATAATATGCATGGTGATCTGGTATAAATTTACTGCTTACAATCAAATAGTTGATCTATTTTTTTACTGTGCAAAGACAACATGCATGGTTATCTGGAATACATTTACTTGCTTACCGGCCGACAGTTTAATTCTTTTGCTTTACTGTGCAAAGATAACATGCATTGGGATCTGGGATAAATTTATTTGCTCACCGGCCGATAGTTAATGTATTTTTTTTACTGTGCAAAAATAACATGCATTGTGATCTAGAATATATTTACTAGCTTACCGGCCGATAGTTTAACTATTTTTTACTGTGCCAATATAAGATGCGTGGTGATCTCGAACATATTTATTAGCTTACCGGCGATAGTTAATGTTTTTTTTTACTGTGCAAAGAAAACTTGCATCGTGATCTGGAATAAATTTACAAGCTTACCGGCCGATAGTTAACTTATTACTTTACTGTGCAAAGATAATATGCGCGGTGATCTGGGATGAATTTACTAGCTTACGGGGCGATAGTTAATCTATTTTTTTACTGTGCAAAAATTATCTCCATGGTGATCTTGAATAAATTTACTAGATTTACTGCCGACAGTTTATCTCTTTTTTTTACTGTGCAAAGATAACATGCACGGTTTTCTGGAATACATTTACTTGCTTACCGGCCGACAGTTCAATCCATTTTTTTACTGTGCAAAGATAACATGCATGGTTATCTGGGATGAATTTACTAGTTCACCGGCCGATAGTTAATGTATGTTTTTACTGTGCAAAGATTACATGCATGGTGATCTGGAATAGATTAACTAGCTTACCGCCCGATAGTTTATCCATTTTTTTATTGTGCAAACATAACATGCATGTTATCTACAATAAATTTACTAGCAAACCGGCCGATAGTTAATCTATTTTTTTACTGTGCAAAGAAAACATGCATCGTGATCTGGAATAAATTTACAAGCTTACCGGCCGACAGTTTATCTTTTTTTTCCTGTGCAAATATAACAGGCATGGTGATCTGGAATAAATTAACTAGCTTACCGGCCAATTGTTAATGTATGTTTTTACTGTGCAAAGATAATATTCATGCTTATCTGGAATAAATTTACTAGCTTACCAGGCAACAGTTAATTTCTTTATTACTGTGCAAAGATAACATGCATGGTTATCTGGAATACATTTACTAGCTTACCGGGCGATAGTTAATCTCTTTTTTTATTGTGCAAAGATAATATGCATGGTGATCTGGAATACATTCACTAGCTAACCGGCCGATAGTTAATCTATTATTTTACTGTGCACAGATAACATGCATGGTCATCTGGAATCGATTTACTAGCTTACCGGCCGATAGTTAATCTGTTTTTTACTGTGCACAGATAACATGCATGGTCATCTGGAATGAATTTACTAGCTTACCGGCCGATAGTAAATCTATTTATTTACTGTACAAAGATAATATGCATGGTGATCTGCAATAGAGCCACTTGCTTACTGGCCGACAGTTAGTCTATCTTTTTTCTGTGAAAATATAATAGGAATGGTTATCTGGAATGAATTTACTAGCTAACCGGCCGATAGTTACTCTTTTATTTAGCGTTTTTTTACTGTGCAAAGATAACATGCATTGTGATCTAAAATAAATTTTCTCGCTTACCGGCCGATAGTTACTCTTTTATTTAGCGTTAAAAGATGATCTGCATGGTTATCTTGAATAAATTGTCTAGCTTACCGGCGGATAGTTAATCTTTTTTTGTTGTGCAAAGATACTATGCACGGTTATCTGGAACAATATTACTCGCTTATGATCGACAGTTTATCTCCTTCTTTTTACTGTGCAAAGATAACATGCATGGTAATCTGGAATCAATTTACTAGCTTACCGGCCGATAGTTACTCTATTGTTTTACTGTGCTTAGATAACATGCATGGTCATCTGGCTTTCTGGCGGATAGTTGATTTATATTTTTTACGGTGCAAGGATAAAATGCATGGTCATCTGGAACAAATTTACAAGCTTTCCCGCCGATAGTGTACCTATTTTTTTTACTGTGCAAATGCAATATGCATCGTGATCTGGAATAAATTTACAAGCTTACCGGCCGACAGTTAATCTCTTTTTTTACTGTGCCAATATAACATGCATGGTGATCTTGAATAAATTTAGTAGCTTACCAGGCAACAGTTTATTTCTTTTTTTTACTGTGCAAAGATAATATGCATGGTGATCTAGAATAGATTTACTAGCTTACCGGCCGATAGTTTATCTTTTTTTTCTGTGCAAAGATAACATGCATGTAATCTACAATCAATTTACAAGCTTACCGACCGATAGTTAATCTTTTTTTTTACTGTGCAAAGATAACATGCATGGTGATCTGGAATAAATTTACTAGCTTACCAGGCAATAGGTCATTGCTTTGTTTACTGGGCAAAGAAAATATGCATGGTTATCTGGAACAAATTTACTAGCTTATGTCCGACAGTATATCTCCTTGTTTTTACTGTGCAAAGAGGACATGCGTGATAGTCTAGAATAAATTTACTAGCTTACCGGCTGACATGTTAATCTATTTTTTTACTGTGCAAAGATAATAGGCATGGTTATCTGGTATTAATTTACTAGCTTACCGGCCGATAGTTAATCTATTTTTTTATTGTGCAAAGATTACATGCATGCTGATCTTTTAAAAAATTTACTAGCTAACCGGCTTATAGTAAATCTATTTTTTACTGTGAAACATGATATGCATGGTGATCTGGTACTTATTTACTTGCTTATGACTGACAGTACATCTCTATGTTTTTACTGTGCAAAGATTACATGCGCAGTGATCTGGAATAAATTTACTAGCTTACGTGCCGACAGTTAATCTCTTTTTTATTGTGCAAAAGTTAATATGCATAGTTATCTGGAAAAAATTTAGTAGCTCACTGTCCGATAGTTAATCTATTGTTTTTTACTGTGCAAAGATAAAATGCATGGTGATGTTAAACAAATTTATTAGCTTTCCGGCCGACAGTTAATCTATTTTTTTTTACTGTACCAAGATTACATACATGGTGATCTGGAATCAATTTACTAGTGTTCCGGCCGATAGTTAATTTTTTTTTGACTGTGCAGATAGTAGATGCATGGTGATCTGGAAAAAATTTACTAGCTTACCGGCCGATAGTTAATCTATTTTTTTACTGTGACAATATAACATGCGTGGTTAGCTGGAATAAATTTACTAGCTTTCCGGCCGACAGTTTATCTCTTTTTTTACTGTAGAAAGTCAATATGCATGGTGTAGGGAACATGAACATGAAGAGGGCTTACTTGCGAAACGTCCTCGGGTTTGCTTGTCCTGTGCGCTGCGAGTGAAAGAAAGAAAGAAGGAAAGAAATCCAACATGGCGTCCCTGAATGTTTATTACATACAGTTCACGCAAAATCTCGCAAAGTCTCGCTGCACGTATTGAAATTAGGTGTGACTGGATATTATAAAAAGCGAGTCTCGTACCGTCTCAGAGAAACGGAGTGTGCGAAGCGAGTGCACGTGTCGAGCAGTAAGAGCTGCTTTGGAGGTTAACAGTGACTTGCGACCTTCGTTATTATTTCAAGCTATCTCGGCGATGGACAAATTCGACTTGAGGTTAATACCCGAGTTCGACGGCTCCCCCTCCGGACCCTCTGTAGTCGAGTGGTGGGAGAAAGCCGAGCGCGTCTGCAGACTTTGCAATATAAAGGATCCTGATAGTTAATCTATTTTTTTTACTGCGCAATGATAACATGCATGTAATCTACACCTAACTTACTAGCTTACCGGCCGATAGTTAATTTATTTATTTATTTTACTGTGCAAAGATAACATGCATTTTTATCTGGAAAAAATTTACAAGCTTACCAGCCGATAGGTAATCTATTTTTTTACTGTGCAAAGAAAACATGCATCGTGATCTGGAATAAATTTACAACCTCACCGGCCGACAGTTAATCTATTTGTTTGACTGTGAAAAGATAACATGCATGTAATCTACATTTACTAGCATACCGGCCGATAGTAAATGTATTTTTTTACTGCGCAAAGAAAACATGCATCGTGATCTAGGATAAATTTCCAAGCTTACCGGCCGACAGTTAATTTATTTTTTTCATGTGCAAAGATAACATGCGCTGTGACATGGGATAAATTTTCTAGCTTACGGTGCGATAGTTTATCTCTTTTTTTATTGTGCAAAGATACCATGCATGGTTGTCTGGGATAAATTTACTAGCTAACCGGCCAATAATTATTTTTTTTTACTGTGCAAAGATAACATGCGTGGTGATCTGGATTAAATTTATTAGCTTTCCGGCCGATAGTTAATCTATTTTTTACTGTGTAAAGATAACATGCATGGTGATCTGGAACAAATCTACTAGGTTACCGGCCGACAGTTAATCTATTTTTTGCTGTGCCAGGATTATATGCATGGTAATCTGGAATTAATTTACTAGCTTACCGGTCGATAATTTATTTATTTTGTTACTGTGCAAAGATAATATGCAAAGGGATCTTTAATGAATTGACTAGTATTCATGCCGACAGTTAATCACTTTTTTTACTGTGCAAAGATAATATGTATTGTGATCTGGAATAAATGTACTGCTTACAAGCCGATAGTTCATCGATTTTTTTACTAGGCAAAGATAACATGCATGGTTATCTGGAATACATCTACTTGCTTACCGGTCGACAGTTCAATTCTTTTTTTACTGTGCAAAGATAACATGCATGGAGATCTGGGATTAATTTACTAGCTAACCCCCGATAGTCATTGTATTTTTTTTTACTGTGCAAAGATAACATGCATGGTTATCTAGAATATATTTACTAGCTTATCGGCCGATAATTTATCCATTTTTTACTGTGCAAAGATAACATGCATGCTGATCTTTAACATATTTATTAACTTACAGGCCGATAGTTTATCTATTTTATACTGTGTAACGATAACATGCATGGTGATCTAGAATATATTTATTAGCCTACTGGCCGACAGTTTATCTCTTTATTATTCTTTCTTTTTACTGTGCAAAGATAACATGCGTGGTGATCTGGAATAAATTTACTAGCGTACCGGCCGATAGTTAATCTATTTTTTTACTGTTCAAAGATAACATGCATGGTGATCTAGAACAAATTTACTAAGTTTCCGGTAGACAGTTAATCTCTTTTTTGTTGTGCAATTATTATATGCATGGTAATCTGGAATAAATTTACTAGCTTACCGGCTGATAGTGTATCTATTTTTTTAGTGTGCAAATACAATATGCATGGGGATCTTGAATGAATTTACTAGCTTTCATGCCGACAGTTAATCTCTTTTTTTGTGTGCAAAGAATATAGGCATAGTGATCTGGAATAAATTTACTACCTTGCCGCCGACAGTTAATCTCTTTTTTTACTGTGCTAACATAACATGCATGCTGATCTGGAATAAATTTACTAGCTTACCGGCTAGTAGTTTATCTATTTTTTTAGTGTGCAAATATAATATGCTTGGGGATCTTGAATGAATTTACTAGCTTTCATGCCGACAGTTAATCTCTTATTTTGTGTGCAAAGAATATGGGCATAGTGATCTGGAATAAATTTACTAGCTTGCCGCCGACAGTTTATCTCTTTTTTTACTGTGCTAACATAACATGCATGCTGATATGGAATAAATTTACTAGCTTACTGGCCGATAGTGAATCTATTTTCTTTGCTGTGCAAAGATAATATGCATGGTGATCTAGAACATATTTACTAGCTTACCGGCTGACAGTTCCATTCAATTTTTACTGTGCAAAGATAACATACATGGGGATTTGGGATGAATTTACTAGCTCACCGGCCGATAGTTAATGTACGTTTAATGTGCAAAGATAACATGCATGGGGATCTGGAATAGATTTACTAGCTTACCGGCCGATAGTTTAGGTATTTTTTATTGTGCAAAGATAACATGCATGTAATCTACAATAAATTTACTAGCTAACCGGCCGATAGTTAATCTATTCTTTTTACTGTGCAAAGAAAACATGCATCATGAGCTGGAATTAATTTACAAGCTTACCGGCTGACAGTTTATCTATTATTTTCTGTACTAAGATAACAGGCATGGTGATCTAGAATAATTTTACTAGCTTACCGGCCAATTGTTAATCTCTTTTTTACTGTGCAAAAATAATATGCATGGAAATCTGGAATAAATTTACTAGCTTACTAGGCAACAGTTAATTTCTTTATTTACTGTGCAAAGATAACATGCATGGTGATCTGGGATCAATTCACTAGCTATCCGGCCGATAGTAAATTTACATTTTGGACTGGGCAAAGATAAGATGCCTAGTTATCTGGAACAAATTTACTAGCTTACCGGCCGATAGTTTATCTATTTTTTTACTGTGCAAAGATAACATGCATGGGCATCTTGAATATATTTACTAGCTTACCGGCCGATAGTTTATCTATTTTTTACTGTGCAAACATAACATGCATGGTGACCGTGACCATATTTATTAGCTTACCGGCCGACAGTCTATCACTTTTTTTACTGTGCAAAGATAAGATGCATGGTGATCTAAAACAAATTTTCTAGTTTACCGGCCGATAGTTAATGTATGGTTTTTACTGTGCAAAGAAAACATTCATCGTTATCTGGAATAAATTTACAAGTTTACCGGCCGATAATAAATGTCTTTTATTAACTGTAAAAGATAACATGCGCGGTTATCTGGGATTAATTTACTAGCTTACGTGGCGACAGTAAATCTCTATTTTTATCCTGCAAAGATAACATGCATGGTGATCTGGGAGTAATTTACTAGCTCACCGGCCAATAATTATTCTTTTTTTTTACTGTGCAAAGATAACATGCCTGGTTATCCGGAATACATTTTCTAGCTTACCGGCCGATAGTTAATCTCTTTTTTACTGTGCAAAGATAATATGCATGGTAATCTGGAATAAATTTACTAGCTTACCGGCCGATAGTTTATCGTTATTTTTACTGTGCAAAGATAATATGCACGGGGATTTTAAATTAATTTACTAGCTTTCATGCCGACAGTTAATCTCTTTTGTTACTGTGCACAGAAAACATGCATGGTCATCTGGAATCAATTTACCTGCTTACCGGCTGATTGTTAATTAATTTTTTTTACTGTGAAAAGATAATATGCATGGTGATCTGGAATAAATTTACTAGCTTACTGGCCGACAGTTAATCTATTTTTTTATGTGAAAAGATAATAGACATGGAGATCTGGAATACATTTACTAGCTTACCGGCCGATAGTTAATCTTTTATTTAGCGTTAAAAGATGATCTGCATGGCTATCTTGAATAAATTGTCTAGCTCACCGGCCGACAGTGGATTTATGTTTTTGTTGTGCAAAGATAATATGCCCGGTGATCTGGAACAATATTACTAGCTTATGGCTGAAAGTTTATCTCACTTTTTTTACTGTGCAAAAATACCATGCAAGGTTACCTGGAATAAATTTACTAGCTTACAGTCCGAACATAACTCTATTTTTTTACTGTGCAAACATGGTGATCTTGAATAAATTTACTAGCTTACCGGCCGACAGTTAATCTCTTTTTTTATTGTGCAAAGATAATATGCATGGTGATCTGGAATAAATTTACTTGCACACCGGCCGATAGTTAATCTATTTTTTTACTGTGCTTAGATAACATGCATGGTAATTTGGAATCAATTTACTAGCTTTCCGGCGAATAGTTGACTTATTTTGTTTATAGTGCAAGGATAAAATGCATGATGATCTGGAACAAATTTACTAGCTTACCGGCCGATAGTTAATAAATTTTTTTACTGTGCAAAGATTATGTATGGTTATCTAGAACTGATTTACTAGCTTACCGGCCAACAGTTAATCTTTTTTTGTACTATGCACAGATAACATGCATTGTAATCTGGAATACATTTACTAGCTTACCGGCCGATAGTCAATTCTGTTTTACTGTGCAAATATAACATACATGGTGATCTGGAATAAATTTACTTGCTTACCGGTCGATCGTTAACCTATTTTTTTATTGTGCACAGATAATATGCATGTTGATCTGGAATACATTTTCTAGCTAACCGTCCGATAGTTAATTTATTTTTTTACTGTGCAAAGATTACATGCATGGTAGTCTGGAATACATTTACTTGCTTACCGGCCGATAGTTAATCTATTTTTTACTGTGCACAGATAACATGCATGGTCATCTCGAATCAATCTACTAGCTTAACGGCTGATAGTTAATCTATTTTTTTACTGTGCAAAGATAATATGCATGGTGATCTGGAAAGAATTTACTTGCTTGTGGCAGACAGTAAACCTCTCTGTGCTTTCTGTGCAAAGATAATACGCATGGTGATCTGGATTTAATTTACTGGCTTACCGGCCGACAGTTAATCTCTTTTTTTACTGTGCAAAGATAACATGCATGGTGATCTGGAATAAATTTACTAGCTTCACGGCCGATAGTTAATCTCTTTTTTCACTGTGCAAAGATAACATGCATGGTAATCTGGAAAGAATTTACTAGCTTATCGGCCGATAGTTTTTTTTTTCTGTGCAATGATTATATGCATGGTGATCTTTAATAAATTTACTAGCTAACCGGCCGACAGTTAATCACTTTTTTTACTGTGCAAAGATAATATGCGTGGTGATCTGGAATAAATTTACTAGCTTACCGGCCGATAGTATATCTATTTTTTTCATGTGCAAAGAAAACATGCATGGTGATCTAGAATAAATTTACTGGCTAACCGGTCGATAGTAAATCTATTTTTTTTATTGTGCACAGATAATATGCATGGTGATCTGGAATACATTTACTAGCTTAACGGCCGATAGTTAATGTATTTTTTTACTGTGCAAAGATAACATGCATGTTTATTTGGAATAAATTTACTAGCTTACTGGCCGATAGTTGATCAATTTTCTTACTGTGCAAAGATAATATGCATGGTTATCTGGATTAAATTAACTAGCTTACCGGCCGACAGTTCATCTATTTTTTACTGTTCAAAGATAACATGCGTGGTGATCTAAAATAAATTTACTAGCTTACCGGCCGATAGTATATCTATTTCTTTACTGTGCAAAGATAATATGCATGGTGATCTGGAATAAATTTACTAGCTTAACGGCCGATAGTTAATGTATTTTTTTACTTTACAAAGATAATATGCATGGTGATCTGCATCAAACTTACTTGCTTATGGCCGAGAGTAAACCTCTCTTTTTTTACTGTGCAAAGATAACAAGCATGATCTGGTATACATTTACTTGCTCAACGGCCGATAGTTAATCTATTTCTTTACTGTGCAAAGATAATCTGTATGATGATGTAGAATGAATTTACATGCTTACCGGCCGATAGTTTATCTATTTTATTCTGTGCAATCATTATATGCATGGTGATCTTTAATAAATTTACTAGCTTACCGGCCGACAGTTTATCTCTTTTTTTACTGTGCAAAGATAACATGCTTGGTTATCTAGATTTAATTTACTAGCTTACTGACCGATAGTTACCCTATTTCTTACTGTGCAAAGATAATATGCATGGTGAGCTTTAATAAATTTACTCTCTTACCGGCCGACAGTAAACTTCTTTTTTTTACTGCACAAAGATAATATGCATGGTTATCTAGAATAAAAGTACTAGCTTACCGGCCGATAGTTAATCTATTTTTTTACTGTGCAAAGATAATATGCATGGTGATCTGGAATTAATTCATAAGCTTACCAGCCGACAGTTAATCTATTTTTTTACTGTGCAAAGATTACATTCATGGAATAAGTTTACTAACTTACCGGCCGATAGTAAATTTTCTTTTTACTTTGCAAAGAAAACATGCATGGTTACGTGGAATACATTTACTAGCTTACCGGCCGATAGTGAATCTATGTTTTTATTGTTCAAAGATTACATGCATGGTTATCCGGAATAAATTTACTAGCTTACCGGCCGACAGTTAATTTATGTTTTTACTGTGCAAAGATAACATGCATGGTTATCATAAATAACTTTACTCCCTAACCGGCCGATAGTAAAACTATATTTTGTACTGTGCAAAGATAATATGCATGGTGATCTGAGATAAATTCACTAGCTTACCAGCCGATAGTTAATCTATTTTTTTACTCTGCAAAGATAATAGGCATGCTGATCTGGAATAAATTTACTAGCTTACCGGTCGACAGTTAATCTATTTTTTTACTGTGCAAAGATGACATGCATGCAGATCTGGAATTAATTTACTCGCTTACCAGCTGATAGTTAATCTATTTTTTTTACATTGCAAAGATAATATGCATGGTCATATAGAATAAATTTACTAGCTTACCGGCCGATTGTTAATCTATTTTTTTTACTGTGCAAAGATAATAGGCATGGTCATCTGGAATAAATTTACTTGCTTGCCGCCGACAGTTAATCTCTTTTTTTACTGCGCAAAGATAACATGCATGATGATCTGGAATAAATTTACTAGCTTACTGGCCGATAGTGAATCTATTTTTTTCTGTACAAAGATAATATTCATGGTTGTCTGGAATAAATTTTCGTAGCTAACCGGCCGACAGTTAATCTTTTTTTTTTACCGTGCAAAGATAACATGCATTGTTATCTGGAATAAATTTACTAGCTTACCGGCCGGCAGTTAATTTCTTTTTTTACTGAACAAAGATAGCATGCATTGTTATCTGGAATAAATTTACTAGCTTACTGGCCGATAGTTAATCTATTTTTTTAATGTGCAAAGATAACATGCATGGTGATCTAGAATAAATTTACTAGCTTACTGGCGTATAGTTAATCTATTTTTTACTGTGCCCAGATAACATGCATGGTCATCTGGAATCAATTTACTAGCTTAACGGCCGATAGTTTATGTATTTTTTTCTTTACAAAGATTATGTGAATGGTGATCTGCAACAAATTCACTTGCTTATGGCCGACAGTAAATCTCAATTTTTTTTACTGTGCAAAGATAATATGTATGATGATGTGGAATGAATTTACTAGGTTACCGGCCGATAGTTTATCTATTTTTTCTGTGCAATGATTATATGCATGGTGATCTATAAAAAATTTAGTAGCTTAGCGACCGACAGTTTATCTCTTTTTTTACTGTGCAAAGATAACATGCATGGTAATCTGGAATGAATTTACTAGCTTACTGACCGATAGTTAATCTATTTTTTAATGTGCAAAGATAACATGCATGGTGATCTGGAATAAATTTACTAGCTTACCGGCCGATAGTTAATCTATTTTTTACTGTGCAAAGATAATATGTATGGTGGTCTGGAATAAATTTACTAGCTTGCCTGCCGATAGTTACTCCATTTCTAACTGTGCAAAGATAATAGGCATGCTGATCTGGAATAAATTTACTAGCTTACCGGTCGACAGTTAATCTATTTTTTTACTGTGCAAAGATGACATGCATGCAGATCTGGAATTAATTTACTCGCTTACCAGCTGATAGTTAATCTATTTTTTTTACATTGCAAAGATAATATGCATGGTCATATAGAATGAATTTACTAGCTTACCGGCCGATTGTTAATCTATTTTTTTTACTGTGCAAAGATAATAGGCATGGTCATCTGGAATAAATTTACTTGCTTGCCGCCGACAGTTAATCTCTTTTTTTACTGCGCAAAGATAACATGCATGATGATCTGGAATAAATTTACTAGCTTACTGGCCGATAGTGAATCTATTTTTTTCTGTACAAAGATAATATTCATGGTTGTCTGGAATAAATTTTCGTAGCTAACCGGCCGACAGTTAATTTTTTTTTTTTACCGTGCAAAGATAACATGCATTGTTATCTGGAATAAATTTACTAGCTTACCGGCCGGCAGTTAATTTCTTTTTTTACTGAACAAAGATAGCATGCATTGTTATCTGGAATAAATTTACTAGCTTACTGGCCGATAGTTAATCTATTTTTTTAATGTGCAAAGATAACATGCATGGTGATCTAGAATAAATTTACTAGCTTACTGGCGTATAGTTAATCTATTTTTTACTGTGCCCAGATAACATGCATGGTCATCTGGAATAAATTTACTAGCTTAACGGCCGATAGTTTATGTATTTTTTTCTTTACAAAGATTATGTGAATGGTGATCTGCAACAAATTCACTTGCTTATGGCCGACAGTAAATCTCAATTTTTTTTACTGTGCAAAGATAATATGTATGATGATGTGGAATGAATTTACTAGGTTACCGGCCGATAGTTTATCTATTTTTTCTGTGCAATGATTATATGCATGGTGATCTATAAAAAATTTAGTAGCTTAGCGGCCGACAGTTTATCTCTTTTTTTACTGTGCAAAGATAACATGCATGGTAATCTGGAATGAATTTACTAGCTTACTGACCGATAGTTAATCTATTTTTAATGTGCAAAGATAACATGCATGGTGATCTGGAATAAATTTACTAGCTTACCGGCCGATAGTTAATCTATTTTTTACTGTGCAAAGATAATATGTATGGTGGTCTGGAATAAATTTACTAGCTTGCCTGCCGATAGTTACTCTATTTCTAACTGTGCAAATATAATATGCATGGTGATCTTTAATCAATTTACTCTCTTACCGGCCGACAGGGTATCTCTTTTTTTTACTGTGCAAAGATAATATGCATGGTTATCTGGAATAAATTTACTAGCTGACCGGCCGATAGTTAATCTTTTTTTACTGTGCAAAGATAATCTGTATGATGATGTGGAATAAATTTACATGCTTACCGGCCGATAGTTTATCTCTTTTTTTACTGTGCAAAGATAACATGCATGTTTATCTGGAATGAATTAACTAGCTTACTGGCCGATAGTTAATCTCTTTTTTTACTGTCCAAAGATAATATGCATGGTTATCTGGAATAAATTTACCAGCTGACCGGCCGCAGTTAATCTCTTTTTTTTACTGTGCAAGGATAACATGCATTGTTATCTGGAATAAATTTACTAGCTTACCGGCCGATAGTTAATCTATTTTTTTACTGTGCAAAGATAATATGCATGGTTATCTGGAATTAATTGATAAGCTTACCAGCCGACAGTTAATCATTTTATTTACTGTGCAAAGAAAACATACACGGGGATCTTGAATAGGTTTACTAGCTTACCGGCCGATAGTTAATTTTTTTTTTTACTTTGCAAAGAAAACATGCATGGTTATCTGGAATAAATTTACTAGCTTACCGGCCGATAGTGAATCTATTTTTTTTATTGTTCAAAGATTACATGCATGGTTATCCGGAATAAATTTACTAGCTTACCGGCCGACAGTAAATTTATGTTTGTACTGAGCAAATCTAATATGCATGGTGATCTGAGATAAATCAACTAGCTTACCGTCCGATAGTTAATCTATTTTTTTACTCTGCAAAGATAATAGGCATGGTGATCTTGAATAAATTTACTAGCTTACCGGTCAACAGTTAATCTATTTTTTTACTGTGCGAAGATTACATGCATGCGGATCTGGAATTAATTTACTAGCTTACCGGCTGATAGTTAATCTATTTTTTTTTACTGTGCAAAGATACATGCATGGTAATCTGGAATCGATTTACTAGGTTACCGGCCGATAGCAAATCTATTTTTTTTACTGTGCACAGATAACATGCATGATCATCTGGAATCAATTTACTAGCTTAACGGCTGATAGTTAATGTATTTGTTTACTGTGCAAAGATAATATGCATGGTGAACTGGAATAAATGTACTAGCTTACCGGCCGATAGTTAATCTATGTTTTTACTCTGCAAAGATTACATGCATGGTTATCCGAAATAAATTTACTAGCTTACCGGCCGACAGTTTATTTATTTTTTTACTGTGCAAAGATAACATGCATTATGATCAGGAATAACTTTACTAGCTAACCGGTCGATAGTAAATCTATTTTTTTACTGTTCAAAGATTACATGCATGCGGATCTGGAACTAATTTACTAGCTTACCGGCTGATAGTTAATCTATTTTTTTTACTGTGCAAAGATAATAGGCATAGTGATCTGGAATAAATTTACTAGCTTGCCGGCGACAGTTAATCTCTTTTTTTTACTGTGCAAAGATAATATCCATGGTGAACTGGAATATATTTACTGGCTTACCGGCGTACAGTTAATCTCTTTTTTTTATTGTGCAAAGATACCATGCATGAGTATCTGGAATACATTTACTAGCTTACCGGCCGATAGTTAATCTATTTTTTTTTACTGTGCAAAGATAATATGCATGGTGATCTTGAATTAATTTACTAGCAACCGGCCGATAGTTAATCTTTTTTTTTTTACTGTGCAAAGATAAGATGCATGGTGATCTTGAATTAATTTACTAGCTACCGATAGTTAATCTATTTTTTTTCAGTATTGTGTGGAAATTGTTGTTGATGGTTTGCTTTTTGGCTACTTACTTTTGGATACAGTTCTGAAGATGCCTGATCTTTAAAAAATGTTGTTTTATTGTGACGAAAAATAAACATTGCCTTTGAACAGCTGTAAACAATTATAATATCGTTGTAAAATTGGCTTTATGGAGAATATGATTTGATAATGATTTTAATCGTTAAAATACACACACGTACACACACACACACACACACACACACATATATATATATATATATATATATATATATATATATATATATATATATGTATGTATATATATGGAAAATGAAAATACGAAAAAAAAGAAAATATCAGTTATGTATTCATCAAAGTCTCGTATTTATTTGAAGACTTTTTCAGGATTGTTGGTTTGAAGAAAATACACAAAATTACAACTATTTAAAACATACTTGTGTGTAGTTTATTATAATATATATATATATATATATATATATATATATATATATATATATATATATATGTATAGATCTATATTGATATTCATATATATAAATATATTTATGTATATTTATATATATATATATATTTACATATATTTATATATGTATATATATGTATTTATCTATATTTATATATATATGTATATGTATATATATATATATATATGTATATATATATATATATGTAATTTTTTAAAAGCTTACCAAAGCATTCTGTTCAGGAGCCAAATCAATACCACAAAAGATGTTTTCATTCAGAAATCATTTATTTATCATCATTCAAATGAAAGAGTGTTTTACTTACACGTGTTTAACTACCAAGCTTGTTAGCAAGCAGGTACTTGCTGTGCAGATCATCAGGGAAAATTAAGCATATTGTATAAGAGTTACAACAACCAGCAATACACAATGTGGTGTTGCTTTTCTTGAAGTCACTTAAGAAGGGAAGTAAACAATAAAGTAACTCTTGTTCAAGGTGTTTAATGCTCCCTGATAATCTGCCAAGCAAGTATCTGCTTGGTAGTGAAATACGGGTAGGTAAAAAACTCTTTTATTTGAAAAATGATGAATAAATCATTTTTGAATGAAAGAATATTTTGTGGTGTTGATTGGGCTCCTGAACGGAATGCTTTTATAAGCTTTCAAAAAATCGCATATAAATGTTCTGTACCCTGTAATCGAGTATCATCGAGCTTTTTTTATTGGAATAATCCCGGGCTTCACTAGATAATCTTTTTTCTAAGTGAAAAATCCAAATTTATATATATATATATACATGTATATATATATATATATATATATACAGGTATATATATATATATATATATATATATATATACATATATATATATTTATATTTATATATATATATATATTTATATATATTTATATACATTTATATATATACATTTATATATATATATTTATATATATATATATATATATTTATATATATATATATATATTTATATATTCATGTATATTATATATATATATATATTGTATATATATATTTATATATATATTATTATACACATGTTTATATATACATTCATATGTTTATATATATATATTTATATGTATATATATATATGTGTATATGTATATATCTATATATATATATTTATATGTGTATCTATATTTTATGTATATGTATTTATATGTACAAATATGTATATGTATATATATATATATATATATATGAATATATATATACATTTATATAGGTATGTGTATTTGTGTGTGAGTAAATGTGTGCGTATGCTTAAACACATGACTGCTGAAGCACGTCATTTATAGCCATCAGTTTGGGGCGGCTGTTTACGAAGAATTCCAGCTGCCGTATATCTCCTGAAAGACTAAAGAACCTCAGGAAACCTGGTGGCAACCCAACCACTTGTAAGATGAAGGACCTTGGTCGTGCATACTGGATGGTCTTCATTGTAAAAGAAAATGTGTGCGAACCCCTGCAGAGAACGCGAATGTTAAAGAAACTCTGGAATTACGCACGAACCACCGAAACTAAGCACTTTTCATCTACACCCAACACCCACACACGCAGACCTCACCTGCCAAGTGCGTAGCTAGCAGGGTCTACCAAGTATCGTTCGGTATTTACACTTCAGAACACACACAAACATACACACACACGCACTTCAGTTCCTAAAAAAAGGAACGTGTTACTATCCCTTGGAATGAATGGCAGAATTGGGACACAGGACCAATGGTAAAAACGGAGAAAGTAATTGTAGTTCTTAACTTAAGTGCACAAAGTTAGCAGAGAACGTTGACGGTGTACAATCTCCTTGGTGTAAAAGTTCCAAATAATTCGCCTCAATTGGAATTCAGAGAATTACGGGTAAATATAGAAAGATAAACAAAACTGTCTTTTTTTACAACCTCTGATATTAGATTATATGAACTGTAAACACTAGCAAATATATTTAATCTGTAATACGTTCTGAAATACCTATCAAAGGAAAGGTTAATATATTGAATCGACTTTAATTATTCAATAAATGTAAAGGGTCTGACACCCAACTTCATCAAAGCCATCAAATTATACATCTATGGCGAAACCTGTGTAAAACAGAGGTTCGAAAAGTTTTTTTTTTCATATAAGATCCTATCATGGGATATTGATGTAGTTATATGCTCTACTTAAGTCTATCCATTTGACTTTCTCATCCAATATATATATACATATATATATATATATATATATATATATATATATATATATATATATATATAAATACGAGGATAAAATGAACGATATATCATAAAATGAAATGGCGTGACATAGAGGATGTGTGCAAAAAGACAAACGGAAAAAAACAAATTTAAATACAGGAAAAATTATCAAAAACGAGAGATTTTATCGTTTTCGTTTGGATCAACGAACCTCCTCAGAAAAATTAGAGACACACATAGGAAAAAGAAGAACGTACAACATTATGTTATTGGCACGTTTAAGGCTTTGTGGAGAAAAAAAAGAATAATGATACGCGTGCGGCAGAGAACGTTAAAATTGGAAAAGGGGAAGGGGGAGAAAGAAAAAAGAGAAAGAATAGTTAACGACAGTATACAAAGTTAGAACAGTCTACTAGTTTATATATATATATATATATATATATATATATATATATACCTGTATAGATAGACGGGACAATTTGGAGAATAATTAAAACAATTGGTTATTTGCATTTTGTTGAAGTATTTAGTCTAAGAAACAAAATATCGAAAATAAATCAACGTACGAGCACCATAAATGATCAGGATCCAAGATGGTAGCTTCCGCCATGTTGAATATTGATTATTTTAAACTTTTTAAGTTGATTACATAGAAGATCGTATAATGTAATTTTCTAGGGATTTAAAATGTTGGGGAAAGTATTTCTGTGATTACTTTATGGAATGAGGTTTACTTGAAACTGAAATAAGAGGTCAATTATCAGACTCAGAATATTTAGTATATCACTATTTGTTGTGACCCTGTTAGGGGCCGCAATAAAGACACGGAAACACGGGGTTACAGGAACAAAGATATATTATTCGTAAAAAAGGTTTCTTTTTTGTTGTTGTTGTTAGAAGGCGAAAGAGTTCTCTGCATTCAAGAAAGGTGTTTCGTTCACAGTTGAATATGGTCTTTTTTTTTCGAGGGGCCTTTCAAGAAAAAAACATTCGTAAAAAAGGTTTCTTTTTTTGTTGTTCTTCGAGGGGGAAAAAGTGTTTTATTTTTTTCGTCAATTAAATTGACTTATTGAAGTCTATTCCTTTGGCGAAAATAAAATAAATTGGCGCCTCAAAATCAGATAGGCTAAAAGTGGCTGAAAAATAATTTAAATGTAAAAGTTGTTTGTTTCTTTTTTTATGTAATATAAAGTAGTGTTCCCCAGTTTTTCTCTTTCAGAAATTCCTTCCGTGAAACGAAAGAAACATATTTTTAAGAAGGAAAATTTCATGTCACTTTTTTTCTAAGCAGCATGCGTTTTTTTAAGTGCGAAAGGGAAAAAATGGGTTTCAGTAGTTTTCTATTTCTTCTTTTTTTTCTTTTCGTGTTAAAAAGAAATGTCTTTTTTAAAAATTTTGTTTTCTTTAGCTAAAAAGGAGAAACAAAATGCATTTGGAAAGTTCGAAAACGTGTTTTCATTCTTTCGATTTTTTTCTTTTCGAACGGCAGAATTGTTACAGTCGTCGCTTTTTTCAGTTTTAAAACGTGTTTTCTTTCTTTTCAAAAGTTGACGTTGTTTTCAATTTTAAACTCTTTCGATGTTGAAATACTTCAAAGGTGTTTTGTTAAACTCAATTTCGTGCAATTCTGTTTTTTAAAAGGTATGTGTTCCTTTTACGTCGGGTCACAATATGAAATAGTCCGTGAAAGGACAGCTTGAAATTCATACGCCCTGTAAGCTGATTGGTCAGTGCATGACCAAATTGCCTACAGGGGACGAGAAGAAATAGGTCCTATTTCCGATCGCCACTCTGTCCATAAATATCTAGGCGCGACAACAGGCAGCAGCACTTGGCCACTTGACACTACCAGACATCCGCTCACCACCGGACCTGCCGCACTCATCACAGCAACAACAACAACAACATCAACAGCGACGCTCGACTCATCAAGCAACGACATCAACAACTATCGGCTGCTATTACATACACTTAGTGATGTCGGCGTCTCAACGAAAAACTCTAGGCATTTCTGAACAGTTGGAGCTTATCGACGATGTCAAAGTGAAGAAGCTCAAACTGGCCGCTGCGGCCAAAAAGTACGGAATCGGTTATTCAACAACAGCAAAAATTCTCAAGAAAGAAGACGATCTCAGATCTTACATGCAAATGAACGGAAACACTAATCGCAAACGAAAGCACCAATCCGTGCACAAGGACGTTAACGAAGCGCTTACACAATGGTTTACGCAAGCATGTGCTCATGGAGCTACGGTCACCGATCACTTCATTAGGCAGAAAGAATCACAACTGGCCGTAAATTTTGAAGTGTATTTTGAACCGAGCAATGGCTGGCTGATGCGCTGGAAGCAGACCAATAACGTTTTGTTCAAAAATTTTCACGCCGAATCAACGTCAGCAGATCACGTGTCTGCCAACGAATGGGTGACAAACGTTTTGCCGCAACTTTTTCGTGGATGTAATCAAAAAGATGTTTGGAACTGTGATGAAACGGGACTTTTCTACAAAGCCATGCCGTCTGGATCTCTGCGATTTGCCGGCGACGAACATTCAAATGGGACAAAAGTTCCCAAAGACAGACTCACGATGCTTCAGTTCACAAACATGGACGACAGTGAAAAGCAAGCTGTAGTTGTTGGAAAGTCGGCAAAACCACATTACTTTAAAAATGTCAAAACTCTGCCATTTCCTTACTTCGCTAATTGTAAAGCCTGGATGACTAGTCAGCTGTTTACTGACGTTATGAAAACGCTTGATCGAAAAATGATTGTTCAAAATCGAAAGATTATTCTGTTTTTGGACAATGCAACTTGTCATAACTTACTGCCGGGTACAAATCTGTATAACATCGAATTGTCGCCCATACCACCAAACACCACCAGTCTCATTCAACCTTTAGATCAAGGCATCATTCATTCATTCAAAGCGTATTATCGTCGGGAACTTGTTCGAATGCAAATCGCAGCGATCGATGCTACACCGCCAGTGCCGCTGTCCGAAGTTGCCAAGCAGATCACTGTTTTTAAGGTCATGCACATGATGAAACGAGCAAACCGTCAACAATTCAAAATTGTTTTAAAAAGGCCGCTTTTGCCATTGAATTACAGGCTGAAGTAGAAGAAATACTCGACGAAAATGATCAATTTTCTCCACCATCCGGCATAGAGAAAACAGATTTTGACGAATTTATCAGCTTCGACGACAGTACACAATGTTATGGAGAACTGAGTGACACGGACATCAAACGTTGTATAAAATCGGATGATCAAGATTTTGACGAAGATGATGATGCTGAAAGAGTAAGTTGTGAAATTTCTGTAAGTGACAAACCAGAGCCAAATTCTCTGGCTGCATTGAATGCGCTTGAAACTCTGAAAGCCTACATTGAAACAAAAAGCTGTACTCCTGATGGCGCATTGAAAATGATTTACGGACTGTATGAAAGTGTTCATGATATTAACAAAGAGATTTCTGTACAATCAAAAATGACTGCCTTTTTTAAGAAAAAGTAATTTTTGACTAAATTATTTGTGAACACTGATTGAAAAGTACTTTTGTCTGTGTTTTTTTATGTCTATAATTGTTAAATAAGCTAGTGTTCTGTGTGTGAAAAGCGTTATATGTGGTTTTTCCATACTTACATAAACAAAATAGACCATACCCGGATATAAGAGAAACCCGGATATAAAATACCTAATTTCCGGTCCCGACAGCTCTCTTATATCCGGGTTACACTGTATTTTCATTATGGAGCACTAAAAAAGGGCCGCTCCTTTTTTTTTAAAGTTGTGGCAGGAGCGGCTCCTTTTTGAAAATGGGGAGCGGGGGAGGTGTCAGCTCTAATTTTGGACGTTGGAGCATGAGCGAGAGCATCTCCAAAAGTAGTGGAGCGCGTAAAGCCCTGTATATATATATATATATATATATATATATATATATATATATATATATATATATATATATATATGTTCTGTATAATATATATGCTCTTAATCTTGTAATAAAACTTCATTCAGCCAATTTCTCGGATACTGTAAGGAGTATAAAATTGAAAATATACATTCCTTATAAAAACGTACACACACACACGCACACACACACACACACATATATATATATATATATATATATATATATATATATATATATGTATATATATATATATATACATATATATATATATATAATGAGAGATATATACTAGTAGAATACCCATTCCTTGACGTGGAAAATAAATTTCCCGAACAGGACATTTTTGCACCACTTTAACCAGGGAATCATTTATAGTTGGTGTCCAAATACTATGGATAACATTTAATGCAATTATGAAATATTTGAATTTTGAAAGAAGAGGGTATGCCAATATTCTACCCACTAAAAACCTGTAAAATATTTCAAAGACCTGAATTTGGGGAATATTTATTAACTTATCTACTTCATATTGTTAAAATTTCATAAAAATCGAAAATGTCTGAATGTTAACGACAGTCGTTCTCCTTCGCTTTCTCTCCCTTTTGCATTAAATTAAATTATACCTAATACACTCCACAGTGAATATATTGCACCTAGCAGCTGTATTACAAAATTAGTGATTATAGGTAAACTTGATTAGGAGTTAATCTTATACAAATAAATCAACATATATACACACACACACGCACACAAATACTATACATTATGATTATGTGGTTCCTACATCAACCTACCTGGAAAATGCAGCAGTCAAACCGGACATAGTCATATTAAATAAGGCAGAAAGAGAGGCAACACTGATTGAGGTGAGTTTTCAAAATGACAGTGGCTTAAACAGAGCAGAAAGGGAGAAGGTGACAAAATACGAAGTCCTAATGTATGATATGAAGAGAGACTGGAACCTACAAAACATCAACATTATCCCAGTTATAATAGGAGCTAAAGGCCTCATGAAGAAAAATTTCAAAAAGTATCTGGAAAGTATTCCCGGAAAACCAAGTGCAAAAGAAATCCAAATAATTGCACTTAAGGGAACGGCCAAAATCCTTAAAAGAACACTCGGTTGGAGCCTCTAAATAGCATGTGATAGTCTGGCATTTGGAAGAATGCCTCGTCCCTATGCTAACGAACACAAATAAGAAAATAAAAAAAGGGAGAACATATATATATATATATATATATATATATATATATATATATATATATATATATATATATATATAGAATTAACGATAAGTGAAGTATCGTTAAAGTGATCTATCGTAATAAAGTAAAGCTCAATATATATATATATAATATTTATTAAAAATGTTTATGTTATATATTTCAAAGACAGACCATGGTTTTATTGACATGGACTGAACTTTTTTCCGTTTTAAAAGGCCGTTAGAGTCTATTAAAATTATCAACAACTCTAAAATGGACTCTTAATAATTTGTATTCTTTGCAATCGAACACTTTGTTTTATTTTCAATATACACCGACGTACTATATATATATATATATATATAGATATAGATATATTGATATATATATATACATATATATATGTAGTAATATATATATATATATATATATATATATATATATATATATATATATAGATATATATATATAGATATAGATATATTGATATATATATATACATATATATATGTAGTAATATATATATATATATAGATATATATATATATATATATATATAGATAGATAGATAGATAGATAGATAGATAGATAGATAGATAGATATGTGTTGTGGTTGAGCAGGTGTAAGGGTTGGCTGGCTTAAACATTGTTCCATTGGTGGTGTTTTTATCGCACTCTTCCTCTACCACAAAAAAGAAAGGAAAACCCTAATGATGAAACACGCCCGACATAAACGGTCGTGACACAGATGTTATATTCTTGACTCAAATATCTAAACGAGAGCTTCATTCGCGCCCAGTGATAAAAGAAAACGATATGAACAGCTGTGGAGCTCTTCTGTGTGTTTTTCTTTTGTTGTTACTTTACATAAAAGAGCGGGAATCTCCACATTCCAATCATCGAATTCCCACATTTTTCCTTGACTTAAATCTACGAAAGTACACACATAAAATAATGTCGATAACTGCGCAGCTTACTTCAAGCTAACTGGTCTCCCTTTCTTTCTCTCTCCACACACACACACACACACACATATATATATATATATATGTGTGTGTGTGTGTGTGTGCGAAATAACTTGTTTTAACACAATTACTTATGCTTGGCGGTAATACGAACACGATTTAGGCGGGTACGTAGACAACTAGACATTAACATAAAAAGGAAAATTTCTCTCTGTAGTCAAAACGAACACGGACGACGGACATGTGTAGGCACTAGAGCATCATCAAAAGACAGTTGAAATAAGCGTTGTTCGAATTTGAATATGCCCAGTTTTCTATAACCGTTTCATGTTCATTTATTTCTGTATAGAGTCCTTGTAAGTTTTTTTGTTCATAGGAATTAATCCAATAAACCTATTCTGTTTATGTATAGTGCTCAATACTAAGTACAGTTATATTTTAGTATTTTTGTCATGCAACTATTTTGTCGCTACATATATGCACACATTGTTCGGCTATAGTCGTATTTAAAGCCTAACCTTTTTAGGTTAGTCCAATAAAGAAGACACCGAGCTTAGTCAGCTTTTTCTCTGTTTGACGGGCCTGAAATCCGAAACATGTCTGTTTGCTCATATGTAACCAACAAGTTTGTATAAATAAAAGTTGATATTAAAACATCTCTCTCCCTCTGTCTGTCTGTCTGTCTGTATATCTGTCTGTCTGTCTGTCTGTCTGTCTCTATATATATACATATACTTATCGTGTGTCAATTTATATATATATGTATATATATAAATGCATCTATTAACAAGTTAATAAAATCAATATTAAGTTAGGATGTATTCGTATTTAATATAATGGTGTTCAATATAAAGTTTTAAAGCTATACAATAAAATATGGTTTTCTAAAATTAAAGAAAGAAAGGCTACACAAATGCAATCGTGTTTCAATCCTAGACTTTATTCAGACTGGTGATTGAAGACTTATAGCTATTAATTTTTATTTAAGTCAAACACGCATTTCATTATTTATATATATATATATATATATATATATATATATATATATATATATATATATATATATATATATATATTCTTTACCGCTTGAATAGTGGAAAAATACTAAGAAAACAATAAGTAAAAACAATAAGTAAAACTTCGTAACATTATGGCAATAAAAAATCTTAGATATTTCAGCAAGGTGTTTGTGGTCTAGTGGTAAAACGCCAGCCTGCAAACAGTAATATCGTAGCTTTGATCGTTGCCCAAGTCAGTGATGTAGATGCGGGCTGATAGCCAGAAACACGTGTCTATGTATTCATTGTATTTACGTAAAAATTAATTATTAAATATATATATATATATATATATATATATATATATATATATATTGGGTTGTAGTTGGGTAATGCTAAGCTTTTTGGAAATAAAAGAATTGAGCAATGTTTAGTGTTTATATAAATATACATTGTAGATATCATTTTCGATCGCTTCTCCCATAACCTTATATTTAGAGCTGCCGACTTTCATTTAGACATGGCATCACCTCCCTAACAACCATGATCTGAAATCCCAAAATTTCAAATACACCCTACAAACTTTAATGGAGGACTATCGATAAACAAAGATCTGATTGCCCCACTTCTATAAATTGCCAACTATGCACCACGGAAAAATTCAGGATCTTATCAGCTATTAATAACCCTTCTATGAACTGTCTGAACACAACACTTATGTCTTCAAATTATGCTCCTACGGAAGAAAATGTCTACTAGCCAAATTCACTAATAACGAAAACACATACTTATTGAAAACTCTCACACCTATCCGTGTCTACCCCCCCATTATATGGAAAATACAAAACACATTCACCCCATGATCCTTCTATTTAAATTGTGCCACTCTTATTATCGAAATCGAGATACTTGTTAACAACACCCTCCGTGGCTCCCAGTTACATATCACATCCACATCTTTCTTACCAACCCAAATATTATATACATTGACATTCTCACAATCAAAAATACCATCAGTTAATGTGCACATTACTATATTCTATATATTTAAGTATTTAACTATATTAAAAAAGTCTTACTACTTTAATACATATAAATATATTTTTCGAGTTCCCTTAAACAAAACTAAAAAACAATAACAAAAAAAACAATAACAAAACAAATCGAGGCCAGGGATCCAACATAGCCTCATGTAAAGGCCACTACATAAATATACAAGCCTTTACTATCCCATGGATTAAATGCCCCTTAGGCCAGCAATTTTCTCTAAAAAAGATAAACCTCACTACCGTTGGATATCGGGCCCAACGGTAACGCCTCAACCTAGCACTGAAAGAACGCTCCCTTAAATAATAAACTACAACATTATAACCCCTTCCAGAATAAATATTTAAATATAACACAGAAATCCTTGAAAAAAATTAATATATCGTTATTTTGTGATTTAACAGTCGGCAACACCTGAATTTAAGCCACACGCCGATCTTAAATAAATAACACTGAACTCCATCACTCTTAAATACGAATACACAATAGGAACAGATTAACATGCAACCTCCGTAATCAGTAATAAAATTATATTTAAATAATAGTAAGTCACAATTAAGGATTACACAGGCATATAGTTCAACCCTGTAAACAAGGTAATTCTCTCAGAAAGAACACCGGACGATTAAAGCGGTGTCCATCGTCGTCTATTCAATTTTTCAACCTTTCTTTTTTTCTTGAGAAGCTGATGATTTTAAATTGGTTATAAGGGGTTTTTCTATACAGTAAAGGCTTACCAGTGCCAGTGAACAATGGTACCTCTCTCGAATCTGTAATGTATAGTTTTTAAATAAATAATTTGTATTGTAGCTCTCGCATTCTTATGATCGAGCACTTTATTGATTTCTTTTTAACATACACACATAAATACACACACATTTTTGTGTTTGTTTCAGAAAACATATGTAAAAGGGGAATGGTCCATTTCCTGTATCTTTATCTTTTCTTCCTCGACATTTTATCAGTATAATTTACAAACGGATTGGACCCTACTGCATTACCACAAATAGTTTTTTTTATAATTGGCCTTAAGAGTAGGTTTGCCCAAGTTTTGAAATCTATCCACGGTCTGACTTCAAGCATTACTTGATCATTAATATTTTTCAAACGTCCGCATGATTTTAATAATAACGTAACATGTTTACGAACTTGCTTTTGGTTAAAACATGATTTTTTATGAAACAATTAATATGATTACTATGGCTCTTTTTTATCGACGAACAAAGAGATTATTATAGTAAAATATTGATTGTAAATTACACTATCAAATATTTTTGAAAAAATATTTTAAAAGAAAATGTAACTGAATATATATATATATATATATATATATATATATATATATATGAAAAAGTAAATCAAAAAACTATATTATTTATAAGAGGTTTATGTAGTTTGCTTGAAGCATTGTTTATTAGTATATAGAAATGTGATACTTAGAAGGCCATACAAGGCAGAGGTGTGACGGATAGACACAAGTTGAAGAAAAAAAGACATATAATGGTGGAACAAATTAAATAGTTTCACCCTTAACACAATGTATACATACATATATATATATATATATATATATATATATATATATATATATATATATATATTTATTTATTTATTATATTTTTCACAAACACACATATATCTGTTTATCTACACAATGTTACAATGTTATCTAATACCTGTATCAAATGGTCTGGTGGAAGCTCCGTATGATACAATATGTAGGAAACTCATTACTTCTTCAGAACCGTGCTCAACTCAAGTTCAAGCGTATTCATCAACATTTCGTCTTTATTGAAAGCCTCCATCATGATGAGGAAACAATGTAGAAAAATCATACAGATATTAATTTTGATTTGCTAGAAAACTGTCCAAATCTCGGCATTGCTGAGAATGTGAATAAGCGTAAAATGAAAATCACGATTTTGGTTAGTTCATTATCACCAGCAGTCTATATCTTTCAAGGGACGCAAGAAATGATTGGGATGACGGCTTGGTATTATTAGCTTCCCATATCTATTTTAGCTAGGGAGTTTGTCTGAGTCAAAATATGTCATAGCTGAGCTTAGCCGACAGTTGATGTAGGGGCAGGGCGGAAGTCTGAATCTACAGTCATGTTTTCAATTAGAAAGGAAAAGACGAAATAAAAACGATTATCATTTTTATAAATGTATAAGCGCGGAGATTCTTTTTACTATTTTGAAACGCAAATTATGATTAAATGCAAGAAGTTTGGGCACAATAAGAGAGGGCGACATCATACTTATTAGTTTTATTATTAAAGTGTGAGTGTCTTAATTTATTCCTATTTATTTGATTACTTTATTTGTGTCTCCTTAATTAATTGATAAATTTCTTGCAATATGTAGAAATATGGATCAAAGTGGGTTTGGAATAATATAACTCGTTAATTTATTAATGTATGCATGTGTTTATTTGTATTTATTTAGTTTTTATTTGTGTATTATTAATTGATCAATAATTATTAAAAGTATTTATGATTATACAAGTGTATGTATGTATAATATGTGAATATAAGTAAAAAGTGAGTATATAATACGCATAGTCTCTTAAATAATACTTGAATGTATATATTTATCCCCATTTATTTAATTATTAGTGTATTATTTATTAAGAAAAATACCAAGTAAAATGCAGCATATATATATATGTATATATATATATATATATATATATATATATATATATATGTTTTATCTTACTTCAGTCAAAATTCTCAGAAATCAAGGGGCACCTTCCCGGGGCTTACTCTATATGAGATACGTAGATACTCGAATATTTTATTAAAGTTTTCTTCTATTTCTTAAACATTGAGTTAATAAAGTATTTAAGAACATTAATTTTCCTCTCATCAATTGACCAGTTGATTATCTTATAGTATATCTACTTTTAGTCTCTTGATCTTACAGGATTCCAAGACAAGAGTTCATCTGGTCTGGTGGAGTAATTAGCTAAGTGTTATTACTTGAGGTCATAGTACTTGGAGACGGTGCACCATTCCTCGTATGAGCCAATGTATGGCTGTGTTGAGGAAGTCTTATTTGAACTTCAAATAATATGTTATTTACAATATTTTCTCAGGGTTAACTTGTAGGGTGAATTATCTTTATATCATGTTGTCCTGACAAACCTTTTAGAGAGAAACGTAAGACACTCGAGGATAGTGTCTAGTATGTGATTTAAACTATATATATATATATATATATATATATATATATATATATATATATATATATATATATGTGTGTGTGTGTGTGTGTACACAGACATACAATAAGCAAATAGCCAACTTCACAGTAATAATTCATACATGTTTAAAGTGTATGCTTCCATCGCCTACAGCTAGCACCTGAAGCCGTACAAAGCAGCAGTGCAAATGTTAAATATCTATATTTTATACTAATTGAGATGTTTAGTGCTTTGTTATATAAATATATCTATCACATATCACCATTCAAGTATGACACTGTCCAAAAAAGCATTCGAATTCTCGGAAATTCAGAGGATTCATATAATATATTAATATGAAGGCGGACTTAATATACGTCAAATTGCCGTTAGCCCTTAGATTCCAATTTCTATTGCTAACTGCATGATTGTCTCATTCAACGGAGATAGTAGAAAATAATATCATCTTGCCTAGTTCTAGCAAGATCCCATTAACAGGAGTCTTCATTAATCATGATAATAATGGCTTCAACTTAATTCTTTCGGGTTTCTCTCTCCCTCTCTCCCTCTCTCTCTCTCTCTCTCTCTCTCTCTATATATATATATATATATATATATATATATATATATTTATATATGTATATATATATACATACATATATATATGCATGTATATATATGTATATATATGTATATATATATACGTATATATATGTATATGTATGTATGTATATATATATATATATATATATATATATATATATATATATATATATATATATATATATAAGCTTCGTTAAAGTCCACGGATTCTAATGCCCTATCTGTATTTATAATTAATATTAAAAGGATTCATAAATAAAAAAACGAATAATAAATAAATGAAGATATATATATATATATATATATATATATATATATATGTGATTTTATGAAGGCTTACCAAAGCATTCCTTTCAAGACACCAATGATCACCAATAAAGATATTTTTTCTTACAAATACTATTTATTCAAATTAAATGTTTTTTCCTACACGTGTTTCACTACCAAGCAGTTACTTGCTTGGCAGATCATCAGGGAAATTAAATGTCTGGAATACTGGTTTCAACTGCCGACAAAACACAATGTGGCGTTGTAATAGTTGAGGTCACTTAAGAAAAGAAGAGGAAAAAAATAAAAATAAAAATGAAAGTCAAACTTAAAAAGCAAGGAAGAACAACGATAAGAAAAGAAAGTCCTAGAAAAGTCTTAGAAAAGTAGCTTGTGCATTATTTCTTCCACCAAGCCAACAAGCAAGTAGTCGGTCCCAAATACATTCAATAAAACCACCAAACCGGAACAATTTGCGATAATACACTTTCACGTTAGCCCGTACAATGATGAATAAATCCCCCCCCCACAATAAAACAAAAGAACTAAATCATTCAAGACACCGCTCACAAGTTACCATTCCAATCCAATGATAGTATGGGAATTCTAAATCCAACTTCTCACAAAGAAAAGTCAACACAAATGTTCGTCCGAGTTCAAAGAGTCTTATTTCAATTGTTGATTTATTACCCTTCGAAATAAACACACGACGAGTTGAATGTCAATCCCGCAGAAAACTCCCTTCCATCAAGAAAAAATCTTAATATAGAAACTATTTATTCAAAATACTGTTTCTAAAAATATTTATTATTAAACCTATTCCTTATAGAAATTAATCATCTAGTGTCTGGGACGTCATTTTACATTTTGGGAAAATATCCTTCATTTAATTAACTGCCGAATTATTATCGTTTTGTTGTTTAACGAAGCGAAAAAAGCCTATCCCGCAGAATTTGTTTTTAAAAAAATTATTCATATATCAAAAATAAACTGTTATTATAAAAAGGCCTTCTACAAAAATCTAGTTATTATTTTAAATCATTTAAAATATTTCCTTAACGGCTGTGTCTGTTTGTAACTCTCTGTGGAGAATATTATTCTATATTCCATAAATAAATGTTACAACGGAATATCGTTATCAGAAATCTATTTTCTATTTTGAAAAAAAACAAACTTTTTTTTTTTAATGGACCGGTTTATTTTTTTGTCAACTTTACGGGAAAATATCACTCTTACTCGTTAAATGACAGGAGACTTTATTTAATTAAATGCTCTGTACTCTGTAATCGAGTATCATCGAGCTTGTTTTTTATTGGAACAACCCCGGTCTTCACTGAATGATCTATTTTATAAGTGAAAAATCTAAATCTATATATATATATATATATGTATATATATATATATGTTCATGAATAAGTATATAGATGAATAAATAAAAATTATAAAAAGGCTGATACTAACGATGATACACAACCCCCTGAAGACGGCCGAAAAACCGAAAGCGCTTGAGATTTTGCCCATGACACAACGTTCGGTGCAATTTTATACCAATTAACACCTGAGAACCGTAAAATTGCTCGCCGCGTCGAGAGATTAATGAGAAAAATTGCAAAACGAGAGTGCTTCGTGGTCTTTAACGAAGCTTGTATAAATAACGACTTGCTGCCTAACACACACATATATATATATATATATATATATATATATATATATATATATATATATATGTGTGTGTGTGTGTATGTTAATGAAGATAAGTTTAGTTCAATACCTATTACTTTATTTACATCAGAAGAGGATTATATAACACCGATTTTTATGAAAAATAAAATGTTATACATCGCCAGGATACAAATAAACACTGCAATTTAAGTTAAGCTCAATTGTTATTACATGAAATCAAACAGAGCTTATATATTATAATTTAGTAGAAAACAAAGTTTATTAAATCGTAAACATTTTTATTATAATCCGGCTCCGACAAATTCAAAACCTACAATATTTGTATTTGCGTACATATGTTTCTGAAATTTCAATTTACTATCACTTCCATAGCAAGGTAACAAATTACACTTATATGAATCTCTTAATAAACACATACATTCTTTATCAATTAGATGCAGGCAATATTCAAGTATTTTATAAAATAAATCTGGTACGTTTGACATGTTAAGAAATTACACGCTAAACACGTGTGCTAGTAGATTCAGTAAATCTTTTGCTTTTTAGATTGATTTTATTTGTATGAAATATATGAAACTGACAGAGTTACTTCCTCTTAATTATATAAAATCTTAGATTCAGCTCGCCATAGGAGTTGAAACTCGATTAGTTCACACTGGCATAATATCTGTATGCGATTATCTCTCCTGATTTTTAACATCTCTCATTAGTGCATTAGTTTTGTAAGCGTTTTTACAACAGCATTATTTGAATGACTCTACCGATGAGTAATATTTCTTGACTATGAAACAGTGTTTCTTCTGTTTCTGCCGTATTCAATAGAATTTAATTGAGAAAACCATACACTATTCAGATTGGTAATTTTTCTGAGGATATTAAGCTTCGTTTAATTAGAGTATAATCTATTATAAACATTTTTGAAGCTTGCCATGCACCTTAAAAATGGATTCATCCTTAAATATATACTTTCACTTTTATTGCCGCCACTTATGTAGCCTGTCATATTGGACAAAAGGTTTCCGGACTTTATGTTTTTTTATGTTTATAATTATAGAACAATACAATTATTGAATATTGCCTGTATCAACTTGATACATCATTTATTTGCTGCTAAAGAGATACATATAATGGTCAATTTTCTTAAATAAATTGAAATTTTGGAAACATATGTTAACATAAAAAATATTTTTTGTGTTTAACCTTTCAGAGCATGGTCATTACAAAATATTAATGATGTCATAAATTTTGTATGTTATTGAATTGCTATATATATCTATATATATATATATATATATATATATATACTATGGAAGATTTTGAGATGGCCTTAAATTTTTGTATATACCATGATAAATCTTCTTTTATGGCAGAACCACTTATTTTGATGGATTACTTTATCCTTGATTCTACAGAATCCGACCCCATTGATGCATTCTTTACAAACCTACATCTTTTGCATTTGTTGACACTCTTCTTACACACTTACATTTACATTTCATGATTTCTTAAAAATTATCACCTTTGATTTACTACTTACCAACTTATCTATCTATTTCATTTCGTCTGATGATAAGAAAACCGTTCTTTGAAAAGGCGTACTTAAGGAGGGAAAAATATTTTATTGAATATACCTTGTGTTGAAATAACTAAAGACGTAATAGATGTGTCACTCTAACATATATTATATTTCTTCTTTTATTCATCTATATCTTTCTCTCTATATATATATATTTATTTCTCTTTCTCTCTCTCTCCTCTCTCTCTCTCTCTCTCTCTATATATATATATATATATATATATATATATGTGTGTGTGTATGTGTATTTTTATTTATATTTAGAATTCTTTCTATTCAAATATAAATTTATAACATAAAGTAATTATAATAGCTCAACAATATGAAGCCAGAGCTTAGGGTTAGGGTTAGGCCTATGCAATGTTCAATATTTCTAATGTAATTGTATACCGTTTCAATGTTATAAAGGAATGATTAACGTTTTTTCATAAAACTTATTTTTTATTCAGTATACAATAGTTTCGGAAAACAGCAATATATTTGCTCCT
>OY744526.1:49548344-49575844 GCA_963556195.1 Sepiola atlantica | reverse complement strand
AGATCGAAATCGTATCATCAGAGGAGAAATACAGTTGGCTTTCGAAAAAACCAAAGTTCAAATATTTGAAAAATATGAAAATTATTATTAAAGGAATTTTTGTTAAAAAATCGCAGTGAATTAAAAGAAAAATTCCGTGAAAAAAATATATATATATATATAATGATAAACTTGAGGTATACTCGTACCAGAACGAGTAATATTAATTCCCCAACAGAACAGTTTACAAACACTTTTATGTCCCATTACGAAGATTAAAATGAAGGTATAATTATATTAAGTCTTATGTCTAGAAGCCTTATTGTAATGTTGATAAAATCCATAATATGAATTAGTAATCAGTTTGTCGAGTAGAATGTGAACCTTGGGTTCACTTTCGGCAGTCTCGCAACATCGCTTCCTTTATTTTGTCCTTTAGTCTTTACATCCATGACCGATGTTTCTGTCAAAAGGGAAGAATTGTTGTTTTCAAGATCAGAATGTATCCATCTAACACTTATCGTTGTTATTTTTTTAAATCCTGAAGTAGTACTTTTTTATCAAGCTCCTTACATTAAGTGGCGTCATTTTTTTTTGTCTGGAGCGATTTCCATTAAAAATGTCTAAGATTTAAAGCTTAAAGAGTCTTAAAAAAATAACATTCAAAGAATTTTGCTAAATTGGCATGACTATTGATAACATTTAATGCAAATCTTAAATATTTGAACTTTTAAATTGGAGGTTGTGCTCGCATGATGCTCTACCAAACCCTTTCAAATACTCCAAAGAAACTGAAATTATTGGGAATATTTATTAATTGATTTCTAATAGCTATTGATAAAATTTCACAAAAAATCGGAGGTATCTGAATTTACGGAAGCATAAAACTAAATTAAAATAAATATTGCCGACATCATACACCCATACGACTAACAGGTGTGTTCCAAAATTTATAATGCATAATGTACACAAAGGATACCCTACGTCGATTTAAACAGAATATATATATAAATCTCATTTCTAAATATATTTTTAAATAAGTTATCTCCCTTTGACAATAACAGTCCATACGTAAATTTAAACTTGAATTGAATAAAGTGAATAAAAGAGGAAAGAAAAAAGAAAAGAATTAATTAATGAATCATATAAAATTATACATAATAAAATTATAAAAAAATTAGTATATTATTAAACAAATGTTTATAGTATTTTAACTTCAGTTATGTGATTGCTTAATAGAATTTTGACATTTTCTGCGCTCCTACTACCAATTGTTTTCTGCGGTATGTCGATGATCTGACACCGGTTTTTTCCCGTTTTTCTTCGACCGATTCGGTCTTTTATTGTTGTCTTCTGATAATGAAAGTTTTTCTTTCGAAAATTTAAGATTACCCTTTGCCTAACTGTTACTTACCGGACAGTATTTACTATTTGGTATTTAATCAGTTTTTGTGAAATTATTAATAAATCGTTTTGAGTTTCACTTTCTCCCTGCGTTTATTTCGTTTCACTTTTCCATCTTACGGCAACCACATCGCATTGCTATAGCCTCGGACGACTAATCTGCACTTACATTTACCAGCAATGCTCCAAGCAAACTACAATCTCCTTTTTTATATATATATATATATATATATATATATATATATATATATATATATATATATATATATATATATATCGTTTGTGTAATAACGGAGTTAGCTCTGAAGAGGCGTAGTGGAAACGTTGGCATGTCAATGTAAGCCACATACAATATTGCTTTATTGTTATTACTTCTCCGCTTATGCTATTGAGAACTATGTGGTTCAGTACATACAAATTATTAAATTTATTTAAGACTGCCAAATTTTGAAATATAGTTCATTATATATATTATTTATATAAAGTTGGGTATCTTTATATGTTAGATATTTCTATTTACAGAGTTCACTTTTAAACTAATTCACCGATTATTAGGAATTTTGGAATACAACTACTAAGCGTATGGTGTTGTTATGCGAGCTATATTTCGTCTTAGTTAGTTAGATTGTTTTTGTTGGAGGGAGGTAGTAAAAGTTATGCAACAAACCTCTGAAATTTTAATGTCTCCGTTTTGCACAACATTTTTAGACGGGGTATCTTCATTCTCTTTCCTATCAATGCTGGTGTTCCTCATTCTAGGCTCAACACTGTTTCTTCTCTACATAAATGATCTTCCAGGGTATATTGTTCAGAAAATGTACATCTATGCTGATGATACCACTCTCTATTCTGGTGTTATAATTTGATTGACCACACATTTTCTTCTTCTCTGCACCCTCTCTCTAACAGGCGTGATCTTGCTAGTCTCAGTATTTTCTTTAAAACTATTATGGCACGGGTTCTTCGGAATTATGTGATATATTCGCCGCTTCTTTTGTTCCAGCTCGCTTTACTCGTTGGTCTAGTGGTCTCTATCAATTCGATGTTTTGATACTTTATTGCAATACAGCTTGCTATTCCAGTACGTTTTTTCCAAGAACCGCAGGTTTGTGGAAGTCTCGTCCTGCTGACTGTTTTCTTCCTACTTATGGCCTTGGTATTTTCACGACTAAGGCCAATTGGTATCTCCTGTCTTTGCGATAATCATATTTGTTCTTGTTAGCTCCTTACATCAAGTGGATTCATGCCTTGTCTGGAGCGATTTCTATTAAAAAAAGACCATAGTTATGAGAGACTAATCAAGAAAAAAATTCCCGAATTTCAATACCGTCTGAGTATCTTAAATGGTTGTTAGTCGAATAAGTCGCTCTGTATTTTAGAAGTTCAAGTAAAAGAAGTTTAAACACAAATCATTAAATAGTCGACATTTTTTGTACCTATTGAAGTCCTATTGTAAATTGCGTCTTATTAATTTGCTAATGAAATTTTTCTGAGTTCGAATATTGCATCGCGTCTGTAAAGTCTATTTTATCGAGTTGAGCTTACTGAATCTGGTCGGCTAGATTTACTACTTTAGGGAGTAGTCATCGAATAGTGGCGAGCAAGAAATGTTATTAAAACACAAAGCAGAAGCTATTATTTATCACAAGGACGGTGACTATGAGAACTGGGTCAAGGTGTGGAACATTTTATCAAATGCTTTCTCAATGACTAAGCGTTTCAAAATGAGAATAAAAGAGAGAGAGAGGGGAGAAAGATAAAGAGAAAGAATAGTAGAGAGAGAATAGTAGAGAGAGAGAGAGAGAGAGAAAGGGAGAGGAAGTGAGAGAGAGAGAGAGAGAAAGGGAGAGGAAGTGAGAGAGAGAGAGAAAGGGAGAGGAAGTGAGAGAGAGCAAGGCAGAGATAATGTCGGTCTAAAATGGAGAAAAAAGTAAAAATGAGGAGATTAAGAAATAATATAGAGAAGGGCAGACATACAGAGAGGGAAAGGAAGAGAGGGGGTACAATGGAGAAAAAGAGGGGGAGAACGTGAATAAAAAGAAAGAGCGAGCGACAGGGAATTGGGAGTAAGAGTAAGGAATGAAAGAGAAGGTAAGAGAAAGAGATACGTAGAGAAAAGGATACAGAAGAGATCATAATAGAAATAACTTGAGAAGAAGAAAAAGAGAAGCAGAGCAGAAGAGGGAGAGAAAAGAAATAAATAGCAGTAAAGTCTAAGAGAGAAAAAAAGCAGAACTTATAGAGTAAGAGGCAAAAAAGTGAAAAAGAGAGATATTTAGAGACAGATACTGAAATAAAGAGAGAGTGAAGAGAGATACATAGAGATAATTAAACAAAAATATACTACATCGATTTAGAGATAGAGAGATAGAGAATGAATGAAAGAGGAAAGCAATCGAGAATGATTGAGCGGTTGTTGTTTTTTTTTACGGCATATCAACCCTTCTCGGGTCGTTTAATGCCGAATCCGGTCATTTTGGTGAAAGTTTTTATACTTCCAGTTCTTTATATGTTCAAGTATTTATTCATGGTGTTTAGGTTAGTTGAAGGGGAGGGGGAGGGGAGGGAACGGAGAGGTGAGGGGAGGAAGGGAAATTGTTGTTTTTTTGTTTTGGTGTTTTAAAGAACACGATAGAGATTGCAAAGAGAAAAAACAATGAAATATCGATGTTTGGCGCATTTTGGGACAGGAAGTCGATATCTGCAGACAGCCTGATCTGGTAGCACCAGAGAGAGATTGAGAGATAGAGAGAGTTAGAATTATATAGCAAGAAAGGAAGAAATAACAAAAAGATAATAAATGAGAAAGGAAGAAACATTATTTTTCCTCTATGCATTATTTACAGTTCCCTCTATTTAAAAATCGATTTGGATTTAAATAAAAAAGAAGCACGGAAAATGACAACATAAATACAGACAACAGTGGAAAAGACTTCACTTTGGTTGTGGCTGAAAAAGCGATGATCCGAGCTGAAAAGAGAGAGAAAGTTGACGTCCATTAGAGAAACTATGAAAAACTTCGACATTACCACAAAGACGAATACATATGAAACGAAATAGCAATAGTCAGCACTAAATCAAATAATGGCGACCCCAGCATTGACAGGCGCTTTTGTAACAGTGTTATCAGTCTAGGATCAGGGCCGAATTTGGCTGGTACTCTTAATGATGCTATTGGTCTGGATTCAAGAGTGGAGCTGCTGGCCATAAAGCACTAGAGTGTTCGATACTTCTATTGCAAGAATGGGATAATTGTTAGATTTCACAATTAATATTAAAGCTAGTTTTTCTTTTCTTTGTGTTCTTATATATATATATCTATCTATATGTATATATATATATATATATATATATATATATATATATATATATATATATATATATATAGAGAGAGAGAGAGAGAGAGAGAGAATACAGCGCAATGTCTATATTTTCACTCCCGTATCTTGTCATTTGATGATTATACCTACAAGTAAAATTATCACCGTGGAACCTATGTATACTTTTTGTTCGTAATTAATATTATTATTTACTGTTAAATATTTATTTACCACATGACAATTATTTGTTATTTGACAATTACAAAATTTGGTATTATTAATACAAATAACCTTTTCATCATCATTAATGTTATGATTATTAAACATTTAAATTGTTTTTTATTTATAATTCATTGCATGTGATCAATGCAACCATTAAAACGTTTAAAGCTATATTTACTGTCTATAGTTTCGTTCGGGTTTGTCCCGTGATTGTGTACAACCGAGTGTCCATATCGTTTGATGAATTGTCACTAAACTTGCTCAAAATATCACCCAGTGTTTAACTTAGAACTGAGTACATTTTGGTATTTAAACGTAAACGGTCAAGGTCACTGAAAAAATGAAAGTCACACATTTGGCAATAACTTGGGTTTTATCCATTGTAGAAACATTCTACTTGGCCCATATAGAAGCCAATGAAGTCACGGTTCATATATTTAATTGACTTATAATATTGACCTGGAAAAGCTCGTTTAGGCTCAAAATGTTGATGGAATTTGAATTTCCATTTTTTCCAAATCTGATGACTGGGTCTGATGCTTTTTGATAACAATAATCACCATTCAATATTTCAGTGATACAGCTAAATAGTTTAGGAGTTTTGAAGGTTTGCCTGGCATAACTTCAAGAATACTTCATACATTATGGAGAAGTAAGACCCAGATATGTATTTTATTCCTTCTAGAAAAATCCTAATCTTATATCCGAAGAATAGCTATGAAATTGTGATGTTACCTCTCTGTTATGAGGCGAATTAAAAATATTAATTTTCGTATTTATTATCATTATTATTTTTTTTGTTTAATTGTTATCATTATTGTCATTATTATTATTATTATTTTTTTTTTGTTATTGTTATTGTTATTATTATTATTGGTATTTTTATTGTTATTATTATTGTTATTGTTATTGTTATTGTTTATATAAAATCTTAATTTATAGTTATATCCGCTATTTTGACAGGCGTTTTCTATTTTATTGTGTTGGTTGAATATAGTTATGTTGCTAGAATTTATGGCTTGTCTGTAGTTTATTGATTGAGGAATTCGTTTGAAAACTGCAGGGCATATACATCGTTGAAAACTGTGATATCAACATGCGGTGTGCGAATCCTGCATGGGACATTAAAACACTTTCACTAAAATATATCCATTTAATCTCTCTCCAGCTATGGGTAAAATAACAGAGTGGTCCTTAAGTAGATTCCTAGAATTATTCTAGAAGTAAAACTGCTAAATGTCCAATATAACCAGGTTGGTCTCTGTCACATAACATATATTCTCCCATTGAGTCTTCACCTTCCTAGATGAGAGAGGTGGGTGTGTCGTGACCTTCGTAAAGTAGCTAAGTCCTGTTCACTCGATAGGCATGTCATGCTAAAAAGTAGCAAGCGAGATCTGTCGATAATGAATGAGAGCTTTCTTTAAAAAAGTGTTAGAAAACTTTAAGAATTGCATTTTTGAAAATATAAAAAATAAACATTATTTGATTATACTGAAACTGAACTTTATTCAATATAACTTTAACATTAAAAACAATTCAAAATGAATATTTAATTGTTTAAAGTTACAATAATATCAACCTATTATTTGTTGTGTAGAAAATATTGTTGGTTACTATGTATGTAAAATTGCGTATGTTTATAAGTAAAATACAATCAAATACTGCAAAAAGGAAATTATGAATTTAGGGAACAAACATACACTAACCAAATAAACAAACTAATTCAAAACAATCGATAAATTATTTCAAAAAAACAAAACAGTCGATGAATAATTACAAAAAAATGAAAACAAACGATAAGTTATTTAGAAGTTTATATTGAATCGGTTGGCTGCCAAATTTTATCGACTAGTTTTTTTTCTGATTTACCAAGCAGCGACAGAGTAAATTAATCAACTGTATTTATTTGCTGTCTAATTTCGTATTTATTTGAAGATATTGTTTTCTGTATTTTTTGTGATTAAATTGTATTTTGGAGACAGTGTCTTCGGAACTATTATATATCATTGTAATGTTTGATTTGAAATATATTTTTATTCATTTTTTAATAAACGTGGTTTGGTTTGATTTTTTGTTTCTTACAAAGAAAACCTCGCTTTTAACTCTTCCAATAACCCTAAGTCCGAATAACATTTTTTTTATAAAGAATTTTATTTTATGATTTGTTAATTAATATTAGCCAAATAAAGATTAAAGCAAAAAAATAGAAGGAAATCTGCAAAAATAAAACAAATTAAAACGGTGGATTATTTTGCCATGCCACCACTTGGAAAATCTAACAAAACTAGTTGATAAAATTTTGCAGCTATTTAGAGAGTTAACCTTTCTAGTATAACCTTTTCAAATGAAAACAAATGATGAATCAGTGAACCAAATATAAACTATTTTACTATTAGGGACGACATTTTTAAATGATGTGTCCATAAGAGACAAGCACTTCTTATAAACTAGCCTGGCCGATACACATAAATGATCTTCGATAGTCACCCCCTCTGTCAAAAATATAACCTCAAAACACCCTTATTCAGTATCAGACTTTCTCTTAATATTTGCGCTTTAAATCCCCCCTGCTCTTCTTCCACAATAAATATGTTTTTATTTCCAATCATCACCTTTCAATTAATATATTCAACTTAGTATATTCAATCTTAATACCTAAAACTTAAAACCAGTAAATTATATCACGAAAATATGAAAAATGATTCCGTTTGTTTAGAAAGAAGACCCCTTATTGTCAACCTTTTTCACGGTTCTAAATGTGAATTGGATTAATTACGGTATATATATATATATATATATATATGAACATTTATAACTAAAATGTAAACTTTTAGAGAATTGGACCTATTGTAAGGAGAGGAAAGCTCAATATACTGGATAGAGCAAAAATATGATAAGTTAATGAAAAATAATTAGACCTGCAAATGGAAGCAAATCAATATCTTCAATTTTTCAGAACAAGGAGCAATTTAGTTTAAAAAATATTTATTTTTCTTCTCTTTCATTCCTTAAACCAGGCTTTTCAAAGATTAAAATCTTATCATCAGAGGAGATTAATGATTGATAAATTGACAGATGAGGACTGTCAAGATTCTAAATTTGAAAAAGGTTTTAAAAATAAAGATATGAAGATGTTGATTTGCTTCCATTTGCAGGTTTAATTTTTTTTCATTAACTTATCATATATATATATATATATATATATATATATATATATTAGAAAAATACTGATGACACCGGCATACTCTTAAATTAAATTTCATTGTTTTATAATGAACCATTGATGGCCTCTTTTTGTTCCCCCTTCTTCATACACCATTGAATACCTAATTATCTCCATTAAATTCGCCTAATAGAATTTCCAATTTATCAGATCATTACACCCTGCCAGAACATCATTAAAATAGTAAGCGCAAAAACTGTTAAATTCTTAAACAGACTTAATTTTACTTCATAAATATTATTCTTAACTCTAAAACAGGCATATTTACCCCATCATTAATCAATTTCATAATAAATTGACACTCCATTATAAATTTATATTTAACATTTTCATACTATAGTGTCTGTAGGTATTAATGATTTAATATTCATTTATAAATATTATATATATATGCAATATTTTTGATAAATATTAATTATTAATTACCTACAGACACTAGTGTTTAATGCTGTGTACAAAATGTTAATTACTGCTGGCTTAAATATTCGAACACGTACACAATCTCACCTTCGACACCGTAGATTGAGGTATTACCCCCAGGCAACAATTAATAAACACGGAAAGAAGGGAATTAAAAGTCTATAGATGACACATGAGTGGTCAACAAAATTGTTAAAATTACCTTAAGGCTTTATCGTCTGACCCTCTTAGAGGAAACGCCAGAATGGTAAATTAAAAACTAAAAATGTTTAATTTACCATTCTGACGTTTCCTCTCAGAGGGTCAGACGATAAGGCCTTAAGGTAATTTTAACAATTTTCCTTCCTTTTTTTCCACTCGTCTGTTTCATTGATTATAATAATGCTTCCTCTAAAATTGATCCTACGATTCTGTTGTACACGAAATTTACTTATATATATATGTATATATATATATATATATATATATATATATATATATATATATATATATATATATATATATATATATTCCATGATAAATGCCAGTATACTGAAATCATATGCCCTTAATAGGGTTAAGATAAAAATTCATATACATTAAATGTACAAAAGCAAGGAAATTCCCAAATTTTTACACTTTTATTGTCATTAAGGGTATGCGAGCACAACAGGGCTATGTATTTTACTTGTAGGAATTTTTCTACAACGCACCTCACACACTTCATCCACTCATGCATAGAGATTTATACTGTAGTGATGTGATAATGAAATGGTTTGGTTGATATGTAGTCATACCCTTAATGACAATAAAAGTGTAAAAATTTGTGAATTTGCTTGCTTTTGTACATTTAGTGTATATAAATTTTCATCTTAACCCTATTAAGGGCATATGATTTCAGTATACTGGCATTTATCATGGAATGTCACTACTTTTGTAAAGGCTATGCCTCAAGACAATGATAATTTTTAAGTTTTTTTTTAATTTTCTGGAAAACTAAGGTACATGGTAAACTGAAATTAAAATACCATCAACTAGACCCTAGAACCTCTATCACTGACAAAAATCAGCTGAATCCATCAACTAGTTGATGAGATACAGGGTGGCACACACGTACGTACGAACGTACGTACACACGGATAACACAAAATCACACCTGACCTTTCTGGATCTCTGGGTTGCCTTGACTAATGATGCTGAAATTCTACACACTTAACCTATCAAAGGAAAATTGTGTGCAAAGTTTTAACTAATTTGGTTTATTGGTTTTTGAGTTATGACTGATCAAAGAAATGAGATTTCTAGCATAGGTCGTTTTTGAAGTCTATTAAGGGATAAAGCGCTATCGCGCCTCCTTTGATATGTATGTATGTATGTATTGTGTGTATTTAGGCAGCATTTTCTCATTTATGCAGACCTTGTTTAAAATAACAGAATCCGTCTGTGTAATTATACCTATTTTATTTTTTCCAATTTTGCTGATGTTCGATAAGTTTCACAGGTTTAACGAACGTTTTAAATTCTTCGTTGAAGCATCCTCAGGTGTCAAAAGCAAATGAACAAGAAAGCTGGAGAAAAAAGAGAATTTTAAAAGACAGAGGAGAAACGCGCATAGAACGTTTTTCAAATTGTTCCAGGAAGTCATTGACGATTTAAATTCAGCAACGCTGGATGACATCACAGAACAACATCGCATTACGTTAAGCATTTCAAAATGGTTCCACTGGTTTCATAACGGCCCTCCCTCGGATTTAAGACAAATTCTAGTTAATAACACTAAAATTATACATTCCGAAATCAATTTTTAAAATATAAATATACTGGAAGCTATCTACATAATAACACAACAACCTAAAATTAACAACATCACATATGAAACTTTGAAATACAGTTTTTTATTTGATGTTATTATGAGTGTGTTTAAAAAAGGTATTATAATACAAGCAGAATAAAGTCAAATGAAATATTATCTTTCAAAGTATACCGCAAAACCACTCACAAAAACGACTACATACATTAATATTCACACCACAATAAAAAGATAAAAAAAGGCGTGATAATTCGCTATTTTATACTTGCTATCGGAATCTGCAGTCCACAATACATTGAAGAGGAAATCAAATACACCACAAAGTCTTTAATAACAATACAATACTCCACATATTTGATATCAAACGCCAAGAAAAACACTCTACAGATATTCTCGAAAAAACAATAAACAAGTACCTCAAACAAGAAATACTTTTCTAATAAATGGACATCTATTTTTACCCAGCTATTTTAATAACACAATAATTTGCGACACTCTTAATACACTAGGAATTCCAAACATACAAAGAACATCACAAACCATAAAACAAATAATAAACTCTGCAACAACAAAAACATTCGTAAACAATCCACATCCAACGCCGGTATATATTCTATCTCATGTAATAATTGTCATCAAATATACATAAGGGAAACTCAACGTGAACTGAAAAGAAGACTCGCTGAACACAAAAGAGACATTAGAAATAGAAACTCCTTTAACGCGCTCTTCTCCCACATTGCACAACGCGGCCACTCATTCAAATTTTAAAATCATAAATACTTCTAAATAATTACGGATCAATTAATAACACACACATAGTGAACTAATTAAATAGAAATAAACACATTCATACATAAATAAACTAAAGCGCTATATTCTTTCCAACCCACTTTTATACATACTCCCACACATTACAAGAAATTCATTAATTAATTACTGAAACACGAGTAAAATAATCAAATAAATAGAAATAAATGAACACACACAGTTTGAATATTTAAACTAATTGGTATGATACCTCTTCTCTCTTTATGCCAAAAGGCTTTTATACATATTCCCACATATTGCAAAACACTTATTAATTAATGAGACACAAATAAAATAATAAAAATAGGACTAACTTAATACATCGATTTTTAATATTTAAACTCATAAATATGATACCCCCTTCTCTGTTTATGCAAAAACATTTTATTTTCAATCATATTTTGCGTTTCAAAATCAGTTAAAAAAATCCCCACGCCCCTACTTTCTTATTTATTATATTTGTTTTTCTTCCCTTCCTTTTCAATAAAAATGTATTTCACTTAAGTTTCTTTAACATTATAATTATTCCGACTCAGAACTTTATTAAGATGGCGTCATTTTTCGCTAATAACGTTCATGTCGCTGCTCCGTGTCATGCGGTATCAATTTAAGACGGCAATCACGCACGAGTAGTATAGTTTCAGAAAACATCAACTATGCAACAATTATTTTCCACGTATACTTTTGGATCATCTGCGCCCTCGAAGCGTTAGCATAAAGAACTATAGTATATGATATGAACACGTATTTAATGCTGGGTGATAACGTTATGACAGCTAGGCATTATGAGTAATTGCGAATGACAATTCTAATTGTGGATAAATCGTGGGCATATATATGCATTTCACAGGTGCAACGCGTAGGAGTGACGTCGCAATGCCGAACAGCCGAAAAAAAAACTCGAACAAAACCTTAGTGCAAAGCCGTCGATGTCCTACTGCGCTTGAAGTGTTTGTGACATATCACGAATAATACAAACTGTCTGACAATTTCAAAGCAGATGAAGCTATCTTACCAGGACAGATAAACCCCACTTCCTATTTTCTCTCTAAATAAACAATTCTCTTCAAATGATTGCTTGAAAGGGTATATTTTTGGTCACAAAATGTGAAAAATGAAAACATTCAGTCTAGATTCGTATCTTAAAATTAGAAATATGCTGTTAAAAACATAAAGTATTGTATTATTTGATATATATATACAGGGTGGGCCAAAATAAGGGTCCTATCTTTAAATTTGAATAACTTGAATTTGAATAACTTCCACAAAATAAAAGTTAAACTCACCAACCTTTATGTGTGTGTAGACTGACCCTTCCGAGATTTTTTGAAATAAACAAAACAAATTTTAGCCGAAAAACACTTCTTAAAACTTACAAAAACTAAAGTATTGTTTTTTACACTGTTTTGAGTTTTTTAAGCAAAAATAATGTTTTCTAAATGAGGGTACGTTCCTTAGGGCTAATACGGCTCATGCTTGCTTCGGAAGGGGTCCTTTACTTATTCTAAAAAAAAAAAAAATCAATAAATAAAAAAGTTATGAATTTTTAAAAATAGGACCCTTATTTTTGCCCACCCTGTATATATATATATATATATATATATATATATATATATATATAGTCATCCACAGACAGACTATTTGGCCGTATTAGATATTTTCAGTGCGGCTACTAGACTAGCACCGTCTCCTAGTCAGGGATCAAACATTCAACCATCGAATTGATAGCCATTATATCTATCTATTAGGCCAGCGGGAGAAGCGCTCGTAAATGAAATCTGAAATGTTTATTTATATAAACACTTGACCACCGCCTGACCGTGCCTAATTTGTTTATTTATAAGAACTTTGCATTACGCTAAGAAGAAGCAGGAGACATCACCCCAAAAAGTACCCACCCGAGAAGGGAGGTTTATATAGTTATCGACAGACATTTCCCTCAATTAAAATCTACTGCCTAAACATACACGTATACAATGAACCGTTCGCAATACTTATCATTAAACATTAAAATCCCCCCAAATATTCATATACCGTAAAACACAGCATGAAATAAACCTATATTAGTGGGAGAAGTATTGTTAGTATTAAAATTCAATTTTTACAAGTTTCAAGACTTATACATTTCATGAAATCATTATGATGTTCATAAAATAGTTTTACAATAAAAGAATGTGTTATTAAATATTAACGATATTTTTAAAGTTCATTTATTTTTGCACTTAGAATTTTAATTCGGCATATGCATAAAATGTAAGTTCATTATGGTCTAAACGTTTACAGAGTATACGTATCGTGTGTAAGTATCAAATAACCTAAAAGGTCACTGTGCCGTAAAACAAACTAAAAAATGCCGGAAAACAATACAAACAAATGCTGTAAAACAACACACAAAATGTAATATTTGGATTATTTCGACTACTGTTCTCATCATGGATGTTATTTTCACAATGTTTTGACACATATAACTTCCAACCTTCTTCATGTATGCTTGGTCGAATTTTTATGTCGAATTCGGAAATTTGGAAAGGAAGTCGACCCATTGCACAACGGTAAAAAGTGTGAAATTATAATAAGTTCTGAGTTACAGTGTTCTGCTCGCTTAAGGTTCAATCTTCGGGACATACAGGTGGTATTAAGAATACAATTAAGAATTATTCAAGACTTTTACTTTGTCATGGCAGGCGGAACGAGAACAAGCTACCCCCGTTGGTTAAATAAAGTGTTCCGTTCGAAATTTTATACATATTCCCGAGTTGCACATAATAGTTCATCAGTTCAGCAAGACGCACCTGAAGAAGGTCGGAGGTTTAATCTGCTGAAACGTCGCGAGAATAACATCTAAGATGAGAATGATGAGATGATGTGATGATGCAAATTGTAAATCCTCATGTAAAAAATTCCGAAACCTAAAACCAATGCCAATGCCGTAAAATGAAGTTAAAATAAACAAAGCTTATTTATTTAACTCATAAACAGTTATGAATATGTATGCATGGAAGACATTTCCGTCTCAAGGAGAATTGGAATGTTTATCAACGATTTCCTTCGACGCGACTATTATAAAGTCTTTTGTAACTTAGTCTGACCTTGGGTAGACAAAAGTACATCTAGGCGAGGACATAATGTTTGTACTGAGGATTTTATCTTGTTATTAACCCCTTAGATTCGGTGTAATGAAATACAAACGGACTATAAAATAGAATTTATAAAGCATTACCCAGCTTTATACGTACTAGGCCTATTACAATCTGACTATCGTTGCATTTATACGTTATTACTTGATCAGCTGTGCCCCAATGGGTCAGTATTTATTTTACACACACACATACAAATACACACACACACACACATATATATATATATATATATATATATATATATATATATATATATATAGGGTGGGCCAAAATAAGGGTCCTATCTTTAAATTTGAATAACTTGAATTTGAATAACTTCCACAAAATAAAAGTTAAACTCACCAAACTTTATGTGTGTGTAGACTGACCCTTCCGAGATTTTTTGAAATAAACAAAACAAATTTTAACCGAAAAACACTTCTTAAAACTTACAAAAACTAAAGTATTGTTTTTTACACTGTTTTGAGTTTTTTAAGCAAAAATAATGTTTTCTAAATGAGAGTACGTTCCTTAGGGCTAATACGGCTCATGCTTGCTTCGGAAGGGGTCCTTTACTTATTCTAAAAAAAATTTAAAAAATCAATAAATAAAAAAGTTATGAATTTTTAAAAATAGGACCCTTATTTTTGCCCACCCTGTATATATATATATATATATATATATATATATATATATATATATATATATATATATGTATAATTAATAATGTTAATAATTTTAATTTTATAAAAGCTCTACTCTGCATTCAGCACTTTTGAAAAAATATTGTTTTTGGGTTCATTATGTAAATATATTTGAATTTGAATAATCTATATATATATATATATATATATATATATATATATATATATTAATGCATGTGTGTGTGATGATTGCTTAGTCTTGACACATGTTTTCTATTCTTTTAATTTGTTGCTGTGTGGCCGTGAGCGCGTAAGTGGCTTTTTAACCTAGCGTCAGTCTTACGTGGACGTTCATATATGTGACACAAAAACTTTCCTTTTGTTGAGAGTTCTTATACGATAGCTTTTTTTTTCATTTTACTTCAGTTTAACTTTTCAGAAATAAAAGAGCCTCTTCCTGGGGCGAACACTTGATCTCTATATGCGATACATAGATATCCGAGTGTTCCATAAAAGTTTTGCGTTACCTCTCAAACGTTCAGTTAATAAATAAATAAAGTACAATAATTTGACCAGTAAACTATTTGTTTTACTGGATTCCAGGACAAAGATTCATCTTGTTTGGTCGAGTATCCGGCTTAGTGCTGTTTCTAGAAGCAACATTACTTGGAGAAAGTGTACAATGTTTCGTATGAGCCAGTGTGTAGCCATACCGTGTGTATCTTATTCGGGCTTCGAATAATATGTTATGTCGAATATTTGGTCAGGGTTTACTTGTAGAGACAAGCATTCTCATGCTAGATAGTTCTGACAAACCCTTGTACAGAGAGACCGAAGACGCTCTTGGATGGTGTCTAGTAGGCATTAAATTTCTCTCCTTTATACATCTAATCTCTCTATGAATCTTCGAATCTCTTGTCAAGCCACTTTTAGATTTACAGATTTGAGCACAAATATGACAACTTATCACTGGACGTCATGTGGGTATAGCTTCCTCATATCATTGTTGATCCTGTCTTTAGTTGTATGATTTAAGATGGTTTACAAGTGCAGCTTTTGACAGTAGAAACCTATCACATACAGTGAACTTCAGTTCCTGTTGTATGTTCACTGACACTATACTGTCATCTTGCATTTTTCAAACCTGCTTTAAGACAGCAGGATCTACACGTCGCTCGTCAAAATCCTTACATATTTTCATGATGTGTTCCTCTATAATAGACGGTGTTCCTATTTTGTCCCCCGTTTACTACATCCATCTGAAATAGTTTTCCTTCCTCACTCTATCTAAACACAAAATGACAATACAATGAAAAGGAAACAAATTTGAACCAGACACCCACCAAAAACATCTACTCCTTCACCCTTGAGGCTTGGATTCACGAATATGCGGAGGCTTAGGACCAACATAAATGACGTAGAAACTCTTCCTAGTACACTCTCCGGATATCCTAGCACTAAGTTAAACAAATCTAAAATCCCCAATCTCCTCACACCATTTTGACATGACTGAATACCTCCCACTCTACCATAAAGACTCTGACAAACATACACACGGGCTATGAGTTTATTTTCGGAACACTCTCCCCTTGACTAGAGAACATAGGCTAGAATCAGATGATCAAGCCGACATGTGCTTTAGATTAATCTTTCAGCACAGTATTAGTTACTTATATTTATTATACCGTTCTCGTTGGACGCAGAGCTGTACTCTGCATAACTCTGTCTCGTAAAGCACATATTCAGCACTTTCACTTGACTTGAGTGCCCAAATACATATATCTGGGGATTTCAATACATATCACTGTGACTGGCTTGGATTCTCCAGCTATACGGCTGGTAACTCTATGTATAGTTTCTCCATAGCCCACTCCTTCTTACAGTCTGTTACTTTTCCGACCCGCCTCTCTGATCATGTGCACCAGAAATCCTCACTTCTTCACCTGTCTTTGACCCCACTACCCAAAGCTTGTGCAACGAATGCCCATAGCCCGTTCGGGAACGTTGATTACCGTAGAAGTAATTATTGATATCACCATAGAATCTCGTCCCAGAGTTGATGAATCGTTGCTAAAACAGCGAAATACCACAAACACGCTGATTGCGATACCATCAGAGATCACATCAGAGACGTCCCAAAGCATGAAACATTTTCTCTATCGGCTGATCAGTGCGCAATTGAGTTAACCGAATGGGTCAAAGCTGGCATTGATGTTCATGTCTCCATGCGAAAATTCTACAGCAAGCCCAACTCCCCACAAAGGTTCACCTCGAAGTGTGCAGCTGCTATTGCTCAGAAGTAGCAATAATTCCGGCAATTTTACTACAACTAGACAGACACTTATAGTAGAAAGTAATCATTGTAAGACTGTAATAGATGAGACAACGAGAAAGTATGAAGACATGATCAGAACACGCATTCAGTCACAGAAAGTAGGTACTCGTGATTTCGTAAAATTCTTGAATAGTTTGGTAAACAAATGACAATCAATAATCCCCCAGCTATCCGACCACAGCGATGTCGTTTGCACCGCAACTGATACTGTTGAACTACTTGCTCAGCGTTTTGCCTTAAACTCCAATTTCGACTCTGCAACCACTGATGTCCGAGACATTATAAAAACACCTTGTCATCTCCAAAGCATGTGGGCCTAACTAGTGACGATTTGTGATTATAGTTCGCGCCTGCCGCCCGTCAGTAATTAACTGCCTACACTAAAGATTGCGTAAGCATAACACAGCGATGTCTTTAGGTAATAAATAATTAATATTATCTATAAATATATATTTACTAAGGCCGCACACTTTTAGAGAGTTTAATAAAAGCATTACAACTAGTTTCATTGCGAGATCCAACAGGGTTTGTTGTTGTTGATTACTATTCACTGCTCGTTGTAAATATCCCCCTAACTTCCAAGCTAATTGACGGGTAAGACTTTGTGATTGGAGTTCGCGCCCGCCGAGCGTCGTAAATTAACTCCCTACACTGAAGATTGCGTAAGCATGAAACATAAATGTCTGTAGGAAATAACTAATTAAAATATATTTATAAATATATATATATATATATTGATATATCTACATATCTATATATGTATATGTGTATATATATAAATAAATATATATATAATTATATATATATATATATATATATATATATATATATATATATATGTGTGTACATATAGACATACCATGATATGAACATTCTAATGCAAAATAATGATTAAAAAGAAGACATATTGTCAGAAAAATTAAAAAATATATAAAAAATAAATGAATACTAAATGCACTTCAGGTTTGCTTACTTTACGCATAAAAACATAAGCACTGAGTAAGCCTCTTCACGAAAGAAAAACGATAATATATTGTACATCACAAAAAGTAATTTTATTTAGAAAGGCAGAAACTAATAAAAGTGTTTTTTGATGAATATATGAAAAATTGTTACTTGAATTAACTTAGTTCCCATATGATATTGGATATATATATATATATATATATATATATATATATATATATATATATATATGTATATATATATATATATATATATATATATGTATGTATGTGTGTGTATATATATATCTATTATTAAATATTCATGTAAAACCTTTTCGAATGTCCAAATATACATGTGAATCTTTTGAATTTTCCAAATACTTATAAAAAACGCATTTTTTAGTTTCATAATCGACCTCGTTTGTGATGTAATTATATACACAAACAGTAGACTCTATTTCAGATCTTCTCATCAATTTGGTTTTCCATTTCTCTTCTATTTACAAGTTCCAAAATGCTTTTATGAAGATTTGGAAATCTCAAATATTTCTTAAGACATTTTCGGCGATTATAAAAATATTCAACAAAGAAAAAAGCGGTGATAAAAAAAACAAATACTCAAAAAAAAAACTTTTACAAAAGGCAATAAAGGTTACTGTTCTCCCTTCCTGGATCATTTGATTGTGTTTTAAAGTATTTTAAAGCACTTTTATTCACATTTAATTTTTCATTAAAATTCAGACGCAGATTTCGCAATGGCCGCCACCGGTTGCCTCTAGTTTCTGAAAACGATCGAAGTCTGCAGCTTTTTTTCGTCATTTTATCCGTTCAATTAGGCAGGAAAGTAAATTTCATTGCGATTTTAACAGTTACTTGTTGTATATTTGTTGACTTTTCATCCAAAAACATGAAAAACCCACCATTCGAACTTCAATTATTTCCGGAAACTCGGAAACCTAAGTCTAATCTTAAAGAAAAAAAGTAAATAAAAACGCTTGAAAATGCTTTAAAACACCAACAAATGATCCATTTATTTTTCTGTTGGAAATGTTATGCAAACGACTAGGTTCGAACCTGACACACGCAGGTTACTAATATGTGTTGTTATTCACGTAACAATCGGCACCTCCTACAAAAAATGAACGGAAAATATACAAAATTGTTAATATTCAGGAACTCATAAACAAAGAAAAATAAAATAACGCATAATTTATATAAAATACATTAGAATTAATTTCTCACCCAAACCTACATAATTTTAACATGTAGAAACGATTTGTAAACGGCTTCAGATATAGAAGTAATAGTATCGCTTTGGCTTCAGACAGACAGACAGACAGACACAAACCTTCCATTCGTAATAGATTAGTTTTTTTTATTATACTTTATTTAATTTAAGAAAGATTACAAATATTATATAGGGGTAAAGTGCAACGGATAACTTTTTATGTGCACTATTCGTGTTCTGAGAACTAATGATCATGGACGATAAGAAAGAATCCGAAATCTTAAAAGAGTGTGATCTGCATCGGACTAAAAGTTAGCGGTAGAGTAACTCATATTTTTCTATCTTTTCAACGTGAACGAAAATATATGCGGCCATCTTTATTTTTAGTTTGTCATAAAGAGAGTTTTGAACGAAATCAAAATTTTAAATAAACTAATTTTAAAAGTCATATTTTTCTATCTTTTGAACATGAACGAAAATATATGCGGCCATCTTTATTTTTCGTGTGTCATAAAGTGAGTTTTAAACGAAATCAAAATTTTAAATGAACTAATTTTAAAAGCTATATTTTATATCTTTTCAACATGAACGAATATATATACGGCCATCTTTATTTTTCGTGTGTCATAAAGTGAGTTTTGAACAGAATCAAAATTTTAAATAAACTAATTTTAAAATAGTTTCAGCTTGTAAGACGTGTATACATGTCGGTAAATTATTAAATTAAATAGCGTTTGCTAGAAGTTATTTGTTGTTTTATTTTGTTTACGATTCATCGACTGTTGATTATTCTGCACTTTTAACTTTATTGTTGTTTGGTGTTAAGTAACCTAAAAGTTTATAAAACAAACATCTTTATAGTTTTGTTTTCGTAACATTACGCCCTCTGGTGTGAAATGTCTTAACAAGGACAATCAACAGTTCTACACAAAACACTCCTTGCAAAAATGAGATCTGATGTGGGAATTCAATACAGATTTTCCTGTGAAAATTCATCGTAAAACATAAACTAATTTTGCAGATATCGTATTCATAATTCTCCTCCTAATTAGTAATAAAACAACCGTACTTCTTATGAATCGGCATGTTTCGACTTTTTAACCCGTTTGATGTGAGAAAGTCGAAACATACCAATTCTGACGAAGTATGTTTTATGTTTTTTTTTGTTTGTTTGCTTAGTAAATGTACAGAATAGTTAACACTCGGGGACTCGTAAACAACAAAACACACATAATTTGCATTATTTGGAGTATTCGGACTATTGTATTATCTTGGATGTTATTTTCACAACGGTCGGACAGTTTTACCTCCGACCCTATTCAGGTGTATTTTTCCGAATTCGGGAAATTTTATGTGGACCTCGGAGGTGACTTGTTCTCGTTCCGTAAACCATGAAGTAATACATAATTATATTCTTAGCATCGCCCGCACAGAGGATTGAACCTTCAACCTCCAGAAGACTGTCACTAAAACTGATTATCACTTACCATATATACCCCTTAGGCCACAGTTCAACAAGGTGCACCCGAAGAAGATCGGAGGTTACATCGGCCGGAACGTTGTGAGACTAAAATCCAAGATAAGAACAGTAGTCCGATTAGTCTAAATGATACAAATTATCAATTCCCATCTAACAATCAAAACAAAACAAAAAAGACATCATTTATATTGAACTCATTATAAAGAAATTCCTACCGAATGCGCATAATTTTAACGTGGTGAATGAATTTGTAAGAGTGTTTATACCGTTCAAATAATTGGCCCGATCATGCTATTTTATTTTGTTTACGATTTCACGAGTTCTAATTATTCTTTTCTTTTAACGTTTGAAAACTTTTACTAATCGTTACTACACGTTAAAACTATGCAAGTTTGAGAGAGACATTAATTCTAATGCATGTTATATAGATTATGCGTTATGGTTTACGAGTTCTTGAGTATTAACAATTCTGTACTTTTTCAATTGATTTTCTGTTAAGTGAATAACGACATAGTCTGATTACCTGCGTGTGCAAGGTTCGAACCTAGTCGGTTGCATAACAACACGGTTACTTATGAGTGGTTCCACGCGGCCTCTCCTCTAAATACCTGATATTTAAAAACGAACCAGGAAAACCAATGTCAATAACAGTAATAAACCGGTCTGAAAAGCCATACGCGTTTACTTTTTGACCTTTTTGACCTTGTTGATTCTGTTCTGCCGCTATTGATTCCCTCATGGCTTTTTTATAAGCAGGTACTCACCTGAAGGACAACGTTAGGGTAACCAACATCCGTTATTAAGGGTGGTGCTATGGATTTTAATGAACTCTAACATGGCACATCATCAGCTCCCGATCTTTGCTAAAATCTTTAAATCATTAATCAATCTAGCGATAGTCCGTCACCTAGTTAATGCTAAACTTCTTTCTGGTCATCAATACAGATTTCGACAAGCACGATCTACTGCAGATATCCTAACGGTCATCTCTGAACGCATATACCATACACTGGACAAGGCAGCTTAAGCTAGGGAGGTAGCGCTCGATAAACAGAATATAAAGAAAAACTGGAATTCAACTCAAAACTGGTGTAAAACAAACAACAGAAAATAACCGTCAATAGCCACCACATTTCTTTTTTAATTATCTTTGTAAAGTTACTCTTAAGAAAATGTATTATTTTAAGTATCATTTATGTTGCAACAATTTCAAACCTTCAAAACACCGGGGAAGGGTATAAACAAAAGTGTCCTCAACCAGTTAATGATAATTGCATTTTAATTGCTGAGGTGTTAGCTAGATATACGGAAGCGAAATTCAACTGTAAGCTGCGGCAATGACCTCAGAGAACAATGCGTCGGATATAATATTGGAAATGTAAGAAGAAAACATTGAAACGAATTAAATACAAACAAATTTAATCACGGAATCTGATTAATGACACAATTGTAATAACAATCTTTTTATTCGGTGAATTTTAAATCGCAAAGCGAACAAACAATTAATGGTCTGTGCCGTAAACGAACTGTTTTTTATGCAAATTTGAATGATGCAATAGTTTGTAATGATCAAGCTACATTATCTGTTCTGTTCTCGGTTAGACTGGGCAATTTTTATTTTTTCCCCAATCCAGAGTGCTGCTTTTTGGAGGGAGATGGTGTTCACAGCATAAGCGAACGACCTTCTGTCTAACTTTGTCATCCTTTGAAAAAAAAAAAATTATAATGATGATGAGGATGAGGAGGAGGAGGAGGAGGAGGAGGAGACGTAAACGCAACTTCTCCACGCCTGGGTGATTTAATGTTATACCATAACTAAAAACAAGTTTTCGCCCTTGTATTTCTAGGCATAGGTAAATTGGATAATTACAAACGCTTTTCACGGTCGTAATAATTAACCTGTAAAAGGCAATGGACATTAGCTAGTTGGGGACACTTTTGTCTATAGCCTTCCCCGGTGTTTTGAAGATTTGAAATTGTTGCTACATAAAGGATACTGAAAATAATCATTTTTCTTAAGAGTAACTTTCAAAAAGTAATTAAAAAAGAAATGGGTGACTATTGACGGTTATTTTCTGATTTTTGTTTTACACCAGTTTTGAGTTTGATTCCAGTTTTTCTTTATATTCTGTTTAACAGTAAATGTTTATTCAAAAGTAAACAATTCGGATTAATATCAGATGACCTCCTTTGATAATTAGTTTTAGTAATATAAGATGATTTGGAATAAATCTGCCGTTTCTCGTTAATAAAGAAAGGTTGTATAATCATTTCTGGAATATCAATACCCTTCTTTTGACATACCTGAACTGTTGATGAATAAATGTTAATGCGATGATACGAAGAATTATTTATCGATTAGAAATATTACTTAAATGTAATTTTGATGATGAATTAAGCGATATCTCAGAAACGTGCGTACATACAGTGGGCGTGTTGAGTATTTATTTCCGAAACTCGATTTCAATATTTGAAATACAAATTAATGTTTTAAACATTTCAAATTGTACCGTATAAATATATGAATGATTTTAATGTATAATTTGTATATATATATATATATATATATATATATATATATATATATATATATATATATAGGTATGTATATATGTTTATATCTTTTATTTACAGTATTTACCTCCTCTAAGCCAATTAACCGATAAACAGATACTTATGCATTTTAGAACATATCTTCTATGCGTAAGGAGTAATAATGTGAGCTATATTTAGTTAAATTTAGTTTTATTCAAATATGAAAAAGTGTGGTGGTGGCCATTCATAGAATAGTGAGATACATCCGATTTTTGAAAAAAAATAATTCTTCCAATTTCAGTTTCTTTGGAATTTTGAAATAGTTTTCAGCTAGCAGAGTATGGGAATAGTGGAACAAACTCTAATTTTAGAATTCAAATATTTTATATTTGCATTGAGTTAGGTCTAAAGTCATTTGACAACAACGAAGCAAGATTCCCCGAAGTTCAATTTCTTCTGAAGATTCTTCAAGATTAGCTTTAAATTTTAGACTTTGTTAGATCAAAATTCTGTAATAAATGTTAATTAAAATTAGAATAATGATTCCAGATATAAAGTTAAGTATACTTATATGTTGAGTTTAACATTAAGTTTGACTGTGTTGGGATGGAACGAAACGGTATTTACCTTAGACAGGTTAAGATAGCATCCACTTTATAAATACTAAATTCACAAGCCATCCCCAATCGCATGTATTACCGGGTCAGTGAAAATGACTACGTTAGATTTTTCAATTCTGGCTAGTAGGTGTTGATATTCACTCACATTACAGCGCCTGGTATTCCCTAACGGTCACCCATTTGGTAAATTCCATGCTCAACATACTTAACTTCAGAGATCTAACGAGAATCGGTTTGTCAACGTGATGATGCCGGGTAAATGAGTCACCACTTATCAAGTGCAAAGCAACTCATAGATAAGGACTAATGAGATATATAAACTATCAGTTAAAATTATGAAACATTATTGTCACAAAGCACTGAGGCCCTGCAAAAGATTTACGGCGTTTAAAAGTATACCAAGAAAAATGCAATTTATTATTCATAAGAGTTATCAAAATCGAGTCTGCGGAAAACGGTCATTTAGACGACGGGCTGGGTAGAAACGCCGTTTGCAGAAATCTGCCGGTTCGACCGTAAAAAGATCAAAAAGCTCAAAAGTTAATTTTGTCATCAGTGTCAAAATGAGGAAACCGAGTACGCGAAACAATTCCAATCGCACGGAACCGAAGCTGAGTGATTGACGTGACTAGGCCTGTCCTGAATTATGAGTCAATGTATCTAGCAACAAATATGATTGCATGCTGGTCGAAGTAAGAACATTTTGTCTGAGCAATGCCAAGTGATTTTCTCTGACTATGTAAAGAGTTTCGAGTTTTATCAAATATCGAAGAAAGTTTGTTGACAGTCAGCGAGAAACTGTTATGAGAGCTGCGTCTTATCCATCCCTTTCTGAATCGAGCCGGTTCGCTTTTCTGAAAATCCATAGCGAAAAGTTGCTTCACGTCGATCGTCAACTGAGTTCCGAAATCGCAAGTTGACAAAACCCGAGCTATCATCCAAAATCTACGCCCTACCCCCCCCCCCACACTTATCTACAGAAAACCTCAAGTTCATGTATATACTAGTTTGAAAAAAAATACATATTATTGTCTTCAACACAAATCGAGTGCATTGTTGTGTTTTTTTTTATTGTTCGGACTTGTTTGATTTCATTCTTTTTGTCGTGTGTCTTTCTTCCGTTAGTTTATCAACTAACGGAAGAAAGACGGGCAACGTCGGTACATTGTTTTTGACTAGACCTCAAACACAACGTGGTTGTATGAACTGTCTAGCCGACGAAGATGTTTAGAGTCACTTTGAGTAGTTTTCAAATGGTGAACTTCATCGACTCGGTGCCCACGAGAATGAACAAAAAGTGCATGGGGCGCCTTATCAACCGATGCCGGAGTTATCAGCCCGGAACAACGAAAAAGTGTCAGACTGTATACACGGCTGTATCTGGTTGCTGACTGAGAAGAGGAGGTCACATTATGCGAGGATTTAAACATATGGACGAGATTAAATTACGTATGAGGATGGTTTGTAACAAGTATTTATTGACATTGGATTTCATGACAAACCTGTTTAACTAGAGGGAAGCAGTTCCGTGATAATGTGTTCTACAGATAAGAAGTTCTGTTAAAGAAACTCTTTCCATGGAAATGCTGCCTCATGTTAGGCACACGGAGGAACAAACGAAAGTGATGAGCAGTCAAATTAGTGTTTATCTTTAAAATATAATATAAGAATTCTCCATCGTTTTCAGAACCTTTGATGCATCAGGTGATGAGATCCTAAATAGGGGTGTGTGAAATCATCCCGGTTATCATTATTCTCAGATCCATTCTGACCTGGATTTGTAGTACGGATCAGGCCTCCATCTATGAGTTAAGTAGATGTTGTTCCGAGAGCGACACTAAACTGGCTCGGACATCCTTGGGCAAGGTGTGTTTTTATTTACCCCCCTCCACCAACAAGCAATCAATCTTTCCCAGCACAGTCTACATTTTTTGTCTCTTCGTATAACACAGAAATGCATTCAGTAGTGAAGGCTTTGATTTCGGACTGTTGGGGTAATCTGGAATCACTCCTTACTTAGCATTACTCTCGGGTCCATTTAAGTGGTAGTACCTGTAAGATCCCGATTTATAGGTTAAATAAAAAGCATCGTTTACTGAGTATTTGTTTACAATGTATACGACCACACAACAAAATCTATAAACCAATTACTCTGCAAACCAATGGTACACAGAAAAACGACTTCGCAATCTAGTGGAGATGATCTATTCTCTTTTCTGCACCTCACTTGACATAGAATATATTTTGCTAGCCTCTATTGACTGTATTGATTTGTTCATGAGGGTTCTCAATTAAGCTCCAATCTTTCGTCCTTCCCGTAAAACATTCACAGCAAGAACCTGCTTCTCTCTCCCTCTCTCCATCTCCCCCTCTCTTTCGCTTTACGTTTCACAGACAAATCGGAACTTCCACGAGCAAAATATATTTCCTAGAGCGACCCGTATGTGGAACGAAATATTACTAAGCTATTTTCCAACCGACTACATTATGGTCGTCTTCAAGTCTAATATAAACAAATACTTGTTGAGCCGTCCTCTTTGATAATCAATTCCGCTTAAGAAATCCTCTGCCCATTCCACGGTTGTTTCCAATACTCGTTTAATGGCGCTCATCGCCCAACCGATGATCTCTTTAACCCTTATCCTCGAGTTGCCCTCTGGCCTGGATAAGTGGCGACCCATTAGTAAATAAAATACAAAACATGTACGGTTTCGCCATGGAATGACCCAACGACTATTGGCATGCCTTAAAACCCGACTAAACAAACAATCCATGGGTTAAACATCCTTTTTATATTTTAAATTATTCAGTAAGGTCACTTTTCATCTGAGTTCTGAAAGTGTCCTGATTCACAGTTCTTCGAATCTCTCCGTAGAGCTGAAATTCCCGAAGCCTTCAATAATTCTTGTGAATTTTCTCAATAAATGTAGGTGCGTCCATTCTGTAAAACATGACGATGCAATGGGATTGACAAATTCACAAGGACACTTACACATCTATTTTCTATCTTTTATTGTTTATATAATTTTTATGTGTTTTCAGTTGTAATAGGATTGTCGATTTTCTTTCTTCCTCACCCGGAATTAAAAAGGTTCTATCTGCGCTTATTTTGTAGTTTTGGGAATTTTTAACTTCAAAGTTAGGAAAAACCATAACAAGTTCATAAACTGACAAACACACTCCTTTATTCACAACAATGAGCATGCGCACGCGGTGTTGCCTTGACATTAATGAGGGCAGCTGTGTTTAATTATACTCCCAGCGTTGAATCACATACTACCATTTTTATTGTTTTTAAATTTCAATAAATTATCAATTTTCAAGAACAGTATGTACGTTGCTGTTGTATTTGCTGTTTATAGATGTTCGGCGCCAACACAGATCTCGCTTTATTATTGAAAACCCATCTAATGCAAAAAGAA
>OY744526.1:49438344-49540844 GCA_963556195.1 Sepiola atlantica | reverse complement strand
TCATTTAGAAAACATTATTTTTGCTTAAAAAACTCAAAACAGTGTAAAAAACAATACTTTAGTTTTTGTAAGTTTTAAGAAGTGTTTTTCGGCTAAAATTTGTTTTGTTTATTTCAAAAAATCTCGGAAGGGTCAGTCTACACACACATAAAGTTTGGTGAGTTTAACTTTTATTTTGTGGAAATTATTCAAATTCAAGTTATTCAAATTTAAAGATAGGACCCTTATTTTGGCCCACCCTGTATATACATATATATATATCAATACATATATATATATACATATATATATATATATATATATATATATATATATATATATATATATATATATATATATATATATATATATATATATATCCATAGACATGTGTCGTTAAATACCACGGAGTTTTTTTCTTTATGATCATTTTAGTCAATTGAGCGCTGACTTTTCAAACCACACTTTCCCGACCCGACCTTGGGTCACATCTTACTTGTGAGAGTAAGATAAAACTGGTCTTGTGCCTAACTCCTGGAGAGGAGTAAATATATATTCATAAATTGGAGCCAAATTTAATTTAATCGAAAACATTTACAAAGTAAGGTTTAGTCGTCGAAATATTACCGTCACTAGAAATATTGTATATAAAGAAGTTTTGTAAGTTGTTTCATGTATTGTTCATTTTTTTAAAATAAATATACATGTCCAAATCTTATCATATTTTATTTAAACATGTATAGGTTAGGAGCAAGATAATTAGTATTAAAAACATCATTTCGTGTAATTTACACGGGTCCCGCTAGTAAAATTTAATATGGTATGGGAACCATTAATTATAAATAATATATATATATATATATATATATATATATATATATATATACGGGAATCGCGAATTACTTCTCCTAGTCATGGCTAACGGAACGAGAGCATGCTACCCCCGTGGATTAAATAAAAGGTTCCATTCGAAATTTCGTTCAGATTCCCGTGTTCGACAGAAATATTCCCGAGTTCGAAAAGATACGCCTGAAAAAGGTCGGAGGTTACAGCGACCGAACCTTTGTGATGATAACACTCAAGATTTGAACAGTAGTCCGAATAATCGAAATCATCAAATGCATCGATTCATTTGTAAAAATTGCGTCGTATATATTTTTTGTAAATTATTGCTAGCTTGTTTTGTTTTAGGTTTGAAATTATTGTTTGCGCGTATTATTTTTTTTCACACGCATATTTGTTTTTATAAATTGTTCCATTTCACACTGGCAGTTTATTTACTTGTTTTTAATTGTTATTTTATGGGTTCGACGTGGTTTGTTGTAGCCTTTGTATTTTGGTCTTAAGGATTGTCGGAATAGTTTACCTTCAGAAACCATTTTTTCCAATTTTCTGGAAAAGGATTAACATAGATATTTGGGTTAGAACGAGGATCAATTTTCATTTATATACTCGAAATAATTATAATTAAGTGACCTTCAATTATAATTTCGCTATGTATGAGAGATTTGACATTTGACCGGCAATTATCTGATTTTTTTTAAATAAGCGAACGTTTGTTGACCTTTTTACACGATGACGTTTTTTTTTTGCATGCGACCGAATCCTAAGTTAGAACAGTACGTGTAAAATTTACTGAAAAATAAATAGATGCTATTTGTAGAAAAATATAGCATACATTGTTTTCACCGTTCCGTCTTCCCCATTGCATACAGTATTCTTAAATAGTTCTGTACTTATTTGCAGTTTTGGCTGAAATCATCAATTAAAAAGATGTCTATAATCACAATGTTTTTTTTGCAAAAGTAATATGTGTAAGTAAGTTTTTTATTTTTTTATTTAATGAGTTTTAAGTCATATCAACCACTTTTGAGTAATTTGGTACCAACACATGATGCTTATTGTCAAGTTCAGTTGTATACAATTAGTTGAACACACGTATCAGTTCCACACAGATTTGTAGAGAAATTGCGGGATTTGAATGCAGTTGAATACAATAAAATTGGTGGAAGTTGTATGTAGTTCCGATCTAGTTTCCAATAGTTTAAGTTACACACAAGATCAGTTTTAAATGGGGGTATGAATTGTGAGAAAATTAAACATTGCTTCAGTCTAGAAAGATATCTCCTTCACTGACCGATGAGAGTAAAGATGAATAACAGATACTGTACTTCCTTTTGGCTAAGATCAAAGTGTAGTATCTGTTCCGATGGATACTGCACGCCTGTCCTGTGCAGTTCTAGGAGGTCCACCCTCCCAGGCTTCGCCTCCCCTCTTTGGGGAGGAGTAAGTTTATTGCTTACTGTCTGAGGAATGCCGACGGGGCTGCCCAGGCAATTTTTAAATGGCCAGAGTGCTCACCTCTCGAGCGCTGGCTTTTAACCCCACTTGCTCGACCCGATCTTGGGTCACATCTTACTTGTGGGAGTAAGATAAAACTGGCCTTGTGCCTAACTCCGCGAGGAGTAAATAAACATACACAATATATTCGATGGGATTTGAATTTGGAATTACCGATCCCATGTCCGCTGCAGTATCCCTTAGGCAAACACTCTCTTTAAACAATACAATACGAAAGAGAGCTTTGTCGATATTTAAATAGTGCAATATTTAAAAGTATTAATACCGGTCTAGCTCAACGCCGGTATAATTTAGTAATTATATTTTAAGCATCGAAGTTATATCAAGATGAATAAGCAGTGTGTGTGTCTGTCTGTCTGTCTGTCTGTCTGTCTGTCTGTCTGTCTGTCTCTCTCTCTCTCTCTCTCTCTATATATATATATATATATATATATATATATATTATAAAAGTCGCATTAAATGCACTGATGATACCCTCTTCAAGAAAAAATGAATGCCTTATACATTTCGAATATTATATATATATATATATATATATATATATATATATATATATATATATATATATATATATATATATATTAATATATATATATATTGGTGGAAGGAACAAATAATTGTATGTGATGTGAATAAAACCTTATTTTTTGGTGAGTTTGTGAGACTGGGAGCGACTATACTCTTGATGATATATTTTGGCTTCAATGTTGGTTTCTATAGTATGTGCTGATGAAGAGAGTCTATATCAATTGAAACTCATATCGTCTCAGAAACAATCGTCCACAAACTGATGTTTTTGTTCAATTCTTGGAATGTAAGTAAATGATTATGTCGTTATTAAGTTTACTTTAGATCTTTATTATATATATATATATATATATATATAATGTTCTAATTTTGATGATCTGATCTCACTTTATATCTATATCTATATACACTGCGTGCCAGAATCATATGCAAATCAATTTTCTTGTTCTAACTCTGATAGATTTTAATAAAAATTAGTGAAACCTGCCACATTATATGGCAACCCTAACACATGCGCAGATCTAACATTCTAAGCTGATCTGCGCAATAGTAAACAGACGGCAGCCATTTTGGTAGCTTGCATCCGGTTTCAGCGTGTCAACTTTATATGCAAGATGCCCCATCTTGTAAACGTGCTTTGAGTCAAGCTGAGAAGTCTAAAATAGTCCAAAGGATTCATAATGAGACATCTATCTTAGAAATAGCCAAAGAATTGGACCGTGATCATCGTACAATTAAATAATTTGTGACTAACCCTGAACTCTGCAACGGAGATTCTAACAAACGGAAAATTCGTAAGAAAGCACCTGTGTCGCATCGAGCCATGAATAAGATCAAGATAGAAGTCCGCCGTAACCCTCTTGAAACTAGCAAAAAAAGTTTTTTGAAAACGCTGGCGGTCCTGATGTGCCCAAATCAACTCAGTACCGTATCCCGAGGACGGTTGCAAAATGTGGAAAGCCAGAGGTTCGTCCTCCATTAAAAGATATCCACAAGAAAAAGAGGATTTAGTGGGCAAGAAATAACATGAAGGTACATTTTCAAACTGTTTAGTTCACCGATGAGTGTCGAGCGACCCTTGATGGACCCGATGTGTGGATAAAATGATGGTACCGTAATGAGGGTCCACGTCCCCAGAGGATCAGGCGTCAAGATTGTGGTGTGATGATTTGGGTTTCAATCATTAGTAATCAGCTGATAGGATCATTCAGAGTCACAGATGAAGTGAAAATAACCGCCAAACTCTACATTGACTTCATTAAGGAACACCGTGTACCCTTGAACAAGAAGAAGAATTTGTCATTCCGGAAAATATGGTATTCGTGTATGATAATGCACCGTCTCATGCTGCAAGGATAACCACTGAATATTTGGAGAGTGTTTTTGCAAGACATAGAAAAATAATGCAATGACCAGACTGTTCTCCAAATTTAAATCCTATCGGAAATATGTGGATCATCTTGAAAAGGAAGATTTCCTCTGGACAGAGACGGTACACCTCCAAGGATTACCTCTGGAATACTGTTCTGATGCTGCCAAAAAAATTTCATCAGATGAAATCGAACGTGTGACATCTTCAATGGACCAAATGCTTTTTTCTCTTATTAATAAAAATGCACATTATATACAACATTGATTATTCTATGAAACCATATCAAAGATGTTTGCACTGGAGTATTGTTGTTCTAAACTTATATATTTCTAAAATAATTAATGCTTTAATTTTCCGTCAACGCTTCACAATATTTGACACTTTAGCAATGATTTGCATATAAAGTTAGCACGCTGAAACAGGCTGAAAGTAACTAAAATGGCTTCCCTATTTTTACTATTGCGCAGATTAGCTTAGAATTTTAGATCTGCGCATGTGTTGGTGTTGCTATATAACGTGTAAAGTTTCACTAATTTTTTAAAAAAACTATCGGAATTAGAACCAAAAAATTGATTGCAAATGATTCTGGCACGCAGTATATATATATATAAATATATATATATATATATATATATATATATATATATATATATATATATATATTAGTACTTCATGTATCAACATAAAATATTATAAGGAGATATAATTTTTTGTGTGTCAGTTTTCAGTATTTACTTCAACAGTGCTCGATACGTAAGTAGAGCTAGGTAGTAAGCAATGAAAATATATATGGCAATCAAGCTACACAGAGGCTCCCGTGTTTCATCCCCGGGGGGAATCGTCAGACTAAATGCCTATGTAACTTATATATATATATATATATATATATATATATATATATATGAATAAATGTCTCTCTGTATATATATGTATATATATATTTATATATATATTTATATATGTATATATATATTTATATATGTATATATATATTCATATATATATATATATATATATATATATATATATATATATATATATATATATATATATATATATATATAAGTTACATAGACGACATACTGTCGCTATGCATCATGGATTTATAGAAGTTCCACTAAATATGCGTTAGGGGGAATCCTAAATGTCAATTGGCAATCGCTCACTCCAGACATTGCTGTTTATACAGCAAGCTGGTGTTTTGTTCATAGAAGTTCGCGTTATATGTCTTAGCACATCGTTAAGATGGAAGATGATGAGCTCCCTAAACAACTGTTTTTGAGTAACTGCAGCATGGAAAACCACCGAGGCACAAGCCAAACAGACATTTTTAGAATGTTGTCAAGGAAACTCTTCAAATTCTTAGGAAAGTCATGAAGCACAACAAAAAACAATGCTGGGGAGCGATGAAAACTGTTTGAGATCTGATGCAAAGCGACTCGAGTACGTAATTGTGAAACTAACTTTCCGGAAACGATCAGTATCGAACGTCCCATCCATATTTCAGCCCTATAATGTGTGCGGGTCTTGTGGTAGAATATTTCTTGCAAGGGTCGGTCAACTGAGCCACATGATATGTCGCTACAGCAACCAATAATACTAATAGCAATTAGTTGAACATAGAAATGTCGAAACGAGGTTCATTTTACTTGTTCGTCATATCTACAAGACATGCGAAAGAAAAGCTGATCTGCTTAGCCATCTGCATGCCCAGAACCGATCCTTGCAATCATGTAGGGATGGACTTCGTCTGTAAAGAAATGGAAATCACAGTTCCTTACATTACAGTGTCTACTGTGGATATCCGCCTAAATCCTTATAACGATATGGTGAAACCCGGTTATCCTCAACAGACACTGTTGTGTATAATATTTAAATAAAATAGTTTATATTAGATGTGGAACGATCGAGCACTGTATTAGTGTTTTTCAACTAACTTGTGATACATGCTATATAAATGTGTGTGTGCGTACGTAAAAATTTACAGAACAATTATGAGTTATGTAAAAAGAAAAACCATTTCACCTATATATATATATATATATATATATATATTGATAGGTGCATACTTTTTTTAAGCATCTGAATGAAATTTAGAAAAAGGAGTGTGGTAAATGAACTACCATCAAAGCTTGTAATAGATACAATATTTATTTTATTTAAAAGAATAGACAAAATCGAAACCGATTTTTTTCCTTTTTTTTTCTATAAACTGTCATATATTTCGCTAATAATATTAGCCTCATCAGTGTGTTTGAAATTCTGATGTAATTGGGAAACCAGCTTCAGTTGGTGTGAGCCGGCGAGTGAGATGTCGTTAGTTCATTTACCACACTCCTTTTTTCTAAATATATATATATATATATATATATATATATATATATATATATATATATATATATATATATATATACGTGAAATGATTTTTCTTTTTACATAAGTCATAACTTTTCTGTAAATTTATAAAAAATATACACTATACATTAGTAATTTTTTTGTATTTTTTCTTTTGTGGAAAAAGATGTATTTGTTTGAAAATGCATGGGTTAAATAGGTTTTTCATAGATTACTCTTTGTTGCAATATTTGATGATAATAAACTTGTACATTATGTAACTTTACTTTTGCTTTATTATTTAATTATTTCATATATATATATATATATATATATATATATATATATATATATATATATATACATCTAACCCGTTTTTATCTCAGCCTTGACTGGTCGCTTTCATTTTCATCGGTAATTTAAGCGTGTCTTCAGCCCACATACAATTAGAAGAAACGTTTATGGCCTTGTCACTATCGATCCCACGCGTCGATACACGCACACAGACTACATGTGTAAGAGATAAAACAGTTAGATGAAAGCTGGATATGGGAATGATATTCTATTGTTATTCTGTCGTAGGTTGGTCACTCAGGATCAAACAGAAGGATAGTTCAAAGTTTGTTTTTCTTGTTTTCTTTTTAATTGTAGGTGGTATTCTCGCCACTGTGTGTGACGGTTATTGAAATATTTTTGAAGACTAGTTGAAATACCCGTCACGCGAAGTGGCCCGTAATTACTCAGTCGTAGCTTATCTATGTTATTGCTGCGCTAAGGGTAAGAGAATAGCAACAATAAATGAATGACGTAAATAAAGATGAAACTAAAAAAATAGAGGAGTTGAAGCAGTAACCGTAGCAGCATAAAGAGGATGAGTTTAATTAATATATGACGTAGATGAAAAAGAAACAGAAATGTTATTATTGTAACTGAAAATATAGGGTTCAGGTTTGGAGCAGGAGTACACATTCATTACTGAGCAACGACGGGAAGGCATTATGGTTTAGCCATCTAAAATGGTCGTAATTTGCATAAGCGTGTGTCTTTTAACAATCGTTTAAACTTCATTAATATCAGTACTAACCTTTTTTTTATTGTAGCCTAGTTAGTACTTCGAGATCAAGAGGCTTCACCGTGGAGCTAGCAATTGTATTCTGTATGCGTTATATTTATGTCCTAGGGGTCTTTATAATTTATAAGGAATTCTGTTGTCCCTTTTATAAAGATTCGCATACTATGTTTCCTATCTTCGCCACTTCTCATACCTTTGAGTAAGTAAAACAGTGGAGAATAATTTTCTACTTCTCAATGGACCACTTACCTATTTTATAGTTTATTTTATTTGTGGTCTTTCTTGTTTTGTGTGCCGGATACCAAGACCAGAATTAGACTGGTTTAATGGAGTATATAGTTTAGTGTTATTACTTGTGGTAGCATCACTAAGAGAGGGGAGCGTTTTCTCGAATGGCTGTACGTAGCCATGCCGATGCGACGTTTTTTTTTAATTCTTTTTTTTTAAATATCAGAATCGCTCCAGACAAGTCATGAAGCCACTTGATGTAAGGAGCTAAAAAATACTATTACAAGGTAAGTGTTAGATGGATATATTCCGATCCAGAAAACAGCAATTCTTTCCTCTTTGTCAGAAACATCGCTTATGGAATGTGAGGACTGTAGGACAAAATAAGGGAAGCGTGAGTTAAGAGGCTGCTGGAAGTAAGTCCAACGTCCTGCGAGTTTCTATTATTTTAATATTTCGTCAGAGTTTACTTCTAAGGGAGAATATCATAAGGTAAGGGTGACAAACTCCTATACAAATTCACTGAATACACTTAGGGGTGGTTTCTAGTAGGCTTTTAAACTCTCTTTCTCTCTCCCTCCTCTCCCTCTTTCTTTAATTTGAGTTTTTCCGTTAGTTCATAGAGGTCAATCATTGGGGCTAGCATTTGATATCCTCATGAGTTACATTTATATTTGAGAGACTTTTTATATTATTTTTAATTTAGTTCAGTTAGTTTTCATAGATCAAGGTAGTGCCTTTTGGGTCTCACACTTGATTATTTTATGAGTTAAATATCTGAATGCTCATTTAAGGATATTCCCTACTTCTCCAATCTTGAGTAAGTAAATAAATTAAGAATAAGTCTTTTCCTCTCCCCCAATAGACCTTTTAACTTTGTTATAGTTCATTTTTCTTGTCGTATGTGCTTAGTTTTGTCTGATTCCATTAACCAAATTGTGTTGTTCTCGTGGAGTACACACTTTATTGTTTACATGACCAAGTACGTGACCATACCGAGGAGATATTATTTGAGCATTGAATACTGTTATTTTTTTTTATATAATTCCCGTGTTTATTTCTAAGAGGGAATATTCTCATGTCACTATGTCTCGAAAAAAACCTGTACGGATACGTGGAAAAATCTCGAGGGTTGTGCCTAGTTGGCATCCAAACTCCTCCCATTTATACTGTTTCAGTGTTTCAGTGTAACAGGAGTCATTATATTTCCAGGGGACTTATAAAAATTTTAGAATATTGGGACATTAAATACTAAAAATCAATTAAAACATCGTCAGCCACATATGACTTCGATTGCCACCCCTAACCTCATCAATTATGTAGCGTCTTTTCCCTTGGTTTCACCACGGTAATTGTCCAGCCTTACTATCATCCACTGCTCTGTTACGCACGCGCAAAATGTCCTCATAGCGGCAAGCAAAAAGCACCAACACTGACCGCTACGGACTGATTCTTTTTTTTAAAAAAACATTAAACATCACACTCAATCTCTAAGTACCCCAATATTACAGTTAGGGTCAGTAGCGTCTAATTCGAATCGAATATTACCATTATTCTATCTGTCTTTAAGCTTTTAACTGTCGTCTTCACGCATCACGAACATGAAAATAAATTGCAAATTCGTATACAGCGTGTATTTAATGTGTTAATTTAGTATTTGTTAACTGAATGAATTTGATAATTACGACAAATAAATATTCGGTATTTGACTACAGTTTAATAATAAGGCTTTCTGTAAGAAAATGTGGATGAATATTTCATATTTGACCATACGTAAATTTCGAAATTATATATCTTACAAAACATTTGAAAATGGTGATTCGTGTAGCAGTTAGATGATGTGGGACTAACAGAGGGGCATCTCCGCTAACTTATTCTATGACATTACTAATTAAAACGAAAACTGTTGGTTGGATAAAATATAAAAATAAAAATAATCGATCGAAAACCAATTTCTTTTTTATCACAACGCGAAACAATATGGGCGCAATCTTGACTATTAAGATGATTTTTGATTCAGCTTTTTATGAAGTTATCCTAATCAGTAACATAAGGGATATTCTCACTTAACTTTATATATATATATATATATATATATATATATATATGTGTGTGTGTTTATTTTGGTGAATTCAGAACACAAATACTAAGTCAGACAACCCATGCCATTACATCTATTTCCATAATGAGATATTTTTTAAAATTATTATTTCTGCTTTCTCTACCGATTTATACGTTTTCCTTTCTTTTTTTCCTTTAGGTTTTACTTCACCGATTAAGGCGTTATTTCATATGAATATGAATCTAAGTGCGAACACTGGCGATGGATAATTTTACCTGTATTTTCTAACGGAAGCTGTACACTCGTTGAAGATAAACAGTGGCACAATTTATTATACCTAATATAAACAACTTATGCAAATTAAATACCACCTTCTCTGTTTTCTAACAATACCTGGTTTGTTCTAGCCTTACCTTCTGGCATCCATTTTGGCGAATTACACACAGACGGGATTTTCTTTTGTGTCAATTATTGACAAAAGAGAAGATTTACCCGAAATGTTAAATTATTCTTAATCATCATCCGGACAGTACACACAGCTGACACCACACTTGCATTTATGTAAGATTGTAAAGAAAAATAAATAGTAAGTTTTTAATTTATTATTTTTGTTCTTTCCAGCTTCTTATTAATCTGGAACTCTGCATTGCCTCCAATCTTCTAAATACATATATCACAATTCCCAGCAATTCTTTAAGCAAACCACCATTCTCTATTAACACTTAGTCTAGGCCAGACACAGTTCGCGTATACCAAAAGATTATTCCTACTCTCAGAGAAACTTGCCAGAATCAGCTGCCAGATCCATTCCTTTAAGAGATGCCGCAAGCACAACATAATACCCAACACCATACGGAACATATACCTACCAACCTGTCTTCACTTACTCAATCTTTACCCAGCCCGAAAATTCATACATACTTATTGCATCAAGAAAATTATCCAGTATCTCTATTGTAAACTTCATCACTTATCGACACAATCACAGAGATTAACTCTTCCCTTTTCCACATCTACAGAACAGTCGACATACAAATAACTACAGCTGTCAATCATGCCTACCACCACTGTTTCAAACTTGATAAAAACCGACTTAAACAGAAATTCACTTAGCTTTTACCGAAATGCTCTCAACCGCACACCACCAGCATTGATACCACACAAAACCACAGCTCCAACAAACTTCCCATGACCCAACCCCGTCACTGACCTCACTGGCCCTTTTACTATTGTTGAGACTTACCATCCAAAAGCCGAACGACTACATGAACCTTAACATCCAGATTAAATTCTGTAGAACAGTCTAACCCCTGAAATACCTCCCAGAATTTAATCACCATACACAAAGTAATCATAATAATACAACAAACTCTACCAATTCCTTTCCTGTCTACTAACTTGAACATCCACTACTCCCAGCACCCAGTAACCCCCTACTTGAGCAAACACTTTCTATATATAAACAGAGGATCTTTGATATACTCCAACATTAACAACCCCATATAACTCCTAACATAACCAGATCCCAACGCCTTACCCTAAAAAAGTTGAAGAAAGTCTGGTTTACTTACCCTCTGATAAAAACAGAGAATGCTGCATCATTTCACAAGACGCCTACAACACCATCGCCCTTGAACACCTTAACAACAATACTCTCTAAATCTTACCCCTAACATTTCAGCCACATTAGTTCAAAACTCTATCAACAACACCTAGTCCCAAATCTGCATCACACGTAACCATCGCAAAAAATACAAATTAATTTCATCACTCCCCTATTTTACCACCGTATTTAAAACACACAAAAACAGCACACATACAAAAGTTAAACCTATCGTTTCCAGCATCAAAGGACCACTCGTCAAAATGTCCTACTCAGCTACTCAAACCGTTACTGCCCACCTTCTCCGCACATGTCAGCAGCTCTGACTAAGTCATTAATAGACTATACTCACTTAAAAGCCAACAACTACAGTCTAACAACTACGTATTCGGCCTCGAAGTCATCTCCCTCTACACTTGAATACCCGCGCACCCAGCTATAGATCTCATCACTGACTACATATGCTCCTCTGACAACCAAGCACTATTCAGACTAACACCTAATGACATTCAACATTCCTATCCATTATCATCAACAACACCTACCTTCCAGCAACACGCAGTTTAACAAATCACCGACCTCCCTATAATGTTCTTGCCTATCCGGTCTCCTATTAATCACCTACATGAACCAGTTAGAGCAACGAGCACTAAGCACCGGCCACTCCTATATATTCTTCTCCAGATACATAGATGACATACTTATCCTCACATCCTCTCGGGATGAAGCCACCCAAATATTTAGCAATTTTAACCAGACTGAACCGCACATACAATTCACCATAGAACACCCAACGATTCCGACTTTCTCTCCTTGGCTTCAACCTAAACATCACTGAAGATAGCGCCATACATACACACCTTTATAGGAAACCCGCCTGCAAAAACCTCTTTGAACATTTTAAGTCTACCCTGCCACTGAACACTAAAATAGGTTCTGCCCACAATGAGATCAACCGAATACAGAACAACTGCTCTTCTACTGTCAGAAAAATAACACAAACTAACAACTTCCATTAAACTCCTCGAACTAATGGCTACCACAATTCCATCATAGCCCAAGTTAAATAAGACCGAAACACGTAGACACCGCACCCCTCAAATACTAGTTTCTTAAATCTCCCTTTTCTTAGTGATGATATCACTACCGCCATCCACAAGGTCATACACAAGGAAAACATTGGCATCCAACTAACCCACACTGGCACCTCCTTACGTAAGAATCTATCTAGAATGCATACTAACCACACACCCGAACCCTGCTCTCTGGCCAATTGTCCTACCCCTTACACTGATCTATGCTACCGCACCAACTGCATATACAATCTACAGTGTACCAAATGCTATATATTTTATATAGAAAGCACTACAAGACCGTTACAGTTACGCATCAAAGAACACATGAACGCCCGTATATCCTTTTTTCACAAACACACAGCCCTATGCAACACTACTCAACGCAACATCCGCGTCTTCATCCTTGTCTCTATCACAAACATTGTGGACCTAAGAATCACGGAATCGATCCTTATCTGTAGATTAAGCTCCTCATTCAACTAAAGTTACGAGCTTTACTCACCGTTCATTCTATAATCTACCTTCTCACCTACTGATCAACTCTCGTATCTAACACTCCTTTGTATTCCAATTTCACCTTTCACCCCCTCATTCAATTCATCGCTGCTTAACTTCTATATTGGGCCATTCACTACTACAGACCAATTATAAACATTTATCCCAACACACCATCGGTCACAGGAGGAATAACAACCCTTAACAACCAACAAACATGATTGATCTACTCTTTCTATCCACCCAAATAATTCACCTGACATTATTAATTAATGTATCAATTCACCCCTATCTAATTACATATAAAATATTACCCCAAATCTAAATACATATAAAATGTATAAAGATAAATATACAAAAAGTAAATAGTAAATAACAAAAATAATAATGTACGTTTAGATAAATAAATAAATAATATAATACACGGACTACAACCGATTGAATCTATGAATTAATTCTTATTTAAGATCTAATTTAGTATCAGTCACAGCCCCCTCCCTCTTTTCACGGGTCTTGTCTTACGGTTATAATTTACATTTAACTAGACTTAGTGAAATCTACCCTAAATATATAAATACCTATGATTAGAAACAACTTTAATTAATTCGATAATCTAATTTAAGGAAACTCACAAGTAATAATATTTCTTAAATATATGACAACCAATGAACATTTAATAAAATTTAATTTAAAAATAACTTTTTTATTAAAAAAAAGAAAAACGAAAAGAAAAATAAACATACAAGCACATAAAAGTATATTATTACAAGAAACAATTAATAACCATATAATAATAAATTAATCTAATATTACACACTTATTTTTGAACACCATATCTATATACAAAACAAAATTTTAGGATATTTAAAATTTATTGATTTAGTTTTTTCAGCGGGACTGGTTTGTTCCAGCCTTACCTTCTGGCATGCATGTTGGTGAATTCCACACAGAGGGACTTTTCTTCTGTGTCCATTTTTGACAAATGATTCTTAATCATCATCCGGACAACACATACATCTGACACCACACTTGCTGTTATGTAAGATTGTAAAGAAAAATTAATAGTTAGTCCTTCTTTTCAATTTATTATTTTGTCCTTTTCAGCTTCTTACCAATCAGGCACTCTGCATTGCCTCCATCTTTCTTAATACGTTTATGACAATTCCCAGCAATGCTTCTAGCAAACTACAATTCTCTCTCTGTTTTTCTCTCTTTCTCTCTCGCTCTCCAGCTCGACGGTTGAGTTTAAATCACGGCATGAGGCACTAACTGGTCTAACCGCACTGATGAGCTGTGAAACAGCGAAACAGTCTGTATGTGGATGACTATATAAAGCTCCCTCCCTGGGTAGAGCTTATTTGTAAGGGTATCGCCAACTGCCATTCGCTTTAAGGCATAGCTCATTAGGTAAAACTAGTTCGAGTTCCCGGCACTTGCAATGATTACATTGAGATATTTCTTACATTCAGTTAGTGTCGTATGATAGCGAAGGGGTTAGCAGCGCCGACTGTCAGCTCGCACACATATACATATGTACATCTCTCTCTCTTTCTCTCTCTCTCCCTTTATATATATATATATATATATATATATATATAGAGAGAGAGAGAGAGAGAGAGTTGTACATATAGATATGTGTGCATATATATATACTGATGTATATATACAATTAATGTACATATTTTTCTGTATATATACATATATATATATATATATATATATATATATATATATATATATGTATGTACATATATATATATATACATATATATGTAAATATATATGTACATAGAAGCGGAAAAAAACAACGAACGCTGCAATAACCAATAAAAATAATTACATAAGAACACATTTAATATGTAGGTGATAAAACTCGTACATATTTTTATGGTCCGATGGTAAAACGTTAGACAATAGACATCAATATCGAAGGTTCGATCCTTGTCTGAGTTAGCAATGCTGATCGTGCTGCGAGCCAGAAACAAGTGTCGATGGATTATTTTTATGTGCGTATATAATAAATAAAAATATATATATTAAAGAAAAATACGTCTAATAAAGTGAAGGGCGACGAATAATGCAATTTTCTGCATCGTAATCACTTAGGAAGTGAAACAATCGTAGCAAAAAAAAAAAAAGAACAACGAACGCTGCAATCACCAATAAAATTAATTACATAAAAATACATTAAATATTTAGGCGATAAAAATCGTACATATTTCTAGACATGTATAGTATGCATTTATTTTTTGTAATTTTTGACGCTTTTTGAAACCAGTAAAATGCAGAGACTTTTCTTTCTTTTTTTAAATAAACATATTATTTATTTAAATTCAAGTTTTTTATTCACACAACAATCTTCATCAGGATAATTGACAATATTTTTTTCTTTCTTTTTTTAAACGACAGGATGTCGCTTGACATTCTGCTAAAGTTATGCATTTCAGATTATTTCGGATGATTTCGGATGATTTCGGATGATTTCGGGCGATTTCTTCCTTTATACAAGATACCTTTTTATCTAAGCACAATGCGGTGTATTGCTTTTTACCACACCGAATTGGCATACATAAAGCTAGTCTTATTATAGCGAAAAGCTATATTTCAAACCAGGCGTATTTTGTTGGGTTTTTTATATGCAACTTTCGCAACAATTGGCGAGTATACCGCTCGTAGCAACCTCAGCTTAGCTGGTACCGATTTATAAACCTCTGTTGAGTGTATTTATGCTGCCTGGCATTGCCAAGCATTCATGCATCGCAGTCATTAATAGTCTCTACGAAACTCTAAATGTTGAAGGGGCAGATATCTCTATGTTTATAAAGTTAGGTATGCTTGTATATTTGCATGTACAGGATTCACTTCTAAACTAATTAACCTAGCATTAAGAATTTTGAAACACAGCTGACTAGCCTAATGGATCTTAATGTGGTATATATTTAGTTTAATTTCGTTTCTTACCACGGGGATAAAAGGGTGTGGAAGCCCTTTGTGAAAATTCAGATGACTCAATTTTTTTGTGGAATTTTAAGAAACGATGCTTCAACGTGTAATAAATAAAATCTATAGTGAACTATTTGGATTAGTCGGGCTACTATTCGCCATCTTTGTTGTTATTTTCACAACGTTTCGTAACCTTTGACCGTCTCATGGTGAATTGATTTGAGTCGTAACGGTTAAAATCTTTGAAGGTTTTGGCACTTTAAGGTTCAATTCTTACTACAGGCGATAATAACTAAGGATAACATTTTAATTAACACTTCTACCGGATCTTGACTGACGGAACGAGAACAATCTATCTTCGTGATTATTCAGTTCGAAATTCGGAGTTTGAGATAAAGATTTCTAAAATTGAAAGAAGCTTGGGGTTTACATCGGTCGAAACGTTGTGAAAATAACAATCATGATCAGAATAGTAGTCTAGATAATCCACATTATAGATACAGACAATTCCTTTTACATGGATAGCTTTGCCAGAAAAGAATTAACCTTATGTGTATTTCGCGCAAACGTAAATACTTTCCATCAGTGCGTTTGACCTCAGGCGGCACTCTGTCAACGTCATCATTTTTGCCTTTCTTTTTTCTCATTATTTTCTCTCTTGGTGGTTTGACATAGCGCTATATACTGACAGAAATCCAGTGATGAAATGATGGGATTACTCCTCGACCAACCAGATGATAGAATAAAACGAAATGAGCCAATCAAAAATAAAACCTCCTAAACGTGTAGACCGGAGATTAAAGCATCATTTTATTCTTTATTTTCTTTGTGGTTTAGCATAGAATAGTTAAGAATAACACTGTCTCGACAAAAAGGCAGTAAAGATATGACGAAATTCCTCTTTGACCAATCAGGCGGAAGAATAAAACTAATTCAGCCAATAGACTTGAAGTAAAGATGAAACGTTTACACCGGAGATTAGAAGGATCGTGTTGTTTTCTTTCTTTTGCTTTGCTTTTTTCTTGTGTGTGTGTGTGTGTGTGTCTCCCTCCTGCTTTATTTATACAGGTACATCAGAGCGGTATAAGCGGCTGGGATTTCTTCTACTACAAGATCCTGTAGTGCATTCAGTGCGTGCCGTATTCCCAGCGTCAGGATTAAGTTACAGAATCTGGCTGGTATCACGATGCTGTTGTAAATGAAACTTCCCACTAAAGTCGATATTCATTAATACCAATGCACTGTGGGGAGAGATGTAAGTAAACCAATTAGTACTAACGTTGTCACTACTAAGCTACATATTAACGGTGTAAACGTGTACGCAAGAATAAAGATTCTTAACCATGTTTACGTTGATCGGCATTAACTGACGCTCTGCGATTGATTGCCGAAAACCAAATTAAACCAAATATATAAATATATATATATTTTGATCTTTTATAGAAAGGACCGCCACTAATGGAAAAATGAGTTTGGAACAAAAATATAATAAAATAATCACGTAAGTAATGCGCAGTGCGCGCAAGCGCCCTTGACATGCTTTTATCAGTTATGTCTGGATATGCGTCCTGTTAGGTTAGTGTTACGATTAGGATGTACAAAATGCGGAATAAGCGCTACTGTGGTACTCATTGCAGAATGATAGACATCTATCTGTGTGAGCGTATGCGGTGGCCGAAATATAAGTGAAATTATATATTTATGTGTGTACGTAATGAAATGAATAGAGCCTGTCTCCTTGAATAAGTAAAGAAACGTTTCATTTTTACTTCAACCGGTATGTTGTATGTTTTGGGGCGACGGGGGTATTTTGGGCAGAGGGTTCGTGTACGAACATCTCTTGTTCTTCTTTTTTTAGATTCGAGCACGGGAGAATAAACCTAATACGTTATACCTGTTTACCGCCCCCCCCCAAGCTTAACTTTAAATTAAAAACAAATCTTCAAATAAAATAATCTCAACTTCTAATGAAATATTCAACTTAAATTTTTTTTAAAATCTACTTTAAAATGGAAACATTTACTTACAATTTATAAAAAGCTCAACTTCAAATTAAAAACTCTGAACTTCAAATCAAAAGAATTCAATTTCAAAGTAAACAATTTCAACGACAATTTAAAAAATGCTCAAATAAAATATAAAAAATATAATTGTCAAATTAAAAACTTCAAATGAAAAAATCAACTCAAAAACATATTCAATATTATTACTTTTAATATTAATAGGATACGTAAATTTAAAAGGTGAATACCTATCTGTTCCTAATCATTTTTATTAGTACAAATGATCTAATTATTAATAGCTATCAGGGTTACCCGGCGTTTTCCGAGTTAGGGTGGATAAACCACATGCAAAAGTGTAGCAACGACTAACGATTACTTTGTATGGCTACATTTGTACTCAACCGATGGGATCTCTTACTTTGGTTCCCCCTAAAAATAAACCAAACATAGATATTTACATTATGCATAAAGTATTCTAGCTATGCTTCAAATTTAATAATGATCTATCCTCTATTTTTAAACGATGCATATATTTATTTTCAGGGGAAGGGGGTCGTTTTGCCCCATATGCAAAATTTGAAAGAAACAAAAGCGAAATGAATTTTGGTATAAATAAACAGTGTAAAAGAGGACAGAATAAACTATTGATGCTCAGATATTTATTCTTCAAATTAATTGCTATCAATGACAGATTATAAAAATCCGACAAGTCAATTTTATTTATTCGATTATTTCTTTATAACTTTGAATGCTATTTAAAAAATTAAGTATTACAAATCGACGGACAAAGCCTATTAAAAAGATAGATGGACGCATCCTGTTCGAGAAACACAATCGGTTATTCTAACGACGTCAATGCTATTTCAAACGTAAGTGCGATAGACCAACCTTAAACGTGACAGAAAAACTGACACGTATAAAAATGATTTGTGGCTTCTAATATACGACGCGTTTATTCGATCTGAGCGATTTTACATGGAATAACTGTTTCGCACTGAAGCGTACAAAGAATACTTGTTATAAATGAGCATCCAGAAGATGTCAGTTCATATGAAGTAAGTTCCGAGTAATGTTTCAGATTTCAAAGCGGTGATAAAAATATAGAAAAGGCAGGCGACACTAAGCATGCGAAAAGTTAAGTTAAGATTAAAGTAAGAGTAAATAATAATTTTATCACTAAAAAAAAATAAATTAACAAAAAATCCTTAATAAAAACGTGGCTTTCAAATCGAAAAATGCTCCGACAATTTCCGGGACTGACTCGAGATTCTCCGTGAATACTCGAAACTGACTGTATATGTACTGACATCCTCTGCGTGACCATTCCGTATAATTACTGTACAAAGCGACTAACAAACGGAGGCTTATTGGGATGCTTGGACGAATCTAGAAAAAAAGAAGCGGGAATAAAGAAAAACAAGGAGAGGATACCGTCTCTAAAAACTGTTATGTTATGACTAATAGCTTAAATACATAATAATGGTTTGATTGGAACAAAAAAGAAAGTTTGTGATTTTCTAACTTACTCTTGCGTATCGGCCAAGATCAAAGTGTAGTATCTGTTCCGATGCTACTCATGAATTGGCTTGGCATTTTGGCTAAGATCAAAGTGTAGTATCTGTTCCGATGGATACTGCACCCCAAAGACTGGTATCGTCTTGGCCTTCGGGGCTTGATTCCACCGGTCTATGGGTCTGTCCTTTGCAGTTCTAGGAGGTCCACCCTCCCAGGCTTTGCCTCCACTATTTGGGGAGGAGTAAGTTTATTGATTACTACCTGGGGCGACCTATCGGGGAATGCCGACGGGGCTGCCCAGGCAATTTTTAATGGCCAGAGTACTCACCTTCTCGGGCGCTGGCTTTTCAAGTCCCACTTTCCCGACCCGACCTTGGGTCAAATCTTACCTTGTGGGAGTAAGATAAAACTGGCCTTGTGCCTAACCTTCTGGAGAGGAGGTAAATAAATACTCTAGTCTAAACATATGACATTTTAAAAACTGTTATTCATTCCAAACAAGGCATATTGTTACTGAACCGTAAGGGGCTACTTTGATAGGTAACAGATATATATGGAGCAACCTGGGTTGGGAGCTCGGGAGCAAGATGTTTGTTCACATTACATTTAAATTTCTGCATGTTGGTACGGTCAGGGAAACAGAGATAAGCAATGGAATTCCAAAGGGCAAGTATATCAGAAGAAAGAAACTATCAGAGTAGAAAATCGTTCGTCATCTAGGGACCTTTATATTCAAGGGGGGGGAGAATTTGATTCCAACCGGGTTGCTCGGGTGGCTCGGTGGCATTTATCTTGTACCAAGTGAAATAAATTCATCGAAGTATATTCCGTGGAAGTACTCGTAAAACAAGCACAGGGATGCAACACTGCGCGCTAGGATAGAAGTTGGATCTTGGCAGACAGTATGAGACCAATTAGATTTGAAATTCTTTTTTGCACCCTGTCCAAGAAGGACGCTCGTGGTTGGTGCAGCAGATCTGGCAATTTCTGCCTCACTGTTGGTCGTGGGTTTGCTTGCGCACCCATCTCCGTTGCTGGCTCGTGATCGTAGTGGCGTACTTGTCTTGTGAGGTGGAACTATACATCTAATGTAGTTTTAAACTTTCCTCAAGTTCGAATGACGAATTCTTAAAACCATCTCTGAAATAAGGCTTGGCATATCGATTCTTTAATCGCACAGGTATACATAAAAACGGAGCAGAATCTATATTATAATTGACTATAGTATTTTCTGTTGTTCGGGTTGTTCGTCACTACTAGACTTTAACACTACTTGACATAATTGTATCAACTTTCGTCTGTCGGGTGTGCCATAGGAAGGGTAACATCGCAATACTGTTAGTAGTAGTAGTAGTAGTAGTAGTAGTAGTAGTAATAATAATAATAATAATAATAATAATAATAATAATAATAATAATAATAATAATAATAATAATAATCAAATATATGACAGTAGGAAAGAATTTAAAAGAATATTGAAAGTCAACATAATACCAATAATCGTAGGAGCATAAGAAACAGTTTCTTAAACCCTGGAAAAAGACCAGCATAAATTGGAATCAAATTGAAAACCAAAAATATACAACGGACGGCAATGATAAAAACAGCTGAAATCTTAAGAAAATTCTTGGAATGCAGAAACCAACCAACATAGGGAGAGCACAAATCAAACCTCAACTAGAGGGGTGTGGAGACTATTGGGACCTTGAAGAGGTATGTTGCCATTCAAATCTCAGAGAAAACTTATGGTCGTTGCCTACAAGAAATCATTTGTAAATGGATGTTGTGATAACGCCATTGTGATAAAAAATAGAGAGTACTGAAAATCTTGGAGGACTTGTTTTGACTCCGACTCCAGGAGACATGACCGGTTATTATCAGTGAGCGATCATTGATGATTACCGGTGTTAGAACTCCTAGTGAGTACATAAGAATGACACTCATAATACTAATAATCGTTGGAACACTAGAAACATTCCCGAAAAACCTGGAAAAAACTAGGAAAGATTGCGGATTAAATAGAAGACTGAGACTATACAACGGACGGTAATGATGAAAATCATCGAGTACGGAAACCAACCCACATAAACTACGAACACAAAATACGCTCTCACCAAAATACCACATTCACTCTGTGGCTTGATCATACTTAGATGATTCCCACAGTGTTAATCTGGTATCTTGGTGACAGCGTCTAGCCTAAAAATCCTTAACATGGTTATCGCAACGAATTAAAAAAAACAACAACAACGGCTGCTATGAGCGAGAAATTAATGATACACTGTTGTTGCGAAAATTCAAAGTGATGTGAAACGGTTATCGAAAGCAGCGGTGAGTACTACTAGTAAATACTACTACTATTACTATTACTACTACTACTACTACTACTATTACTACTACTACTACTAATAATAATAATGATATTAATAATAATAATAAGAAGAAGAAGAAGAAAAAGAAGAAGAAGAATTATAACAATGAGGATAGAGAGCACAATTTAGATCTCCATTTGAAGGGTGCGGAAAGTACTGGAAGCATGGGACAGGGTTTTCCACTCAAATTTCACATAAAACCACTAACATATCAATGATAAACGGCTGTTGCGATAGCACGAAATAACTTGCAATAATTATTAAAAGAGGCGGAGAGTTCTGGAAATCTTGTGAGACTGTTTGTTATCCAGATTCCAGGGAACACTACTGGTTATTGTCAATGAGCAATCAGTGAAAAACACTTGTGTGAAAACTTCCTCTGATTAGAAATAATAAACAATAGTAATGAAAGTATAAATACATAGGTAATATATAGACTCGACAAAAGAACTAAAAAAATTGTGATACTAATGACCATGCACATTGCACCATCTCCGGATGATGATACTGACCGACTCCATGTACAAAGGAGAAAAAGAGAAAATAAACTGGTAAGTATAGAAGACTGAGTGGGTGATATGTAGAAGAGCTACATGAATAAATAACCCAAAGTAAAGAAAGGCTGATTAACGCTGCCAAATACAAAATAAACAATACATGGAGCAGCGAAACTGGAAACCAAAAAAATAAAGAAAGCAAAATCGGAAAAGAAACAACTACATGGACGATTTATAAAACTGGCCAAAGAAAGAACGCACGATAACACATGTTCTTGACTAGGAAAAGGACACGTAAACAAAGACGCCGCACAAAACAATGCGATCAGAACGAACTATAAAAAATCAAATAGGCAAATCTCAAGAAAAACGGTAAATGTAAACTCATTGAACAAAGAGACAAAACGTTACATCAAATAATAAATTAATGCAGTAAACTCGTTCCCCCTCCTTACAAAAACGACGACGACTTCTGCACTTTGAACATACAGATAAATGATACCTGGACGTACAAACAGACGAAGATATCTAAGGAAGGAGATTGAAAGTGATAATTGTCAACAAGAAAAACACAACTGACAAATTGTTTCAGCATTTCACAGAGTAAATCCCATACTCCCTCCTCGAAAAAAACATACGTCGACACAAGTTATGGCACCAACCTCGGCTGGTATCCCTCAAAATGTTTTTAACGGTTAAAGAGAATAGAGCAACCGAGAATAGTGAGCACTGACCAGACCTGAACCGAAAGTTTGTGGACAGTACTGTAATATTAGGGACGCTTCTTGTCACTCAACTTCCGGAGAAACCTACCGTTTATTGTCAATCACGCATAAACGCCTAAGTTGCAATGATCATTGAAACGGACAGTACTAGAAATCTGCGAAAACTTTTTCTCACGCAGACTCCAGGGAGAACTATTTCTTTTTACCAGCGAGAGATCGCTAACGCGACTGGTGTGTGAACTCCTAGTTAGAAATAATCATAAAAAATCTGTAGGTTAAAATCTCTAGTGCCCGACTGTTACACACGGTTAAGTTGAAAGCCGGAAACGAGTTCATGAACGGTAATAATCTCTTATTTCTTCTTCTTTTTTCTTCTTTCTTTATTTCCTCTTCTTTTTCTTCTTCTTTTTCTTCTTCTCCTTCTTCTTCTTCTTCTTCTTCTTCTTCTATAATACTAAAACATTTTTGTTTGTCTTATTTAAATCGATATGTTAACAGTAAGAAAATTAAAATTAGCCTCAATAAAGGCTAAATTTGAGAGTGAAAAAACCCATTTCATACGAGGGTCAACATTATAATGCTACTATAGTTACTACAATTATTGCTAAAAGTAATATTAATAGAAATAAACATTTATGGGTTCCAAACTATTGAGAAGAACTGTACCGAACTTTGAGTAAAATAACAGATACCAAACGTAATCTAATTTAAACTATTAATTGTGGTGTTTAAATAAAGCCGGAATAGGCCACCATATTAGCTATAATAAACAATCTCTTTGAGAAGGCTTTCTCACCGGTTATTTCTAATAATAATATTGGGTTTAAGATAACGCACATGATGTCTGTAAAAATTCATGCTTGAGTTTCGTTTGTTGATACCCGGAGCGTTGTTGAATTATAGACTGACCAATTTAGAAATGGATTTAACGACCAAATAAGAAGTTCGCGCGGAAACATAGTTGATAAGATAAACAAGGTGGAAGTTGTTAAAAATAATTTTTTCATAGCTAACAGCAACTGTCTAATTAAGATATGGAGTGCAACAAAATACTTAACTATGTGCACGTTGGCAGAAAAATAAAACTGTATCACTTTGAATACGGGTTTTTACTTATTGAAGATAAATAATACATTTTTAGGTATTAGCCCCATTGTCGCACTTACTTATCTACGCACATCGAACTGTAAATTACTAATAATAAGTAGACTGTAATTATGATAAATGTAATTACATAATAATTACTCACTTACATTGCCACGGATCTTAGATGATGCATATGGCCCAGCTGAAAATCAAGGTTTTTGTTTTGTTATATATATATATGTTTTTTTTTGTTATATATATATGTAGTAATTTATGAACATATATGTATGGCAATTAAGCTACACAGAGGCTCCCACGTTTAATCTCCGGCGGGAATTTTCAGGCTAATATATATATATATATATATATATATATATATATATATATATATATATATATTGATCAACTTCAAATGTGTTAATAAACTGAGCATAAAACCAAGGTTATTCAGAGTGATAAATACCAGGTAGAGCATTTATAAAATTACATAAACAATTTTATAGCCTTACGTCAATCAACCAACGATATACGAATTGAAACGTTGGTTGATTGACGTAAGGTTATAATATTGTTTATGTAATTGTATATATATATATATATATATATATATATATATATATATATATATATATATGTTAACAGTTACGACGTTCAAATAAGTTTCCATAATGGTGAAGTTTTTCAATAAATTTTAAAATACCATTGAAATGCCCTTCAATTCTACCTGACGGAATTAAGAGTAAGTATTGGTTAGGTCTATAAAATAACTGAACGGAAAGTCACGAAATTTCTTCTTTTTTTTTTAAATAAATATTCTTCGTTTCATAAAAAAAAACAATACAATTAAACGTATAAAAGTATATTCCAGTAAATAATGTATATTAAAAATATTTAAATATTTAAATAAACATGTTTATTAGCATTTAAAAGAATTAGAATAAACGAATTCGTTTTGTTAAACCCGTTTACCGGATACTTTAGTTAGTCGGAGGATGAGTGAATAACATAATGATGAGAGAAATGGTGAAAGGAATGAAATAATGTAAATGATTCAAAGAGATTAATAAAGAGAAGAAAAAGCTGAGTGAATATATGTATGTATATATATATATATATATATATATATATATATATATATATATATATATGAGAGAGAGAGAGAGAAAAGAGAGAGAACGGAAGTTAAGAGTGACTATTATGACATCACAATATATTCTGACTTGGTGATATCGAGATATGAGTTATATTATGAGATAACACTTTATTGTAAATTTGTGTTATACTTGTAAAACATGACTATCAACCAATGTCAAAGATAATAAGTTATATATTAATAGCCAGAAACACGTGCCCATGGATTTTTATGCACGTAAATTAATTTATATATATATATTTTTTTTTTATAAACAGAAATTTGGCCTACCTATGGGGAATCCCCTCAGTGGTGTCCTATCCTGTTTATTTTTGGAATTTCTTGAGAACGGACCAATAAAATACAGACTACCTAAAAATGTATCTTACTATAGATACATAGATGATATCCTAATTTTCCTCCCGAAAACCACTAAAATAGAAAGCATTACTAACAAATTGAACAAAATAGAACCGACCATTAAATTTACTTTCGAAAAAGAAACAGATAACTCCATTCCTTTTCTTGATATTCTACTAATAAATAAAAATAATAATTTATCTTATAAAGTCTACCGTAAACAAACCAATAAGAACGATTATGTTCATTTTTATTCGCACCACAATAATAAAATAAAATCTGGCATCATAATTGGTTTTTACCTAAGAGTACTTAGGATATGCAGCAATGAATATTTAGATGACGAATTTAAATACATTGAACACTCTCTCAATACATTACAGTACCCAAAGTATTTTATACAAAATTCTAAAAGAAAAGCTCTACAGATTTACTCAAATTCCAAACAGAAAAACTTATCCACCAGCCCTATAATAAATAGATATATAGCTTTACCAACCAATTCCAACAATAACCCGATTTACACAGAACTTAATAAACTAGGCATAAACATATCCCAAATAACTTCTGCAAGTATTATAAATTTAATCAAAACACCTAAACTGAACACGACACCCAATGTCAAAGCTGGCATATACTCCATTCCTTGTCTAGACTGTAATAAGTTCTACATTGGAGAGACGCAGCGTAATCTGGACAAGCGCATTTATGAGCATAAAAGAGCGATTAAAACTAACAACACACTTAACGCCTTATGTGCTCATACTATGGAATATGGTCATTACTTTGACTTTGAGAAATACACTTTAATCAAAATAATACACAACAAGTCAACACGTAGAATAATTGAATCTGCCCTCAAACCCTTTTCCACAAATAAAATTAAACAAAGAATGGGCTTCTACAATATCTCCCCCAACCTATCAAAAGCAATCATTAGTGAAAACAAGATAATTCTAGACACCGGATGATTCCCTGAGCTTTAAATTAAATATCCTTTGGACCCCTTTCTGCTCTTTATTTTCTCCTCTTCTTTTCCAATGCTACTTCTATGTATATTTGATATATATGTATGTATATGTGTTATATATATGTTTCGATCACATTTATGTGCATATATATATATATTCATTTCTATTTTTTTATTTTTTTATTATTTTTTTTTTTTTTTTTATTATTATTTTTTTTTTTTTTAATTTTTTTTATTTATTTATTTATTTATTTATTTATTTTTTATTTTTTTTTTTTTTTATTTTATTTTTTTTTTTTTTTTAATTTATTTATTTATTTATTTATTTATTTATTTATTTTTTATTTTTTTATTATTTGCATACCCTTTATCTCAACATGAACCCAACCACTATATATATTCCCCATAATTTACAAACTTTCTCGTCTTTTGTCATTTTTGTATTCTTCGTCCGCTCTTGACAAAGCCCACGTGAAATTTGGGCGAAACGTTGAGCGAAAAGGTCTTCCGCTTTTCCATTTTTAATTTCATATATATATATATATATATATATATATATATATATATATATATATATATAGTGACACGTACGTTGAAGTGCGCTGAATGCAATATTCTGCATATTCTTAACCGCTTATAAATTAAAAAACACGAAAAAACAACACTGTTCTATCACCAATAAAAACAATCACAAAACTATATATATATATATATATATATATATATATGTATATATATATATATGTATATATATATATATATATATATATATATATATATATATATATATATATATATATATATATATATATATATATTATGTATACCTCGGCAAATGCAGAGAACAAACTTTCATGAATTCATAAAAACACCTATCTCAATCACACACATTTTCAAAATATACGAAATATAAAAAAAATTACAAAATATCAATTTTCTAGAGGAGGACTTCATCAGTGCCAATGAAAATTCCCCTCCCTGGCTGGAAAAAACTGCATTGCACTCAGTATTCATTCATTTACTTTATATATATTTTTATATATTATATTTTATTTATTTTTCATATATTTATTTATTTTTCTCATATAATTATTCAATGGGAAAATGTCTGCTAACGTCTAGTTTACATTTAAATGTTCGAATCGTGGTATATTTGTACCATGTGCGTTAATCTTCCATCCGGCGCAATTATACTTAACCGCTAACCATCGATAAAGACGTCCGTTGAAGATAAAAAGGTAAAGGTCGCATAGCCTGGACCCGCACTGCCCATGAACCTTCCCTGAGTTTTAGTCAGGTACCCATTTACTGCTGGGTGGACAAACACGAAAATTCGCATGCCGTGCGTGGGATCGAACGCGGGTCGTCCAGTCCAAAGACAAGTGCTATAACCACTCGTCCACAGATACACACAAATAAATGATGAATGTTTTCAATAACCGTCTGTGTATAGGTTGAGACGTTATTTGTCCTTCTTTAGACCTCAGTCTCTTATTTTAACTAATTTTTCGTGTTTTTCTCCGAATTATATCTATCTTTTTATTACCTCGTGTTTATAATTGCCACATGCCTATCCAACTTCCAGCTAGGAATTGTAGACAAAGAGTTCATATCAATACGATCTATTCTTTGATTTATATTCTAACTCTTATTCTAAACTTATCTTCATGCAACTGAAATATATAATAAAATATGTAGATTTATATTTATTTATTTATTTATTTATTAATGTATTTTTAAAAATAAAAGTTGTAGACTCGTATATTGCCTAGTGTTGAATTTATTTTTTTGTCGATGGGTCAGTCCCGTCTCTGTTATAATATCGTCTTTAATTGAACATCAATTTTTCTTTATATCCGATTTTGACTTAAATTATTATTATTTTTTAATCTAAGAACAACGTAACTCCCCGAATGCCTTATTTCGCATCGCCACCTTCTTAATATTCAAGCTTCACAGCCAGGGTGGTGTCAGCGCCAACTTCGGGTCAACAATGCTTTAGATCGTATATTAGGCTGTTAAGGTCTCATAAGTGTTTATTATAATCTACTACGTACCACTACGAAAATATAAAATTACTATCAAATAGTTTAGTTGATTGAACGACTGACAGACGAAGCCGCGCATCTAATTGCGCTGTTTCGTCTCTCAGCCGATACGTTTTTCACGCTTTAATTTAAAATACCATTTTCATTGTTAAACACGCACATTTAATTGTCGCTTTTCATGTATGCATTACTCCATCTTTATCAGCGTTTGTTCATGAGTCGAACTATAATGCGTCGGTTTGAAATTTTTAGTCGCTCTCAGGCTAAAGTGTAAAACATTAACAACAGACATATTACATGGAAAACAGTTTATTTCACATACGTTTAAGTATCTGAAATAAATACAACTGTTGGTTTGTCGCGCTTAATTTTAAAATGGCATTTTATTCGATCCATAATGCTTAAGTTTGAAATCTAATTTTCTTTGGTTTGTTACAATTAAATATGAAACATTATTTTAGTTGGGCTGTTACGATTAAGCCATAAAAATCATTTTCATTGGCCTGTTACGTTTAAGTATATAGATTAAAAGTCACTGTTGGTCTGTAACGGAATCAGTTGAAATATGCAGCTGACTTAGAAGGTTCGGTTCTGGATTGGGTTATGAAGTGACTTCTTTCGTGTCATCCCGTTAAGACAGCCCTTGTCCTTTTTTCCTGTGATTTTTATGGATGGCTCTGTTTTTGATGAGAAATCGACCTCGAAACTTCTTGGTCTTTCATTCTTATCAAACCTTTCTTGGAGTTCATACGTTAGATCCATTGCTCTCTCTGCTTCTTGCACCAAACACGTTTTCACATCTGAGGCTATTCTCTATCTCTACAAATCTACTATCAGCATTTTTATGGAGTACTGTTGTCATATTTGGGCTGGGGACTCTCTATTCCATTTAAGTGTTCTTGAAAATGTTCAAAAGCGTATCTCTAATTTGATTGACTTCACCCGTTCCTCTTTTTCCCGCTCTTTCATTCTCTCTCTCTCTCTTTCTCTCTCTCTCTCTCTCTCTCTCTCTATCTATCTATCTATCTATCTATCTATCTCTCTCTCACAGACAAGATGTTGCTACTCTACGTCTTTTCTATAAACTTTATTATGGTATGTGTTCTTCAGAATTGTCTGATCCATTGCCCGCTTCCTTTGTTCAAGCTCGTGTGACACGTTAGTCAAGTGGCCTTAACCAATTCGCTCTTTCCAAGAACTGCAGGCTTGTAGAACTCTCTCCTGCTGACTGCTTTCCTCCAACCTAGAACCTTGGTCTTTTCAAGATTAAGGTTAATAAGAATTTACTGTTTTAGCGATAACTATCTATCGTTTTTACTAGCACTTTACATCAAGTGGCTTCATGATTTGTTTGGAGAGATTTTCATTAAAAATGTTTATAGTAAAAAAATAATACTGCCTAACTAACCGTGGGAATGTGCCTCAAATTTTTCCAAAAAATACATTTTGTCTATTGTATATAGAAATTGGTATCTTAATCTTTTCAAAGTGCAGAATCAAAACTTAACACTTTCAGAAAAGGAAAGAAATTATCTGCAGAGAGTTGTCCGAAGTAAGCTAAATATCTTCAAATTGTAAACATGGAAAATTTATAAAAATATCTAAACTTTCCTTCATTTTTATTTCTCATTGTTTTTAGATGAAACAAGAGCCGTTTATTTAAGTGAAATACTGGCTTTTCTCGCGGAGTCTGGTCTGGCTTTAAAAAATCTAAAGTTAATGTACTTTTTCTGGAAATCCAACACGTATAGGTATCACTGGTTCTATAAACGACCCAAGTACTGATAGTCATAATAAAACGCTCGATCACACCAAATATTACGGCTATTTACTAAAAATTAATTATATATGTAATTCACATGAGATGTTTGAAGCCAATGTTTACTGCGTATGTTTTGGAGCGATATAAGTAACATATACAACAAAAAACATAAAGATGGTTTACTATTCAGAATGTCGACATATACATATTGATGAGATCAAAGAAGAAGATTGAAGTACTTATTAATAAGGTCATATAGGACCGCTCCTCAACTTGACATAATGTCACGAGTCAAATAAATAGACCGTATTTTTGAATTCATGAGTGCTTTGCCAAATTCAAAGTCAGATGGAAATCTCCTTTCTTGTTTACATCAAAGTTCTTATCATCTTTAACGCCAATCTCATTATGCTGAGGCTCGAGGGATCAATCATCGGCCATTACAGTTCTGTGTATGCAGAATAATTTAGGAAGCAGTTTGACAAGTACTTTTTACGCACTGACAAGATATAAACTGAACTTGACCAGTCGGAGCTGATGGCTTATCCATTAATATCGGCCATTAGTTGAAATTCCGTAATCACACGGTTACACACAGAAAAGGAGGAGAGGTCTCACGTTGCTACTAACTTCTGGCTCACACAAGTGACTGCAATTTGGCTCTGGTCACATGGAATCGGATGTTTGCTATGTGCTGGTGTAGGTTTCTCATTTGTAAGTTGTTTCATACATTACAGCGGGACTGCTTTTTGCTGATTATAACTTGATCGTCTTCAAATCCAATGTCAACAAATCCTGTCATGGACCGCCTTAAAAGTAATCAAACGCAGTTCATCCCGTTCACCAATGTTAGTACTCCAATAGTGTTCATCATCTTCTAGTTGGCATCAATTAATCGTTATTTTCGACTAGCTCTTGGCCTTGATAGAACAGACTATAGTTGTTAGAAGATTCATTCTTCCTGGAACTTGAATATAGCTTAAAAATGTACATTTCTCATGAAGCAAACAGATCTTTATACACGTCTGATATTTCTTGTATCTCATTAACAATCAAACGTTTACACGTGTGCTTTTTAGGACATTGCAATCCTTTCTCTGTCCTATTTCTAAATAAAGAAGCGCTTGCATCGTAGCTAACGAGAGCGTGAAACGCAATGATTTCTAGCATACATGCGCACAAGAATTGCAGAAATAAAGGGAATATTTATGAACCGGTGTCTGTCTCGTTCCTGCTGTTTGCCGCCGAGTTCCTGCAAGTGATACCAACACAGCATTATAAAATCGGTGTCTGCAGATTGCATAATAATACCAGAAACTACAGCGATTGCATGTTTTCAGTGTAGAAGTCTGCTGTCTGCTCCCTTATTGGCACATGCCAATGCAGGGATGCCTGTTACACTGCCTTCCCCCAAAAGAAGCGCTTACTTATGAGAGTTTCAACTCCCACCAAACTGAGCGTTTATGGTAATGCTTTTGCTACCAACTTCGCACGAGGATTTTGATAGGGAAACTTGAAATGTTCTTGTATAGCTAACAAAATGTGGATGTTAATTCATAAACTGTCGATCAATAATTCAAGAGTTCGAATGCAAAATGGAATAAATCCTATGCCTTTAAATTATGAAATTAAAAAATAAAACGACGAACGTATGAAATCTAAACTTAGACTAAAAGCTTATCTTGATCGAAAGCAACGCAAATCATTCCGCTATCTCATTACGCAAAGGATTATTTTAGGGTGTGATAGAGTATTGAAATACAACCCTTTTTAGTTTTTTTTTTGCAATTTTGGAAATGGCGTTTATCGCGTTTTGTCTTCGAACTATTCAATAGTACATTTATGGTAAGGTTAGAGTTATTATTCTTTTGTCCTTCAAATGATTTAATAGACATTTCTCGTGGACTAACAAATACAATTCATTTTCGCGTGCATCCATTTTACCTTAATACAGCAACAATTTGATTGTTAGGCACCATATAAAGTACGACATATGATGTATTTTCAGCAGTACGTAGAATTTCGATTACTCCTATCAGATCTAACATGAGGGCTATTTCTTTTTTTGGGGGGGGTACCATTACTAGAAAGCTGTTGTTTAGGTTTTGTCTGTTTATTTATTTGTTAAGCGAAACGGAATTCTGCATAGAGTTCTTAAAATTGGGCTTCAAATTGGTTTGATTTGTATGAAGTCCTCGTTGGTCGCTGCTATTCATTAATTTGAAGGATTGAATGTTTTTGTCCCCGACACAAATAACAGCAATACTCAGCAGTTGTATGCGAAGTCTGAGAATGTTTGGTCAAGAACACATAGAGGAATTGTGCAGACACAACGTTGCAACTTCACTCGGTTTATTTTCAGTTCCCTCTGAAATGTCTTTGCTTGTCACGTGCAGAAGTATCGACGACCAGAAGACGACGCATCCTGATGCCAACTCCTCCTTGATTTTAATCAGAACCCTGTTAACCTGGATTCGGCCCTAATACCGCTTGGTAAAAAAGTTTCAGACGCCATAGCTATGACATTACCAGTTGGCCCCTGCCACCACTAAGGTTAGACTTTATAGAGTGTTTTTGATTCCTATGCGGTTTTTCCACATAAAACTTGTATTGCCATTTATGAACTGATTAATTGACTAAGAAACCTGTTGATGGGTATTGAATTGATCCTGTGGCAGTGTTTGATATTTTGGTTCTCGAATGAATAAAGTTGATAGCAAAGTCGTTTGGATATGATATGTCAAAATGTAGGTACGAGCAAAATTAATGGCCGATCAACAAAATTTAAAAACATTTTTACCCTCCCTTCACTTAAAAAGCCACCAAAATTCATCAAATCAACCAATTTGAATGAAATTTTCAGTATTTATTAATCAACGATCACGTAATATAATTAATCTATTATTTTTTTGTTAAATCTAAGCGAAAATGTATTATTTTCTAAAAACAAAATACTACTTTTACTAAAGTTATATTTCTATGTATTAACAACAAAAATGCATGAATTTAAAAAATAATTATTGCAGTAAAGCACTATAGATGTTTAAAATGAACATTTGAAAAAAAATATTTCGTGTATATTACGAAAAAGGCCCCTAAATTCCGTGTTAATAAAACCACTATAACTCGAAGAAAAATGAATGTCTCGAATTAGCGATGTTATCATTGAATCATGCATTGTTTAATCAATATTTCCACCAGAAAATAATATAATTGCAAAAAATATTTCATGTGATTTGAATGATCAGAGTTCTGGGAAAATATAAAATGTGATGTAATTATATTTCTCGTTCGTACATGAACGTGTCATCATAACGTAATAAATTGTTTTTGATAATCTTGAAAATAAAAAAAAATGAAAAATTTGAGAATCAGGATGATCACGAAGAAAAAAATTAAAAATTGGATAATTTCTACTAACGATGTACTTGGGGAGGTATGGTAGCCCTTTTCTGTAATAAACAGGCGGGATTAGCTCACCAACCACCACTAACCCCCCCCCCCCATCGCGTCCTCAGCATTTTATTTTCAAGAATTTCGTTAATTTCACAATTCATCGTCAGTTATTTGGAAAGATAAAACGTAAGTTTGTATCTTTTGTCATGTTTTTAGTAATAAATGTTATTTTAAAAGTTTAAAACGATTATTAATAAATAAATAGAATTCAAATATGAAATTTTCTTAAAAAATGTAATTGTATTTATTGATAAATAAATAAGTTCTAATGTTTCAACTATTTTTTCAATGAATATCGTCAGTGTAGTCATTGACTTTAATTTACTTTTTCACACTTGAAATAAAAAAAATACTCTTTTAGCTTTATTTTAAAAGAATTAATGTAATTTATCGTTACCACACAGGTAAGAAATTCTTACATGTGTCCTAACAATACATTAGTAATTTATTCTTTTAGAAATTATTCTTAAAGAATAAATCGAGTATTGTAATTGTTAAAGATGTTAATCAATCATTATTTAAAAATAATTAATAAAATTGACGCAGTTCGTAACATATTTTTAGGCATAACTACTACGGTAGTTTAAGTCTTCCATACTTTAGAATTTTGTCGCCATATTTTTTGTTTACAATGACAACACAGTGAAAAGATGTCGACAACCTAACTTCAACTTTTTTTGATAATTAAGCAATTTTTAGCAAGAAAAAAGAGGTACATTCTTTTATAATTCACTCTCGTAAGACTTTAATTTAATAATTATCTTCGAAACAGTTCCAGAAAACTGATATTTACCTTTCCAGCGAATTTTAAACATGTTTAATTGAATCCGCAGTTTTAACTCATTGTTCGTTTTTTGCCGTTTTGATAACATTTTTAATTCTATTTTTTTACACGTAAATATACATTTGTTTGCTTTTAGATATTAACTTAATTCTTTTATTATTCAAACACAATCAAAAGATAAACAAAACTATTTAAAAAAATTTAGGAAAATACACTTTTAAAAACTATAGCTAGTCATTTTTGCACGTACCTATCGAAAGGGTGATTTTGTCCTTTACTCATTCCATAAAAGATGTTTCTGATAAATAAGGAAGGATTTACAACTATGTCTTTACTGCTATGTTTTTTTTAACGGTTAGTAATTTACGGGGCTCATTTAAAAGTCGAAAATTATTAGTCGGTAAAAAAAACTCAGCAGTTGAAAACACACCAAGACTAACACTGCCTGATGATGATTTGATGAATAAAATTAAAAGTACACGCGAGAAAAGAAAAAAAAATAGAACAAGAAACCCACGGAAATTATATACCCCAATTTGAACGAAACACTTAATTGACAATTGATAATTGGAAAAAAATATAAAATAGTCTCATCAAACAAAAACACTCCGGGTTATTTAATAACATATGCCGAAATAAAAACACACTGCCTAAGTACACGCATATATATATATATATATATATATATATATATATATATATATATATATATATATATATAGTAAGCAATGAAAATATATATGCAATCAAGCTACACAGAGGCTCCCGTGTTTCATCCCCGTGGATGAAACACGGGAGCCTCTGTGTAGCTTGATTGTCATATATATTTTCATTGCTTACTAGCTAGCTCTACTTACGTATCGAGCACTGTTGAAGTAAATACTGAAAACTGACACATAAAATATTATATCTCCTTATAATATTTTATGTGAATACATGAAGTACTAATATATATATATATATATATATATATATATATATATATCCGTGAATTTTCCTATGTAAGGTTGAAACTATTCCATCTTTATTTGTAGTCATATTTAGGAAGTACTATTTTATTACAACTTACACGTGGTGGGATCAGCGTCACTTAGTTATGTGGATTGTTTTCCGCACTTTGTGAATGTATAATATTTTGTTTTTCTTGACTGTGTTCTCACACGAATAATTACCCGTGATCTCTCACTGGTAAAATAATATTTTGCATTTTGTCTGAGTAACTAGAGTCTCTACATTTCCAGTACTATCCGGTTCTTTCGATCACTGTGTGGAATTCACTTTACGGTTACACAACATACGTTTACCATTGTGTTCTTGCTGATGACGACTGTGGTTTTTTTCTAGCATTGTGGGACAGTAAACGCACTCAGGATTCCACTACTCTCCGTGCCCTTTCAGTTGACGTCTGGACGGTGCGGAATCCTTCTCTCTCATCGGACCTTCCATGCTCCTACACCCTTCACGATCCTATTCTGTAGCACCAACCGATGTGTTTGCCACCGCGGATTCTTGGGAGCGAGGTAGAGAGAGCCGTATTATTCGATTATTATTATTAGTAGTAGTAGTAGTAGTAGTAGTAATAGTAGTAGTAGTAGTAGTAGTAGTAGTAGTAGTAGTAGTAGTAATTATTGTTGGAACTTTCAGGTTTGGAAAAGTGATACAAATAAATGTAGGGGATATTATTTCAGAGAATATAGTTATAATTTCACAGCTTACGTAGACAAGTGCATTGACTATTATGATATAATTGGTTAAAATTAGGTATCTCGTAAAGTGCTATTGGTACCATGCAACTTGGTACTACTAAGGTAATGAGCTACTAAACCTGTTACGACACCAGCTTCCTGGCAACAAGGATGGGTAGACACCGAACAGGATGAAATATAAGACATCTCACAAAGTACATTAACACCATTGCAGGGTCAACGACAATCTATCTACGCAACTGGATTGCACCCAGGCGGCATGCACCACGCATCTGTTAAGGTAGCTCGCTAGAGCCCTGCAGCTTCTCTGTTGTTCCGGCTTTCTTGGATTTTTTTCTTGCGATTGCGTCGAACGGAGTGGCTGCGGCTTTTTGTGTATTGTGAAGGTTTTATTTGATCACTGGCATAATATCTATCAGTAATAGATATTTAGTATATGTTTGTCTGAAACCGAAACGATACATTTACGTCTATTACTTATTACTCATGCAAGTTTGATATCAGTTTGTCTGAAGCCGAAACTATACTAATACTTCTCTCAATAATGGAGAAAGTCAAAACTATATTATATTCCCTTAATACAATTCTATCAGGGATTACCTCCTTCATTTTGGGGGAGAGGGTGTAGTGTAGTATCTGTTTTGTAGTCATGAGACCATCCTCCAAGACATTACCTCCTCCTTTGAAGCAGCTATGTAGCATATGTTCCTTCGTCATGATACCATCCTCCAATCATTATCTCATCTTTATTTTTTTGGGGGGGAGCGGGGGGTGGCTGCGTAGTTTAGTATCTATTCTGTTGCCATGATACCAACCTAATAGGGATTTTTTTTCCTTTTTTTTCCAGATACTACACACGCCCCGTGTGTAGTATCTGTTCTGTTTTTATGAGACCAATCTTCCCATGCATTACCTACTCCTTTGAATGGTAGTGTAGCCTGTGTTCTGTTGTAATGATACCATCGTCCAAGGCACTACCTCCTTCTTCGAGTTGGTAGTTTAGTATATGTTTGTTCGTCACATATACTAGCAAAGAAGAAGAAACATATAATTGCTGATAATTATAGTACACGTTTCCCAGAAAAGAATCGTCTGTAATGTACAAATCTCGTATGAATAGAAAACACTTATCCCGACGTATCTAACTACATCTAACAGTCTAACCTAGCTAGTTTTATTCACGGACCCATTTACCAAAATACCACACATATACATTATTCACCATAACAAACTCATACAGAAACTACCTTACTTTATACGCATACATCACGTATGAAGTAGGCTGATGGGGAAATAAAAATAGTATATACATAAAAAATGACTAATTACAATGCATTTATGAGACAAAAGTTAGTTAGAGATCCCCAACCACTGAATGCGGCAGTAAACAGATTCGTCAAGCGAAAGGTTCATGCAGACCCCAACGTTTTATTAATGCACACCTCCTTAGAAACCTCGAAGGGTAACCTGCATCTCTGGCAAACTAAGCTACCTGTCACCTAATTTGAAAAAAAGAAGGAAAAAAGGGACATTAATGATATCACTAGTTAAGTTATTGACTAAACTTAACGTGAAAAAAATGGCACTACACTAATCCTAGACGGAACAATTGTCGACGTTCGTTGAGGCAACCCAATATCCTGTGCCTAACGCACGCCCAAATACCACTCAATACTAGCTTCTCTCACTCGACACAATCGCTCAACAGTTACCTACCTTCTACCAAATTTTGCCGCAGGGAGTTTCGCCTTCTCGGCCGAAATGCGAAATTTCACGCAATGTTTGAAAATTCTTATAAGGCCGATGGATCGAAGATCTCAACTCCGTCAATGCTTTCATGCGAGTGGACCAAATCACATCTCTCATAATTGCGAGCCGACTCAGAAATATAATTATTGTGTCTCCATCGTTTGTCGGTGACCAGTTACAACAGACAGAAACGGGGCCCAGTTCGAAATCCACTACGTTCAACATGCGAACCATGAAGCCTTCAACCAACTTGATAAGCGGCTAAACGATACAACAATGCACGAAGGCGTGTTGCAACGTCTCGTAATAATTGCCGAACACAAATGAGCGAATTCGCCAAGCCACTGAATTAAGTTTGTTACCGACCCAGAGAGCATTTCTAATCATCATCCAGGACAGAGATGCTCATCATTGTCGAATCATCCTAACCCAGGCAACAATGGTCATATTGAGCTTATCTCCCGCCTTGTAAAACCGAGCGTCTCAATCCTATGATCTGAAAAATGTCCCCTCATTAACACCCGATATAACACATTTCGGGGTAACAGCTGGATGACAGAGAGACCTTCAAGAAACTTGAAGCCCCGATGAACACTCGCGGTTAATAATAACTCACTTCGGGGGAATCGATGTTCCCCCCGCCCTACCCCGGGCGCACACTTTTTAATACTGGGAAAGCTTTCTTAGTGTCTTCCTTCCAGAAGCAATCGTTTTCCTCATCAGTTTTGTACATTTGATCTAGGTAAAATAGCCTTAGCATGTTTTGACGAATCGTAACGCATGGCATATCCGAACCTCTTTCAGATGGATGTAAGTAGCAGATCTCGCCATAAACCATAGCAGCCTTACTAAGCCACAACAACTTAAATAACGCTCGCTGCAACACCATCAGCGTATCTGATGGGAGTGGAAGTACTAAAAGACGATATAGGATGAGTGGGTAGATATGTGACTCACACACCTCCGTACTCCCCTTTAATCAAATATATTTTACGTGCCCAAAGCCCTTTACAGCCGTAACCGCTTTCAACACTTCCAATCAATTTTTTCCAGCCGGAGATCAGGGCAAAAGCAGACGCCGAGTAGTTTGCAAGGCCCGTCAGTCCAGCTAAAGGGCTTCTTCAAGAATACACCCTTCCAGGCACCATACATTCTGATTTCTCTGTCAACGACACTAATCTCGGCACTGCTCATTACAAGCACTGTTACATCGTCGGCATAGGCAGAGTACTTCAATGTGGTGCAAGCAGCTGGCAAAGTAACTCCGACTCTGGCCGGATTCACCCTAAGCCTCTGAAGGAAATTTTCTAACGAAAGCACATAGAGCAGGAATTAAACATGACAGTAAGCAAGGGGGCAAAAATTGGCGAAAGCCTCAATACACCTCATAGGACAAACCATCGATCCCAGGAGACTTATTCAGCTCAACATGCTTCAGGATATCCCAACCCTCATCGTCTCTTATACCACTTCAGTACGTAGACATTTCGGTCACCCGGATTTTAGCGAAATCTGCTGATTTGCCGTCTAAATGCGCGAAAGACAAACCAGCCTCCCTGGTAAAAGGATCCTGATAAAAAGAACGAAACGCCCCCAGAATACCTTTGTTTTTAATCACGAGGCGTCCATCCGGCAATGTGACACAAGCGATGGAACAGGGACTCATCTGATCATTAATGGAGCCATCCGGGGACAGGCCACCAACATCCAGCGGGAATGTGATTTTAGCTAGCCTATATAGCGATGGGTGCATTTTTATAGGGACCCTCTCAACACAAGATTTCCGTAGCTCTGTTAGGTCAGCGTCCCTTACAAATAACTAAGCAGGGATGGGAATATCGAAGAAACTGATCCCTTCGTCTATCAAATCCCAGACTTGTTTTGCCTCCTCTCCAGTCCGAAGAACAGTGGTTAAACGTCTTGCATTAGAGGCGTTGAGAGGGTCTTCTACAGATTTCCCCATCACCTCCCTAAAATCGCTAAACTTTCTATGGTCACTGAACACATGGCCATTTGTTCTCTCACACAGGGCCTCAGTGATTACACATATGTCTGTCCCATTTAAGAAAAGGGGCATTTTCTATCTTTTAGTTTCGATGGAGGTGCTTCTTTGCATTTTTTGGCTTGGCGGGGGCATAAGAGGCATATCTACTTTCATCTACTTTCATGGGGGAGATACGAGGGATAACGTTGGAGAGCTGGGGTTTAGTAGAAAATGGTGTTGCGGTCGTAGTTATTGTGGGGGTAGCATAAGGAGTTCACTTGAGGGGGTACTGAGGAGAGACCAGGGTGTGGCGTGGGGAGTGGGGCTTCGGGGTATTTTTAGTGGAGCTAAATAAAATGATTTTATACGCTTTCTCATGGATTGGGGTGGTCATAGGACGGGGAATGTTTTTTGGCAATGGACGGGAGCTAGACGATTTTGAAGGACAATCGGGGGTCGATTTATTTGAAATGGGTTTAGGGCTGGTTTTTTTGTGTAAGTCGGGGCTAATTTGGGGGAAAGGTGTCGTGGGTCTATAATTTACAGGTGAATTGGGTCTGGAATTTGATATAGGAGATGCTGGATTTTGTTTTGTTATGTTAGATTTTCTTTGATAATCTAACCCTCCCTTTAGTATAACTACTTGTGTGTACTTGTTTTTTTCCGGTGTCTTTCGACATTTTTATTCGCTCCTCCTTTTACTTTCACGATTCTCCGAGTGCCAGTCTCCCGGATGCTTTTTCCCTCCCTTTTGTTTGGTCCGCGATGAGGAGGGAACAACTCATTTGGGTCTTCGGCAGGTGTTGGTTTTTCTGACGAACCGATAGAGAAGTCTACGCCCTGTTTTCTGAGAGCTAAATACTCTAAAACCATGTTTTAGGGGCTAAATGGTTTTGGTTTCTCAAGGTCACACTCGAAAGTTACGTGCTCCGCTTCCCCACAGACCCAACAAGCTGGTCTGCGGTCTACTACTATTACGGGTAATTTATTGTCACCCACTTCTAAACAATAAGATATTTCCCCAAAAGCTGCTTTGATCAGTAGAATGTCAAATTTCTAGGTGTATTGGTTCATACTCTTATTATCAAGATGGACTCGCCCACTATAGTGCAGCAACCAGTTGCGCCGTTTCTTCATAGGTCGTGAGTTTGACCATTGCTAGCAACCTCTTTGCTTGACATTTCCCCACTTTTACAAACTACATGCTAAGCAAAGACGGATCCTTTTATGGCGGAGAAGATTCAGGCTCAGGACTATCACTTTCGCCACAGTATTATATCAATTTAACGAAGATGTTAACCTTTGAACACATTATCGGCAGATTATGAAACTATATCTAAATAGCGGGGAAATTGAATATTTACTTGTCAAAAACTATCCAATTGACTTTAAATGTTCCAAAAGTCAGGGTTTAGCAATTAGATATACCATATCATTAAATATATAATTTCTTAACTTAGATATTGGTTAAGAATCATGTTTTGAAACAGTGTGATGTCATAATAGCCCCATGTCTTCTCTCCGCTCTCTTCCATCTCTTTCTCTCTCCTTCCTCTCTCTTTCTTTCTCTTCGCTTTCCAATTGCTATTGTTTCATTATCTACATCATTCCATCGGAAAGTCATAACACATTTGCGATGTCATAATCTATACTCTCTCTTTCTTTCTGTTTTCCCTTTCCCTCCCTCTCAGTACATGTTCATTTCCTCTCCCTTCCCCCTTTTTGTCTCTTCACCCTCTATCTCTTATGAACTCTCTAATATATTCTCTCTATTCTGTTTTATAATAATATACCCTCTATCACTTTTGTTTCTCTCTCCCCTCTATCTCTTTCCCCTGCTTCTTCTTTTCCCTTCTCTATCTTTCTTCTTTCTACATCTGTTTAAATTATTTACATCATTGCTTTCTTCTCACCATTTCTCTTATCATTCGCTCTTCATTTAAGTTATTCGCTTTTCCTCCTACGCTCTTAAAGATGCATGCACATTTTAAGTGTGCACAGTGACAAACAAACAAGCACCATAGAGACATTACAGATTTTTACTCGTATATATGATATGCTGTTCATTGGTTGGTGATTTTCATTTCATCATTATTTTACAGGTTTCAGATTCTCTGATCTTTCTGCTTGCATGTTTTACTAATTCTGTTAATGGCGATGGTATATTCGTCTTGTACTTGAGATACTTTGGTTTCTTTTTCTCGCTTAATAAACTATATTTCTTCTTCTTCTTCTTCTTCTTCTTCTTCTAGTTCTTCTACTTTATTTCCTTCTCTTTCTCTGTGTGCCCCTTATATAAACGTTAATGTTTCAAGTGGAAGAAATTAAGATCCCTTATTAAGACACGGTTGGCTCCGGTCTTGGTAGTGATAATCAATGAATAACACGTTAATGAATAACGAATCATTAATATCAAGAGCAAAGTATACTTTATGAAACAAAATATTAAAAAATCACTCAATAAGTTCCGGGCCTAACATATAAATACCTTTTTGCAAGAAGTCAAGTAGTATAAGTACTGATCATATACTACACTTCATTTTTTTCTGTTCGTCTTAAGTTAGTGAAAGAGGAATCCTTCTAGAGTAAGGCAATTTTAATTTTTGTTCCGTTCCACATTTCTCTTTTTGGGGGAGCTAAATTTTCCCCACATTAAAGATCGACCGTGTGCCTTACTCTGCTCTAGTGAGAAAACAAGGAAATAGGGACATATAGATGTCGCCACTAATAAACCATGCATATGATTTTTATGAATTACTAACCTTCAAATGCCGCATGTCAAAATGTGAGTCCAATCAGATTATTAGTTTACGGCAGCATGAATTCAAACTGCTCAACAATGTTTCTCACTATTAGTCGAAGGATTGTGGCCGCCCTCCTCACCCGACTGCAACCGCCTTTACTATTTTTTTGCGGTGTCATATAGGTCAAGACCAACAAGCATGTCCAACAACATGGTCGACTCTAGAGGCATCGGCTGCTATTGACAAGGACATGGTCGTCAAAGCGTGTAACTTATTTCGTGCCGGCTTTGAGATGGGCGTTTCCGCCGCTGGCGTTGATATTAAAAAATAACGTAGTATGAAACTCTAACTTTTGCTTAATAAACTGTCGGTTCTCTGCATATATGTATATTGTTATTATTGCTTATTTTGTTTTTGTTTTCTCAAGCGTAGGATTTTTCCGTGTGTGTAGCTTTGCTTTTCTCGTGAACAAATTTATGGAAAAAAAACGCATAAACCGACACTGCATATCTAAAAGGATTAGCACGCGGAATGTCAACAATCTGACTCAGCAAATAAAAATAAGAGTTTAGTTTGAAATAGGCGAAATATTTGTTATTCTTGGTTGTCTGTTGCCTTTGACAACGAGGATCTCCAAATAGGTCTCCACATGCGTGTACAATTCAATCCATCTTGAGATGATGTCCTGCTTATTTACCGGCCTAATAGAGTACGCCAACGAGGATACACATATATAATAACTTCCCGTTTCCTCCCCGCTTCCTCCCCGCAAAAGAGTTGCGAGCGGAAGTCCAAGGCAACCAGCGCATTTTATCTTGAAGCTGGCTGCCAGAACCCTACTCCATTAAAGGACGGCATATCCTGCGCTCCTAAGCACATTTCTGTTGTATGTTCTAAACACTACGAGTGAATTCATCAGGCCATTTTTGCGACCTTTTTATATACAACTGAATGACTAGCCACCTTCCACACTAGTAAAGTCCTGTTGGGAAATTCTATGGTCGCGTATAACCCGATTAAGCAATAGGTAGTAATAGGTTTGATAATACCAGTAGCAAACATCGAGTGATCTGACACAAAATTTGCCGGACTGAAAGACAACGGCCGAAATGTTGTGTAAATGACAACCAGAATAAGGATAACAGTGCGAAATAAGTAAATAATCTTTTTTCAGAAATATCGTACATGCATTTCATATAATCGAAATAACTTAATTCTTTATAGTTAACTAGCAGAGATACGCGGTGCTGCCAGGCGTCATGTATAACAACATTGAAGTGTTAAACATGCGTGTGTAACATCTTTATTTAAAAACGTCTCTCTCTCTCTCTACATATATATATATATATATATATATATATATATATATATATATATATATATATAGTAGATTATTCGAATGTGAGATAATATATATACTTATTTCCCAAATCAGGCAACGGCGCAGACAACAACCTATGGAAGAAACGAACCGGAAGTCCTAGAATCAAGATTCGCCCTCCTTTAGGCTAATCAGTAGAACACATCCGAACTCATGATTTGAAACCCGCAGGTTACTCGGTTTTCGAATCCTAAGTTCGGATGTGATCTACTGATGAGCCCAAAAGGATACGAAACTCGAGTCAACGAATTCCGGTTTATTTATTTCATAGGATGCGGGATGCGGCGTTGTCTGATTGTGGAAATAATTATATAGAGATAGATAGTTAGATAGATAGATAGATAGATATACACACAATCCCCAATTACGTTTGTTTTGAACACCATCTTTTCATCTTCTCGCAACTGATTTATTGATAATTTACAGAAAAGGGACAAGAAAGGCAAAAAAATAACCTAGTTGCAGTGTAGCGTTTACAACATGTAGTAGTGAGAATGACCCTAACCATGCAGCAATTTAGTCCCTGGTAACTCCAAGCGTATTAATATTACAGTATTTTTACGAACACCAGTTCTGGGTTTAACTGGAGACGGTGATGTAAGGTGGATAAGTGTGTGTGCGGCTGGCATTGTTCATGAAGCCACTTTTCTAATCGTTATCAATGGAATAAATACCTTGATATTTAGGGCGTCTTTAAAACTACGCGCAACCGTACAAATGGGTTATAGAAATCGCTAAAGAATCCTATGTCCAACCTGTTCAGGGCGGGATTTCTGAACAGAGGCTTGGTCATCGCCAGTTTGGGAAAATAACAAACAGGGTTGTTAAGAGATGTAAAATTTCTATTCCAACCATCATTTCTTAAACATCTAATTAAGTCAATGTTTGTTAAAAATTCCACATTTTTCTGTTAGGACCATCAACTCGCACGATGTCCTCTATGACTAAAAATAATCTTAGTGGCAAATATTCCTTGGCTTTTTGACGAGTAGAAAAGTGTTGTAACAGTTCTCATACTACACTTAATCTGTTATGTTCTCGGTCAGTGAAGATACATCCTTCTCGACTGAGGCAATTTTGGAGAAGCAAGTAAATAGACACTCTTAGGGATATACATAGATCTCTCCACGGCGCTGCCGAACTTGTCATGAACTTCGAAGCAAGCAAATCACCTGGTACTGACAACATTTCCGTGATTGTGCTTAGGAATCTGCTTTCGGAACTCGCTCTTATTCTTACAAAATTGTACAATCATCGCTTGAATGAGAAATGCGTTTCGTTTCTTCGGAAGACTTAGTCGTCTGCACAGTATTTATAATTACTAGTTGTCAGTGTCTACATCTCAATATAAATCCATCAGTCTCATATGCGTCATGAGTAAGTTATTAGAATCTGTTATAAATACATAAATTGTCAACGTTCTAAAAAAAACAAGTAACAAGCAATATGGATTTCGTCCTGGAAGGTCAACTGCTTATGTGCTGACAGTAATATTGGATAAGATTAGCGAATCTCGGAATGGGGCGCTTTATTTAGAACAATAACCGTCGACATACAAAAGGCCTTTGATAAGTTCTGCCACGAAGTATAGATTCGTGAACCTGCTAGCTATGGAATTTCTGGCAATCTCTTTGAGATCGTTGGATCCTTTTTCTTTGATGAGTCTATAAATGTAGTTGTTTATAGGCAAAATACTAAAGCACATGCTATCAATACTGGCGTACCTCTTCTATTCTGTGCCGAACCGGATTTCTAATCATCATTAATGATATCATAAATCCTATTCTTAGTTCATTTTCTGACATCTACACATACGACGAACGTTGCATGGCAGCACCTCGATGAGTATTGGTAGTATAGTTCTCGCTGATTCTCTCTTTTCTGATCTAAAGTACTCGGTGCAATCGTGGAAAGTCTTTGTTACTTTTAACACTTCTAAAACCAACGGTTGGGTGATTTTTTAGCCAAGTTAGAATTAATGGCTGTCTTTGAGGAAGTCCCTTGCTTTAGTAAACTACTAAAGCTGACCTTTACCCCAGAAGACTTAAATCACTTCGAGTTTCATGACCGCTGGAAAAAAGTTATACCACTTTAGAAAGTGTATAACGGTCAGGTAGTTCAAAGATGGAATACTACTGCTCAGTGACTTCTCCGTGACTTAGACAAAGTTATAAATCGACTTCGAAATCTAGTGGGAGATGATTTTTTCTGTTTTTTTACAGCCTCCTTCTTATAGAAGAGACGTTGATAGTCCCTGTCGATTCTATAGTTATTGGCATTGAAGGTGCTCAACTGAACTCTAATCGCTGACCCATCCTTTTAAGACATGCATAGCAAGAACCCGCTTTGCTACCTACACGAGAATTAACTACCCTTTGTTTTCCTCTGTGTACCTAGCGACAGGAGGTTTATTTTTCGAATAGAGCTTTTTCGTAAGGGTTTTCTGTCTGTTAAACACATCGGCGCGGCACTGTTTCCCTGCAGAACACAATATGAATAATTCTTAATACCACTTTTAGCGGTATTCACCCAGCGTCGGGCATTCCGCCTTCCACTGGAAGTGGAAGTTTATAGGAAGTACAAATTCACATCCGATTTCAAGTCAGTATGTATATCCCAGTTAGGAGAAATGATATACAGCGTCTAACATTTCCAAATGGTCACTTATCTTGTACTGGCCATGCTCAACGTCGCTTATCTTCAATGATCTAACGGGGACCGATGTGTCAACGTGCTTACAGTGTAGATAAACAATATGGTCGTCATAAAATCTAATGTTAACAAATACTTATCATAAACCGTACTAATAAGTATTCAAACTTGGTTCATTCCATTAATCGTCCTCAGTCAGCTTATTAAGTTCTTCATTTTTCAACTGATAGTCATTCCGTTTTACTAACCAGTATCCTTGAGTAGCCGTTGGACATGAAACATAGTGACTTAGTAAAAAATAGCATCCAATACATTTATTAGTTTAATGTATGAAGATTTGCTAAAGATGTCAACGCCTAACATGACTTTTTATTCGACAGTTTAAATGCTTCACGCGGCGATGATTAGGAGCTCTCCGGTAGTAAAGAATGTTTTTCTTGTAAAATCTAACACGGCTACGATGCAGTACGTAATAGCGAGTTGTGTGGGGCTTTAGAAAAAGGGACAAAAACCAACAAAAAACACAAAACAACACAAAAACAGATATAGTGCCATAAAAAGCGGAGGCTGTCCTATTCAATAAGTAAAACAATACCTGTAACACGATTTTAAATAGTATTTCGGTGTAACACCTCTTTTACCAATGTTTTATGAAACTTTTTTTTGTAATTGTAAAAATATAATAGTAACCATTTAAGATTCGTGGTGTTGTGATGCTATAGCCGGGTTGAATTCTGTGCATTGTATACAATTTTTATATATACACTATACAACAGTCCAATAACCGACATAGACTACGATTCGAGCGTAGATATATTAAAAATCTAACTGCAACATCTATTACACTCATATTTCATTATAAGTTACTTGACAAATCTCACGCCGCGAAGAAATGGATTGCAAAAAAGCAATACACACACATATATATACATATACATACACTAATATATATATATATATATATATATATATATTTATATAATTTTTGCAAAAATAAACAATATATATGAATGCCTATTAAATGTCGAATCATGAGCTGTAGAGACTGATAAAAAAAAGTTAATAAGTTGCACTATTCCGTAGCATTTAATTGCTTATTTATTTTCAAAAGCTTACATTCACACATATTCTTTCTCATTTATATATATACATGTATATATATATATATATATATATATATATATATATATATATATATATATATATGTATATATATGTATATGTATATATGTATATGTATATATGTATATATATATATATATGTATATATATACATATATATGTATATATGTCTCTATATACACATATATATGTATATATATACATTTATATGTATATATATGTATATATACATATATATGTATATATATACATATATATATATGTATATATATTAGAATACATACATATATATGTTTATATATAGGTATATATATATATATATTCATATATACATATATATGTATATATACATATGTATATATACATATATATGTATATATATGTATACATACATATATATGTATATAATTATGTATATACATATATATGTGTATATATACATATATATGTATATATATATGTATATATATATATGTATATATATATATATATATATATATATATATATATATATAGTTTAAGACGCAAGAGTGTATAGTTTCACTGTCTAGTCGATTTCGTTTCAACACCTCAAACATTCCTTTTGGAAGTTGTCAAAAACGCGGTAACCTATATTCGGATCTGATTATGCTGATGTTGTTGTTGCTATTGTTATCATCATCATCATCATCATCATCATCATCATCATCATCATCATCATCATCATCATCATCATCATCATCATCATCATCATCATCATTATTATTATTTATTTATTTTATTATACTTATTTTACGGGTTCTAAATCTTCTGACCTGTTGGCCCATGTGTTTGATTAATACTATTTAAACACCGACTCATCGCAATGCTCATGCTCACGTTGGACTTTTTTCGTCTTCCTCTGCGTCTCGTTTGTCTTTCATGTTTCTTCTTTTTTTCGTTTATTTGTTTTTTTACTTCGTTTCTCTTCTTTTTACTACATTCCCTTTTTCGATTTTCTTTACTTTTACTACCTCTCTCTACTCTTTTCTTTTCTCTGTTTTATTCTTTTTAACCATTTTTATTTATTTTTACTTTTACCCATTCTAAACTCGCCTTGTAAGTATATTTTACTTCTTCCTGCCTGTTTAGCTTCTTGCTCTTTTATACTTCGTGTTTTTTCTACTTTTTGTTCTAGTTCATTTGTTGTTCTTTCTTTTCTTTCACATGGTTCTTCTGATTCTTCTTCTTTCATCCATCATCATATCAATTTTCGTCTTTTTGTGCTTCTTCTTCTTCTTCTTCTTCTTATTCTTTCTTCTTCTTCTTTGTCTTCTTATTCGTCTTCTTCTCCTTCTTCGTCTTCTTCTCCCCTTTCTTTCCCTGTCCTATATTTGGTTTGTTTTTCTCATCCCTTTTTCTTTTTCTTTTTCTTGATTACAAGGTTTAATTTCATGTTCTTTTGCTCTTCATTATAAATTCGATGTTCTTTTATTCTCTTATTCTTTTGTTCGCTTTTTTTCTCATTTTTCTTTCTTCCCTTCCACTTCTAAACTATCTTCATATCTATCTTTTCTTCTTCAAGCTAACTTAGCTCATGACGCTTCTCCATCTTCCTCCTCTTTTTCACAGTTTTTCTTTTACTTTATTTGTTTTTGTTCCACTACTTCTGTTAATTTTTCTAGTTTCTTTGGGTTTTTTTCTTTCTTGTTTTCCTCTTCTTTTTCTCATTTTTCTTCTGCTTCTTTATTTTTTCTTATTTTCTCATTCCTTTCTCCACTAGTTTGTCTTTATATTCTTCTCCTTTTTCTTTGTGTGCCTCTTTTTCTGCGGGAACATAGTTTTATTCTTGTTCTTCATTCTCATTTCGCTGTTCTTTCCTTCTTCTCTTCTCTTTTCATTATTTTTATTTATTCATTCTTCTTCCACTGCTAAACTCATTTCTTAACTATTTTTTTCTTCATGCTTAGCTAGCTTCTATCCCCACTCTTTCTGAACGCATGATTCTTCTTCTTCTTCTTCTTCTTCTTCTTCTAATCCTTACTCTTTCTCCTCTTTCTACTTCTATGTTTGGTCCTCACCGTCTCTTTTTTTCTCCCTCTTCATTCTTATTTTCTCCCTCTTCATCTTCTCTGTCGTTTTCTTCTTTTCTTCTTCGTCTTCGACTTTTCATTTTTTTGTCATCTTCTATTTTTCTCGTTCATTTGTTTTCTTACTTCCTTTTTAGTTTTTACGTCATTCTCTTTTCAGTTTTTCTCACTTTACTGAACTTTCGCTTCTCTTTCCATCTACTTTTATTTCTTTTATTATCATTTTATTTCTCATCTTCTAAACTTGTTTTATCACTATTCTTTTCTTCTTCATGGCTAATTATCTTCTACCCTCTCTTACTTTACCTAATAATTTCTTCTTCTTCTTCTTCTTCTTTTTCTACTACGTCATGTTCGTCATCTTCTGTCTTTTTCTTCTTCTTCTCCCCCTCCTTCTCCTCTTTTTTCTTTTCATTCTTCTTCTCGTTCTTATTTTTCTTTGACTTCTTCTTCTCAGTCTCATTCTTCTCGCTCCTCGCTTCCCTCCTCCTTTGTCTCCCCTCTCTGTGTCGACGTGTGACGTAGACTAACGATGACCTTGATATTTCGGAAGTAAACAGTGTCCATTCCCGCCAAATATTCACACTGTTTAAACGCAACTCTAACAGATGTCCTTCTGCCTTTTCTCTTTCCTATTTTCTTTATCCTTTAACCTAAAAATTCATCACATTTCGTTTTCTCATTCATTTTCCTTATTCTTCTCTTTCTGCCGTTGCGGTTATTGTTTACATAAGCGCTCTATTGTTGTGTTCTTTTCGTTTTTTTTTCTGAAGGCACAAAACCGCAGTTCCTTGTGTCAATTTTACGCTCTCCAAGTATTTATAGCACTTGTACAAACACAACTCTCTTAATCTAATCATCACTAGAAATTAGGTTAGCGTGAATTTAAATGAGTATTTAAGCTTTAAATACTTGTAACTTAAAACTAAAGTACTTTTCTTAGCAACCTTTTAAATGTTACGTCTTAAAACGATAAAATACTATTGTAATAATGTCAATCAGTACAGACTCCCTCCAAAAAAGATCTTTAGTAAAGGAAATCATTAACACTAGCCGTACCCCGTGGGAATTCCACGGTGCGTTCTACATCAATCTGTATACATTACTGTTAAGTATAATTTTCTTTTTGAATTAATAAATGTCTGTCAGGTTCAATAATATTAAGAAAAGATTACTCTTTCTTCTTCCGTAACACTCATTTTTATTGTCAGCTAAATACGATTTCAGTAAATAAAAAAAAATATGTCTCTTCTTTCTTTAAATATAAATATGCTGTGTCTTCTCACCATAAGAATAATTGGTGGATAAATATTCTTTAAATAAAAAAAGAAACGAATATGACTTATTAGAATGTATTCATTTAAAATTATACTGTTTTAATCAACGTTTTAAAACAATTCCATTTTTAAATCGGTAAAGTCAGGATATGTTACCTTAACGACACGAAATTAATCAGCAATAACCTAAATATGTGTGATAACGTGAGTACGAACGTGAGACGACTAAGCGTATAATTATATAGATTACAATACTTATAACATTAGCTTAAAAGTTATGATTCATATAAATATGGAACATAGATTTTTCTTTAATACCTCACTTTCATAAAAATGTAACGCACAATTGGCTATTTTACTAACTATACCTATAATTCACTCGAGCGGGTTATTTAATGCCGAGGAAAATTGTTTTAGTTTTTTGCTTTGGAGAAATCCTTCTAGACTGCGGCAATTTTTGTTTGCCAAGGAGATGAATTTTCACCGCATTAAAAACCATCATTGTCTTACTGTCCCATCGTGGCGAGGAAACTAGATAGCAAAAACAGTCATGGGTTAAAGTGCAAAATAGTTAAAAGTCGATAAATCTAAAACAACAAACACGAAAGATCAATTTTTAATGTTAGTAAATTCAATCTGCCTCTAAAATGGGAACACCAGATTGGGATAAAAATTACATCATTGATAAAGGATATTTACTTCACTGGCATTGGAAAGCTTCAATCATATTTTTTGATCATATTTACTTTTTGGGGGAGTCATTGGGTGTTATTTTTTTAATAATCCCTACTCCCAATTGTAGGAGGGGGTAGTCACCCAAAACATAGAGACATCGACTTTGTTTGATTCAAATTGAATGTATAACTCTCCCGCGCAACGCCGGGGCGCGGGTAATGCTAGCGTCAAATAAAATTAGGTATCTTGTTTGTGTTATTAAGTTCTGTAGCTGCGAATGCACAGACGAACTGAAACACTGATCCTTTTCTAAATTGTATTTCTTTCATCCCTCTACCGTGATAGTTTTAACCCCGAATGTTTTTTACTTAAATAAGAACCATAGTAAACAATAGCTTCGGGTTCTCCTCCTATTTATTATCTTTCGGTTTAAACCGTCAGCTTTTAATTTTTTTAATAAAAAAATCTTACTCACACCTTCATTTTCAAGCAGGGCTCGTATATATGCGGTGAGTGGGCAATTTAAGTGACCTAAGATATGTGTGACTTTCTAAAAATGAAATAACTAATTCATTTACAAGATCCATTGCACAACTGATAAATGTTAGTTTTATTCGCTCTTATTAAAATATTCTTTTCAAATGAAAGCGATCTGTTTTCTGTGACGGTCACGAATTCAATTTAAGTTTTTCGCATTGGTTAAATTATTTCATGTCAGAACAAAAAACATATTGAATATGATTCTTTAATCAGTTTCATTATTCCTATTTTACAGCACATCAACTCTTTTGGGGATTAGTTAATTATAGTTAACGATTCATTAATTTGATGTTTTTCTATTCGGTAACTAATTATCAAGGCCAAAAAGCCACTCGAAGATAATGGTTACTGAGATAGGATGATTACCAGCCGAAACATGAATAATACCATCGGAGTACGTAGATTGATTGATAGTATCGACAACGTTTAATTACTTATGGGTTTGAAGACGATCAAGTTCTAATCAGCAGAGAAGCAGTCTCGCGACAATGTGTTCCACATATAGGAAGCCTTTGCAGAGAAACTCTGTCCATGGAAATTCAGCCGGACGCTAGGGAAATGGAGAGAATAAAAGAAGACATTTTGTCCCTTGTGGTCATAAGACGGTTCTTGCTGTGAATGTCTTACACGGAGGAATTAAATACTGTAGCCTAACTGAACTCGTTCCATGGTAATAAGAATAGAGCAGAGAGAGAGTAGGAAGGTGATCCTGGGGTTATTTTTGGCAGCCTCATAACTCTCGCTTCCCTTATTTTGTTCTTGAGTCCTAACATTCCATGTGCGATGATTCTGACAAAGAGGAAATAATTGCTGTTTTCTGGGTCGGAATCTATCCATCTAACACTTATCGTTGGCTATTTTTTTTACCTTGAAGTAGTAATTTTCTTTTAGCTCTTTACATCAAATGCCTTGTCTGGAGCGATTTCTATAAAAAAACAAAAAAAGGTTACATTGGCATAAAGTTGGTGAGAATAATATCTACGATGAGAATAGTAGTCCGAATAATGCAGATAATCTAAACGTACAATCTTCATCTAAAAAGTGCTAAAACACATAGAATTGAGGTGAAGTTAACAATTGTATTCGTGCCTCAGTAAATGTAATAAGCCCGATCGGATTTGAACTAGGCTTGCCGTTTACATAGTCACTGTATGTACCTAGTACAACGAACGTGTGCTCTCTACATATCTGTACCTAAAATAGTGTGTTTAAGAAACGTATCTGAGCGAGCGTGTAACCGAATACCAGTAGCAAGATTAAGATAAACGCCAATTAACCTGTCAGCGTATAAATTTAATATATGTACATAAGCCAGTACGGACTACTTCAGTGGATCCGAACCCGAGTAAATCTCATTGGCTATAGGATCCAATGTTCCACTAAGTTATAGAGGGCACGAGTAGTGTAAATCGATACGGACGAAGACGATAGAAATCAGTAAAGGCGAATTCAAATCCGATTGCATCTATTAAATTGACTTATACGGAATAGTGGATAAACATATCAACCTACTAGTAAAATAACGCCACACTAAGTTATTCTGGTCGATTCGTTCGACCATATTCATTTTATGCAAAACCAAATGAATATATTATTTACCCCTTTGACAGGGGTTAGACAAAAGGACAGGTGGTGTTTTGAGAAGCCAGCGCACTAGCATGAGCGCACTATGGCCTATGAAATTCCTGAGCAGCCCCTTCGCCACTAATGCGATTAGCTATAAACTAATCTAACAGAAAGAACATGAAGAGTGGGACAGTTGACCTTCTAAGACTGAACAGACCATACGTAAACATGAAGAAGAGGAAGAAGCTTCTTTTTCTTCTTCTTCAACTGACGTTCTAAAGACACTGGTTGATTGGTCTCTCTTTCTTCTTCTTCTTCTTCCTCTTCTTCATCTTCTTTTTCTTTCTCTTTTTATAACATTCCTCGCGGCCCTACTCCCTTCTTGTTGTTCTCTGCACGTGACATTTTCTTCCAATCGCATTCTTTGTATAAATTTGAAAACTTTTCCGTTTTGAAATAAAGTTTACCAACCGATTGAAAATGGCCGTATTTTAACGACCGAAATATTTCGGCAGAACTATACAACATGAGTTTTTTAGTTTATTTTTGTTAGTTGTTGAATTGCTTATCATTTATTCCATTTTTATTTTTACATATTGTCTTAAACATTGTTTCTTTTTTCTCATATATATAAATATAGTCATCCACATACAGACTATTTCGCTGCATCACAGCGCTTCAGTGCGGCTAGACCAGTTAGTGCCTCAAAACGGGATTGAAACTGCACCGTGGAGCTGACAGTCGCCGCTCCTACCACTACGCTAACATGTGACACTGACTGAATGTGAGTAACATCTTAATGTAAACATTGCAAGTGCCGGGAGCTCGAATGAGTTTTACCTAATGAGCTATGCCTTAAAGCTAATGGCAGTTGGCGATATCCTTACAAATAAGCTCTACCCAGGGAGGGAGCTTCATATAGTCATCCACACACAGACTGTTTCGTTGTGTCACAGCTCTTCGGTGCGGGAGGTATTATTTGAAAATACTTGCATATCAGTACATCATCTAGGTGTAAAATAGCTACTTGTGTTCCAAGGAGTCGGTTTCTACAGCAGCAATTTTATTTCAAGATTAAATAAGCCAAGACGTGTTGTTATGCAGTAAGAACAGACAAACGAAACCACTAAGTCAAAATGTTAATTAACGTGTGCACACAGGTATGTGTGTCTGAGGTTATTGGATACATCTGTGTGTTTTGAGTGACAGAAGATATCCCCAGGGCTGGGCCAGTTGCTATATGATTATATGAGCGCGAATAAGAAATATGAGTCAAACACGAGTAGAAGAAAAGAATTAGAAGACGATGTAATTGGCTTGAGGTAATGAAAAAGAACGTCGAAGATTGTAAAGTATGACGAAGAATTTTACGGCATGTCAACCGTCGATGGGTCATATTATGTTAAAAACCTACATGTTTTGTATATGATTGTTTTGTAGGTTAATTTTGGTATATCTATATTATGTACACGACCAGTTTCTATTTAATAGAGCAGTAACAGGTACTTTAGTCCGAGTCAAATATTACCTGGGTAAGGTGGTATATACTAGGTTACTCCATATTCCACAAAGTTGCCTACATTTAGGCCTCGCCAGTCGATATAGTAAAATGGCATAGCCGGTTAGTATGAGGTAGAGAGTACTTAAACAGTTGAAAAGGACGGGAGATACGGTAGGGAGAAAACTGGCAGAATCGGGTGGGAAATATTTATTTTGCGATGGTGTAGTACAGTAAAGACGTACAGCTTGCCAAAGAGTGTTCTAGACAGTTTAGTTTTGTGTCCGGGACACCACTTTGGATACGACTGAACATGAGACAAACTAACGGATGACTCCACACTCTTCAAAACCTCCAAATGTGTGCCACAAGTGGATAGAATTTTAGATCAGGTCCAGGTCTTAAAGAAGAATAAGAATAAAAAATAATTATGAATCGAATAAACACTTTTGGAAAAGATCAAGTTTCAATGTTTAGACTGAAATCTATAGATAATACGACGAGAAGATATTAGTCCTAATATGTTATACCTTTGCAATTGACATCCCTCGAATTACGATGATGTATAATGGTTTCATTTTGGATCGGCATTAGATAAACACAGCTGAAAATGCGGATAAACAGACACAAAGGTAATTGTCGGATGTATAGAAATTCTATACGAAAGAATGAAATACAAGTGTAAAAAACAAAGTATTTCTATCTCGAAACAATATATTACTAGTACAATAAACGATGTTCCACCATTTCTTTCTTTCTGTCTGGTAAACTTGGAGACACTTTCTTATCACTATGTTTTAAATGAATAGTCTGGGCCGTACATTGTCTGACACGTTCAGGGTACAGGTTGGACAGCATGTCTGGTAGCTGTTTCCGACTGGTAGTACAGAAGCCCTAACTCTTATGTAGCGCTTAGGGTGGCTGCTCTATCAACAGTTGTAAAATATCGGGATAATTGTAGTGCCATGTCGCGCATGGAATAGGACACTGCACTTATCGCCGGTTGGGCTTCTCGAGGCCACAACCTCATTGATAGAGGAATCGATTAATGGTCTACTTGTGTGAATTTTGTTTTCTGGCACTTAACATAAATACCCTTTGTCCAACACACTCTATATATTACCAATATAAATTAGTCTTACAATAAAGAAATACGATTAAACCAGAGGCTCCCAATTCCTAAAAAATAATCAAATTAAATCTCATCTTCCCTTGAGGCTCGATGATCTGCTCATAACTCCTTCCCAAGTCTGGGATATCATAAAAGACCTTGACACTTCCAGAGCATCTGGCCATGATATTCTCTCTGTTATAATAATAGAAAAGAAAATGCTCTGCTGCGCTAGTCCTTCTCTTCTTTCAACTCTATAACAACTGCCTTGCCGAATTTTGCTTCACTGTTACGTACAAGATTTCCTCTGTGGTACCAGTGTTCTAGAATTTTGGTGAAAAAACTGACCGGAAAAAATGATCGCCATATTAATCTCTTTCCGTTCCTCGCTTACGTTTTTGAATGATTAATAAATCCAGAGAATTTCCACCACCCCGTGAATGCTAATCTTCTTCCTGCCCAACAGTATGGATTGAGGCAAGCCCGTTCTACTCTGTATATCATAACCGCATCTTGGAACGCACTTAGCATACACTGGATACAGCTGGTGAAGCTAGAGCGGTAGCGCTTGATATATCCAAGGCTTTTGAACGGGTCTGGACTGAAGGTATTCTCATCACAATTAATTCGTACGGAATTACTGGACAAAAATGTAATATAATAAAAACCATTTTATCTCAAAAGACAGATCCATGGTTGTCCTTGATAGTCGTACACGTATACAGCATTACATTAATGCGAAGGTTCCCCAGGGTTTGATCTGTAGATAGCTTTTATTAATAATCTTTATAAATGACCTCCTTGATACAATTGTGTCTGAGATGGGTGTATTTGCTGACGACACCACGCTTGATTCCCGACATGCTGGAAAACGAACACACACATACCCAAGACAAATCGTTAGAAAATTACCTTCAGTCTGTAGTGGAATGTGGACATAAATGAGTGGTAACATTTAAAGCTACCAAGACAAAGCTCTTTTTTTCTTTTAACAATTATAAGAAACCTTTTAAACCACTGAGTATCATGGCTAATAGAAACCTACCTGAGAGTCCATCATTGCAACTTCTCGGCCTAACATTTACAGGTAATATGCATTAGAACAATGCATAAAAATTATGTTTATACATACATGCCAAAAAAAAACATAGACGCCAAAGCACACCAGTATATCAATTTGCACAACTACAGGTAGGTTTAATAGTATTAGTATGGAAGGTTTTATATAGAGGATTATTAGCATGAAAATGGCAACTTAAAAGAATAAGAAACATATGGCCAATTTTGTGATTTAAACAGAACAGCAATTTTTCCCTATCTATTTTTCTTCTGAAACTCTTATTATTTCTGCTATTATTTTCAAATCAAGTGTTTTCTTATTCTCACTTCTTTTTACATATTTCTTATTAGACATTTAAAAAAACTCTTTTAATGATTTTCTTTACGCCTCAAAATGCTAATTTATAGTTATAATAAAGCAAATCAGATTTTGTTAAAATAAGAAGTTTACATAAAGAAGAATAAAATGAAAATAGTTTTTAACTGTAATCTATTCTTTTTTCTTTTCAACTTACTTTCTAACTTTATTAATATTAAGTATTTTATTTACATCTTCTCCAGGAGGTTAGACACAAGGTCAAGGGAGGTCTTTGGTGAACGTGTTTCTGATTTCGAACTCGGCACACTCAGGTTCCTAGTCCGTGTCTATAACCACTTAACCATCGTGCCATTTATGAAAATTAATCATGCTCCAGTTAACTCGTCTACACGTTGTAAGTAAACTTATACTTTATTCGTTTTTTTTTTTGTAAACTTATACTGTGAATACGTTGTCTGCCCAATTTCAAACATAATAGAGTCCGGATTTGTTTTCTGATCATAAAGGTGTTTAAGTTGAGTGTATGCATTTTTACTTTACATGATAACAAATCTGTTCTAACATAACATGTTTTAATGTATTTTTCAGCGATGAGAAATAATTCCCTCGTGTGCATCTCCAAAAAAGATGGATAGACTCGAAATTGATCTCTGAGAAATAAAGAAAAATAGCCAAGATAAACAAACATAAATTGATTCCATGTCCCCCCCCAAAAAAACTATCAGTAGATAGTGATTTTACGTTAAAGATATATGGAAAAATGATCCTCCATTCAAAAGTCTAACATATTGTATGTATGATATATTTCCCTGTTTCCAGGTTGTTTATATGTAATCACCAAAGGTAGCAATCTGTTTTAGAGGTAGTGTTTTCAAGTGTATATAAAGTAAACTAAAATGTAGTCTTGTTAACAGCTTTTTGTCCCTTTTTAAACTCTATACTTTAGTATAGAGCTAAAAAAAAAAGGACAAAAACTGTTAACAAGACTACATTTTAGTTCACTTTATATACACTCGAAAACCGGGCAACACTTGATTTATACAGCTAATATATATATATATATATAAATAATTAATATTTATTTATAAATATTATATATATATATACATATATATATATATGTATATATATATATATATATACATATATATATATTAACCATTAGTATCAAGCATTAATTAATGAATATTTTTTAAATATCAATTTCTTTAGTGTATTTTAAAGGGTCCGTAGGGGCATAATATGAGCACATCCGTTTTAGATTTCAAATATTTCAAATTATCATTAAATGGTGTTCATCGTAATCACTATGGATAAAACATAATGCTAATCTATATTTTTTGCATTTCTTCTGAATACGAATATAACTCCAGTCCAACATTTTATAGCTTTTCCTTGAATCAAAATCATTTACTGCGTGTTTATAAAAGTGCGATTAAGGATTCTACACATAAGGTTTAGTAACATATATATCTTAACTTTTTAAAGTGATGCTCGGGAAATTGATGAACTCGTAGAGTACCTTAGATGTTACAAGACCAGTATAATTATAATATTAATTAATTATAAATATATCATTTATTGTTCATTTGTTATGTGCTTTTCGTATGTTTTCCAATTTTTAAAAGAACACATTTTATGTTTTCCATTCGACAATGTTTGGTATTTGACTTATTGAAGTAATTATTACAGTTAATGCCATTCGGTTAATGGCTACATATGTAATGATCAGACATGATTATTAAAACAGGAATATGTATTTATCTTTGTGTTTGCATGTATACTAATTAAATTTCACTATATATATATATATATATATATATATATATATATATATATATATATATATATATATATATATATGTCGTTTTTGTTGTATTTCGAGATAAATATCTATACTGCAGCTACTGGTACTTATTGTCCTCCTGACAGGCCCTCGTGGTCTACTAGTTAACGCACTGGATACAGCCGCAGTGATCGAGGGATTGCATTCTGTCATAGTCAGCTACGCTGATATACGGAAGTAATAGCGAAACACGTGCCCGTGGATAGCTATATATATATATATATATATATATATATATATATATATATATATATATATAGTTTTTGTTGTATTTCGAGATAAATATCTGTACTGCAGCTACTGGTACTTATTGTCCTCCTGACAGGCCCTCGTGGTCTACTAGTAAACGCACTGGATACAGCCGCAGTGATCGAGGGATTGCATTCTGTCATAGTCAGCTACGCTGATATACGGAAGTAATAGCGAAACACGTGCCCGTGGATAGCTATATATATATATATATATATATATATATATATATATATATATATATATATATATATATATATATATATATAAAGTTGTCTTGTCAACTTTACAAAGTCTAGCAATCATTATGACAGGTCGAGATTTGATTTGGATTCACCACCTTTTTCGGGTTTTTTTCACTATGTTATTGACATTAATATAATTTATATCACTATGTGTTTTCCTTGTAAATACTTATTCCGGATAAGAATATTGTTAGAGTAGAGACACTCTCTTTCAGTCACCTTGTCAGAGGCGTGAGCTCATACACCTTAAATAAAAAATATAGGTTCGACATTTCATTACGTATTTCTGAAAAAACACATTTTATTCCTTACAATTATTTTTTTTATCATAATACTAGTTAAAATATATTCCAGTCAAACTTAGATTATTTTAAACACTTTCGGACCGCGGATGCAATTTTGGACTCTTTAAAAATAAGACACAACCACATTTTTTATCGTGTTATTTATTTTACATTTTTTAATTATATTTTTTACTGTTACGATCTCAATATTTTACACTACAAATACCAGAAATATAAAAGGGGGATTATTTATAGATTGCCAACGAAACTCAAGTAATAAACAATCATTTTTATCGATAAAAAATAAACTTCGTTCATTATTTATGGGAAATTGTCGCGAGAGATTCACAAGCTTCCTTGTACTTACGTGTTTACTGAATGAGCTGTGGGTGTTAAATTCATGTTTTAAAAAGTTTTCAGTTTCATTATTATTTTCTAAACATACATTTCATAATATGTATTCATCTAATGTGCTATTTTCTACTTTTTTTACCATAAACGGATACTTATTATCTTTTTTCTAAACGAACAAACACAACCAGTTTCCATCCAAAAATAATACTCCGTAATCGATACAAGTTTTGTTAAACTTACGTCTTCACCAAATTAGCTATGGATGTTAAAATATATGGTTATAAAGATTTTACTAATTGTTTACAATCTTGTTTCAATCTCTATACACAGAGATTCGACATAAATTAATTTCCAAAGATTCAATCATTTTAAACGCGAGGATTTTTTAAATATTTATTAGTAACACTAAAACGTTACAGTTTAATTTCTATTTAAGTTACCTTAATTACTTAGACTGGAATGGCTTTCAGGTTACTTACATAATGAACAAGTTTTTCCTTCGTTCCATTTAGTTGGATGTATGTGGGTTTGGCGATGAACCAACAATTATCCATTATCATCAGCGTCGTATCCTTGATAAAATGTACATGTTTACAAAATAAACCGTGCAAATAAAACTTACAAAGTTTTATTTAATTATTTCATTAACTGTTTTTTTTTTTTTAAATAAAATTTTCAGAATTTAGTTTGAAACATTATACTACCTTTAGGTCAAATTGCTAAATGAGATTCAAAACAAAAGAAAATAACACCACCACCGTTTAACACTAAGTATGGACAATATGTAAAAAGAAAGTTTCGATATTCGCCTACCTTTAACTGCAATAACACTTTCTATTTCTTACCATTAATTGTTTATCATAGCATGAGATAGAATATTTTTTTATTGTAAGTTCCACTTCCACTTTCGTTTATATTACATGCTAAAAGGGTAAATATATTTTAAGGATAAAACGGGGGCTTTCTGACCAACGTTGCCATTTTGGATCCTTGCACATATACAACGACATTATGTCGCATTATATCTTTTTATTTATGTTACGATGCCAATAGTTTTACACTACGAGAGATCTATAGAAATTAGACTTCTAAGGCTTGCCGATGCAAACCAAGTTATAATAAACTTTTCTAATCGACTAATTATAAAGTCCACTCATTCTTTAACGGTAATTATTATGGCAGATTAATATTCATCTTGATAGTTTCGCTTTACTGCATTCAAATGCTGAAATTTACCTTTTAGAGATATCAACTTGGCTTAGTATTTTCACACATTTCATAAATAAACTTTTATTTGATTCATTATTTTGTTTACATTTCTTTTGGTAAAAACGGATAATTATTTTCTTTTTAAGCCAGTTTCACAACAAAATAATATTTCGTTATTTTAATATGCTTTTCAAAACTGAATTTTTTACCAAATGACTCACAGATCGAGAAACCACGCGATTAAAAACACGCAACTATATATTGATAACGGAATATTATTTTAATCCCTCTACAATTCTTTGATGGAAATTGCTTTTAAGAAATTCAATTTTTTTAGACATGAAGATGTTTCATATTTATCTAACACTAAATCAGTTGGGTTTAGTTTACAAATAAAAAGGGGTTTAATACAACAAATAGTAAACATATAACTGTTCACACAAGTAAGAAAAGTTCCTTTTCTACCTAAATGTTGTCTTTGAAAAATTCCTAAGAATTTTTTATTTACATATTTCATTGCCCCATTCTCAGTCTTATAAACCGGCTGGATTCAGAAATACCATTGACGATTACTCGACGTGAAAATTTGAGGCTGTAGAACAACTCAAATATCGAAAATTAAAAAAAGAATACAGTTAAAAACTGTCATTAATCAGTCATAAATTTACTTGTCAACAGATCTGTACTTTTTATATGCTATATTTTGTTTACTTTTCCTTTTTTTAGATTTTCTGATACATCGAGTTTTTACTTAGAATTACATTCGGCGCCAGTTTGAATACGGCAGGTTTACAAGACTGAGAAGGCAGCGATAAAAAGATTAAAATAAAGCAGGTAGGTAGATTAGTAAAGATTGTAGCTTGTACTAACAATGATTTGTTGACTATTTGTTTTTCCCCCTTTTGTATTTTGTTTGAATTGTGAAAAAAAACTCAATCAGTTTATTTCCTTATTTTTATCCATATCATTTAATTTTTGCATCGGATCTTCAGAGTACTGTTTCAAATTTTTACTGTATCTTTCGGGCAAGTTGGTAAAAATATAATGCAAACCAAAAATACAATAATAAACTCCTAGGCAATGCAAGACATGTATAGCTAGTATATATATATATATATATATATATATATATATATATATATATATATATATATATATATATATATATATATATATATATACTAGCTATATATATATATATATATATATAGAGAGAGAGAGAGAGAGAAAGAGAGAGAGAGAGAATATGTATTATATTATATGTATTACTGTGTATGTCTGCATAGGAATTACGTGTGTCTGCGTACACTTCATTTATGCGTATGTATCTCTGAGATCTTTGGCACAATAATACTTAAATGTCATATGTAATGCAACAGTGTGTATGTCAGAGTTTGATATAAAAACCTCTATCACTATATGATAGGACGCCATTCTACTTTTTCCTTCGCTCAGTCATGAAACTCCCTAAGATGCCACGTACTAAACCAATAAAAAATGTCAGATAACATTAAAAAGTAATCCATACGCAGTCCGTACACCGAAACACTTCTATAAAAAAATAATTCGTATGCTGTCTGTACACCTAAGCACTTCTATATAAGTAATTGATAAGTACAAGTTTATAATTCATGAAACTCTTAAGACGAAGGCGTGTACAACGCCATCTGGTGTTCTGCGAGCGAGGTACCAGCAGCTGGTGACCATTTTATGTCATTCGGATTTTGGCTATAAATTTGGCAGTTTTAAAACTTGACTGCAAGATTTTATATTTGTTGAGATTAACAGCGTTCTTTTATTGATGATGGTCTATGCCTGAACTCTACGATGTAAAATTTATATATATATATATATATATATATATATATATATATATATATATATATATATATATATATATGATGTAGTTTAGTGAGAATAAATACAGATATCTCAATTACATTTATAAGAGCAATGTGTATTTATTGTAGATGATACTATGTGGCAATAAATCGATTATACACAGATACTGGTAGTTTTAAAGTGGACATAAAAATAAACATTTAAAAGGGTTATATATATATATATACATGTACTAGCAGAGTTACCCGGTGTTGCCCAGGTGAGAGTGTGGGACAGCAGCATATCTAGCATCACTGTAAGGAAGAGTTTACTTTAAGAGCAACCTTGATGATGTCAACTATATATATTACTCACTAAGCTATTCAGATATATGTTAACACTTTTAAACTAACGCTTATAAATAGATTAATTTCATTGTGTAACATGATTGACTATTGTCATTAGCTTCTTTAACGGGTAGACCGAGACGCAAAAATACTACTAAATTGTGCATGTGAATATAATTATGTTGAAAGTACATGTACAGACACAGAGGTGTGGTTTGTTATATATATATATATATATATATATATATATATATATATATATATATATATATATATATACATATATATATATATATATAAACTATATTGATATATATAAATATATATATATAAACTATATTGATATATAAATATATATATATATAAATATATATAAAATATATTTACATATATAAATATATATATATATATATCAATATATATATAAAATATATTTACGTATATGAATATATATGTAAATATAAATATATATATATATAAATATATATATATATATATAAATATATATATATATATATATATATATATATATAGAGAGAGAGAGAGAGAGAGAGAGAGAGAGAGAGAGAGAGAAATAGATAGATAGACAGATAGATATTTTATTCGAATCAAAGGGAAAACAGTTTTAAGTGGAAGGGTTGTGCCCCTCGGGACAACTTTAATATTTAAAAAAATTGCTGAAATTTCAGGAATATACATCATTTTGGTAATTTACCTGTGGTTAAAATTTTATATGAATTTAAAAGAAAACTATTTTAAGTGGGTGGGGGGCGGGGTCCCTCAGTTTTGAAGTGATATATTTCTCATATAACCTATGTGTGTGTGTGCCAGTGGCACACACACATATTGGCATGTTACTATTTTATTCATATAAAAGATATAGATATATATATATATATATATATTAATATATATATTTATATATTTATTTTTTATATATATATATTTATATGTATATACATATTTATATATATATATATATTAATATATTTATATATATATATATATTTATACATATATATTCATGTATAAATATGATGGACTCTCCCGTCGATTTCGACGTATGAGTCCCCCACCGGGGGCTGCCCGCGCGTGAATTTGTAATTGCAAGGGTTGCGCAATCCCAACAACCGCTCTCCTGAGTAGGCATTGCTTGATTCCAATGGCAAGTAGTAATACAAGACGACTGGAAACAATGCCGAGATCAGCAGAGAGCACATACAGCACCTGGTATTCCCAATTGGTACTGGCCAGGCTCGACGCCGCTTAACTCCGGTGATCTAACGGGAACCGGTGTGTCAACGTTATTGTGCCGTATATATATTTATATATATGTATATATATATATATTTATACTCAAGGTAAGTTTATATCCACTGGGTAAAATCCAAACGATCATTATTGTGTTTATATAAAAGTGCTCAATACTTAATAGAGTTGTTTATAATATATTATTATTTATACAAACATTATTTAGCTCTACACTTTAAGACATGCTTCGGTCAGAGTCATAGATAGCCAGACCTCTTCGGGACAACAATTTTTTTACCTCTGCATTTAATGGAATGAGACCAAATTACTTTCTGAACTAAACACATAATTAGCTGAGAAAATAGCACAAATCAAATCGCTTAAGATATTCTATTCGTTAAATGTTAAATAATTTTTATTATTATTATTTAGTTTTTAATTTTTTACATTCGTTCACCCTAAACAAGGCACAATGCCGCTGAGACGTGAGATGCTACTGTGAATTAGGGGCATCATATGTAGGGAGTTCTGCAGCGAGATGCTTGTTAATATTACATTTAAACTTCTGCATATTGATACAGTCAGAGACACTGGAACAGGGAAGGAATTCCAAGGGCTAGCAGTTCGAGGAAATAAACTATTAGGGTAAAAGTAACTTTAGCATCTGGGGGCATCTACAGTTGCTAATTAACGTGTTGTTCGGGGGTATTTCCGTCGAGTGGGCTACAGTGCAGCAAGTTAATCGGAGCTCATTATATTAAACAATATTAGATTGTCCGGAACCTATTAGGTTAGAGGCTCTTTTTTGGATTCTGTCTAAGAAAGAGGCTATGCACGAGCAAATGGTTGTCTGTAGAGATATAAGATACTGGCAGGTGTGAGAAATTCTCTCGCTCGGTAGAAGAGCCCCACCTTCCCTACAGCAGCTTAGACAATGTTTTCTATGTATTTTTTCCAATTCATACTACCTGTTAATGTAAGGCCGAGTCGTTTCAATGATGGACTCTTGGGTAGGGTGTTATTAACCATGCCAATCGGTGGTTAAAAAGGTTCCTTATGATTGTTAAAAGAAAAAGAGCTTTGTCTTAGTAGCATTAAATCTTACTATCGATTTCTTCTCCCATTCCACGTCAGACCAGAGGTCATTTTCTAAAGATTAAGCAATTGCCTTTTGTAGGTGTGTGTTCGTTTTTGCCACATGTCAGGGATAGAGCGTGGTGTCATCAGCAAATGCACCTATCTCGGACACAATTGCACCAGGGAGATCGTCTATACAGATCAGGAATAAAAACGATCCAATTAATGCTATGTTGTTTAGATGTAAAGCCATCGAGGAACATCGTGATATTTCTTTTGGCTAAGAATGGTCTGATTATTTTAAATAGTTGTCCAGTAATAACGTACGAATTAATTTTCATGAGAAGACTTCATGCCAGACCCTGTCAACAGACTTGGCTACATCAAGCGCTATCGCTCTAGCTCCCATAGCATTGGCCAATGTACGCTAAGTGCTTTCCGAGATAGCCGTTAGGATATCCTCAGTAAAACGGGGTTGCTTCAATCCATATAGTTTATCATAAAGACGTCTAACGATGTAGTGGACTGTCACTAGATTGATTAATGATTAAAAGACTTAAATGAAAAGTGTGGAGGAGACAATGTCTTTATTTTTCTATTTAATAGAAAATCGGCTAGACGACTTGATTTAAATTACAGAGTTGGGGTTGACATAACATACATACGCGTAATATGATGTTCAGGATCTACTCTCGTGTTCAATTTCAGAAAGTCATTGTTTCACATACAATTAAATGAAGCCGAAAGTGTCTGGTTATTTATGTCTTTGACTGAAACACTTTTTAAAATGTATCGGCAAATTATTTTTATACTAATAAAAATACTTATATGTAATATATATATATATATATATATATATATATATATATATATATATATATATATATATATATATATATACAGGGTGGGCCAAAATAAGGGTCCTATCTTTAAATTTGAATAACTTGAATTTGAATAACTTCCACAAAATAAAAGTTAAACTCACCAAACTTTATGTGTGTGTAGACTGACCCTTCCGGGATTTTTTGAAATAAACAAAACAAATTTTAGCCGAAAAACACTTCTTAAAACTTACAAAAACTAAAGTATTGTTTTTTACACTGTTTTGAGTTTTTTAAGCAAAAATAATATTTTCTAAATGAGGGTACGTTCCTTAGGGCTAATACGGCTCATGCTTGCTTCGGAAGGGGTCCTTTACTTATTTAAAAAAAAAAAAAATTAATAAATAAAAAAGTTATGAATTTTTAAAAATAGGACCCTTATTTTTGCCCACCCTGTATATATGCATGTGTTGAAAACGCTAGGTCTCTTCGGTTAAGAACCAGTGAATGGACGAGGAAAACAAACATAAAGCTGATAGAGACGAGACCAACGTGAACTTTAAAGCTTTCGCATGTTCTCAGTGATGGAACATTGAAAATAAATATCCGTTAAAAAAATTAGGCTCCTTCAGGGATCAACCAGTGAATGAACGAGAATAAAAAAAACAAAGCCGATAGAAACGAGACGAACGTGAAGTATGGAGCGGTATGATGTTCTTAGTGATGGAAAGTTCTAAACGAATATCTGTTGAAAAAGTTAGGAACCTTCGGTGACGAACCAGTAAATGCATGAGGAATACACAAAATCATCTTCAATTAAAAATTATAATGTGTCCATGTAAATATACAACTAATCAAATAGATGGGGCAGATATGAGATGAAGATTGTAAAGTTATTCATAGAGTCCGAGCAGTAAAACTTTTAAGACTTTTAAGTCTGAAATATGAAAAGATTCAGAATCTAAGATAAATTCAATTGATTATAAAATGACTCACCAACAAATGCAAATAAATATATCTCGAGAAAGTTCGTAAAAATAAATAAAAGATCCATTGCCGATTCAATGCTCCCTTTGCAGTGTGAACGAAAAATGACAGTAACTGTCCAACAGATAGAATATATAATTAAGAAAATCTAATAAATTATAAAATTATACAAATATAATAATATAAAGACAAAAGGGAAAAGAAGAGAGTAATGAAGAAAAAGTAGAAAGTAAGAACAGAAAAGAAAAGAAAAAGAGAGAAAAATATATAAGGGAAGAAAAAGTGAAGGAAAAAGAGACAAAATGAAGAGGAGAATACAATAAAAATTAAATTAAAAAGGTCTGAGGTTGTGAGGGGGTAAAATCCGATGATATCAATACAAGAGCGAATATTAGGGGTATTGAGAAGGAAGAATAAGATATATACAGAAAGAAAAGAAAAATAGAGAGAAACATGTGGGAGCTGAAGAAAGGGTAGAAAAAGAATAATATAGATTATTCAAGCAAAATAAATTTAAAAAGAAATTAACGGTACGAAATAAAAATTAGGATTTAGTCGTTAAAAGTATAAAAACCTAAAGTAATCTCCGAAGAGAATTTAATAAAAATATAAATCTTAAGATTTTTGAGATCAAAACAAAATAAATAATTAAAAAGAAAAAAAATATTTAAAAAAAATGTTTTTGAGAAAACTTTAATTAAGTGAGTAAATAAAAATAGATATGATAAAATAACTTTGGCAAACTATTATACTATAAATAAAAATTAAGAAATCGTTAACTCAGTAATTGTTATAATTTAATAATACTATATTTAGAGAAAACTTATTTAGAAAAGAAAAGTCAAATGTATATAAGAATAAATTAAGCGAATCCATGCAGATTAAAATTAAAATTTAAAAAACAGCGATCATTATTACTAATATAAACAAATCTGTGAGAAAGAAAAATATCTGAAACCTAAATCATTAGGCGATTTAAGGTAGATAACTGGCCGTAAAATAAATTGTATGTTTAGAAAGAGTAAACATTAGCAAAGAAAATTAGTTGAGATAATAAACTTCATCAAGTAAATTTACTTAATTCAGGAGACTTAGTTAAAACAAGTATACAAAAAAGATTTTATTAAAATAAGTTATGAACTAGTATATGCTAATTTTTTCAAACGAATATAAAATGTAGATACAATCAGATTTAGGATAAAATTAATTGAAGAGGTATGATATGTAAGGTAATAGCATTATGTAAAGTGTAAGGAATATGTTAAATAGCGAACTTAAAAATATTAATAGTGTAAAATATTTATGAAGTTAGCATTCTAGAGAATTTAACACGTATTTCAGACGTCGAATTTAAACTAACATAAATTGAAGTAAATTAATTATACAATAGTAGCATTGAGCGAGGGAAATTATCATGGTTACATCACACATGTTTCCCTAACTTAAAATGCATTATATAGTTTAAAGGAATACAGTTTTGGGGAAGTAAGTAAAATTTAAAAAAAAACTGGCTTTAAATATCATTAAGTATCCACTTAAGAATGAATCTTAAAGTGTAATATTGATGAGTTTAAAACAAAACAGTCTATTAATCGAACTAGTTGCAGTTAATAATTGGCTATATTAAAATATTCTTTAATGTCTACATGCCGAAAGGAATTCGTTTATGAACTTATTATATTTTTTATTTTTAGCAGAGGTTATTATAGATACACAATGAAAAGTAAGAGATTGTTTTTTTCAAGATTGACCAATTTATTGAGTATGGGATATCTTTCGTTGTTAACATTCTCAATTAAGTTAGTTAGATATGCCCCTTTATTCTTATCAATTATCTATTGAACAAAGATGTAGATGATATGTAAGCAGATGCCTCGACATAGGTATGTATTTTGGAGGGAGTAATTATTTCGTTAGATAGTCTATATATATTATTTTATTTACATCTCCAGGAGATTTGATGAAAATGTTTCTGTGGAACGAACTGGACTTGAACCCGGCACACCCAGGTCCTAAGTCCGTGTCGTTAATCACTTAGCCACCGTGTCATCCCCATATGCTATTTATAGTATTAGCTCCACTCAGACTGAGAGTATTAATGGGTTGATTAGATAGTGTGTTTAAGTTATTTGAAGGGGTTATTATTTGGCGCTGAATCTTTTGGGTTTAAATGTTACTAACTAATTTGCGAGAATAATTAATGCTTGGCGTCTAGGTATATGCATTAAAATACAGATAGAGAAAGTATAAGTTTACTAGTGTTATTTAGTTCGTTAGTTTCGAGAAAGAATTCAATTGACTGTGTAGACATATATTACATGTTTGTGCATACAATCACTATTAAGCGGACATTTCTGTGAACGTTGGCAGTTGTAATTAGTAATGAGAACTGAAGAAAAATTGGATGCTTGAGTATATATATAGTTTTTATTGTTAGAAGTTATTATTGTTTCAGCTATGTTGAGTGTTGTAGAGTAAGCGATTTTTTAGAGCTTTTATTTGAGACTAGCGGGGCTACCCGGCGTTGCTCGGGGTCATAAAAACATATAATTGAAGAAAAATCGCGTTTGTAACATCTTTATATTCAAACTTCTATTTCTCCTCCTCTCTCTATAACAGTCTCTTTATCTTTCTACCTTTCTCTTCCCTGGTCGCCCAATTTCACCGCTACTTACTAATTTTCGCTTTTTGCGAAAGCTGTTTCTTCCCCACCATTTCTCCTACGTTGCCTTCTATATAGGTACATATCTCCGCCCCGGTGTGCATACTATATAGGTACATATCTCCGCCCTGGTGTTCATACTAAATACGTACCTGTCGCCGCTCTGGTGCGCATATTATATATGTACCTATTGCCGCCACGGTGCAGATACTATATAAAGTACTTATTGCTGCCCCGGTGTACATACTACATAAATACCCATTGCCGCCTCGGTGTACATACTACATAAATACCTATTGCCGTCCCGGTGTTCATACTACATAAATACCTATTCCCGTCCCGGTGTGCATATTATTTAAATACCTATAGCTGCCTCGGTGCGAATGCTAAATACGTACTTATCGCCACCCTGGTGCGAATACTAAATACGTACTTATCACCGCCCCGGTGCGAATGCTAAATATGTACCTATCGCCGTTTTGGTGCGCGTGCTATATACGTACTGATCGGCGCCCCGGAACGTATGCTAAATATATACCTATCACCGCCCTGGTGCGCATTCTATATACGTACTTATTGCCGCCCCTGTGCACATGCTATATACGCACCTATTGCCACCTCTATGCACTACTATACACGTACCTATTGACACCCCGGTGCACGTACTATATATATACCTATCGCCGCCCCAGTGCGCATATTATATTGTACCTATCGCCCCCTTTGTGTGCATACTATATACTTACCTATCTCTGCAAGGGTGCACACATTATATATGCACCTATCTCCAGCCCAGTTTGCCTACTTAAGAACTCATATCATATCATGTCAAAAAAGATAGTGTTTGCTCATGTTTTGTCAATATCCTAAAAAAATAACTCATATTAATGCGCCCCTGTTGTATCAAAGAACAAAAATCAAGGTCATTTATGTAGTGTCACTATCATAAAAAAGAACTCATATTAATGAGCCCTGTTTAAGTTCAAGAAAAAAATCTGTGTAGACATATATTACATGTTTGTGCATACAATCACTATTAAGCGGACATTTCTGTGAACGTTGGCAGTTGTGATTAGTAATGAGAACTAAATAAACATTGGATGGTTTTTTATGGTTAGAAGTTATTATTGTTTCAGCTATGTTGAGTGTTGTAGAGTAAGCGATTTTTTAGAGCTTTTATTTAAGATATATATCTATGTGGATACTTAAAAAAAAACTTTCTATTATTTTACAGAATTATTTCGGGATGTTTGTTTTTACATTGTAATAATATAGGGATATAACGAGAAATGATTTCCTTAACCGTTTATGTGATTTAGATTGTAGAGGTGTGTCTGTCAGTCATTATTAGTAAGATTACGGAGTCTATTATTACAAAAGTTATTACAATTAACAGCTATTCTAAGATATGTTTTCTTTTAGTGTCATATTATGTGTCGTCATGATCGAGGGGGGCCTTTGCAGTGGGTACAGGAATTTGATGCATATGTTATTTTTTTTCAAAATATCCAGCATTATTTAAAAAAAGCAGAATTTTTGTCGAAAATTGACTTATTGGCTAAAGCTTTGGATATTCTGCTTCAAACTGAAGAGACTATATATTTAAATTAATCTCTCTCTCTCTCTCTCTCTCTCTCTCTCTATATATATATATATATATATATATATATATATATATATATATATATATATATATATATATAGTATGTTTTTAAAAAGGCAATGCAAAGTCTCGGGTAGGATGTAAGCTGGAAGGAGCAAAAATAATAAATCGAAATCGAAATTATTATTTCGATTTATTATTTTTGTTCCTTCCAGCTTACATTCTACCCATGACTTGGCATTGCCCTCAGCCATTTAAAAAACATACTATTACTATTCCCAGCAATGTTTCTAGCGAACTACAATTCTCTATTATATATATATATATATATATATATATATATATATATATATATATATATAAGTTTTGATTAAAAGGCATTGAATTTTGATTAAGTATTTACTATTTTCTACCCAGTATATTAACATTAGGAATACGTACAATATTTTCTTTTGTGGGTGGGGGGGGGGGCTTATATGGAACATTCATGATGAATATATAATATTATTTTAGTAATAGAAACGGATTTGAAAACACATATGTGTATCTCTTGTCGTTTTACATATTGACAGCATTTTGCAAATGGCGTAGATCTTACGAAAAGAGTACGTATTTAGTTAGCATTAATAATTAACAACAGGAATTCGAATTATTTTGGGTGCTTTTCAGATAGGCAAGGCGGTAAGCGTGTACTAATAAACCTTATTTACTTCGTACGCATTCATAATTAACAACAGAGTTCTCATTATTTATTGTATGTTATTACATAGACAAGACAATAAATGTTTTGCAAATAGATGTTATTTTACTTCAAGATAACTATTTATTTCACACAGACTTTTCCTTCGGAAAGAACGAAATGCAATATTTCAAATTATAGCAAAGAAAACAGAAATAGTCCGCGTTAGGTCGACGAAACGCGCATAAAGATTTCGTTTGGAACCAGATATTGATATACTATATTTTAGTAAGACTAGTTTATATTTTTCGATTTCTCTTTCTTAAATATTGCTTTTAAAAGACAAAAACACAGATTTTAATACTAATATCATAGATATGTTGCCCGATAAGGTTTTTTACTGATTAAGAATATATATATATATATATATATATTTTTATATATATATATATATATATATATATATATATATATATATATATATATATATATATATATATTTAAATATTTTCTTTGTCGTACAAAACTTTAAAATGGCATTGAAGAAGCCAATATTTATTACTCATAATGAATTAAGAAATTAAAAAGATGAAATGGCTGCTGACCGGTTTCGTACCTCGCTAAACAGAGCCAAATATCGAGGTATCGTATAGAAAATATAAAAAAGATGCTATGAGAATTATAGCGAGGGAAAGGGGTAAAAAAAAGAAAAAAAGTTCAATCAAATAGAAACAACATTAAGCCCAAGGAGATGTTCTCTTTGCTTGCAAAGAGAAGGTCTCAAGGACTTAATATAGATTGTTTCTAGGATCTTGAGATGATAGGGAGAGTGCGACTTACTAAGAATGGAGAATAAGTCGACACTGAATTTAGAGGCACAGGTGCGGTTATTTATGAGATGTTCACCTATCGACAAACCATAAGTATTATTTAAAACGTCAGTTGGTGAATAATTTGCATTGCGAATTTTTTGGGGCACGCGTTGTTTGACCCGGATGTCTATGCTTTGTGACGTCATCCCAACGTAGTGCATACTGCAACTACATTTAAATAAATAAATAATAGAATTATTATTATGTGGGGGAAAGACATCTCTTCGAATAGAAGTCAAGATCGGTCGAGAGAAAAAAACAACTCGTGTATCACAGCAAAATAACATTGTTTTACACACAAAGAGATTTGTTTGGCGAATCTATCACTAATGTTTCCAAGCCAAGGTAGGCGAAGGTAAATAGGGCATCTGTCTACAGAAGCTGATTTGCTTTTTTAAAAATTGGATATTTTTGTTTTAATGGTAGACTGTACAATGTCTAAAGGATAGCCATTGTTACAGAGGGCCTTAGTGATAAATTTAATTTCTACATCCAGCTTGGTCTTCGAACAAATCTTTAAGGCTCTATGGGTAAGGGGCTTAATAGGATTAAACTTTTGTTTTGTGGGACAAAATGAGTCCCAACGAGTGTAAAGACTAGGTTTCCGATATACTGATGTCAGGAAACCAGAGGAAGCTTTATTAACCAATACATCAAGGAATGGCAGTGAAGAATTGGCTTCCTTATCAATAGTGAATTTAAGAGCTGGATGAATATTGTTAAGGGACGTAAAAAAAAAACGTCCGCTTCCGTTTCATTGTTGAACAGACAAAACGTGTCAATAAAATAGATACACCATCAATCTGTCTGGACATAATGTCGTCATATTAAGGGAGGCGCGATAGCGCTCTATCTCTTAATAGACTTCAAAAAAAGCTTATGCTAGAAATCTCACCGCTTTGATCAATCATTACTCAAAAACCAATGAACCAAATTAGTTAAAACTTTACACCAATTTTTATTTTGGTAGGTTCTATAAGTGTGTAAAATTTCAGCATCATTAGTCAAGGCTACCCAGAGATTCAGGAAGGTCAGGCATTAGTTTGTGTTATTCGTGTGTACGTACGTACGTGTGTGCCACCCTGTATCTCATCAACTATTTGATGGATTCAGCTGATTTTTGGCAGAGATAGAGGTTCTAGGGTCTAGTTGATGGCATTTAAATTTCAGTTTATCATATACTTTAGTTTTCCAGAAAATTAAAAAACCCCTTTAAAATGACCATTGTATTGAGCCAACGCACACACAGACACAATGCATACACTTTCACTGTCTTATGCATACTCCACTGAACGTAACTGTAACGACGGGGTCAAAGTTAGCACGGGTCCCAATGTAACAAAGCACCCTCTATTCGTTAGTAAGTTACGCTTGCTTTATCATTAGCAACCCCCCGGATAAGAATGAAATACTTTGTAAAAATAATAATTTGCATTCAAATAACGCGTGTACGATGGACACTCTACTAAAAAGGGTTGATATACCGTAAAAACTGGCAGGCTTACCGAAATAAAACGAAACTGTACTTGTTACTTTCGTCTCTTTCGTTTTTGTTACATATTTTTAAAAACTTTTTGCGATTTATTTATTTGTTTTTCTTGCATTTTCACTTTTCAATTACGTTTAGTCTCTCTCTCTATTTTCTCTCTATCACTCTCTTACGAACATACACGCTCTCTTTCTTTCGTACGCGCTCTCTGTGTTTCACTGAAAAAACAAAACAAACAAACAGTGCTTAATGTTAGTTAAAGATACAAAAAAAAATAATACTGACTATCTCTCGAACCAAAAGAAAAGAAATAAATGGTTTTAACGTTTAAAGTTATCGTCTGCCAGCGTTTGCGTTGGCACAGCTCGTAAGGAGTTTTATTAGTTTCATTAGTGTTATCCGTAAATATTCTAAATATATTTCAAGAACAGATATTGGATTTTGTTTATATATGTAGAAGTATTTGCAGCACAGAAATTCATAGAAGTTACCTTTATTTTTGATAATGTTGCATTATAAAATGAAAATAGTTCACATTTCTCTCTCTCTCTCTCTCTCTCTCTCTCTCGTCGTTCAAATGTTTAACCGAAGAAAAGGTTTATAAACGTTGTCTCCTCCTCCTTCCACGCTGATGCGACAGTAGTGAGCGGGGTCAGGTAATGGTTTAATTAAGTTAAGTTTGATCTACTTGACAGCTTCATTTAGTTAGATCAGTGGTAAAGTCACGCCTTTTCAGCTAGATGTTACGGTTTCGATTCCAAGTCTCTCCGTCCAACTTCTTTTTTTGTTTATTTTGAATCTCTTTAGGAGCATGACACACGTACGCACACATTAACGTATTAATATATAGATATGGCGGTTTCCAGGGAGGGGGAATCCTATTTTGATTTATCATTCGTACAGGGCGCCACAGAGAACAGTTTTATACAGGTAATTCATCAACTTCTTGTCAATGTCTTTTTTTTGTTTCTTGCTCAGAAAAGTACTGATTTTACAAGAATAAACCATAATTCTAAACTACACCTAACATTGTTTTAAACATAACTCAATTCCATAACTATGTTACATTTTAGCATAGGAATACGAAGGTCTTAGAGAAAACAACGTTGATTAACTCACAGTTAATATAAGTATATATATTAACTGTGAAAAAATGTGTTCTAGTTTGAATTGTATCATGAATAAATATACACTCATCATAATTAAAAAAATATTTACCTGTGAATATTGGAAGAAACACTGATTAGTCAAACTACCAACTATATCAGTTATGAGAAGGCATTGTAGTGAGGCATAGCCTTAACAAAAGTAGTGACATTCCATGAAAATGGCAGTATACTGAAATCATATGCCCTTAATTAGGGTTAAGATGAACATTCATATACACTAAACACTAAATTTACAAAAGCAAAGAAATTCCCAAATTTTTACACTTTTATTGTTATTAAGGGTATGCGAGCACAACAGGACTATGTATTTTACTAGTAGGAATTTTTCTTCAGCGGAAAACATCGAACAAGAATTAATCGTTTATACAAAATCTCTTGTGCTTTTCCGAAGGGAATTCGGCTGGAACTCATCGTCTTCTTTTATTGACAAGCGTTCTGATCGATCTGATGTTCTTAGAGAAGCTACCTAATATCGACTGGGCCTAGGTCGATCCAGTAAGAACTTAGAATTTGGCTGTAGGCTACGTGTTGAACCCTTAGGGAAGGTTACAAAGTAAGAACCGAAATAAAGTGCCATTCTGTAGCCTATATGTGTGATATTAGAGCCGTAGAGTACTGTTTTTAGTTCAAAGAAAACGAACATTTCAGAGAAATGAAAAATACCAAGGTTTACAGTTCACATTTTTTAATTTATAAGATTTAAAATTCTTGTTTGCGGATCTTCAATCTGAGTTGTAAAAAATGTATTGTATTGTTGAAAAAATACAGTAAAAATCGTTTATATGTAAAAAAAAATGGTGAAAGTTGTTAATTCTAATAAATTAAAGTGTGAAACTTAAAATTGACTTATATACAAGAAGAATACCTTCATTTTCTTTAATACATAATAATGATGCTAGTGGCGTATGAATAATGGTTCCACTCGAGCGTGATTGATAAGGATACTATAAAGGTAAGTAAAATACCAGTTAAAATTTTTATTGGCAATGCTTATATTAACAGTGCTAAAATAGTAACAATGTTTATATTTTTTTATAAGAAAAATTCCTACCAGTATAATACATAGCCCTGTTGTGCTCGCATACCCTTAATGACAATAAAAGTGTACAAATTTGGGAATTTCTTTGCTTTTGTAAATTTAGTGTTTAGTGTATATGAATGTTCATCTTAACCCTATTAAGGGCATATGATTTCAGTATACTGGCACTTTCATGGAATATATATATATATATATATATATATATATATATATATATATATATATATATATATATATATATATATATATATTTGTATAAATACTAAGCCTACTAAGATATGGCTGGTTGTATTGACACAAATTGATGTTAATTCTGCTCTTTCCACATGGCTGCTAGGTCGGCCGTATTAGTAAATGTTCAGACTTATAAGTTAAAGGTCATTTTCGATCAAGCTTTCGAAAAGTGCGACTAGCAAGATAGTCATCCTACACACTGATGATTACTGAAAAATAAATAGAAAAATATGTGTATGTGGATCAGAATTTGAAAACTGTTTATCATCATATTGTGTATGTATATATTTGCCAGGAGATTAGAGAGAAGGTCATGTGTGGTTTTGAGAAGCCAGCACACTGACTTACACAAAATTCTTAAGTAGATCGTCGGCATTCCCCGGTATGAACGCCTCATGCAATTAGCAATAAGTTAACCCCTTTTAAGAGAGAACGAAAAACCTGGGAGCATGGATCTCCTCGGACTGACCAGAACCATACTTCAGCCCGACAGCAACGAAGCCACTATCGAACTGAAATGCATTTTAGCCTGACGGTTCCCTCCGGGGATGAAACGTGAAAGCCTCTGTGCAGCTTAATTGCCATAAATATATTTTCTAAACTTACTACCTATCTCTATTCACGTATCGAGCACTGTTTAAGTAAATACTAAAAATTGATACGTAAAAAATTATGGTGCTTTTATCGATCCTGAACCAGCTGTCGTGACGTTCGACTCGGAAGCGTTTGGCTGTTCTACGCAAACGGCTGAGAGTTGCCGTGCCGAAGCAGCGAGCAGCCGACATTTTTGATACGGTGCTGCGTCCTATGATAAAAATAGATAGTTTTGCTTGTTTTTTTTGTTGTTTTTTTTGTTTTTTTAGGGTTACGTTTAGGGTTAGGGTTAGGGTAAGGGATTAAGGTTTGGGGTAGGGTTAGGGTTTAGGGTTTAGGGTTTAGGGTTAGGGTTAGGGTTAGTGGTTAGGGTTAGGGTTAGGGTTAGTGGTTAGGGTTAGGGTTAGGGTTAGGGTAAGGAATTTTTTAAAGAAACAAACAAAGAAAATTAAACATATTTACATGATTTTTTTTAAAGAAACAACAGGAAAAAACATAGCGAGGTTACTGTTATAAAATGAATACTGTATTTTTATTTACATGGAATTTTTTGGAAGAAAAAAAGAAGGAACGTACCAAAATTACTTTTATCACGACATATTTTTTAAATTTTATTATTTATTATTACTTGCTCGTGATGATACTGCAGTGCAAAGCTGTTCGTAATTCATTTTGGGTTTATTTTCTTTTTACTTCCTAAGAAAAAATCCGTATTCGAAAGCACTTATTTTCAATTTGTAAGAAAGTTATCGGCTGCTCGCTGCTTCGGCTCGTCAACACTCGGCCGTTTGCGTAGGACAGCCGAACGATTCCGAGTCGAACGTCACGACAGCTGGTTCCGGATCGATAAAAGTACAAAAAATTATATCTACTAATAGGATTTTATGTGGATACATGAAATATAATACATATATATATATATATATATATATATATATAGAGAGAGAGAGAGAGAGAGAGAGAGAGAGAGAGAGAGAGATTTATATATATGGACATTTCAGTTAGAATTAGGTTCATTCATACTTAAGTGTCTATAACTCAAGAACCAAAAAACACAGAAGTAGATGTTTAGTCGCTTTAATAATAGAAGAAACGGAAGGTCTATGTAGGCGTATGTCTACTATCGTACATGTTTTACCCAGAGGTCTTTCTTACGTTTTGGTACACTTTATAAAGTCACCGAAATAACTTACAGGGACGAGGTGAACAGGTTCACGAAGAAAACACGTACCAAATAACCCCTTACACGTACATACAGGCACCAAAACATACATATAGCCATAACTGGAACGATAACTTATATCAGTAGATTCACTTAAAACATAATTGAATTTTTCAAAAAGACAAAAAATAACAAGGAAATACTACTGTTTGATGCACCAGATGTTTTGTGCGGTTCATCAGCGTGGTTGAATTCAGCGAGATTCGAAACCGGAACCAAAGTTACTGAATTCATATATATATATATATATATATATATATATAGAATGTCACCTCAACTTGCTAGCTAGAAGCGCAGGTACGTCACATGACTCAATCGAAGAGAGGGTAGAGAGAGACAAGAGTCGGTTGGAAGTCTCAGAGAGAACCGGACAGGAAGAGCTTACTTAAGATCGCCGATAAACTATAAAGGCAAAAGGCTAAATATCCATCCCTCGGGATTCATCTCATCCGCCGCTGAGAGAAGAGAAGGCAACACAAACATCTCAATAAACGGTACTTTCTTAAAATTGATGATTTTTTCCTTTCTTCGTGCGAAATATTAATTGCAGGTTCCCCGGTATTCGGCGGGGTCGAAAACACGAGGATAGGAAATAATGGTGTTGTTATGATTTGTGATTGCATTGATAGCAACCCATGTTTATTTGGTTGTGACTTGTGATACTAAGGAACTAATGTAACAGGATATCTCTATCTTGTGGGCAGGTAAAATCTCATCGCCTACCTAACGCTATTGCTAGGAGATGATGACTTATTTTCCACCATGAGACCAGTATTTGTAAATAAATTATTATTTGATTGGTGTGGTTAAAACCGTAAGGAGCAGAGCACGGCTTTATCTCCTATATACAGTGTATCACCTATACACATAGCCTGGATACAATTAGCTGGTAGTCTATTACAGAGTCTGCTACGTTGTTATTTCTTTGATCTGAAAGTTCGCTCTATTGTTACGACTGTTTACTGTTATTGGTTTCGCCTTTTATCGTTTAGTTTTGTTCGTTTTAATTAAATAAAAATCTTTATCTGTAAACCTTTTTGCCGGTCATTGCTGAAAATACCTTTGTGTCGTCTCCTATGGATGATCCAACACCGTTAGTACAAGTTAAAGGAATAGTCGCCAAAGTTGAAGTTGTTAGTCGATGGGTAAAAACTCCAACTGTAATATGTTAGAAAGCAGCAGTGTTGTGAATATGGAATTCACGTATCGACTCTTGATTGGACAAAATCTTTAACCAGCAGTTTCTTCCAGCAAATCAGAGAAGCGAAAACATTCAGTGCCTAAAATAGGCGCCTACTATAAAAATGTAAAAACACATCTTTCTTTCTAGTGTTGCTCTTTGGTTCCGCAGACAACAGACGTGGGCACGACATAATCCTGCCCGATTCATTTGAAGTGACGGGACCCTCCGAAGCAGGCAACACATAACAAGAGACTTTCACGGACTACTAACCATAGTCACTATATAAACACTGTTAAGCACACACTCGCTGCTCACTGAACGCAGATGTACACAATTTCATACACACATAGCTATCTAACAAATACAGAAAGCCTTCTAAAATACGCACACATATTATCCTACCTATTCCCATTCATGCAGACGTGAATAATCGGCACCAGCCGCAATCTACGGCTAATTTTGTTATTAACATACACGGGGCTAGCCGCGAGCGAATATGTGTATCCAATTTTTCTTCGCAAGCAAAAACATCTATTTTACCCAGGACATTTGAATAGCTGCACCTCATATGTAACTTTATTTCCATTGCCTTTTACCAGCTATCTATATACACAATTCCTGTATTTTTGTCTATTTCAAATCCAATTTACAACATACTGGAAACATAATTCAACAAATCAATACATATCAGCAAAACAAAGCATAAAGCGCTCTTCAAATCCATGATGTCGATAGGTTTATTGAAGAAACGCAATAATGGCTCCATATTGCAACCGAAAAAGGTTACTAGTCGACCTATCTACTTCGAAAGAAATACAAACAAAGACATTACTCATGCTTGTGGTCGCATAGAAAATCAGGAAGCTGATTAGTACATAACAGATTTTTTCCAAGCCTTATCGGTTAAATAAGAATTCGACTCCAAAGAATCAACCGAACGCGAGTGTATAACACCTGGAAGAGTTTGTTCACTTGAGAGTATGATTGCAGAAAGCTGTCTCAGCAAGACATAATTACGAACGGCGACATCCTCTGAATCGAATACACAGGGAGGCGAAGATGAACAGTCTCAGTCTTTGAGGTCCCATGTTCAAGAAAAGCACTAAGTGGACTGTCTTTTAAAATGTTAAAACAGTGCAGAAATAGAGTACGACCATCTACTGGGATTATGGGATTTTGATATTCTATTGAACAAAAAGACCCCAGCAAAAGTATTCATTAGTTGGAAGTGGAGGATGAAACCTTCTAGTGTGGTTTGTGGCACAGTAGGCTACCTCGTCAGGGAATGCCTAACAAAAGAAGACACACACCCCTTCAGCTGGCAACTCAAAAAAGAAAGTGGAAGAGCACGACGATCCCAGGAGTTAGCAACCCGAAGTGTGGGAGACCCCATCAAATCTTTTTCAAGATCCAAATCCACCCATACGGAAGCAAAATTGCTCAATACTAACTTCGATAACATATATAAACATTTACCTTAAAAAAGGGGACAACAAAGACACTGCATGGTTCTTAGCATAGAAGCAAAACTCCAGACAGACTTAATTAAAAAAATGAAAGAAAAAGAAAACAATGAATAAAAATATTTATAAAATTCAGGTAAGGAAAAATAAATTAAAATTGTAAAGCTGCAAACATCCCTGACGTAAAATTCCGAGAAAATTACTAAGTTCCCGTTCACCCGTTAAAGTCCTAGTTCACCGACAAAAGTAACGTCAGGTTCACCTCCGAAAACTTCTAGTCCGAGTTCATATTGAAGAGTACCACGCCCCATTCTAGTTCCAGTTCAGCCCCGAAAAAGCCTAGCTCTCGGTAAAAAAAACAATGTACACCGCTGAGACCAATTCCATCACCTATTGCCACATCCGTTCCCTTTAGAGAACTAAAACTAACCTCCTACGCCATAAAAATGTGCCTCATCAACCAAACTTTCCCTTTGGTCTCTATTTACCACACACTTAAATATATTCTCCATCCATGAAACCACCAGACTCTGCACCTTTTATCTCTTCTATATCATACAAACACACTGAACTCCATTCTTCTTCCCCCTCTTATGAGGACGGTTATATCTTCTCCGCCCTTCTAAATCCCTTTACTAGCTTAAAAGGACAAACAATCCTGCATTAGAAATGCGGAGAAAATTACAATTTTTTAAAGAAATATACATTTGTGTGGTGACTGAGGATCAGGAACAACGCATAGAATAGCATTCTACAGAGTTTGTTGATTTGGAAAAACTAGCCAGTTTTGTAAGTGTTATTGGGACGGCAGGAAGATGAAAAAGGTATCTGGAGAAAGCTAGAGGAGGCAAACTCTGCCTTTGATATTTCACCTCCTTTGCAGATTATCAATCTTAACATAGTGTGAGGGGAGCATCCCTGTTATGATACACTCTTATTAAACTAAGGTTCCCATGTGAAACGGTTGTGTGTCCTATGGTTGCCACAACTGAGATGATATATGGATCCATAGGATAGGCTATTGTAACCCTGGCGCCGCCAATGCCCGCTTTGGAAGCTCAATAGTAAGATACGATAATGGCATTCAGACTAGCTAGTTTGAATTGCTTCGGCTTGAAAGACAGCTCTCGTAAACTTCGAGAAACACGTGACATGAAACGTTTCGGTGTCAATAATTGTGGTATTCACTTTACCTACTATGTTCTGAGTGAGTATGAGATTATTATGAGAGTATGATGACTACAGATCTCATCTGTATTCAGCATATTTTGATTCTTTCTTTCTATAATGAAGAAGTTTCTGTCGACTGAAACGGTTAGATGCAACGAGTGTATAAAAGAGAGATAATTCTGGGAAGCCTTGAAATACGTCGGGCTGCATAAGTTTCCTGGGATCGATGAATACCCAACAGAGTGTATTTAGCACTTTTATATATCTGTATGTTTATATACTTATAAGTACACGATTTAATCTTAAACAAATTGACTATTATTAATTTCAGGACACAGCTGCTAAGCGCAAAGAATCATTATAGTGACTATATTTAGTTTAATTTAGTTGGATTTAGTTTTATACAAAGGAAGTAAAACCGGGGGTGGACACCCTTCGCAAAAAACAGATACCTCCGTTTTTTGTTAAATTTCAACAGTACGTATTAGAAATCAATTAATACATGTTTCCAAAATTTTAATTTCTTTGAAATATTTTAAATGTCTTTAAGGGGGTGGGGGCATAATATGGGCACAAGTCGCATTTCAAAATTCAAATATTTCAGATTTGCATTGAATTTTATATATAGTGATTAGACACCAATTAAACAGGATTCTCAGAACGTAAATTTATTTTTAAGACTCATTAAGCTTAAGTTTGGATTTTTTGACATTTGTAGAATGCAATAGATTTTGATCAAACTTGAATAAGGATTCTAGGAAAGTGGTATAGTATCATTATATGGTAATCATAATCTTCGTAAGTTGATAAAACAGTAGTGCAAAACTGTTCTATTTGGGGAATTACCTCGGGCGAGTATTCTTTTAGTAAAATATATTAAGACACTATCACTAACTTGTTATATTCAATAGTGTGAGACTAGTTTCTGTGTATGCGATGTGAGTTCATTTCTGGTGCAGCACAGATAAATGTTAGTACAAATGCCAGTCGTACGATGCACTCGTTTTCTACCATTTTCTTATTTCTGGTCTTATACAGAATTGGTAAACCTCTTTAGGTAGTTTCTATTCTTTTTATTTCTGGTTAAAATAGCCACCTGTGTTTATTCAATCGTTTACACTGGATCGTCTACAATGGTTGTTGTGTTTCGGCATCAAATAACGTAAAAAGAGTTGATATCCGATAAAAGAAAAGCAAATCATCTGAGATCAGTGTTTTCTATCTTTGTAAATCCCATTTATTTGCTGGCTAACGTGTCATCAGTGTTCTTAAATGCATCCACGTCATCAATTACCTGTGTCAAGATCAGCCATTAGTGGCTATCTGGGTGGAAACTGGGGGTCATATTTAAGGTAAACACGCCATTTTTGTTATCACTTTCTTTCATTAAAATGGTATTTCTTACATAAGTAAATAAAACTATCGCGGCTCGCGGAAATTCCACCCTTGTATCGTTCAGCTGTTGTATATTGTTTTTGTCATGTTTAAAAATATTACCATTCTACGAGCGTCCGGTGAGAACGCAGACTCCACGATATAATTCTACTGCGTTTGTTAAAACTGAAACATATTTATCCAAGTACTCTTTTTACTGTATATCTTTAAAACCACTGTATTAATTGTTGACCTATTTCTATTCTATGGAGGTCTGGCGAGGATGCAGACCCCGCGATATTATTGCATCATCTTTGACAAGAACAGCTATCAAATGGATTTAAACGAAATGACTTAAAATATGTATTTTAGTTCTAGTTTAACGTTTCACACAACGGCGACATCAGATGCAATTTTTAAATTTTCCGTTTTTATTATTGTATCATCAGCGATTGAGCGATCCCATCTGTTACAAAGAAGGGGTCGACAGTGATAACATAGTACGAACATAAACTCTCTTCAGAGTATTATTGTAAAGTTAGATATATATGGATACAAAAAATGGAATATTATTGCATATTTCGATTTCTTTTATTTGAATTAGTTACAACATTCTTCCCCTAGCCCCAGGAACATGCCATATAACATTGTGGTGAGCTTTTACTAAATAAACAGTTAGAAAGTGTCTCTCTCTTTTTTAACTTGAAAACTGACACAAAATAAGATCGCTAAAACGAAGAAAAAGAAAACATGAAAAACCAAGCCATTTTTTCTTCTCCGAAATGTAATGGGGAATGATGAGAGGTGATGAAGGATGACACTTCAATCTGGAAACAATTTGAACAGTAAGTATAAAATAGGACGAGGAAAAAAGAAAGGGAGAGAGAGAGAGAGAAGGATGGGGGTAAAGATGGGACCCATTTACCACCCTTATCATAGTTATATAAACAAGACTTACAACGTATCAAAACAATAAACAGTCATTCACCTCGGTGACTCCCCCCCCCACCACCACCACCTATCTCTGTTAACAACGATTCCGGTGACATCTAATGTGAGTATGGCAGGTGCCAAAAAGAAGACGCGCCATCTTTGCCGTGTCTGCAAACGAGAAACCGCAGCTAAATATACAAGAAGCCAAGTAACAAGGGTGTTTTCTTCTGCACCAATTCTTAGTCGCAAGTAATAAAAAAGGGTGAGCAAATAAATGAGAATAAAATAAAACAAAACTTCAGGCCGCGTACCGTGAAAATCGAAAATTGACTCGCACAGCTGGAAAATCACGACTTTCTGTCACCTAACAGAAGGTGGATAGGGGGAAGTCTCCCGGGAAAAAAAGGGGACAAAAAAGTAAGCCTATACGAAAATAGACAACCTAGTTAATTTAATAAGGACCAAAAACCTGAGTGAAAAAGAGACACTACTGACGTGATTCTTAACAAATCTTAATTATATATATATATATATATATATACATATACATGTTTGGTTAAACAGCAGCGCCAGCTTCTGTTTATTTATTTTTTGATTCGTTTTTTTCGATTCGTCGCACGCCCGATTTGGTATTGTCGTCCATGTTGTATAAAAATCGCCATATTTTCGCGAACGTTTTCGACCGACGTCGGTCATCTTCGGGCGGATGAATGAGTATGCAAAATAAAAAATTGGTGAATTTATTAAGAAGACGCGTTTAAAAACATTTCAATACCACTTCAACAACACTTCAACATACCTTCGCCCCCTCATAACAGGCATGGTTGATACGAGGTTTATTTACTTGAATAAACAACGCTACCATTATAGAGAGACGAATACTGCAATGTGAAATTGCAAGAATGGCCGTGTTCTTGATTAAAATATTCCTGAATTCATTTTTGGGGATGCTATGTGTTATCAGGTGTTGGTAAATGGAACTTTGAGGGGAGGCGAGATGGCAAGTTAGACGGCGTGATATGCTAGTTCTGGTCATACCGATATACGTGTTGTTTGCAGAGACACATTCTCTGATAGGGCATTCTGGTTAACCAAACATGCATAAGAGAAGGAATGCTGCTTAATTATACAAATTTCAATATATATATATATATTTTATTAATACATGTACTTATATTTACATTATTCGGTGCTTTCTTAGATTAGGACCCACGCTAAAAATGACTCGGCGTCAGTACTTTCCCGATGTTTATGTATACCGCCGAACAGTGCCGAATGAAAAGTCCGCCTCAAAATCACAAACGAGGCTGGATTAACAAGCGGTGAAAAGAAGCAAACAATTAAAGAAAAAGAAAATCAAATATATTTACTCAAAGAAAAAATGTTTTTTAACGAAAAAGTAACAGTGTTTAAAGTAAGAATGTTGCATTACCCGTTCTTTCGGGGTACCCGGGAGGATCCAACAAGAATGACAAAAAACAACGGAAAACTATTGATGAAAACACATACGGAACTTATGTATACCAATTTGACCGAAATATTAAATAAACTCGACGGAAAATTAGAAAAAATAAAAACAAAAAAAACGCATCAAACAAAAAACTCCGTGTTATTTAATAACATTTGCCTGAAGTAAAACATACTGCATAAAGAAGAATATTTTAATAAATAAGTAGTGTGTGAAGCGTTGTTTGAAATAATAGTTCTGAGGCGCTTATGTTGAATTATCCGTTCTTTCGGGGTACCCGGTAAGATCCAACAAGAATGACAAAGAACAGAACGTATATGGAAAGACTTTGGTTTTCTTTATTTCCCATCACCGGATGGTTTACGCCGGCTACGCACACACATATAAGAAAACATATTTTGACATACTTTTGTCTCATGAAATTATTTTTCTTGCTGAGGTCACAGACTTGGTGTCCGCTAAAAACAGGTTCATATATACATCCAATTGGAAAGCAATTATCTCTGCATTGTCTATCTGAGCATGAACTAAAGCAATTGTTCCACAAGCACTTCCAATTGTTTGTTTGATGAAATACAAGTCCGGGGATTCCTGCACAGTACCAACTTGCTCATCAGTCGCATTTTTAGTCAGCAGACACGAAAGCCTAACAGCAAGACGTGCTTGGGTACAATAGCCAATAAAGCTTAATCGGTGCCATAAACATCGGTAAACTCCTATTCTTTCGGTACTTCGATACTCCGATCACCAAGCGCCCCGCCTCTTCGCGTTTCGGAAACCGCCGCCTTTTAAGTCTTGCTTGAACTTCGGAACCTTTTCTTTTTTAACAGTTATTAAGTCGGTTTCTTTCTTTCTTTCTCCACGTCCTACCCACAATGGACTCGTCCATGATTCATTTTTGCCACTCTTCATTATCTTAAACGAAGTGTTTAAATTAAAAAGGGAATCAAGTTATTGTTTTTGTTGTTTTTTACAAAAAAATATTTTTAATTTGTAATCAAGTAAAAATAACGTCGTTAGGGTTCAGGGTTATGTTGTTTTTTTTTACTGATGATCATTGTTGGATTCGTTAGGGTAAGGGTTTAGGGTTGGGTTTAGGGTTAAGTATTAAAATATGTTTTTCTTGTCTGAACATTTTTTATGACAAAAATTCCATTAAACGAGCTATAAAATAACTTTTTTCGAACGAAAAGTTTTTTAAAAAATGAGGGGAAGGGTAAAAATTCGTTAATAGAACTATAATAAGAAGAATGGCGTGTTTGTCTGCTTGTTTGTTTAGATCAGTTGGAATCGCCTGCTCATTTCATCACAGTTTCATTAGCTAATCGCTTCGGTACTTTCCGGTGGTTTACGTAAACATCCGGAAAGTACCGACGCCGCAGGACTTTTAGCGTGGCTCCCAATATGAGAAAATGCCGATGCTTCTGTTTTGTTTCTATTCTAGAAGTTGACTAAACAAACGGTTTAATACAGGGTTATAAACACCCGTTCCCTGTGATTGATCTCGGGGTAATAAGCTCTACCGATATTGGACAAGTAATACGATATTAAGTGCTAACACAAACGCAAATTAACTAACACACATATATAAATATTTATATATATATGTATATATATATATATATATTTTGATTTTATTCCATTAGTTGCGACAAAACAGGTTTTGTTTCATTGGTGCGAATAGCTACCAACTCATCGGGCCGGCGAAAGGAATTCCTTTCGCCGGCCCGATGAGTTGGTAGCTATTCGCACCAATGAAACAAAACCTGTTTTGTCGCAACTAATGGAATAAAATCAAAAAATATATATTTTGCTCTGAATTTTCATTGAGCACTCTCATAAACCCGGTTTCAACTTCCTTCGGATTCATACCCCCTGGATATTTGTAACAAGTTAATTATATATATATATATATATATATATATATATATATATATATATATATATATATATATATATATATATATATATATATATATAATATATATATATGTATATATATTGGTATGCATATGTATATACACAAATATATACATACACATATGCACACGTGTATACGTACAATTTCCGCTTTCAACCGTCATAATTTTTTTATCATAGTATAAACATACATATAAACATATATACACAGACGTATGAATATATATATATATATATATATATATATATATATATACAAATATATATATATATATATATCGACATACACACTTACATACAAACAACAACATCAATACATACATATTATCACCGCCCAAGCTAACTTATATATATACATTCAATTATAATATAAAGCTCAGAAAAATATATAAATGAAAAATGTTTAAATATGAAAATGAAACCTGCAAACCTGAAAAATTATATTAGGTAAAAACTAAACTTATAGTGTACACCCTAAGTAGTTAGTTAAATACGTCTACCAACTTTGCATATTATTTAAACATATACGTGTATATATATATATATATATATATATATATATATATATATATATATATATACAGATGCACGTAGATATAGCTACTCATTTCCAACAATTTATAAATATATACAGACGTACATAAGTATACATCTACAAAGTTAAACAGGTTTAGATAACCATTACACATACATACATACATACATACATACATACATACATACACACACACATATATAACCACATACTTATCCCTACACACATATACCTACAAACGATAGAATGATCAAACAATTTTTCCAGCGACTATCTCAACGAATTTGATGTAAGTCTTATGTTTAAAGTGTGAATTAAAGGCCATATATATATATATATATGTGTGTGTGTGTGTGTGTGTGTGTGTGTGTGTGTGTGTGTGTGTGTGTGGAAATACACCTGGATATATGCAGATGTTTTCCGTATGCGTATTAATATAAAAAAGGTTCAGATAACGTTACATAACTAAGCCACTTGACTGATGTGAAATATGTTTATATAGTAATTATAAACAGCATATTCAGGATTGATGGTAAGAGTTATTTGCATAAACATTTAAAAAAATAATATTTTGTGTTCATTTATACGAATGTTTATCAAGGCGTTTAATCCTAAAATACATTTATATAATCAGTCGTCCATGCGAAATTTATTTCTATTAAATAGTGATGTAATTAGTATTGCATAACGAGGCTAGCATAATGCTGGTTTCACTTTACACATATATATATATATATATATATATATATATATATATATATATATATATATGTATATGGGCTGATGTGTCTCTATATGTAATGTCGAAGATTGTCCCTAAAAAAATAATGGAAATATTGTTTTAAATATCGACATGTGTAGCTAAAAGTTTCAATGAGACGGCTTAACATGGCGTAAAATTAAAGAGAGGGAGTGATGACAGAAATAATAAGGCGCCACCCCAAAGTAAATTTAATCTTATTTCAAGCTTAAAGTAAATGTAACTTGCTACATCTCCTGCTTGGTACTAGTATTTCTATTTTAAATACCATATATAATTTCTGCATCATGCCACAGACAAAACGAGCCTAAGAAGTTTCCGGGATGGTATTGTGGGTCAATATGAAGGAAAGATTTGTCGAGGTAAAATATCAGAAAAACTATTAATCTCACATTCTACTGGGAATAGGTCATTGTAGAAAAGAAGACATGGGGTAATGAGTACATAGAATATAACTCAAACCGCGCAGAAATAACGTTGCGTTTTGTTTAAATCAAATGTTGAGAATAAACCTTCGTTTCAAGGCTATTCATATCAGAACCATATTCATGCCAGTCCCACACCAGCTGGCGGGTACCTTCACTAAATAAAGTATTATGGTATAGCTGCAAAGAAACTACCAGTTCTTCTTCAGAAAAATATAAAGTGGAAAAAGATTAGATTCATGGAATGATTGGGATATTTACGCTATTTACTCTGCTGATCCAAGATTTCCTTTATTTTCAGACAGTGGTAGAGTGTTGGTCTTTAGACTGCGATCAAGAGTTTTGCGCCAAAAGTTGCGGCCAATAGTGAAATATGGTATGGGTACAATTTGCCTTGATACTCGTTCGAAGCTCGTGGAGTATCACAGCAAAAATGTTTCTATATTGCAGGAGGAACACCATACAATATTCTCAAGTGCTAGAATAATAAAACATGAGTCGTCTTTCATGGAAGATAAGTCGAGTAAAAAGTTTTAACATACAGGTTTGCTTTAAAGGCCCCAAAAAGTGTGGATAACTAACTTTCTCTAAACAGAATCAAATAACTTACGAAGTACTACTGCTTGCAAAAAGAAAGCTTCTCTCTCTCTCTCTCTCTCTCTCTCTCTCTCTGCATCTCTCTCTCTGTCTCTTTCTCTCTCTCTCTCTCTCTCTCTCTCTCTCTCTCTCTCTCTCTATATATATATATATATATATATATATATATATATATATATGGTTTTAAATAGAAGCGACATTTTCTTTATCTCCGGAAATGTGGTCTCGAGAGATCTTTCGTTCAACATCTCATCAGGAGAAATCGTTGGAATAAAACAGAATATGAACGAATTATTAAACGATGAAAAGCAAGAATGATAAAGAACTGCCGGTGAAATAAAGCGTTTAATATTAAGCGTTTTATTCCAACGATTTCTTTTATAGTATGTTGGACGAAAGAGCTCTCGAGACTACATTTACGGAGACAAAGAACATTCCGTTTCCATTAAAAAACATTTATAAATGTTGTACCTCGAAACATATATATATATATATATATATATATATATATATATATATATATATATATATATATATATATATATTGGTAAAGAAAAATTAGTACAACATTAGTACTGTCAGTTTCAAGCTCAGAAGGACTTAACCGGCTCTCTTCAGCTTATGTTGTCACCTGTTTCAGAAATTTGAAGTCACGTGTCACTCTTGTTTGGATGCGTTATTTGCTTAGAGTGTTATGTATATTTGTCTAAAATTAATATTAAGAAGGTTTAATAAGGTTTGAAAAAAGGGGGTTAAATGTAACAGTTGAGATTTTAAAATGGAAATAGATTTAAAGATATAAAAAATAAAAATTCTATGCAAATCCTGTGAGTCAATGATGATGAGGAGCGTATATTTGGCCGTTACTGTTTTGAGGGTTAATTATGTGTCTTCTAGAGAATGTTAAGGAGAGAAAATGGGTGTAAGGATTATACTTATGGAAAAATAAAGAGGTTAAACACACATTAAATTCAAATTCAAGGCCTAGATTAGAAGACTTTAAAAAGAAATGTAAATAAAGATTTAACTCGACTCTGATCCTGGCAGCTTGTCCATCGGTCTAAGGGCAGTAACTCTGCAGGGTTCCTGAATGATTTTGTATTCGACATTTAACATTATTAACTAAGGTATAGTGAAGGCTTATGAGAGTAATGATATTGGTATACTGATTAAGTCTGGTTTAAAGATAAGAGCAAGGATTAGGTCGGAAAGATAGTATCTGTTTAGGAGATATAGGGGGTTAACGTTTTAACTAAGTTATAGTGGAGGCTTATTAACGCAGTGTAGATTATTGGTCTTAAGTAGTTGTGTAACTATGGGCCCGTTAAGATATTTATTCCTATTTTTTATTTATATTTATGAGGGGTGATAGTTGGGAGGATTTTCCTGGGTAGAAGTTGGTATTTAGTGAGACAATTATGGGGATATGTATTGGGCAGAGGGTGGCGGGTTCTAGGCCTTTATGTGTATCGGTAAGTCTAAGTTATAAGTAATGCTTGTCGTCTGTGGATGCATCCTTTTAATATTTCATCTCTAATATTCAAACGGATTCGATTTGGGTCAATAATGGCCCTTAATATATGGTATTGTTTGCATCACACAGAGGACATCTATATATTTATTTCTATTTGATGGTGAAAGGTGTCTATTCATCTTTAAGTTAGCATATCCGGGTCGCATATGCCTTATTCGCCTTGTTTATTGTTTCTGAAGGTGTTTCTGTGTGCGTATAATCTTTGTTTGAAGCTTCCATGTGTAATGCCTATATATTTTTCTGTTCTGCCACTAGTCTTGTTTGTGACAGTTGCTTCATATACGAGGGAATCGATTGTGCAATTCACCTCTAGGGGGCAATTTTTGTCCCGGAATGAGCAGCCTGCGTTTACTATTGCTTTGGGCTCCGCAGAGATGATTTTTCTTATGGATAGGGAAGTGGAGTAGCTAACTTTAATAGCATTTCTGTTAAAAGTTTGTGCAGGTTTTTTTGTAGGGGGAAGTGTTTGTCGAGTCAGTTGAGGAAAAGGTGGCCTACACTTGTCACGGTATTGGTGGGAAAAGGTAGGGGACACCAGATCACCAACCTATTTCTATTGCGGCTGCCCCGTGATTGATCTCGGTTGGGGATATTTGAGATCTCCTCTCTAAACCTGTTGTCGCGGAGCGCTTTATTTTAATTGCCTAGTCGAAAATTTCGAGACTGGATGAGAGGTGTAAGATTCTTTGGCTAATATTATTGACTAAATTTATAAATACATTTGGGGTGGCAGGATACTTTATATTTGTAATTTTTAAAACTTTAATCGTTAACACTGTGTTTAGTTTTATTATACATTAACCTGTTTTTAGTTACTTAACTTTGTAGTTCTTTAGTTTCATTTCCCTAACAGTTTACAGAGATTTAACCCTTCTCGAATCCCAGATTATTCTTCAATATAAACCTTTGACCCCAACCCTAGCACACTGTTAGCACAACCTATGTGGGGATTATTTTACTTAATATAAATTAGTCCCTCAATCTGATTCCCCTTAATACAACAATAGCTCTAAAAATCTATGTTTATATCTGAATCGGGCTTGTATCCAGGCGACCCTTTCCTCCTTACCTCGCTTTCGTATCATTCATATAAACCATTTCACAACTCCCCCGTTACCAAATTTCCTCCTCTTTCAACCGTAACGCACTTTGACTTTGAATGTCACCCTGTGTAACGGTTTTTGTTTATTCCCTGACCTCCGTGAGACGAGCATATACCCACTAACGGAGTTCCTTGATTATAAAAACTACTCCTTACTATATCATTTTTTATTCAAATACTTAAAAATTGTAACCTAGAGTCATGGAAGCATTCGAAAATGTCATCTAATACACAGCTTAAATCCTAAACAGATCTATAAAACCGGATTTCTTGTACATTTGATGGATAAATTCTTTTAAGAACTGCTAACTTTTGAACCCATTGCTGCATTCTTCCTGACGCATTCAACGGCTAACTTTTTCCTAAATTTTCAATTTTCTATCTTTTGACATTTTCTGCATTTTTCCCGAAAGTTTATCTATCAATACTTGTATTTACACCTTTTCAAATTATGACCATTGGTATTTATTTTGCAAACTTATATATTTGTACTCCTCTGATGATAATAATTCATTCTTTGAAAACCATGACGTAAAGAAGGAAGGAAAATAAATATCATTCAATTGATTTTGAACAACTGAAGACGTAATAGATTTTGTATTTTCACAACTTTTATTTCTCTTCTTGTATGTGGATATCTATCTATCCATCTCTCTCTTTTTCTCTCTCTCTCTCTCTCTCTCTCTATATATATATATATATATATATATATATATATATATATATACATATATATATATATATATAGCAACATTTTCTTATTTATGCCACCATTGTTAAAAATAACATAATTCGTCTATTTAATTATACCTTTTTTTATTTTTTCAATTGTTCTGATGGTCTTTTTTGTATTAAAATCTATATAACCTTCTAGACACATCAATGAACGATATTTTAGTATTTTAAAATTAAGGTTACAATGTTATTTAATTTGTTGAACAAATTCTTGATTTGTTTCTTTATATACTTCTTCAGATTTATTTTTACGTTTTAATCATAGTTCAAATCACCAGACAATATTTTTATGATGTAATAGTTATGTTGATTATCATGTATATTCATATACACATACATATCTATATTTATATAAAGTCAGGTATGCGTATATGTTCATATCTTTGTATGTACAGGATTCACTCCTAAACTAGGTAATCGGTCATTTGACAGTTTTTTTTTTAAATAGACGTACATAAAGGGAGGCGGGTGAGTTTTCACTCTCACACTTAAATCTACTACCACTTTCACCCACGTACACACAAGACACATAAGGACACGTAAGACACATGCTTCTGTTTCACCGTTATTAGTATTACATATTTCCGTCTTTCATTTGTTCGTTACATACTATAGATTTCCAAACGAAATACGCGGAGCAATCTCTAGAGACACCTGTTTTTAGTGCCCGAAAAAAAGCCCGCTTTTCCTTTTTATAGTGTTCAAAATAGAAGTTACCTTCAATGTTTCAGACTGTGTCGGATAATTAGCAGAGTCATCAAAAACGAACACACGAACGCAAACAAAGGCCGGTCAATAAATTAACACATGCTAACAACGGCGAGTCAATAAATGAACACATAATCACAAAAAACTGTCAGTCCGTCAGTCATTTAAAAAACTTTTTTTAGTGCAACTCTTAGGTGTTCTCTTTCATGGCGCAACGATTACCGCATTCAGCTGAACATCAAAAGATTTGGGTTCGCGTCCTCCAGCGGGCGATAATTTACATGACTTATACATTTTTTTTTACCAAAGCGAAATTTTCAAAAATCATATTTAAACACATTACATTTATTTCACAAAACGTTTAATCAAAAATTAAATCAAGCAGAATGCATTTAGGTTTATTCGTGATCATTTTAATGATATCTATAATTTACTTAGAGCACGTCACGTTTTTGTTGCTTTAATACATTTAAAATAAAGGGATTGCTAAATTTAGGAATCCTTATGTTAAGCAAAGAAGATACATGTATTTTATATGTAAATGATATTTATTAAATCGTGTTTTGTTTATTCTAAGACTCGAATCTCCATGATAGATTTTATCTGTCTGTCAGTATCATACTTCAGTTTGAAATAGATTTACATCACTAAACACATAGACTGAATTGATTCATTACAAATAAGATGCATTCAAGCACATTCATGACAACACCTCTTAGTCGGTTTTTCAAGTTTTATTTTTTAAATGTGACTTTCGTCCGTCTGTCGCACTTAAGTTAGAAATAGAATTTTAGTATTTTCCTCGAGCTTTAGTTTAGTCTTCGATATGTTTCGTTTTAGTTTGAACTAACATTTTCGTTGGCCTGCCAAGCTTAATTATGAAATTGAATTTTCGTTAATCTGTCAAGCTTAAGCTTGCAATGCCATTTTCGTTGGTCTGCCGAGCTTAAGTTTGGAATGGCATTTAGTTTTCGTCGGTATGTTTCCTTTAAGTTTGAAATAACATTTTCAGCGTTGAATGGACGCATGTTTAGAAAAGCTGTTCTTGTTCGTGTTTATATGTATCGACTTCCTGTTTCCTGACACACAAACAAGAAGGTAGATCATGTTTAACCGTAAGTCGCTTATCAAGCCACGTTATGTAATTTGAACTTCGTGAAAACGTGTAAGCTTATGAAAAAGAAATAAATCAGATGTGATTCGCGAATGGCGAGCTGTTGTTTAATCAATTTAATCAGATTGCTGCTCCAATCTACCGTGACGCGGAAAGTGAAATATGAGAACTAGTGCGCTTCACTTGCTCATGCAAAACACAGCAAATGAAGCAGAGAAGATTGGGTTACACTAAGTTTACAAGTATAGAGACCCTGCTTGGCGATGATGATGATGATGATGATGATGATGATGATGATGATGATGATGATGATGATGATGATGATGATGATGATGATGATGATGGTGGTGGTGGTGGTGGTAGTACGCTAATACATTTCCAGTTCGAACGTAGGTTATCATCTTTAACACTAATTAAACAAATAATATATTCCGATCAGTGTTAGTAATTAATTTGATGACGCTAAGGTAAACGGTTTCGACTTTACTCATTTTAAAATGAAATGTTTCAAATTGACATCATGGCGTCACGTCCACTATAACACTACAATAAAACAAACAAAAAACGGTTCAAATAGTGACATTCGTTTTATTAGTTTAAAAAATATTTAGCTGACAATATTTTTTACAGTCGGAAAACAGCGAATAGTTATCGTTGTATAAGGAAGTAAATTGCTAAAATTTTGAATAAATAAAGTAGGGACATATTCGTTTTATTTTTAAAAAAATATTTAACTAACAATGAGAATTATTTTTATGGAAAGACAATTATATTTTAAATCGTATTGACCCTGATAGACATTCATTTCAAAAGGAATATTATTAACAGTAAATTATACAGATTGATGTAGAAAGCAGCCTGGTATTTTGCACGGCGTCCTGTTGGTCATAATTAATACATGGAACTTGCAAGAAAACTGAAAGAAATATAGAACATGAAGAAAATCAGTATAATACGAATAATTCTAGAAGCACAAGGAACAATACTGGAAAAAGACCATGAAAAATTAGAATAAAATGAGAATACCATTCAACACACTGTAATGATGAAAACAGTCCAGATCCTTAAGAGAATCATTGAATGCTGAACTAACGAACATAACCAAGAAATGCTATCGCGTTACAGATAATGTTAAACAGAATCAGAACAAAAAATTCTTGGTCTGATGAGGTTGACTTTCTTGGAAAAGTGCAACCGAAACATGTATGCACATATGTAACCAATACTGTTTGTATAAATAAAAAAAGTATACTTATAAACAGCTCTACTTGGTATTGAGCACTTTTTATAAACACTTGAGTTTCTACGGATTTACATTTACAGAAGCTAATACAATACATGTACTATATATATATATATCTTTAGAAAGTTAGGTATGTTTATATATTTGTATCTACATAATTTATTACTAAAACTCTCGGTTCCTGAGATGAATCGAGCAGACTTGAGTTTTTGCAGGGTTTACATGCAGGTATTTACTCTCATAATGGAGGACTAGCTCATCTAAGGCTACTACTGACCCAAACGTACTTAATCCAAGTTGGAAACAACAGCACGTACACACTAAGATGCACTGCCTTAGCCTTGTGCTATTCCTCTGCGGATTATGCTTGTCCTGTTTGTGGGAGATCAACGCATGCAAACAAACTAGACTCAGCATTGAACAACACCTGTCGCTTGATCACTGGCTGCCTGAAGCCCATCTACCTGAAATACCTGCATCTTCTCACTGGCATTGCCCCTTCAGATGTGAGACGGGAAGTTGCCAGTTGAGTAGAGATCACAAAGGCTCTCAGTGATGAACGCCATCTCCTTCATGGACATAAACAAACGGTCCAACGACTGAAGTCAAGAAGACCCTTCCTCAGTCGTGTCGAACCCCTAAGAATATGTGAACAACCTTTCATTTTAAAATTCAAATATATCTGATTTGAATTGAGTGTTATTCATGTAATGGATGTTGATCATGATTAGAATAAAGATTCTAGAATAAGGTTTAGTATAATTATATCTTGAGTATTAAATTGTAATGGATAAAAATTAGTAGACAACTGTATATATATTTATATATATATATATATATATATATATATGAAGTTGTAAACAGGAAATAACATCAGGCAAATGCAACGTTTAGCATATGCAATTATTGCATGAGCATGTAAAAAAATAGCTAAAATAATGACAGATATACATCATCTCTAAAGGCACCAATATTTCAGTTTTAGTAGAAAGAAGGGCTTTCTAAATAAAAATGCCCTTTCATAAAACGTTTCATAAAAAGTCTTCTTGTTGTATAAAAGTGCACACATCAATACAACTATTTCTACCAAGATTAGCATCAGAATCAACGAAAGAAAAATTGATCTATTTGTGTCATAAATTTAACAAGTATGTCTCCACTAATCTCAGATACTAATTATTTACACACACACACACACACACACACACCCACACACACACACACACACACACACACATATATATATATATATATATATATATATATATATATATATATATATATATATATACAGGGTTGGCCAAAATAAGGGTCCTATCTTTAAATTTGAATAACTTGAATTTGAATAACTCCCACAAAATAAAAGTTAAACTCACCAAACTTTATGTGTGTGTAGACTGACCCTTTCGAGATTTTTTGAAATAAACAAAACAAATTTTAGCCGAAAAACACTTCTTAAAACTTACAAAAACTAAAGTATTGTTTTTTACACTGTTTTGAGTTTTTTAAGCAAAAATAATGTTTTCTAAATGAGGGTACGTTCCTTAGGGCTAATACGGCTCATGCTTGCTTCGGAAGGGGTCCTTTACTTATTCTAAAAAAAAAAAAAAAATCAATAAATAAAAAAGTTATGAATTTTTAAAAATAGGACCCTTATTTTGCCCACCCTATATATATATATATATATTTCTTGTTGAATGACATCGTTCTGCCGAGTATAAAATCCTACTTGTGAGACATCGGACTGGGATCTTAGTACTTGGATGACAACACCCCTTTTTAAGAAGAATGGGTTCATTCCAGTCGGCCTTCGCCGCGGGTTGCTTGGTCTGTGTTAGTCAATAAAACTTTCTTGTATGTGGCAAGTTAGCTCAGTGGCCGTGTACTTGCCTCGCATGCAAGTGACTCGGGTTTTTGAAATCTTTAGTTCGGATATGTTCTACTGATGAGTCCAAAGAAGAGCGACACCCGTGTCTAGGACTTCCATTTTGTAGCTTTTATGGTTAGTGTGAGCTGCGGTGTTGTCTGATTTACGAAATAATTATATATATATATATATATATATATATATATATATATATATATATATATATATATATATATAGTAATAAAAGTTACCTTCCACAGGATAAAAAATCAACATAATTCTAACCGGACTAATAAAATAATTCTTGATAATAAATATAGCTATTTATATAATTATGTCTTTATTTATACAGACATGTACAACATTCCTTTGCACTGGTATATCGATATTATCGATAAATTGTTATTAGAAGCTAAGATCTCATCAGGCGAAAAATTCTTGATTCTTCACTCAGATGTTTATATTGGAAAAGAATGGAAAGAAAGGAAAAAGGAAAAGTCATATTAAAAACCGGGAGGTCACATGGTCAAACTTTAAACAATTGGAAAAAAACGTTTATAAACTTAGGTTGAAGAGTTAAAAGTTTAGATGGGAAGAGGTGGGAATTGTTGGGTTCCAAGTTGTAAGTTAAGAGGTAGGAGCGGGGCGGTTATATGCAACGTTTTAACATTTGAACGAAATAGAAATAGCGTGAGCATGTTTTCCTACTTCCGAAGCGGTAAAGCGTAATGTAGAAGTATGCATTATTAGTCGTTCTTTATTTAATAGGACGTATTTTTATTTAATATATATATTTATTTATTACGTACATAAAGGTAATCAGTCGTAATCAGCATTGCTAACCTACAATTACATTGTTTGTGGTCTGGAGTTTTACCACCGGACTATGACGCCTGTTCTAGAAATATGCACGCTTTTTATCACCTAAATATTTATGTTACGTGTTTGTTGAAGTTTTTAAACTGGCGATAGTAAAGGGCGTTTGTATTTTTCTCTACTTCTTTAGCGGTAAAAAGTAATGCAGTGACTGAATTTTTGTCGCCCGTAATTTAATAGGACGTATTTTTAATTAATATGTATGTTTTTATTCATTTTCTACATATATAAAAGTAATCCATATACACGTGTTTCTGACATCAGTCGTAATCAGCATGGCTAACTTGGACAAGGATCGAACCTACGATTACTCACTTTATGAGATAAAAGATAAATTATATAAACCTTGTAGTAATCTGACACCGTAGATAATTATTGTTTCCAAGGTTCAGTTGCATGGGTCGAATAGACCAACAGACACACTACGGGTTTAATATAAACTTTGGGAGCCTTGATAAAAAAGCGAAATGAAATCGGACTTTGATATGGTGGCGTAAAAGCGGACATGAATTTCGGAAATCGTCAAGTGGCACTTAATAAATATTGATATAAAGACTGACTGATAAGACATGAATTGAAATTTTTCAAAAAAAATTTTCTGTCACTGTTTCACCGCATAAAACGTCAACATTTCAGGTTTGTAAGAATAATATCTTATTAAATGTTTTATATCTTCTTCACCGAATGGTATGTATATATATATATATATATATATATATATATATATATATATATATATATATATATGCGTGTGTGTGTGTATGTGTGTGTGTGTATGTGTGTGTTTATTTTTGTTTCATTTTACTTCAGCCGAAGTTCTCAGAAATGCAGGGGCCCTATTCCTGGGGCTAACACTGGATATCTAAATGAGATACATAGATATTTCATTAAAGTTCTGCTTCATCTGTAAAACGTTGAGTTAGTAAAGAAGTTAAGAACATTTAATTTTCTCTCCCCAATTGACAAGTTAAGTATGTTACAGTATATTTTTTTTGTGGTCAGCTGGTTTTACCGGATTCCAGGACAAGAACCTATCTAGTCTGGTGGAGTAACCAGCTAAGTGCTGTTACTTGAGGTAACGTGACTTGAAGAAGATGCACCATTCCTCGTATGAGCCAGTGCATAGCCGCGTTGAGTATATCTTATTTTGGCTTCGAATGCTATATTATTTTAAATATTTGGTCAGGGTTTACTCGAAGAGTGGTGTACGTCAGGTGATACTGACAAACCCTTGTACAGAGAGAC
>OY744526.1:49293344-49433344 GCA_963556195.1 Sepiola atlantica | reverse complement strand
ACAAATAGCTTATATTTGGAATCAGGGTAGCGCTAAGAGTATTGCTATGTCTTTTTGATTCAATTGTCTGGTAATGAAATCCGGAACACCTTAAATCCCCGGTTAAGTATTACGAATGGCAAAATACGAAGCAAAGTGTATATCAACTGAAGTAGAACTATTGAGAGCACACGAGCAGGATATTGTTAAAATACGTATCGGTCTGGCAATAATTATCGCCGATATAATTAATAAACTATACATGAAAATAAAAAGTTACTGATTATACAGTAACAACATCAATGTAGATTTACGTAAAAGTCATAAAAAATGCTTGCCTGAGGAAAATTCAGCACGTTCGATTTTAAAGAGGCGTGGCTAATTCAGCCTTGGCATTAATGTCTTACTTAATGCGCGCTTGTAGATCAGATAGATTTTCGGGATTGTTATGATGATAATCACGATCCTTTAGAAGCCTCCACAACCCACAGTCTAGGTCCATTTACAGAAGAGAGATTCATCACCAACTGAGTTAAACAAATATAACCACTACATTCACCTTACCTTAGTCCTTTAGACCAATTCAGTATGCTTAGTTAAATTGGGAAAAACCTTTATAATGCACTGTTCAAAAGCATCTATTGTGTATTCAATGCTAGCTTCTATATTATGTATATTGCCGAGCTTGTTATGATAATGAACACGAACAATTCTTCACAAGTCAATTTACAGAGAAACAACATATACTCAGAATAGTTGAACAACCATGACCACCACGTTCACCTGACATTAATATCGTAGACTGTTGGTTGTTGGTTGTGAAAGCTGCTAAAGTCTGGTGATTATGAACAGAGTAATTGTTTTGAATCTTACTAAACATGTTCAGCTATTCTTAAACAAAGATGGAAGAACTTTCAAACCTAAACAGGCATTGTTTGTTACCATTTAATCAGTAACATTTTACTTAGTTATTTTTTTTGTTTTTCATATATATTAAAGTAAATATCTTCGTACGAAACTTATAGACAGCCCTGTATATTTAACCAATTCGGAAAGTGCATACGAAACAAAAACGATATATATTATTATTCGTCTTCAACTTAAATATGTCATAAGTAACATGTTGCCTCTGAATTGGTTTCACAAACCCATTTCGTGTACGCTCGTCATGTTTCTTCCGTATCCCTTATACATTTCAGAAAAGAAAACAAAATACTGAACGTTCTCGTCCAGAGATCCGAGAGAAAGTGATAAATTCCATGCTAGCATCCCGGCAAAGTTTCAATTAGTTATGCATGACTTCTTATTACCTATGAAGTGGTCGCGTAAAAAGGCTGATTTCTGTGGAGTGCATCCTGGCTTTTCTTCTTTTTTTTCGTCGCGTCATTAGTGGTTGGACCTATGTGACGCTGTTGAACTTCCATGTGGTGTTGATGCATTTTTAGACATTAGTATAATTGCATAATTATTTCGTAGTCTTGGAGCTAACAATTATGGCATCAAAAGTCTATCCTTACCTTTCGGTGCCACCTAGGGTTATCATAAACAAAATAATTATTCTGTAGCACCTGTGTGGTTTTCGCCATCGAAAATAATGGTTGAGGTGGTATCACTATCTGCCGCTTGCTCTATGTATTTGTGTGCCTACACCATTATTGTACGTTTCATGTAGTATATTATGTGTGGTTAATATGCGTTTCTGGGTACAGGTAAGTTGTGAAATGCATTAGGTTAGATATCCATGATTAAATGGGTTTAAATCAAGGACCGTCTATCACCTCATACAACGTTAGACATCTGATTAGTAGACTTATATAGACGAATTTCAAAATATCTCGCAGTTTGACTATTAGTAAGAAAAATGGCATAATGCTTAATGATAAACGTAGGCCCATTATGCGCCTATATAAGAATATTCAGAACCAACTCATAGACAAGGAAATTGATTCATACTTAAGTTAAAGGGTGGTTTAAATTTAAATAGTGATCCCCTCTTACTTTACGTTTGAATATGTTCTAGCTACTCGTTCGAGAGAAGAATAAAGAAAAACAACAAAAAAACTGTTCACCGAGACGCGAACAGTATATGTAGCATCTCTCTGTTATTGTGGGATGTACCAAAAAGCAGTTCGGTATGCCGGATCGTACTCTTCTGCCGTGATAAATTTGGCTACAAATTAACGTGTTTCTACATTCAAAATGTTTATTGAGGTTATCTAATGTGTTAAATTTTCTGTTACAAATGTCAGAGTTACTTTAATCGTACTAGATTACGTTTGCTAATAAGTGGCATATATCATAACGTGAGAGAAAAATAAAATCCCGTCCAACGTCTCGTCTCCCTTTTTAATATGAAACACGTCAGCTTGTAGCCAAATTAATCACGTCAGAAGAGTACTATCCGGCTTTAGATGAGGTGCCCCACAGGGACGGACGTCAATTTCGAAAATAGTGAAGTTGCACTTAATAAATATTAATATAAAGATTGAATAACAAAACATAAATTGGAAATTGTCAAAACTATTTATTTTTTGTCACGGTTTAACCTCATTTGTATGAATTACAGCATTGTATTTTAATATTTGACAATGCCCCTCACGAAAGTAAATGCATATATATATATATATATATATATATATATATATATATATATATATATATATATATATATATATATATATATATATATCACCACTCAATAAGTCACGGGCCTGATATATCGATGACACAATGATAAAAATTCATATGATTTTCATAAAGTACAAACCTTCGAATAAAATGTAACAAAATTTGAACCCAATCGAATTATTAGTTCACAAATTACAGTTGCGTAAATTAATCAAAGGCTACACATTTTCCAAACAATGAAAAAATCTGAATTGCTTTCTGATAGAAAAAAAATGGAGTTGACATCACAAGACTAAAGATGCAAACACCAGCAAACAATATGTTGGCCTCCATACATTTGGATGCGCAAGATATTTGGTTCGTCGATTTAATTGAGAAAAGAAAGACAATCAATAGCATTATTTTTAGATATAAAATGTATTCCTTAAAACAGGATTTTTGAATCAATTTTATTCTCCTTACGAACATCAAAATAAAGATACACTGTTACAAAATCTTACGTCTAGAATCCTTATTCCAATTTGCATCAAAATCCATTATATCATTTTAATTCAAGAAATGTATCAAATTTACAGCTTAAGCTAAATTTGTCTTAAGAAAAAATTCAAACCGGTGGAATATTACTATATGTGTAACTAATGACTATGGATCAAATTAAATACAAATTAGAAATATCACAATTTTTAAATGTGAGCTGGTGTCCATGTAAGTCTCCTAAACCCGTTTTAGAATACTCCAAAACATTGACATTTTGGGAATATCTAAATTTAATTGATGACCAATACCTTTGTAAAAATTTCACAAAAATCTAATCTATCTGCATTTTCACAATGTCGCAGTGTTTCAAAATTCATAATTATTGGTTAATTAATTTAGGAGTGTTTATATACATAGAAATATATAAACATACACACATACCTAACTTTATATATTCACAAGCCCTCGGGACAGCCATTGGTGAATATTTATTGCAGTGCCAAGTTTGCACTTGACGGTGCACGGATGACGCATTCTCTATTTCAAAAAATCATCTAAATCCTCGTTGCGGTATCTATCAACTTACGACAGCCGTCTCTGTGCAAACAAAAAGAGTACACCCACAATTTTGACCTCATGGCTGTACGTTAACAGTGTACCTTACCCCCTTTTCTTACCCCCATTTTCTTTCCCCCCTTTTATACACTCGAAAATTATTCAAGGTCTTTTGACCACGTTTTTAATCGATATTCCCCCTAATTTTCTACGGCTGCCTTGAAAAGGGTCGACTGAAAAATATATTGGCAATTTCTATTTTTATCCCTTTTTTCTCTTACTAATTTTTTATAAACATTTCTTTGAGAAAAAAAAACTCGAAGTGATTTTTCTTTGTTCCTCTTCTCGGGATTGTCTGTTCCTCGTTTTCAATCTTGACTTTAGGTTATATAAGTTTCTCTGCGAGACTACGATTTGTGCTGAATGTCGTCTTTGAACCAATGGCTGTTTCGTAATAAACTTTATTTTGAATATGAGACTATTGAGCTGGATATTTGTATTTGTATTTTTATCTTTGTTTTCATTATGAATACTTTCTCAGTCTGTTTTTCCAGATTTTATTTGTGGGGGGTCTGTACGAACAGTTTTTTTTACTTTGCAGTAGGGTGGGTTAATGCTAGCTCAGCTGAATTCGTGTCTAAGAGACGTACCGTTCAAAGTTTTGGAAATACGTGGTTTTTTCATATTCCGTTACATTTGTCAAGAGTTCATTTTGAACTTTTCTATTCTCTTTTTCCCATGCGTTTGGATCCCGGTTTTTTTCCGACGACTAAAAAATTTGTGTGATAAGCAACTATGTCAAGATTAAGATTAAGGCTCTGTATTTCTCTTGATTCTGGGCGAAACGCGCGTAATCTTCAGAAATAGTATTTAATTGGAAAATAAACATACATGAATTAAAAAAAAAACAAGTAAAACATGTTAAAATGTTGTTTGTTTGTAAGACAAAGAGGAATTGAAGGTATTAGCCGATATATGAAAATAAAAGAGATGGAAAAAACAGAAAAATATGTTTGACGATATAAGAACATTTAGAAATCGAAACAACAGATGAAAAGTATGTGTATTGCTTGATTATTTCTTTTGGCCAGTTGAATTCACCTAGACAACACACACACACACACACACACACACACACATATATATATATATATATATATATATACACATATGCTCTGAAACTTTTAATACAACTTTATTTAGCTTGCAATTTCGACAATTTTAGGATATTATTAACAGTATACACTTAAATATAGATGTATTTGTAAGAACCCATATATATATATATATATATATATATTGGTTCTTATAAAATATATAATAAGTATATACTCTTTATAATATCCAAAATGTTCCAAATTGCAAACTCAATTAAGTTGTATTACAAGCTTCAAGCATATATATATATATATATATATATATATATATATATATATATATATATATATATATATAAGTGTGGCTTTGTCGTTCAAATTTCAAAGTATTGCAGGGTTAGTTAATTAAATTGAAATATAAGCCATATTAGCAATACAAGATTAATTTATTATTTTTTTTTTACATTAATCCTATCGATTACGGAATGAAATTCCTTTATCAGGGGTGATCAGTATTGAGTCATTTTCTTTTTTTTCATCAATAAACAAGAATAAACAAACTTATTTCGTTGTTACTTGATAAACGTCCTTGGTACGACGTCTCCGCAGTGTTGTATTGGCGGTTATGATTCAAATCCGGTGTCGAACGAAAGAAGCGTGTGCACGCTGTCATGAAAAGTGTGGGTTTGTCGTTCAAATTTCAAAGTATTGCGGGGTTAGTTAATAAAATTGAAATATAAGGCATATTAGCAATTAATTATTTTTTTTTTTACATAATCTTGTATTGCTAATATGGCTTATATTTCAATTTTATTAACTAACCCTTCTATACTCTGAAATTTGAACGACAAACCCACAGTTTTCATGACAGCGTGCCAACGCTTCTTTCGTTCGACACCGGATTTGAATCATAACCGCCAATACAACACTGCGGAGACGTCGTACCAAGGACGTTTATCAAGTAACAACGAAATAAGTTTGTTTATTCTTGTTTATTGATGAAAAAAAAAGAAAATGACTCAATACTGGTCACCCCTGAAGAAGGGATTTTATTCAGTAATCGATAGGATTAATGTAAAAAAAAAATAAAAAAATCTTGTATTGCTTATATGGCTTATATTTCAATATATATATATATATATATATATATATATATATATATATATATATATATATATATATATATATATATATATATTTGTGTGTGTGTGTAAAGTAAGTGTGGGAGAACACCACCAATGAATGAAAATTCAAAAAACGAGCGTAATATTTATTTTTATATGTAATAACAGAGGATTACGACAACATCGAGTTTTCCTCACATTCTTTAATTACATGTATAATTATATATATATATATATATATATATATATATATATATATATATATATATATATATATATAAATATATTTGTACGTTTATGCATATCTTATGTGTATGTGTTTATACTTATATATATAAAAGTCCACGGTTGTTTGTGCGTTATAATAATATATATGTTAATAGAACATTCAAATAGGTTTCAGAATTGGTTTACTAGGGTCAATTAGATCCATAATATATCTGAAATATATTAAAGCCTAAAGAATCGAAAAGAATAGATTTTTCTTTTTTCATAAAACAAAGGTAAAATTAAACAAAGAAAGTGTAGAAAGTTATTAAATTATGTCTAAGGATTAAAATAATGATTTTCATTAGTATTTAAAGATTTAAAATAATTGAAAAAAATGAATTATCAAGTATTCGTTAAAGCTATATGCCGCTTTACGGATATTTTTTTAAGAAACGTTGCATCCAGAATTGATCAATTTTATGTTCTCATATGATTCAAATTAGGTAATATTTTTGTGGGCAAAAGTAATATTTAAAATTTTAAGCAAAACAAAGATATAGTTATTTTTAAGATTTCAAATGCCCCTTTAGATGCTGACACAGAATATAACTTTAATAAGTTGAGAAAATAGCAGAAAACATCGTCTCTTGAATAAGTATAACACATTAAACATCTTAAATGTACATATAAGAGACAGAGTATAAAAACCGTTTGTAGAAAATAATCTCTTTTGACATAAACTTTATTAATAATACTGTGTAGATTTTTCAAGACACACCGAGATTTATGTACTTTTTGTAATTTATTATTATTGTTAGTTTACTATTAATCTGATATTTATTTAAAGCTACTATTCATTTTGGTTCGACTTTCAAGACTAATTGTAAACATGGCTGTATTTTAGATTATGCTTTTCTAAAATGCCTTCCACCCGGCAATATATTCCGATACAGCTAGCATATATATATATATATATATCTATATATATATATATACATATATATATATATATATAATGATATGTATATATATATATATATATATATATATATATATATCGTACATGTATTGTATTACTTTCTGTAAATGTAAATCCGTAGAAACTCAAGTGTTTATAAAAAGTGCTCAATACCAAGTAGAGCTGTTTATAAGTATAAATTTTTATTTATACAAACATCATTGGTTACATATGTGCATACATTCTTGATACATGTTTGTTTATATATGTATGATTCTTGATATAAGATAAGATATTTATGCTCGAGTGAGTCTGTAAAGCTGGGCAGGCCAGAAAGCAGAGAGCAATAAAATGAGAACAGGAAAAGACAATGGAGACGCCATGAAGGGTAATAAAAAAGGGACAACCACTGGCAAAAAAGGTCAACTAGTGAAATAGGTAATACGATATCAATTCATAAGAAATAGAAAATGCTAGATCCCAAAAAGAGTTATTTAGGATAGAAAATTCGTCAAATCCATCCATTCCTGAAATATTCTTGGTCTGAGGAGGTTGACTTTCTTGGAAAAGTGCAACCGAAACATGTATGCACACATGTAACCAATGATGTTTGTATAAATAAAAATGTATACTTATATATATATATATATATATATATATATATATATATATATATGCCTCAATATTTCACTGCTAACGTCATTCGTTTACGTTTATTATTCGGCTCAGGAAGTATTGTTTAAAATGGCCCGATTTCTTCATATTAATTCCGTTTAAGTGCGCTCCATCTACGATTTGAACTCAACATCTCACTATTAAATTTACTTCATTTTTGAGCGCTTTCTTATGCTGCCTCCACGAAACTTTTTCTTCTCCATCTTAATATCCTTCCATCGGACACCTTATCAACGGACAAGTACTATCTGGACAAACCCCATAACTTTTTTACACGAAACTTTTTTTCATCCTCCATTTTCTTAATTAATATTTTTTCAAATGTTGAATTTAGGCTTTCTTACTGCCAACTTATCTATCTGTATAATTCCTCTGATGATAATATCTCGATCTTTGAAAAGCCTTGGCTTAAGGAAAGAATAATAACGATAATTTTATTACAGAATATACCTTGCATTGAAATAAATCTGGACATTCGTACATGTTTATCACTCTTCGTTCATCTATCTTTATATATATATATATATATATATAGAGAGAGAGAGAGAGAGAGAGAGAGGGAGAGAGAGAGATAGAAGAAAAAAGAGTGATAAATATGCGACGATTGTCCAAATTTATTTCAGATTTCAATTGTTCAATGCAAGGTGTATTCAGTAATAAACTAGTGTTAATTATTCTTTCCTTAAGCTAAGGCTTTTCAAAGATCGAGATCTTATCATCAGAGGAGAAATACAGATAGATAAGTTGGCTTTCGAAAAAAACAATGTTCAAATATTTGAAAAATATGAAAAATATTATTAAAAAATGCAGAGAAATAAAAGAAAATTTCCGTAAAAAAGATATGTGTTTGTTCGGGTGGTAAATCTCCGTTGAAAAGAAGTCCGATGAATTGTAGAACGCGAAAACATCTTTGCGTAGGAGCAGTGTGGAGAAAGTGCTCAAAATTATAAGTAAATCCAAACGCACTTAAAAGGAATTGAAAGGAGAAAAGCTGGCCATTATTGATATACTTCCTGGACCAAAAAAGGCAAATGACAACTCGTCCAAAAATGGTCTAAATCCAAATGAAACAAAAAAGGTTAAATTTGAGGTTAGTGACAATCGCCGCATATTTATCACTCTTTTTTCTTCTATCTCTACATTTGCTCTATCTCGTATATTGAGCTAAACCTCTTCACAATAGGTTCCATTCAATTATCTATCTTTGGCGGATTCTTTCGATGTTTTATTGTAGTCGATCCATGTCATCGTTATGTTTTTTTCATCCACATTCCAGATGTTGTTTTATCTGTTTATAAGAGGTCAGATGTACCAATTGTCGATTTCCGGCATCCTTTCTGTTTCACGATTATTAAGAGAGTGGTTAACCTGTTCTCTCATTCCATTCTCGGTGTCTGCTGTGTAAGCCTTTCATGTAGGGTCGTGAATGATTGAAACAAGTATGCATGTATTATCTCATGGCCAGGTGCAATCCTGGTTGACATTCTTCTTAGGGTTGTCACGTGTGTTTCTTCATTAATTTCGGATTCTGTGTCTTCTTCAGTTTCATGTAGGTCTTCTTTAAGATTTTTCAGTCATTCAGAATTTCTACTGTGGTCTTGTCGCTCTTCCCATATATTGCCCCAAAAGTGTTTTGTTTCTGTCTATTCGGAGTGTACTATTTTTGTTATTGCTCCGTTAACGTTTTGGTAAAACTGGCTTTCATAGTTTTAATTATACTGTACAGATGTGTATCTGTATCGCCTCAGTCTCCCCTCTTTTGCTAGTATATTTAGTTTTAGTTCCTCATGTTTCTTGTTCAGTTTTTATCCTTGGTCAGCAGCATTTTTCAGCTCCCATTGTTCCCACTACTCTTTGGCATTATTTACCGCTTTAGCTTCTTCTTCTTCTTCTTCTTCTTCTTCTTCTTCTTCTTCGCCACATAAAAGGCCAGATTTGTCTTTTAATCCAAAATAAATAATAATAATAATAATAATAATAATAATAATAATAATAATAATAATAATAATAATAATAATAACAATAATGTCGTCGTCGTCATCATCATCATCATGATTATTATTGTCATTATTATTATCATTATCATTATTATTATTATTATTATTATTATTATTATGATACAGAAGTATCATTTATTTTCATTATTCTACCATCTTATTATTTTACCATCTAACATACCTGTTGGTTGTGTGTAAAGATATATGTATGTAAATTAGATGGTCACGCTAAAAATGACTCACTTGTTCTCTAAATGTTGACAGAGGCATTAAGAAATATTAAAATGTGCGTGAATCAACATAGACAAAGCGAGGCTAGATAAATACATAGACAGTTAAGAGAGTGAGAGAGAGAGAGAGAGATGGGCAACTTGTTTAGTTAATTATGAATTACGGCTTATTAGAACAATTTATACTATTTTTTCTAACACACCTTTATCCTAAAAGTAAAGTATATTTTAGCATATATTTTGTTTTATTAAAATATATAGGTCAAGCGCCTTAGGGAAACAAACGTTGATGCACTCATATTTAGGATAAGAAGAATATATTTACATACTAAATAATAAAAAAAATGTACTTACTTTATATATATATATTATATATATATATATATATATACATATATATATATAGACACACACACAATATATATATATATACACACACACACACATATATATATATATATATATATATATATATATATATATATATATATATATATATATATATGTTTGTGTGTGTGTGTGTGTGTTTGAACTAAGAGAAGGTCAAAAGTTTTATGTAACCATTCATAGAGATCCCACTTTTCACGGAAGTTGTGATGTAGGATGTCGACAAGATGACGGGGGCGAAAGACCAGGATTGGGTCATTAAGTTTGTTTTCTTAAATAAAAAAGATTACAATTTTTTGGAAAAACATACCGTGTGACTGACTTCGTCATTTAAAGAAAAAATAAACAAAAAACGGGAAAGAATTTCTGCTGGGTTTTACTTCGAATGCTGTTGTTTTAAATAAAAAAAAAAAAATAATAATAATAATAATAATAATAATAATAATAATAATAATAATAATAATAATAATAATAATAATAATAATAATAATAATAATATGATGATGATGATAGAGGGGCTAATGTTTACCTTTTAATCTACAAGAATGTAAGTCTCAGTATTGTAAGTATAGTTAGATGCTGATCTGTAAAAATAAAATTAGAATCTGAAATTTACCACATGAATTCAAAAATAAGTATGTGAATGGAAGATCCTGGCTAAAATTAAGAGTAGAAATAGAGATACGTGAATAGGAAGTTGACCCATTGGCGGAAGTTCTAAATGACAAGTAGGAAGTAAGGGAGTTAAGTATTACTCTTTGGCAGATGAGCTGAGTGTGTTCAGTCGCAGTTTTTCAAAGTTCAGTCTTCGGAGCGACAATAGGAAGCTAATATGTAACCTTACAGTTCTATGAGAGAATGAAATAATAAAAGATCAAAGGACATGGGCCCATTAAGCAATACTGTCGGCGGAGTTTTTATTTTATGTTGCACATATTGCGACTACACAAATTAGACACCAGCTGTTTGTGCCGATGTAGTGAACGTTCCATGGAGATTGAAGTCAAGTAGGTAGATTTAACTTCCGTAATTGGGGCAGCTTAAAGGAAAAGAGTTCGATTTATTGGTATGTATTATTCCGTGTTTACTTACCGCTGTCGGTGTAAACTAAAATAATCACCTTAGTTTTCATTGGCGGTTTTTTGTGGGGAGGTCGTTTATCGTAATCAATAATCTTATGCCAAATTAAAAGAAAGATCTCACATAATGAATAATATGAATAAATACTCTTACATATTTTATCAGATAGATACGAAAAAAAAAACCCTAATATTTGTGTTATTGCATCGTTTATGGAGACACAGTGAATCGCGGTTGCCGATGTCGGATCTGTTTTGCGCCGGAAACTGCTGGAATTGTTGTCAACTTTTTTTTATGCATGATCATACATGTACCAATTTGTGCTTTGAGATTTTCAAATCATTTCGGTGTATGTTTGTGTAACTTGCTACCTGTATATCCGCATCCCGTTTCAAAGATCAATTCCATATTGTTTTATTATCTGTTTCATAGTTGCGCCATCCTTGCACAAAGCCGCCGATGTATTCAACGGATGGAAAGCATAACATCTGATATTTAATTCTTTTTTGCTAGTATTTTTTCACAAATTTTAATTTTTGTTATTAATTTATTGTTGAGTTTTGTTATTGATTCTTACAAGATTCGTTGGTTAGACTTACAAACGGGATTCTTTTTTTCAGATTCTAAATGAAGTGATCTCTTCAGTTAACTAAAACCGTTTTTACCCTAAAGATGATCTTAATAGTGTTAATCTTTTAATCCTTTGAAATATAAAGCCCAGTTATATGTATTATGCTTTATTTGACCGTCTACGTTGGACTGGAAGTCCTATATTTATAATCTGTACAATCATTTGTTTATATATATTCAGACTTTTATAGTTACGGATGGCCGAAATTTATAAAAATTTACCAACACTTTTCCAGAATACAGTCCAGTTTGTTACTACTACTGTTAGATAGTCGTTCCGTCTGAAGTGTGTGTGTGTGTGTGTGTGTGTGTGTGTGTGTGTGATACACACTCTGGCTGTTACCCATTTTTAGAGATGGTTGTCTTGACCTATTTACACTGACCAATGTGGCTTTTTTCCAATGGACAAGTTATTAGCTGAAAGACAGAGTGCCAATATGGTTACAGCGATCAAAGAGACATACATTAAAAGGTTGCTTACTGTATCAGAGAAAGACATAGGCCGTCAGTGATGCTAGTTCACATTAGTTGCATGCCCTACCCCCATTGGGATGTTAGTGACAACTAGATTTTTGTGAGGGTATGGAAGGAAATAGACAAAAAATAACTTGTTAGGAAATCACGTTATATTCTTAAGTTCTGCTTACCCGCTAAGGTCATGCATTTTTACCCCTGATTTTTAAATAATTCCACATGCTCTATCGCTCATTTAATCTACCTGAACTGATGGATTTAATCATGTAAAACTACTGCTACTACTATTACTACTACTATTACTCCTCCTCTTACTACTACTACTACTACTACTAATAATAATAATAATACTTGTATAATGTTGTTAATAGTGATAGATCAGTGATAATTGTCCTTCTGAGAACGCTTAGTCAGTAAGAAACAGTAATGCCTATAACCTTTTATTTGTTAAAATCAGACTTTCATAATTACGGATGACCCAACTACTCTATACTTTTCATCCGTTTCCCCTGAACATGAGCTCCGTGTCTTAATACGAAGGCAGAAGTGGCAATGGGGGTATAGCCGTAGAATATAAAATACAAGCGGAGCACGTGTCCAGGAGATTCCCGGAAGTTTTAAGAGCTGGAAAGAGAATTTGCGACGTCGGAAACGTACACTCAGCAAAGGCGCCTCAAATTCGCGTTTCAATAAATTAAAATGAAATTCGTTATGTAATGAAATATAAAATATAAAATATAGAAATCTGAAAACGTGCTTGAAAGAAAAACGGACGAAACGCACTTCGAGTGCTGAGAAGAAGCCAACAGAAAAATTAACAAACAAATAGTGCGAAAAGCTAAGATTTATTAATCTAGAGTAAGACATTAAAAGTGTTAGTATATTCTAATTTCATTGTTGGATTAGTAACACTAAGCTAGTCTTCAGGAGAGCTGGATAAACTTATAATGTTTCAGGCATTTCGAGACATCAGTAAATAAAATATATGATGTTAATGAATAGATGATCCCCTGTAGTTGTGATGTTACGTCTCTGATGCATGTATAATCCTGTTATACCATGCACACCGCGGTCGGCATTTCCCCTTGTCATTTTCAGCTCAGCAATATAACCAAATACACCAGTCTTCTTTTCACTAGAGTTTTTTTTGGTTTCAAACAGTATGACAATGTACAATGTACAATGATAAGATATAGGTATACTTTAAGAGGTGGATCACTGTGTTTGAGAGAGAGAAACACACAGACATGCAGACAGACAGAGACGGCTCGAACCGTCTTGCTATGTTTGTTTACATTGTACTCCAGTCCAACTCTCACGGGGGATTTTGAGGACAAGCAGCTTTTCGTGAATTCCCCATTGAAGAGTTTCGTGGGTAAGTGACAGAACTCCACTTGTCTCCAGGACTCAAGTGATGTTCTTAAATTACGCTTATCCGCTGAAGTCAATCTTTTGAACCCTGATCCGTCAATCATTCTATCTACGCAAACTTAGGGTCTTCGTTATGTAACACTGTACATCAGCCTTATAATAATAATAATAATAATAATAATAATAATAATAATAATAAAGGTATATTCAAGCATTTATTAATGAATACCAGACGTGTGTATGTACACAAGTTCTGTCTAATAACACCAAATCAGAAGTTATTATTAGGTATAATATTGAATTAAATGAGTGATGCTAAGAAAAGCGTAAGTAATTCTATTAAAACAGATGTTTGTTATTCAAAGAACATACTAGGAAATTGGTAGCTGTCCTATAAGACGTTGGAGAATTTTATTTGTGAGACTAAAACTTGTTTGAAGCTGGATTTAAAAAGTTACCCTTTATTCAGACTGTTGATATTTTTAGGACATTTTGTTCATACTGTTATAAGCATGCTGTTTTTACAAAGCCTGTTAGTCGTTTTAAAATATTCAATTGGTTGTGATACCACTCTAAACGTTCTAATACATCACGTTATGTATACATGTTTAATTGTGTGCATGTGTATATATACATATATTTAAGAAAAATATTTTTAAAAAATGAAACTCTTTTTCGGCTAACTAGGGTTTTTGTGTAAAACATAATGAAAAAGTATTGATAAATTTGGTTGTTACGAAATTTTAGTGGGCTTTGTATTTGTGCCGATGAAAAGACTTAATAATATATAAATTTTGGTCTCGGAAACGATTGTACGCGAAAACCTTTGTTGGTGTTGAATATTTAGAACTGATATACTCAATAATTAATATTTTATAATTTTGTATATTTCTAAATTGTTATATATAAATAATAATATTAAATGATTTATAACCTACATACCTAGCGTTTCAAGCTCATCTCATTAATATATATATATATATATATATATATATATATATATATATATATATATATATATATATATATATGAGAGAGAGGAGAGATAGAAGGAGAGAGAGGGATGTGACTTATATGAATAATTTATTTAGAAATTGTTCAGAAAATTCTGAGCTATCTATAAGAATCTTTATTCTGGGAGCTGTCATTTTTCTTTTACCGAATTGTTTGCTATGTCTGCAATTTCAGTTTTGTTATTTGCTGTTTTATGGAATGGATTTCTCTTGAAAAATGCTTGCGACAATTCCTGAATTTGTTTTTCTTTGTTCGCTACTGTGTTTAATTGCTTTTGGATTCTGTTCTTTTTTTTTTATGAAGTGAAGGACTTCCGATTGAAAACTGACTGAGAAACGACTAATTACGTTCCTGTCATGTGTTGCCTTGTGCCATTCTTTTAATGATAAAGGATGCACGGAAACCTGCGTGAAATCAAGCCGACACAAACATTTACTTCCGCAACATAATTAATATTCAATTTTAAATTAATATACTTTTACATATATATGTAGAATAAAAACATTTGTTCAAAAGGTAAATTAATTATAAAGTTCATTCTAACATATTTTATCAACTTAATTTCACGTCTTTGCTTCACATAAAAAACAGATATAAATTAAGAAATGCGTTGACGTCAAATGTTAAATATAGGTTCCATGTCGCTGTAAGTTGGCGGGACACGCTTCACATCCGCTTGAGTTTACATCTTAAATCTTACTGTCGTAGACGCGGGAAAAGTGTATAAGTAGTCCACATGAAGTACATCTCACAAATTTTTTTCGTTGGATAATAGATCGATCATTCAACGTGAAAACATCAGTTTACATGAAAAGAAAAGAGTATATTTAAATGCAACTGCTGCATTTATATATATATATATATATATATATATACATATATATATATATATAATTATTAAAAGGTAAACGCTATACACACATTAAGGTGTGTAATGTGTGTATAGTTGTTAACTTTTAATACTTCTGTTTTGCTCTGTTTAAAGGTACTTTGAGCTCTTTTATTCGGATTCTCAACGTAATATTGAAATCTACAAACTATATATATATATATATATATATATATATATATATATATATATATATATATATATATGCGTGTGTGTGTGTGTGCATATGTGTGTGTTTGTCTCTCTGTCTGCGTACTGGTTTATAGAGAATTAAACCTTCATTTATATATATATATATATATATATATATATATATATATATATGAAGAGTTCGAATGCAAATCGAGATAAACGCCATTTTCAAAATTACGAAACTATCACTACAAAAAGCGTTTCAACACTCAACCGCACCCCTAAATCATGTTTTATATAATATGATACCGTTATCATTGCGTTTTGTTTTCAATGAAAATAAGCTTTTAGTCAAAAGCTAGATTTAATATATTCGTCCTTTTATTGTTTCAGGTCTCAATTTAAACGAATTGGATTTATCGCGTTCATCATTCGAACTCTTCATATATATATATATATATATATATATATATATATATATATATATATATATATATACATATATATACATATATATATATATATACATATATATATATATATATATATATATTTATGTGTGTGTGTACGTGTGTGTGTCTCTCTCTGCGTACTAGAAAGGGTTCTGTAATAAGGAAAGAGACTTTAAACTTAATACCTGTATAGAATCCAACCTTCAAATACTTCAAAGCAATAAAGTACGAAACGAAACGAAACGAAAAATATGCGTTTCTAAAGATTTATTTAGTGGAGTATTGATTTACTCCTCTCTAAGAGTTAGGCACAAGGCCAGATTTTATCTTACTCCCACAAGTAAGATGTGACCCAAGGTCGGTCGGGAAAGTAGGGTTTAAAAATTGCCTGGGCAGCCCCGTCGGAATTCCCCGGCAGGGGCGCCTCAGGCAGTAAGCAATCAACTTACTTCTCCCCAAAGAGGGGAGGCGAAGCCTGGGAAGGTGGACCTCCTAGAACTCCACAGGACAGACCCATAGACCGGCGTAAATCAAGCCCCGAAGGCCAAGACAATACCAGTCTATAGGGTGCAGTATCCATCGGAACAGATACTACACTTTGATCTTAGCAAAAAGGCCTTGGTGGAGTAGCTAGGTGGACTGACAGAGATAGTTGACGTCTTATATAAAAACCATGGGTTAAATTCTAAGACAATGTAAATAAATTAATGATTAACGTACACATAAAATCGAAAGAACGAAACCATATGCAAGTAAAGATCAATAGTCAGCACTAGATTAAATAATGGCAACTCTAGCGTGGAGTGGCGCCGCCATACCAGTCGTTATAAGTCGATAATAATGGATCGCAACTGGCTGGTACGGTATCCTCTTGATGCTGGCATTGGCTTAGATCCAAGAGGGAGCTTCTGGCTATGAAGCACTAAAGGGTCCAATACTTCTAATCTTTTAGGTTTTTAGTGAGAAAAGATAGTTTTAATTTTTAGAATTGATGTAGTTTTCTGTCTGTTACTGACGGTTTACAGTTCGTTAAATTCAGGGTTAGCAGTTTCACAAGAGGTTAATATTTTCTTAAGGACATTTTTGAAAGTGCACACAAGTGAGGCTACTGCAATATCGGAAACTATATGAAACTATAGAACTTACATAATTATCGACTTATAGACTAAGTTATAGACATATTTGAGACAAAGCTACGTTACTGACTATCTTAGCCTTTTTTACCAATATCAACGTGTAGTATTATATTTATGAATTAAATTTAAATTTTCTAAAACACTTGGGGATATTTGAAGTAGGATATCCCTTAGAGTAAACGTGGTCTTGTGGTGACTGCAATGATTCTCGCCAGGAACAGGATAATCAAACAAGTTACAGCAAATCAAGGATGACAAACGACCTCAGTTTTCACCAATCTTTTGATGATCTGCTCTCTAATTTGTTACATTGTATATTTTTACCTCATAACAAATAAATAATTCAAAGTGTAGTACCTGTTCTGATGCTGCATTTCTAGACTGACCCAATTTATTATTTTTGTCCCAGTCCAGAGTGCTACTTTGAAAGCTGGATTCCTCCCACATAAAAACCTACCTTGTGTCAAAATCTGCCCTGGTGGGGAGCCAAGTAAATATGAACTTATAGACTAAAACGTTTTAATTTTGTGGGGTTCAGATTTTATTAGAATTTTAAAAAAATATTGAAACTTTCTCCTATTTTGAGTTATTTGCTTGAATCTCATAAAAACTCAGAGATAAGAAAATAGGAATAAGCGAGAATGTGAATATCCTCCTCGGGTACCCCTTTAAAGAAGAACGGTGAATATGACTCACTCCGAAATAATAGTTCCGAAAAATTCGAACTCTGTACGTGAAATTGCCTACAGGTAGTTAGCGAAGAGACATACAATTTTCCTCTAATATACAGTGCACACATCTTTGTTTTGATAAGGAGTGTGTTACTCCCGAAATATCAACATATATATTTTCCATCATTCCGCACTCTGCATTACAATAGATGAAGTATATATAAAAGATTGAAAAATAAATAAATAAGTTTTATTTAAGAAAGAATATTACTTATATTGTCTTTTACAACTTATTTATTTTTGTTAATTTTCTCTTCCACCGTTCCACTTAAACAGCCTCATATTAAAGAAATACACACACACACACACACACACACACACATATATATATATATATATATATATATATATATATATATATATATATATATATATGCGTGCACTTCCGTGAAGGACATTGTCGAATATTAAAATAAATGCTCTAATTCATACAAACCTGAATATTTAGATGTTTCTATTAGATTAAACCGTGACAAAAAATAAATAGTTTTGACAATTTTCAATTCATGTTTTGTTATCCAATCTTTACATTAATATTTATTAAGTGCAATTTCACTATTTTCGAAATTGACGTCCGTCCCTACGGGGCACCTCACCCAAACCCGGATCCTACTCTTTTGACCTGATTATTTTTGTTACAAACTGACACGTTTCAAATTAAAACAAGACGTGCGGTGCGATTTCACTTTAGCTCCCGCGTAAGGATGTAGGGCACTTAGTGCCAGAAGTACTATTGTACGATTACGGCGTGCCATGAAATTGGCAACAGAGAATAAACACATTCGATAATCTCAATAACCTTTTTGAATGAAGCATTTCTCCATACCGTACTCGTTTTGCATACTTTTCACAATGGATGAGGATAGTTATGTATACAATAAAAAGATGACCCGTTGTGTCACCCATTGAGCTACGGTTAGATTATTTTAATCAGCAAAATGTTAGTTTACAAAGCCAAATAAATTTCAAAGAATAAAAAGACAAAATAAAACGTTAGTCTTTCGGTTTGTTATATCCCATCTTCTTTTTCTCTATCTCTCTTTATTTCGATTTCTATTTCTTTCCCCTCTAGCTATTAGTTTAATAGTATTAATACTATGGCGATATTGGCTTTGATTTCTGTTTCATGGTTACTTTTATTACTGAATGGTTATACTCTGTATTATTTTTTTTAAACAGCAGGTATCGATGACCGATAGAATAAATATATAATGTTATTTTAATTAATTAATGATAATAATAATAATAATAATAATAATAATAATAATAATATATATATTCATGTATATAAATATGATATATATAATATAATATATATATATATATATATAATACATATATATATAATATATATATAAATATAATATATATAATATATAATATAATATATATATAATATATATATAAATATAATATATATAATATATAATATAATATATATATAATATATATATATAATATATATACACATATATATATATATATGTATATATATATATATAGAGAGAGAGAGAGAGAGAGAGAGGGAGAGAGAGAGAGAGAGAAAAAAAAGAAGGGAGTGCAGTATTAATGAAGTTCCGACGAGAGAAAAGTATATATGTAAAGGAGTAAGGCTACAAACATTTGTAAAAAATTTTTCAACATTTATTTATAATTTTGTTATTTTATCATTTTATAATTGTATATAATGCGTTTCAAGCGGTGGTCCACTTTCATGGATTTACATATCTGATGAAAGCGAACCACCGATTTAAACGCGTTATATAAAATTATGAAATGATAATATATATATATATATATATATATATATATATATATATATATATATATATATATATATATATATATATTATAGCATACCCGTCCTAGGACAAGTATACGCAATAAATAATGCTTTCAATTTAAATGTTAATGTTATTGTTTTCTTTTCAGGACACCCCAAAATTATAAAGCTTACAAAAATAATTAATGTATCCACGTTACTCACCATGTTTCCTTGCATACGCATTCGATAATTCATGATAATAAGTTCAACAGCTTAGGTTTTTGCCAAGTACATACACATTATTGACACTCCCGCGCACGCACTGACTCTTTTAAGAATGCATTACTTAACATGTGAAATTCTATATAGAGCAATTTGTTATATACATTTTATTTACCATGTTGCTTAGAATATATGTTCCAAAATTTATAATGGTCTGTTTATTAGTTTAGGAGATTATCTGTTACATATATATATATATATATATATATATATATATATATATATATATATATATATATATATATATATATTTATATATATACACATACTAACACACATATATATATATAAATATTCCTCCTTTATTTTTCTCTCTCTTTCAACTGATTTTTCCAAGTTACAATATTATTTACACTCTTATCATATTTTTTTAGATTTTAATTCATCATTCATACGGTGCCTCTGAGAGGGTCAGACGAAAAGGCCTTAAGGAAAGGTTGGGCGATTTTCTTTCTTCTATGAGCCGTCTTTTTGATTTTTGATAAAATAAATAAGGTTTTTGTTGTACTAGAAACTATCAATTAATCAGCCGATAACTTTTGGAAGAAATAAATCGTGTTCAATATAAAAACAATGAATTTCTATAATCTCTGTCAACTCGTTTAATCTCCTCGAGAACTAATTGAGTCTTTTGCAAAAAAATGTAAAAACAAAAACATTGATAAAAAGTAAAAAAAAAATTGCGCAACAAATCAAACAAAATCACTTTTGAAACTTTCCGGTGCACAAACATTTTATTTAAAAACATTTGATTAACAAACAAAAATAAACATCTAATTAATGACAGTCATTTAGTTATTGTTTATTCGTTCTTTATTTTCATAAATGTATTTTACTGTGTTTTTCTTTGTCATAATTTATCCGCTGTCAGTCTTCAATTTAGCGTTTGGTTGTTTTCGCCTCGTCAAGTCCTGAGCGTTACCGTAACCTACCCGAACGTTGACGAATTCACGGAAGTTTCTTATAAGTATGTATTCATCCTCTTAAATTGTCTCTGTCCTTATCTTCCTCTATAATCCTTCTTCTACCCTTTTGCTCTCGACATCCTCTTTCAAAAGGTTTTTAAAAAAGAACCTCTGTAAAAAATACCCTGAATCCTCTTCAACTTTTATTTTCTAATTTTATTTTTATTTCTATTTTAATTTTATTTTTTTATTATTTTATGTTTTTTTTAATTTGATTTTTAGTTTATTTTTGTTTTTATTTTTATTTTTATGTTTATTTTATTTTATTTTATTTTTACTTTTATTTTTATTTTTATTTTAAAAATCTTTTTATTCATTTATTTTTAAATTTGTATTTCTTTATTTTCTTACTTTCTAATTTTACTTTTTATTTTTATTTTATTTTATTTTATATTATTTAAATTTCTTATCTCTTTTTAACGTGTTTTTAATTTCTGATTTTTATAGAAAATGTTGAAAAAGAAAAGACCCTCGATAAAATTCCTGTAAATTAAAAAAAAACTATATGTATCATTGATTCTTCTCCTCTCTGATAATAATAACCAAAAAAAATTAATTTTAATTTATTTGCGGAATTTTGTAAAGGAAAAATGTTTGGAAAATTTGTATTAAATCTTTTATATGTACCGGTGATTTGTTTATAAGTATCATTGTGTTTTATTCATTTCCTATGCTACCGAAATATCCACCTGTTATTCTTTTTGTCAGCGGATGTTTCTCAAGAACTAAGTTTTTTAAATGTTTTATTGTCTGTAAAACGTGCTGCTATAGGGGCTGATGAAAGGACGCTTTGAACTAAATAAAATTATAAAATAAACTAAAATAAAGTATTTTCAACCTGTTTTGGACTTGATGTTGTCATTCTTGGGACAGTATAAGTAATGCTTTGATTCATTAAATGTTATATATATATATATATATATATATATATATATATATATATATATATATATATATATATATATATATATATATATAAGAGAGAGAGAAACACATACAGACAGAGAAAAAGAGGGAGACAGAAAGTGAGAGGGAGAAAAGAGACTGCTGTTATTATTTACTTTTCTACTTCTCCCTTGATTAGCTGAATTCGACGTTTGTTTGCTATTTGTCCAAATATTTTTCATATCTTCCATTTCTAGGATGTGTCTGGTTGTGAAACCCAATTTGGTGATGATACCCAAGCCCTGTACATCTTCTTGAAAATATTTCTCCGGGACTATGTTCAAATTCTATGCTTTTATTATTTTTTCTAAAATGTTATTGTAATTATTATTACCGTTAAGGGTTATTATTGTCTACTAACTAAGTAATAATATTAAACTACGTGTATTATATATATATATAGTAGACTAGCTAAAATTCATAGAATTATAAGTTTAAATTTGACCACAAATTCGTGCATTACGACATCTGACGATCATAAAAGTACGTGAAACTGTGGGTATGTCGTATTCAAAAGATACGTAATCCTTTTAAGTACACACACACACACCCACACACACACACACATATATATATATATATATATATATATATATATATATATATATATATATATATGTATATAATGTTAATCCAACAAAAGACATGAGAAGCAACTAATATATTTTAATTAGTGAAACATCCGGATAAAGATTGAAGCTCAATATACTGGATAGAGCATTAATAGCATAATATTAAATGAAACAATAAAATAAGGTGCGAATCAAATTTTATTAGAGTTCAAAGTTAAGGCAAAGTATCTCAACGTCCTTAACTCATGAGTTTTCAAAGATAATTATTTTCCTCAGAGGACCATTACCACAGTGACGTTACTACAGGTGATAAAACTACACTTTGAAAATAGATAAAATATATATGCAAAAATACATAATAGTACATAACACATCAAATATATCAAGCCAAAAAATACTTATTTGTTAAAGTTATAAAATCCATCAAAGTCATACAAATTAAATCATATTCAGGAAAGGTTATAAAATCCATCTAAGTCATACAAATTAAATCATATTCAGGAAAGGTATCCAAGAGGTTGATTGAAGATTGGTCCAGGTATTGAATAACACTCCAAAGGCGAACAAATTGAAAGAACTGAAAAACCGAAAAGGTTATCCAGTCGGAAAAAGCGTCCGCAATCGATCCCGTAAATTACAGTGAAAAATGCATCCAATGTTTATGTTAACTAATACAATGATAAATGAACCAAATCAAATACAAGTTCAATAGACTCACTTTGTGTTGAAATCATGAAGTTCAAAATTCAGGATTCAAATGATTCGACCGGAGCAGCACAAACCAAAATTCGCTGGTTAAATGGAAAATCCGCTAAGACCGATCTGAACAGAACAAACTCAAACCGCGTCAATATATTCGGCCATCCCTCCTTCCGGACCCGATGAAGATCATTTCAATGGATAACGCTAAATTTGAAAGTAATCACTTTCCCGCAAGCTAAGTGAACAGATCCTTCCTCGACAATCAGAAACGGTTTTTCAGTTCTTTCAATTTGTTCGCCTTTAGACTGTTATTCAATACCTGGATCAATGTTCAATCAACCTCTTGGATACCTTTCCTGAATATGATTTAATTTGTATGACTTGGATAAATTATACATATATATATAATGCAACAAGGTTATACATAAATATAACAGAATGAAATAAAACACAATAAACTTATATGTCTTAATATACGAACCACTATATAAATATTAAAAATATAGTATCAAAAGTATAAGTTAAATACATAAAACCCATTAAACATTATTAAAAAAACCTGTAAACCGGCCATAAACTCCGTTGTCACACTCCAGAAATCACATGATTAAGAAATAAAATAAATATGTAATCACCCCTTTTAAACTCAAGGATAAACACCCTCCAACAATAAATAAAAAAATAATATATGAATCCTTTAATAATATCAATACACCTTAAATATACAATTAATAGAAAACAACCACCATGAGACATATAATAAGCGACTCTATGAAATACGAAATAAAACCGCACGCTGGTTTAACAAATAATAAATAAAACTTTAAGCTAATGTCTGTAAGTCTAAGTACATAAAATAAACAAATAAATTAATGACCTCGATTTGAATTAAAATCAAGCTCTAATTAAAATTAAAATAACAAATAATCAATATAAACACGAAGCCTTTCCCATAAAATGGCAGTTTAAAAAACACGCCCACTCACAGATATATATTGTTGTGTTCATTGATTTTTCCATTCTTTCTCAATTTGTATTAGTTTGCTGATGTGCTGATAATTTGTAACGACTTTTCTAGCCCCGAAAAGGCATGCCCGTTACAATAAACTCTCTTTCACTTAGCGAAACTGTAATGCACAGTTTTTAAACAAATACTAAATCACTATGAATCATGGAATATATATTATAGCAAACATGTGTAACGTGGGTAAATGTATTTGTAATTTTTAGTTTTAAGAGGTTTGTCCTCCACCAAAAAACTTTTCAAATAAGCGAAATACAAAAAGATTTAATACAGGAAAGAATTGTTTTAACTACTGTTGACTAATCTGACTAAGAAATTTTCTTTTCTTTTTTTTTCGTAGACTCAGGGCGAACCATACTAGCTGTATTATACACCATTCTATTTCTCGTCAATTTTATCTAATGAGGCAAATGGATTTTTTTCCTTTTTGAAACTGGTTGAATATATATTTTAAATTGAACTTTGTCAGTCATTTTTTACATGTTTCTAGTCCACCAGAAAGAAAATTCGAATAACCTATTTAAATTTTTTTTCAATCTTTCTGCTTCAGCATTTAAGGTATTCATATTTTTACAAAAAATAATTGAAACTTTTCCATCCAATCCGTTATAAAAGGTTGCTTGAGTTCAACATCACTAATATTTTTAATTTCAAAACGTTTTTGTAATATAACTATAGCTATTAGTTCATTCTCAAATTCTTTTCTTCTCCAATGACGTTTTTGGCTATTTTTGTAGTTCTCATCAAAGTTGGGTTTCTTATATTTTCCCACGTTTGATGATTGATAATCGACAGATCTGAGCCTAAGTCATATTGCATTTTAATATTCTTATTCAATATTCTTACTTGTAAAATATTTGTAATATGATCTTACTTTAAGCAATTTTGATAATGAATTTAAAAAAAATATTTTTGACTCTTTTGTATTCAATACGATCGCACATAAAGCACTTTTTCAATTCATATCGACAATTTTCGTACCAATACAATTGCCTGCATCGGAGCACAGTTAAGGAGACAAATTATTTTTCTTTTGTTTATCAAATTTAGCTGATGAATTATTTTTCTTTTTGTTACGGATTTTTCTTATATGTGACATTACATGTTGTTTAATGTTTTTTGAATCTTGGTGAACACTGAAAAAATGTTGGCAGTCATCTGCCGTATGTTGGAGTGTCATACCAAGTGTATTCTCTTGTTAAGTAAGAAGCATTCTTCTTATTTCTGCATTTGTATTGAGCAATAATCATGGCGCAAATTTAAGATATTTAAATTTACCCTGAACACTTGAAATCATCGCAGTGTTTGTTAACTACAGTAGCAAAAGTCGTGTAGTCTTAATTATCTTCCTTTGTGAGATTCATGCATTTCCACCTTTTGTGAAGTTTTACATTTTTTTTCATATTCCATTTGTTATCGTTTTTTGAATTTATTTCTAGTCGCGGTTTTTTTCTTGGTGTTTCTTTCTGTAAGTACAGTTCTGATCTTGTTTCTAAAATGGCATTTTGAAAATCTTCGATTTTTGTTACTTAAAATCGGCTGAAGTTTTTGCATATATATATATATATACAGTCGTAGCTTTTATTACTAAGAGATACATTCTTAATCTCTCAACGAAAGAAAAAAAAACCGTTAAAACTTATTTACGTGTTTCTGATAGACAAACAGCATCGACAAACTTATTTGTTAGTGTTTTTTTTTCTTTTTTTGCTTCGTTGTCAAACAACTTAAATTTCCAAAACTTTAGTTTAAAAATTTTTCGTCTTCCCCGGCAAAAACATTTTTTTGGTTCAATCCTACTTCCCGACGCTTAATTGTTTTTTTTTTCGAAGATTTAACGCATTTTGCTTGTAAAATATCTAGATAGATTTCAACTTCTCGCTCTATTGTTACAATTAACAACTATCAAGAGTATACCACCATATTATTTTTCCGAAAGTTTAACACTAAACTTATAATATTGATTATGTTGTATCTTTCATAAGTAGAGTTTTCATTGCCAGTGTTGTGCGCAATATGAGTTCACCTTAATACATTGTCTCTTGAAAATTCAATCTACTTCCAGAATAAAGTAAATCACTATGACAACATAATGCTTAAAATTTTAAGTCATATTATGTAATATAACTAAGACTTTCTTGTGAACTTTACCATTTCTTAAAGAAAAAATAACATTAAAATCTTGGTTATGTAAACCCTGGGGTGAGTATTATGGTAGTATATATATATATATATATATATATATATATATATATATATAGAGAGAGAGAGAGAGAGAGAGAGAGAGAGAGAGAAAGAGAGAGAGAGACAGAGACAGAGAGAAAGACAGAGAGAGAGAGAGAGATAGATAGATATAGATATAGATAAAATTATTTATATATATTAATATATAATATAGATATTTATATATAATATATATTATATATTGATATATATAAATAAGATATATATATGTATATATTATATTTATATATACATATAATATATATATATATATATATTTATATATATATATTTATCTATATAATATATATAATATGTATATAATATGCATATATATTTATATATATATATATTAATATATATACTATATGTGATATATATATATATATTTATATATAATGTATATATATTTATATATATTTATAATATATATATAATATATATATAATATATATAATATATATATATAATATATATATATATATATTTATATATATAATATATAATATATAATATATATGGGTTTTTATATAAGATATATAAAAATATTTATACATATAAAAATATATATACATATGTATATATGTTACAATACCGTAGGGCCCCATTATGCAAGGCACAGTAGGTTAACTAGTATCAAATAGCTAATTTTGTTATTGAAAAATAGGTTTTGTTTCGGGACTCAGAAGTGAGTTCAGAGAAACGTTTGATCCAAGAATAGTCATAATAAATTTAGACCTGACGTGACCTTTGAGGCAGAGATCAGAGTGAGTCGTTTTTGTCTCCATATCGTGCGTGGGAATGATGATTACGTCACCACAGAAAACAAGAAATTAGCTTTTTAGAATCAGTCTGAGCTTAGAGGCGATACCGTTCAGACCGGGTGCGAGCATGTAGCCGGCAAACCGGTAAGGCCCCGCTCTGGGAGGGCAGAAGATTTCCCAAAAGGAAAGAAGATAGCCGAAGTATGAGAGAGTCGAAACCGGAATCCCCCTGACAGCAACCGAACCAAGAAGTAAGAATTGTGTGAGAATAAAGAAACTTGTGTGAAATTTCCCTTCAAGAAAATTCGTGTCTCGTGTGTTCATTCTGTCTGAGACAGACCTCTTCCTTCGATCAAGACGACACAGCCAGCGAAGACTAGACGAATCACAGGCCAAAGAAGAGAACAGAAGATAAGGTAAACCTTGAGATTTATTTGAGAACTTTTTAGAGACCTTAAGATACGTATAAATGAACAGAGGCCGTAATTGAAAAAGGCTTGAGATGCCGTGAACAGATTCGTGATTTTAAAAAGGCCTGAAGGGCCGTAAATTGATACGTGAAGATTTAAGACTGTGGTTACGAAACGTATAGAGTAAAATGATATGAGTAGACATGTAGCGTGTATCGTAACAATGGGTTTTGATTTGGCAGCCGTGACCTGCCGTTTCCAACATGAAACGGTTCGATATCGATCTGGTGCTGTCATGAAGTACGAACACATCGTGTGGTCCGAATGAATAGAAAAAGAAAGAGAAAAAAGGAGCGAGACACGGAGGAGAAAATTGTTGAGATACACAAAAGAGAGACAAATTTAGTTAATTATTAAAAGACACAGAAAAAAAAAGAAAAGAAAAAGGAAAAGAAAAAAGACCCATTTTGTTAAAAAAAGAAAAGAAAGAAGAACGCACACACAATTATTAGATTACGCAGAAAGAGAAAAAGACACATTTTGTTAATTGTTAAGATTCACAAAAAAAAAAGAAAAAAAGAAAGACACATTTTGTTAAAAAAAAGAAAAAAGAACGCACGCACACACACACGCAAAAACAATTGTTGAGACCTTGTAGGAAAAGAACATTCTAGTTAGAAAAAAAAGGACGATTTGCCGTAATTATGTTTTTTTTGTGTTGTGTTTTAAGAATTTGTTGCTGTAATTTTTTTTTTCTGGTTTGTGTTGGTGGGGGACAAAGGTGAAAGCAATAACGGGCGAAAAAAGAAAAAAAAAACGAGGGAGGTATGTTATTAAAAGAGAGAGAAAGAGAGGAAGAATGGAAATGTTAAAAAGGGTGGATGTGCTGAAATGACATGTACACGCGAGGACAGAATATGCGTATTTAGAAAAAGAAAGAAAGAATGTATTAGAAAGAGAGAGACAGAGACAGAAAGAGCATAGAAAGAGAGGGATTGATATGCCACTCTGTGGCCGAAATCTTTTGTTTTTAGAATGTATATGCGTGTTAAAAAGAGAGAGAGAGAGAGAGAGAGAGAGAGAGAGAGAAAGAAAGCGCCCGTGGGTTTTGAAAACTGCTAAAAAGTGTTGCAGGAAAATAACGACGACAGCGGCGGGTGATCTGATGGTGTCCGGGTTGGAGTTTGAGGACATGTCAATACGTTATGGTGTCGGGCGCTGTTCTCTTTTCCCTTTATCTTTTGAATTATGTTGTATTGTATTGTGGAGATATGTTCTCCATTGGTTCTGTCGGTTTCGGTTTGATTATTTTTGTTGTTGGGTGGAATGAATTTTTTTTGTATTCTTGTATTGATGTATTTGTTACATGGAGGATTCCGGGCTCCTAATGCTTGAGTGAATGATATTTTCATATTTAGAGGATGGAGAAATTTAAAAATGTAATTAAAAAAAAAAAACAGTTCTTAAATTGAATGTGACGTGGGTCAGCAAAGTGTTAGGGTTAAAGTGATCTTGTATTTGAGTTGTTTGGGGGGCACTGGTAGCAGGTTTGGGTCGGTCGATGGAGACCCCGGACGGGGGTCAATTAGGTTATTTCGAAGAATATCTCTGTGCACAGAGTGTGTGCAGCCCAGTTGGGTCTGCGGGATTAATAAAGTTCGCCTGCGTGGTTTTCGCAAACGAGGCGGCCATGGGTTTTGGCTCGGAGAAGAATGGGCAAAGGTGCTCGAACTCTACACGCGTTAAAACTGCGAACCGGTGGTTGGACGACAGGACAGTCGTATTGGTGCGCCACGATAACGGTGGTCGATATTGAAGTTGTGATTAATTTTCGTGACCCAGGGTTGCTCCCCAATCACGTCGGTAGACCGTGTATGGAAGTGGAATAGATTTAAGATTTATATTTAAGAGAGGGTACCTCAGTCAAATTAATTTTGGTTTAGGGAAGAAAATGATGGACCTGGATTGGTGACCCGATGTGTTCCAGGAACGGTGGTGTCGACATTTCACCCCCGTCACGCCGTTTAATTAGAGCCATGGGATGGGTGCCACGCCACGCCAATGGGGTTGGGAGTTAGAAACTGGGTGTTTGTTCGCTGTCATTCGCGACGGGAGCACGGGCGTGTCAGAAATGTATGGTCCATATATAGCAAGCAGCATAGCGACGGTACCTTCAGTAAGCTTCGAGGCTGACCATTAGAGAATAGGTCAATGAAGGTTTTTTTTTGTTCTGTTTTTTGTTCCCCTATTTCGCGAGAATAAAACGCGCAGTTAGTTTTAATCGGTTGTGTGCCGACCGTTTGTTGTAGTTATCTAAGAAAGTGATGGTGGCCCGAAAGTGCAACATACCGGGAATTTTTGGGAAGTGGTCGAGCACGGAGAACGTGTGTGAGCAAGAGCGAACTTATGTGGTAGATTCTGCAGGAGATATAGGCGAGAAACGCCTGATGTTGATTTATGACAGGGGATGGCTTTTCTTAGCCGGCAACGACCGTAGGGAGCAAACTCTCCCACATCCCGGAAACATTGTCATGTGGTGCCGAAGGAAATTCCGGCATGGGTGAAATGATGGCAACCCAGGAGTGCTCAGGCTCGGATTTTTACCAGTCCCAGGGAAGGGTTGGTTTTAAAAAAAAAAAGAGAAAATCTTGGGATTTTTTGTTTTTTTTTGTTTATAGGGAAGGAAGGAGTGTTACAATACCGTAGGGCCCCATTATGCAAGGCACAGTAGGTTAACTAGTATCAAATAGCTAATTTTGTTATTGAAAAATAGGTTTTGTTTCGGGACTCAGAAGTGAGTTCAGAGAAACGTTTGATCCAAGAATAGTCATAATAAATTTAGACCTGACGTGACCTTTGAGTCAGAGATCAGAGTGAGTCGTTTTTGTCCCCATATCGTGCGTGGGAATGATGATTACGTCACCACAGAAAACAAGAAATTAGCTTTTTAGAATCAGTCTGAGCTTAGAGGCGATACCGTTCAAACCGGGTGCGAGCATGTAGCCGGCAAACCGGTAAGGCCCCGCTCTGGGAGGGCAGAAGATATCCCAAAAGGAAAGAAGATAGCCGAAGTATGAGAGAGTCGAAACCGGAATCCCCCTGACAGCAACCGAACCAAGAAGTAAGAATTGTGTGAGAATAAAGAAACTTGTGTGAAATTTCCCTTCAAGAAAATTCGTGTCTCGTGTGTTCATTCTGTCTGAGACAGACCTCTTCCTTCGATCAAGACGACACAGCCAGCGAAGACTAGACGAATCACAGGCCAAAGAAGAGAACAGAAGATAAGGTAAACCTTGAGATTTATTTGAGAACTTTTTAGAGACCTTAAGATACGTATAAATGAACAGAGGCCGTAATTGAAAAAGGCTTGAGATGCCGTGAACAGATTCGTGATTTTAAAAAGGCCTGAAGGGCCGTAAATTGATACGTGAAGATTTAAGACTGTGGTTACGAAACGTATAGAGTAAAATGATATAAGTATTGTAACGTGTATTGTAACATATATATATATATATTATATATGTTTATTTATATATGTAAATATGTATATATATCTATATAGACATATTTATATTAATTCATGTATAATGTATATATTTATATATTTATATTTATATTTATATATATTTATATATTGTATATATATATATATATTTATATATGTTTATATATAATATAACTATTTATATATTTATATATACATATTTATATATATATATATTTATGTATATTTATACGTTATATATATTCATATATATATATATTTATTTATATATATTCCTATGTAATATATATATATTCATAAATATATATTAATATATATTTATAAATATATAATATATATATATATTCATATATATATATATATTTATATTTATATATATATGTATATTTATATATACACATTTATATATATATAACTTTATATATATATATATTTCTATATAACTATTTATATATATATATGTATTTATATATATTCATATATATTTATATATACATATTTATATATATTTATATATACATATATATTTTATATATAAAATTATATATATATATATATTTCTATATATACATATATATTCATATATATATATATATATATATATATATATATATATATGAAAGATAAAATAAAAAAGAGAAATAAGGATGTGCGGATGACAAATCTAATCTATCTTCGATTAGTCAATGCAAGGTGTATTCGATATAAACATGTTTAGTTTTCTTTCCTTAAGCCAGGCTTTTGAAAGTTTAATCTATGGATTTGTTTTATTTACGTATAAAATTAATAAAATGTATATATATATATATATATATATATATATATATATATATATATATATATATATATATATATATATATATTGATATATATATTGATATATATATATATATATATATATATATATATATTAACGAAAAATACGTCCTATTAAGTTAAGGGCGACTAATAATTTAATTTACTGCATCTTAGTTACTTTGGAAGTGAGACAATCGAAATAATAGTAAGCAAAAGAAAAACAATGAACGCTGTAAGCACCAATAAAAATAATTACATAGTAATAAATTGAATATTCAGGTAAACAAAATCGTACATATTTCCAGACAGGGCATCTTGGTTTAATGGTAAAGACGCTGGACTATAGACTTTAATATCGAAGGTTCGGTCAGTGTCTAAGTTAGCTATGCTGATTATGGCTGTTAGCAAGACACACGTGCCCATGGATTACTTTTATGTATGTATAAAGTTTATGAATATATATATATTAACGAAAAATACGTCTTATAAATTTAAGGGCGACTGAAAATGCAATTTTTGAAATCTTAATCACTTAGGAAGTTAGATAATCGAAATACTATTAAACAAAAAAAAACGAAAAATAATTACGTTAAATACATTAAATATTAAGATGATAAAATCGTACATGTTTTTAGACAGGGCATCTTGGTCCAATAATACAGACGCTGGATAATAGACCTCAATATCGACAGTTCGATCGTTGTCTTAAGTTAGCCATCCTGGTAACGGCTGTGAGCCAGAAACACATATCCATATATTACTTTTATGTATTTATAAAATTAATAAAAATATATATATATTAACAGAAAAATACGCCCTATTAAGATAAGGTATGTGCTTGCATCTTAATTACTTAGGAAGGTAGACAATCGAAATAATAGTAAACTTGAAAAACGAACGCTTCAATCACCAATGAAAATATATGATATCTATATATATCTATATATCTATATATATATATGTATATATATATATATATATATATATATATATATATAATGTGAATTATTAAAAAGAATAATTAGCAATTAGAACGCCATGAAATGCATTTTATTGTATGAACTTTTTTAAAATTTAATTTTCGAAGATATACTTCATCATCAGAATTTCAAATAAAGATATATAAAAATACTTTTTGATTCCTTTTCATCATCTCGTTTTTTAGTGTTATTAATTCGGTGATGTTAAAACGATCTTGGACGAGAGCCTCTTTAATCAAGAATGACACGTGACTATTCAAATTGTAATAAGAAATGTTGTCCTTGGTTTAGAAAGCGTTGTTTATATGGTAATATAAATTATTAAAAAGAATAATGAGTAATTATAACGCCATACAATGCATTTTAGTTTTATTAACTATTTTTTCCAATTTAATTTTCGAAGATATACTTAACCATCATAATTTCAAATAAAGATATATTAGAATACTTTTTTTGCCTTTTCATCATCTCGTTTTTAGTGTTATTAATTCGGTGATGTTGAAACGAAGATTAGATAAGAGTCTCTTTTGTTAAGGACGGCACGTGACAGTGCAAATTGTAATAAGAAATGTTGTCTATGTTGTAGAAGGCATTGTTTATATGGTAATATGAGTGATTAAAAATAATAATGAGCAATTAGAACGCCATAAAATGCATTTTAGTTGTATAATCTGCTTAACTCAGATCTAATCGCACTCTCCTCATAATCACGAAGAAAATATTTGAATGAGAAACATTTCTCCATAATCACCGATTTCGTATTGAATCAACCGTAAACAATTTTTTTAGTACATACTCAGTCATATTTACAAAAAAAAACAACAAAAAAACAAATAACATTTTCAATCAAATCAATAAATATGTCTATTCGCTAAAGACAAGGACAGTTACAGATTTAAAAACACTTATTATGAGCTGACCTGTTATTATTATGTGCCAAAAAGTAACTTCGGTTTTCTCCCAAATGATATAGAATGCCGTCTTTAGAATTTAGGAAGCTGTAACGTACACAAATGTATTATCGATAGCGAGAGAGAGAGAGAGAGAGGGAGAGAGAGAGAGAGCGAGAGAGAAAGAGAGAGAGAGAAAGAGAAAGAGATAGATAGATAGAGAGAGAGAAAGCGCGAAAAAGAGAGAGATAGATGGAGAGAGAGTAAAAGAGAGAGGATACGCTTTTGATGGAAAGAACTGATTTACAACAAACCGGTGAAAGGGAGTGGTAAAGAGAAAGAGTTTACTCTTTTACTGGAAATTATTCAAAACTGAACTGGTAGCAAAATTCCGCAACTATCCATTAAACTCTGTCAAAAATGTGTACTATCAATATAAAAGTCTCCCTTGGGCCATGTTTCAAAGAGAAGCCTTCAAATGCCCCAAATGCGAGTTTTATATTAATTCAGGACGATGTATTTTGTTTAAACAATTCTTTAAGCTCTCCTCACCAATTCTTAGATTGTGTTTCTTCATTTATCCTATTAATAAACCACTTCTGATTCTTTACCTTTATTAAACTATTATTAAGGATCGACATCCCCAATAATCATAATTATAATTAATATTGCATTTTCCCTTTGATTACTTTAAAGTATTAAATGTTGCCGCAACGTACCTTCGATAAAGCCTTTAATTGTAGACGTTTTCTATAACAAAACACATGTAATTGATTTTTATCCTAATAAGAATAAACATATATATATATATATATATATATATATATATATATATATATAGTCATATCTCTATGCTGAAGAGTCCCGATTGGAAAAGGACGAAACGTATACGTACATAGATAATAAACAATAACAAATATATATATATATATATACATCACTAACTATACATGCATCGTTCCTTTCATTAAGTCGAACGCTCTTATGACATCAAGTCGCCGAATAAAGTGTTAAAATTATCACTGTTTATTCGCTATTCAGTGTTGGCCGAGTGGTTCCAGACGTCGGGATTTGAGTTGTAAAATACTCGGAATCCGAAGTTTCGAATCGCATGACCAGTAGTGAATAGTCATATCTCTATGCTAATTAGTACCAATTATGAAGGACAAAACTTATACGTTCATAGATAATAAACAAAACAAATATTATATATATATATATATATATATATATATAAACACTATCCCATTTTCTTAGACACAAATTCCCCCCTCTCTTTCACTTCTTACAACATCCCTATTTCTTTATTTTCATCCTTCGAAAACACCACGCATATTAGGATCACCCAACATGACATTCGCTTAATGGATTAAATCTTCAACATTCAACAACGTGAACATTAAGAAGATATTTCCGTCAAACAAAATAACGATACAATACATTCTTGACATTTAAACCGCCTTACAAAGATTAAAAAGCGATCACATTACGCTCTGCAGATTAAACAATTATATATATATATAGATATATATAAATATATATATATATATATATATATATATGTATATATATATATACATGGGTAGCCTACACAACGGCACATTTGAAACATGAAAGACATGCCGTCATGGAATTAAACAACACGGCATCCTAGATTCTTAACAATGACATTCTCCGAATAAAAGAAATTGACAACACCCTTCATTCCGAAAGCAAAATCACATTTTTGTTTAAACTGTAATAATGACACCATACCTTCTGAAAAGATAAAGATGTCCCTTACATTAGGATAAATGAAAATGTTGTATGTGTATTGATTTACTCCTCTCCAGGAGTTAGGCACAAGGCCAGTTTTTATCTTACTCCCACAAGTAAGATGTGACCTAAGGTCGGGTCGGGAAAGTTAGGTTTAAAAATTGCGTGGGCATTCCCCGGCAGGGGCGCCTCAGGCAGTAAGCAATAAACTTACTCCTCCCCAAAGAGGGGAGGCGAAGCCTGGGAGGGTGGACCTCCTAGAACTGCACAGGACAGACCCATATACCGGCATAAATCAAGCCCCGAAGGCCAAGACAATACCAGTCCATGGGGTGCAGTACCCATCGGAACAGATACTACACTTTGATCTTAGCCAAAAGGCCAAGAAAATTTTGTACGTGTAGGTAGCAAGTTATTTATCCAAACGCACGTGATTAAATGAGATAATCGATACATCGATAAACTGTTCAGAGATCTAATGATCTTTCGTGACACTTTCTTCTAAATTTCTCTAAGAAGGCTTCATCGTTCAGTGTTAACGTTTGCTTTGCGAAAGAGCTTTAATCTATAAACATTACTAGAAATCCAAATGGTGATGCTGCCCGTAAGCACCCTAATTTGGGATGTGGAATCACATTATATGAAACTATCTATTTTTCTTATAATAGTTTCAATACTACTACTTATACCTGAGTGTTGTGACATACCATCACGGAGTTGGTCGTGGGAATCACCAGGACATAACAACATCTCTCCACACCACTGTATAAAAGCTTACGTGACGATCCACAGCAACGAATGACGACATGTTTCTTACTGTTGCCCCTCGCACTGAACCCTATATTACTATCGTTTATAATGTTTGGTAATCTTCAAGAAAGATTGAAATATGAAATAACACGGGCGCTACAAAAATGTATGTCTCATGATAAAGTTCTCTCGATGTCCGTGAGTGGCAGTGATAGTCAAATTAAGTGTGAGTGTAAACCCTTCCGACCTTCTGTGTGTATGATTAATTATAAAAAAAATATCGAGCAGGACTAAATATTTTTTTTAAAGCTAGCAATTAAAAATATCACCGCTGTTGGTTGGACAACGTATCATTTAGCGGATAAAGGCAGTAACAAAAACGTTTTTCCAAGATAATTATTAAATTTAGTCTTAAGAGAGTGAATAAAAAAAATAGAATTAAAAATGTTGTCAAAAACGGTTATAAAGGTCACAAATTGATTAAAACGTGCAGATTCAATAAAACACGTTTAAAATTCGCTGGAAAGATAAATATCAGTTTTCTGAAACTGTTTTGAAGATAATTATTAAATTTAGTCTTAAGAGAGTAAATGAAAAAAAATTGACCTTCTTTTTTTTACTATAAATTGCTGGATTATCCCAAAGAAAAAGTAAACGTTACTTTCCGGGCGTATATTCCTTGTTTTATGTAACTATAAACAAAATATGGCGACCAAATCTGAAAAATCTACTTTCTGGTTGACTCACCTTTTTATGATCGGGATTTCATCGGTGTCAGACGTCTCAGCAATAAACTCGTAGTAATAGTAAAGCTATCCGGTGAAACAAATAGATAACATTTTGACTTTACTTTATATATATGAGATAAGGAGATAATGTAAAAAATACGATAAGAAGATGCACCAATTTCCTTCTAATGAAATGAAAAAAAAAGATTCATAATTGTTGTTAATACATTAAATGAGAAACTTTATTCACTCCAATGTCACAAAATCTTTTAAACTTTGAAAATGCGTCCATTATTTTAAATCTTGCGAGACGGATACATTATTTTTTAAAGAAATTAAATCGAAATACAGTTTTTATTGTTAAGAGAATGGACATATGTTCTGATAGAAAGGGCGTATCAGAATGAAATATTGATTGTGTAGAGAGAACGTTATTAACCATTGGAGCAACAGACTCACTTTATTTTATATACGTATTAGATAGATGTGTGTTATCTATTCGAACATTAAATAATCCATGGGGAGAGTTTAAAGACAACGCCTGTGCATTACTACATAATTAATCAGTCACCCATGACGAGGTTTCTCAACGATGTGGTCTAGTTACAAGAACGTCAATGCCGTATTTTATTCCCATTAGTTTAATTTTTCTACTGCCCAGTCTGCCAATTGAATATTTAATAACATGTACTAACTAATCTAAAAAAAAAATGATAACAATAATATTCTCATTTGAGAAAAAAACATTGAATGCTGTACCCACCTTTGACTCCCTTATTATTATTGTTATTTTTATTTCTAGTATATGCAATTATGTATTAGTAACTTATAAATAACACCTTTGGTGCTTTTATTTAATTTGAAAGGCTAGTGTTGATCAGGATGGAAAGAAAACTTTCCTCAAATAAAACATGAGACAATACATGTAAATTCCACTTGTTTATTTGCTCCCCGGAAGAGCAATCTTTGTGAACTGTGATTCTTAAGTACTCCAGGGAGTGGGAGCACCGGGACTGTCCGACACTGATGAAATTGCGATCAAAAAGGTTAGTCAGCCCAAAAACGGTAAACACTTAACAAATGATGTCACCATACCCTTATACAGTGATAGGTAGACAACTCGCGCCCCTGCTCCTACATGATCCAACAAATTTTGCCTTCACTCTCTGCGCATCTATATCTCTTTGTGACGTTATACATTTATGGGCAGTGCACAACCCCGTGCCTTCTTCCACTTAAACATGATCGGAAGTTATCGCGTGTTTTATGTTCATTACTCACCCCAAATCAGTTGTTTCTTTCTCCTGATAGAAGAAATATAATATAACCCCTCTATCATATATCGTAGTCTGTCAAACGGCTATTCAACATGGTGTACAGCGTGGGGTGTGGCTTTTATTCTTGTATTTGATGAATTAAAAATTCTCTTTTTCTAAACACGAAAATTATTCTTTTCTTGTCGAAAATCCGTGGCAATAAACATGATAAAAACATATTCTTAACGATAAAATAAAAATGAAGACGCCCCATCTGGACAACAATACAGATGTTACACGTGCAAGGCATATAAATATACGACACTGAACGATCTGAACAATGAATTTTCTTTATAGAAAAGAATATATAAATACTCTACATATGAATCTGTAAAGACATGCTTGATCTCTTCAATAAACGGGGAAAGGCTATGCATGAACAGTATATAAGGGTACGTCTTCACTAAAGAGTATAACTTTTGCTGACTCAATATAGATATAGATACACAAAAAGTGAAGGCAAAAAAACAATAATGTTGGGGTTTTGGCGAGGAACAAAGGGTAGTATATGTTCTGATGCTACACTTGGACTATTCTGTCCTCGGCCAGTGAAGGAAAAGTCTTTCTAGACTTAGGCTGTTTTTATTTTTGTTTTAATCCAGATTTCCCTTTTGGGGGAGCTGAAATCTCCTCCCATTAAAAACCGACATTGTTTCTAATTTTGCAATTGGCAGGGCGGCAAGTAAGCAGGCACTTTTGTTAAGTCCTCCAAATATGTTCTTTTCGGTCAAGTTTGTTGGTTTACCGCTATGTTGGCATGTCGGTTTAAGTGCGTGCAGCCGAACGTCCAGATCGCTTGATCAATTTTGACAAATATTAATCAAAATAACAGGCATAGTCTCATTTAGAACTGAATGTAATTTTGAGAAATTTAGGTCAGAGATCAAGGGCAAAGTCATGAAAAGGGTTAACATTAGACTTTTTGCGATAACCGGTTCTATTCATTGTAGAGGCTAGTTACTTGGCCCATATTGTAGTAAATTAAGTCTCTGCAATTTATATTACCTTGATACTGACCTTTGACATTTGACCTTGAAAAGTTCAGTGAATGTCGACATTTTGACAGAATTTTAACTATCGATGTTTTTCAAATGTTATGTATAGCTCCGATGCTCTTTAACAGTAACCAACATCCCAAAATATCAGTCAGGTCAGATAAATAGTTTTTCAGTTATCAAAGTTTACATAGCATAACTTTGTGAATACTTAATACAATATGGAAAAGGCCTATATAAGACTTTGTCCTTAACATTATGTTGTCAAGCGGGGGTATGCAGTTTATCTGAGATTGAGACCAATTTTGTGACACGGACACGTCAGGGTATATTGTTGTGTGAGGGTTTTTTTGTCTATACTTTTTTTAGGTTGTTGATTTCTTCTGCACAGACTTTTGTGTTATTTCTGATAAATTTCCTCTGTCCAGCGTATCTTTTTCGGTTAAGTTGTTTGATGTAAACAAGTGACAACATTTTCATTTTGACTAGATATGTAATATATTGAATGTCTGGTGCGTGAACTGGTTTTGAATAACGGTTAGTTTTGTTTTGTTGTATTTTTAGAATTTATCAAGGAAGGGCTGTCTGGCAGGTTCAAGGGTCGTATTCATAATACAGGTCAGCACATCGCAAACAGAAATTGGCTGAGGAATTACATCATCCTAAAACGGTAAATGAGTCTTTAAATCATAGTTAACGCCGAGAAGCGAAGCCAGACATTGATATAGGTGCTTAGAGCAGAACAAATAAGATGTTTCGTTCTTCCTCTTGCTGTGTTTAATGCATTTATACTCCAGAATATTATATACCAGCTGTTCCATTACTAAAAATGTTGAAGTTAGTTTGATTCATTACAATCAAGGATGCATTTAATACAATAAAAAAGAACTTATTCGACTAACATTAATTTCAACTTACCCATTAGTTCGGTACCGCATAACCCATGATCTACATGCAAAGAATGAGAGAAAATCAAGCTATAAAGTATCTGATCATCAATCATAGCCACGCTTTATTATTTAACAAGTATAGTTTATATTTCAATTTTATATACCGATAAACTCTTCATTGCAACGTAAAGAAAGTGACATACATAGAAGTAGTCCTTCCCCCAGACTAATTTCTGTTATTCTGTCATCTGTTGTTTTGACTCGCTCTCTGTTGTGTCAGTACCCTTTATGATCTTCTAAATGGCCCTAGAAAGGCATCGTATCTTTTGTGATAATTACTCATTCAAAAATGTGTTGTTTATTCTTTAACTCATGGGTAAATATTTTTATTTGCTTCTCGCATATCTGATATTCAAACCTGCCTTGTCCGGCACAAGGCTATTTAATACCTTTTTGAATATAGGGCGTGATATGAGAACTGAAATATGCCAGGAAAACTAACCAGTGGGGGAGGAGAGAGAAAGAGGGAGGAGGAGATGGAGGTAACGGAGACGGGAGACATTACATATCTGGAACGTTATGACCTGCAACAAAAATGTGCTGATTCACGTAATCGATTATTAGTAGTAGTAGTGGTGGTAGTAGTAGTAGTAGTAGTAGTAGTAGTAGTAGCATAGTGTTAGTAATTAAATACTGGCGGTCACAAATTAAAAACAGTGAAATAGTAATATATATTACAATAAATCAATTTAGCTACGTTAGTTGGCTCCTTTGGTTTTACAGCATGTCACGAATCGTTGGGCCATTTTATGGCGAAATCTTACATATATTTTAGTATGTGAATTTATTTGTTTTGTGGGCGTATATTTTGTAAAGACATAGACTTTAAACAATGATTTATATTAAATCCATAGGTAGATCCCTGACGAGTACTATCACGTCGGGCGACTGAGTGTACCTGAGAGTAGTGGTTACCAAAAAGTGACTCCACACTTTTCAAAGCTCCCGAACTGGGACCTCACAACTAAATATTGCTTCGCCTCATACACATGAAGATTAATGGGGGTGGGGGCTTGAGTAATTGATGGGGTTGAAGAATAGGGCAGGCAAGACGAAGGGGAGAAAGGGTTGGATAATATGAATTTCAGGGTATTGGAGTTAAGTATACGCGAACACGTTGCACAAAGATCCCCAACGATGTTTAATCCTGTGTCCGGAATAAATTCTAATTAACGCATAGATGGGACCCTTATAGATATTGCTACGCCAGGTGAGAGGAAAGCTGGGAGTAACAGTTAAAAAAGGGGTTACGGCACACTTTTCGAAAAAAAAACATATTAGGGACCTCACCACCGGATGCACTTTAGGGTCATACCTAGGGCCTTAGATAAGTTGGGTGAGCGGGCAGAAATTATTAAGACCAAAAGGAACAAATATTTCCCTACGTTCAATAGTCTTAAAACCCAATTTTACAAAATGCTTTGAAGTGTGTATACTTTCGACACTTTTGATTTTTTCCACGATTAAATGATAAACCATTGAACTATATATTCTAAACAAAGTTATTTCTTGTGATTGTAGTAAATATAATCTGGCCAGCTATTGGAATCGAATCGGACATTATCAGCGCCCTTTTTATACTGAGAAAACGTCGAAAATTTATTTCTTGTTTTTAAATTTTAGTTTTCAGAAAGTAATGTTCGTTTTTACGCTGTATTACTTAATACAACATGAACACTAGTGCTACTAGTGTTACATTGGCGCACTGTTGGCGACTAAACTGGTATCTATATCAGAATGGCAGTGTCTTGTCTGATGAACTGGATGTGCAACATTAACACAAGAGCTATGAAGGGCAGATGAGCTCCACGATGGCAATGCATACAGATGGAGATTAAAAGTGGACCTTGAATTTACTTTCACCAGCTTCGTAACTCGCACTTCCTCACGTTCCATGAACAATGTTTCTGACAAAGAAGAAATAATATCTGTTTCTGTGTCCGCAGTTATTTTGAGTAGGTGGTATGTGAAGATTTTGAGTCGTCTTATAGTATCCATTAACATTCAGCTGTCAATCTATCCATATGATTAAGTCTTATCCTTGTGTAGATGTTGGCCTTAGTAAGTAGAGACTCATTACTAACAAAAGATGTTGTCTTTTATTTCCATTAAATGTTTGAAAAACATTAAAAGCCAAAATATGAAGATTTTCAATTATGTTTTTTTTTTCAGGTTTCTAAATCGATTGTCCCCAAAATTATTTTTAATTTCAAGCTAACACAATTCAAAATTGCAAGATTAATAAATTCGCAAAATGAACTGATTCTTAGGTCCTGGAATGAATGTGAATATCAGGAAAATCTCAGACAAACTGCATTTTCCATTCAGTAGTAAAGGTCTATTCATTGCCAGGCATAAAAACACGCACAAATTTAAAAGCCACATAATAACAGGTGCTTACCGAAAGATATCCTAACTTGTTCCCACATAATTAATATATTCTCAAAATGAACTGATTCTTAAGCTCTGGAAAGAATTTGAAAGTCAAGAAAATTTCAGGAAAATTGCATTTTCTATTTAGTATAAAAAGTCTATTCATTGCAAGACATAAAAAAACGCAAAATAGAAAGCCACATAAAAACAGGTTCCCAACAAAATATATCCTAACTTTTGCTCTCCATCCATCGTAGGTATGGCACATAATTGCATCCAGTGGGGAGGGCTCAACATTAGGAGCTTTCGAGAATATCGAGGCATTTCTTTAGTAACCACTACTCCCAGGTCCCCTCTTACCCGGAGTAGTAGTACCTGTCGGAGTCACATCTATGAGCTGAAAAGAATTTGGCTCGGACACAGCAAATTTCGCCTTACACCCTTTGACTAGGTGTTCGTCTCTACCAACATACAACAACCCTGAGATTCATCTTGCCTGTCAACCTATTTGTCTGCCTACCCTATTTCCCAACCTTATCAACTACTATCAATGGCGCTAAACGTTATCCAGAGGTGAAACCTCAATTTGAGAGCTTTGGTGAATGTGGAGTCACTCTTTAGTTACTACTACTCTCAGTTCTACTCGTTCTTGGCTTTTTGGCTAAGATCAAAGTGTAGTATTTGTTCCGATGGATACGGCACCCTATACTGGTGTTGTCTTGGCCTTCGGGTCTTGATTTACGCCGGTCAATGGGTCTTTCATGTGCAGTTCTGGGAGGTCCACCTTCCCAGGCTTTGTCTCCCCTCTTTGGGGAGAAGTAAGTTTATTGCTTACTGTCTGAGGCGTCTCTACCGGGGAATGCCGACGGGGCTGCCCAGGCAATTTTTAAACCCCACTTTCCCGACCCGACCTTGGATCACATCTTACTTGTGGGAGTAAGATAAAAACTGGCCTTGTGCCTAACTCCTTGAGAGGAGTAAATCAATACTCTAATTGGTAGTAGTAGTAGTAGTAGTAGTAGTAGTAGTAGTAGTGGCACAATCCCATCTATGAATTAAATAGAAACTATCGTTTAAAGACTATTTGTTTACAAAATATCCGCATACAGAACAAATTAATGTACAAACCAAACGTATGCAAAAGATATGTACCGTTTCGGCATGAAATAACATACCGTAAAACCCAAGCAACATCGGAGTGAACACTTTCGTTGTGTAATTTTTTTTTAGTTAATGTAAAATTAATTTGCCTTTATTAACACATTAAACAAAACAAAATTGTGAAATACAAAAAAAAATGATAGTCAAATAAAATATTGAGACGGACAATGGGGAAGCAAATAATAATTAAAAAATAAAAACCATAAATGAATAATTGAATTGTAGAAAGTACGTCACTGTATCTTATTAAACCTAAAATATGTTCAGTTAACCACCGGCGTATTGCAGAAAACTATGTTGAAAATTGTTGATTAAGAAAATGCTTTTTATTAAGGGCGCTATTTGCTGTTATAAGGACACCATCCCTATTATAAATAATCTATATCATCATTTCTTATCGTAGCATATTGGTACCGCCGTGTGAGTAACTAATTCTGTTAAAAATCGCCGAAAGTAATGCAAACATTTGAATGATGGTAGAACGAGTTTTCTAAAGATGTGGCTATTCAAGCAGCGTGTTAAGTGATGGACATGTTATTTCAAACTTAAATGTGACAGGCGAACGGACCGATGAAAGACGGACAGAGCCTCATATATATGCGATCAGTCGCCTGAAAATGCTATTTCAAACTTTAGCATGAGAGAGCAATAAATAGAACTCTTACATATATTTGCTACGACCATTATTCTTCACAACAAATAAGAGGATTCGTTTCTCTTACATTTCGTGTGGCTGTTACGGCAACTGCATCGATTAGAAGGTGTGGATCTTGACAAGTCATTACCTGACTGGAGCCCGCGTTAGGATCATGCGACCGACGGACAGTGTTATATGTAGCATCACTTATCATTCTTGGTGAAGATGAAACATAGATGTATGCGAATATTTATTAATAATAATAATAAGTAAATAACATGTGTATATATATATATATATATATATATATATATATATATATATATATATATATATATATATATAGAGAGAGAGAGAGAGAGAGAGAGAGAGAGAGTAAGATAATAGTTTAAGGATATAAATAATATATTTAACCAGTAGACTATCAAGATATAAAAAAGCTCAATATAGTGTATAGAGCAATACTATTAGTTGAATGACATAATACAATGAGAAATTAATCAGATTATGTTAAAGTTCAAAAAAAGTTCTAGATTGCAGGTCATACAAGAGCTAATATTAATTATTGTATTTAAATATTATACGTTACTGTGCTTCCTGGGGATACCCGGATTTTGTCAATATAGTCAGCATTGGTTAAGGACAAGTTATTTAATCTGGAATAAGAACAAGCCACCAATTTTTCTTATTCTAGGATGATTACATGGGCGAAACCCGGATATCTTTAGCATACTTAGTAATACTTAGTAATGTATAGTACTTGAATAAAATCATATATATATATATATATATATATATATATATATATATATATATATATTAGATATGTGTGTGTAACATTGGTAATAGTAGCAGTAGTAGTAGTAGTAGTAGTAGTAGTCTATATATACATTATAATAATCAAACGTTTTTCTCGGAATTTGTTTAAAATATATTTATCCAAACAATTATTTCTGCCTGTTTTTAAAACATAACTTTTTTTCTTTTTAACAAACTGCAGATATTTTCAAACGGTTTAAGTTATTGTTTCCATCAAATTAAGCAAACAATATACAGAATTGTTAATATCTAAATTGTTCTCTTTATTTTACTTATGTATTCTTTTTCCCCCAGCAGGCCAATCACAACACCTATAGTTACACTATTATGCAGGTAAATATGAAAATTATTTTTAAAAGATACTCGAAAAAGATGATTTTTTTCTTTCATAATGTCTTCCATAGGATGTAAGTTGAGCAATGTAGAAAGTGAATTCGCTAGCTAACATTAGCCATAATGCAAAGCGCTCGATACAAAGAATCTATTACTATTCGGTGCTAACGGTGTTTATATAAACATTAATATTTCACTTGCATGTAGCCTGTTGTCGAAAGCCTAAAGTTAACATCGCAGATTGTCGAGAAAACAGCTGAGTTTTTGTTCCGACCTGAGAGGCTATCTAGTCTAGCCACAGCAAATAATATATATATATATATATATATATATATATATATATATATATATATATATTTGTTTTTCGTTCATTATCTATGTATGTATACGTCTCGTCCTTTTTAATCGATACCTAGAACCATTCGGCCACCGTTGGATAGCTAAATAAACAGTGATAATTTTAACACTTATTTTGGCGATTTGACGTCATAAGAGCGTTCAACTTAATGAAAGGAACGATGCATTTATAGCTAGCGACGTCATGGTATGTTAATACTACACTTACAGTGCCCATATAGAGGTTTTCTAGGGGCTACACATAATAAATATTTGTTTTTTTGTTTATTATCTATGTACGTATACGTTTCGTCCTTTTTGGTCGGGACTCATCAGCATAGAGATATAACTATTTACCACTCGTCGCGTGATTAGAAACCCTAGGCTGCGAGTATTTTACAACTGAAATCCCTATTTGCTGAAGTACTCGTCAAACATTTCACTCTACATTACTATAAAATAATGAAACACACATACTTTTATCATTAGAATATGCAAGAAGTATATCATTTAGGTTTATGATGATGATCGATATCCGCAATGAAATAAATAGAACGCTGTAACGAAACAGAAAGGAAACTTGTTTTGTGTAAGATTCGAACCCTGAAGTATGGCATAACATAAACTATAAAAGTTAACGCTAAAAATGTTGATACATTTGCTTCTAATATATGTTTACGTGCATTTAATTTTGACTAATAACTTTTTAAAAGATTCAAGTACTTCTAGCAATGATAAGGGCATCAGTTTAAAGGTGGTAATTCAAAATGTACGGTTAGTTTACTGTTAGATCAACCGTTTAAGTGTGATGCTGCGACATACATACATACATACATATATACATACATAGCAATAGAAAACTTACATATATATATATATATATATATATATATATATATATATATATATATATATATGTAATAGTATAGTTTCGGCTTCTTCCACGATCCAAATCCCCAATTAAATTTCACTCCGTACTTTTTAGTTCTCTCATCTAGTTTCTCCCACTTTAAATTATTTTTCCCACTCATTATTATCCGATTTTCTTGGTTTTTAATTTATAATTTTGACGTTTTTGTTTGACTAAAACTACTCTGCTAGACACTGTTTCTTTAAGGAACATTTAACATTTTTTTTCCATACGCTCCCTTGATTTTTTATATAATAATGTTTCCTCTGAAATTTATTTTACAATTTTGTTGTACAATAAGTTGCTTTATATATATATATATATATATATATATATATATATATATATATATATATATATTCTAGAGATGGAAGAAGATAATAAAACATTTTAAAGATACAATATTCATAAGAACATCAAAAGTTCAGAGCAAAGAGGCTTCATATCCTTAATCCATAGTTTTCAAAAATAAACTCTTCTCATCGAAGGATAGGGAAAAACCGAAGTGTAATTGTAAATATTACCGGCAACATTTAACTTTGAAATTTTTTTTGGTTATATTTTTTGTTTTGTTTTATTTTTTATTTTATGTAAAATTTTCAAAGTTAAATGTTGCCGATAATATTTACAATTAAATTGTCGGCTTTTCCCTATCCTCTGATGAGAAGAGTTTATCTTTGAAAATCCATGAATTAAGGATATGAAGCTCCTTGCTCTGAACTTCTGATGTTCTAATAAATATTGTATCTTTACAAATTTTTATTCTCATTTTTCATCTCTAGAATTTATTGCTCTATTCAATATATTGAGCTTTATATTATCACGATAGATTATTATAAAACAATAATTCAATCATCGTTAAATTAGTTCAACATTTAAATATATATATATATATATATATATATATATATATATATATATATATATATATATATCAGTGACTTAGACGTGGATTATTTCGTTTTTGTGTGCATGAACAGTGAATTCGTGAATTTGTTTCGACAAGCGTTATATAGTTATGGGTTAACGTGATGTAAAGAGCGATTGCCATTCCAGCCCGTTTAGCAACCGATATCCTTACGACTTACAATATCGTAAATCATGATCATTTTCAAATATCTTTCCATAAACATTCAGCCCAGAGAACTATGTTTGTCACACCCATCTTAAAATGAGGCGGCTTTTGTCGAAAGTCGTTCATGCGAAAAGCTGTCCTTTTATAAATACAACATTAAGAAATTCCACATCTTTAACAACAACGTGTTGGCCGTCACAAAAAAGAAATGCAAATAGCATCCGCTCAGTTACAAACATGCAACAACTAAATTCTATCTGTTTGACTTGCGTAAACCGGGTGGGTTCGGGTATTGGGAGATACCCTCGTCCTAGCACCGCGCCAGTGTGGAATTTTATCATTTAAATACCGGGTCTTGGGACCACCACAAAATAGCAGACTCATGCTGTTCGAATATTGATGTGTATTCTATCCATTTGAATTATGTAAAACATTAGTTTCTCAAACGAGTAGACGGGTGGGCGAGATGTCTCCCTACCCTCTATCCTCACCTTTGAGCCACAGATTAGCTGGCTTATACTGTTTTAATATTAATTTTTATATTAACTACAATTCTATGTTTCAGGATCACTCTCATTAATACCAATTGGAAAGGTATGAACCCATATGCCCTCCTATAAGCTATAGGTGAAAGAGTAAATTAGACCAGACAAGATCTCAATTATTTTTAGTAGCAAAAATATGCGACCAGAGGGGGTATAGTTTTGCTAATATATATGGCAAAAACACATATAGTACATGCCCCTCTAAAGTAGGAGGTTTATACCTGAGAGAATGATTTCATGAAAACAGAACAGATACTACACTACTTCCGCACTGGAAAAGGGGCATGTAATGCCTGAGAGGATGTTATTATGACAACATAACTGATACTACACTATCCCCCTGAATTGAGCATTAACATATAAGAAGGGTATAGTTTCGGCTTCAGAGAGACAGATACTACATCTCTACTATTAATTGAAACAATAGTATGGTTTCGGCTTCAGACAGATACTACATACCTACTACTAATAGAGGTAGCAGTATATTTTCGGATACAGACTGATAGATAGCTAATCTCAATTATTAATTGAAGTAATAGTATAGTTTCAACTTAAGACAGACATATAGCAACAATTCTCTATTATTAATAGAAGAAATAGTATAGTTTGAGATTCAGACAGACAAATAACAATTCTCAGTTATTAATTGAAGTAATAGTATAGTTTCAACTTAAGACAGACATATAGCAACAACTCTATTATTAATAGCAGAAATAGTATAGTTTGGGATTAAGACAGACAAACACCAATTCTTCATTATTAATTAAAGTAATAGTATAGTTTCAACTTCAGACAGACATATAGCAACTCTCTGTCATTAATAGCAGTTATAGTATAGTTTGTGATTAAGACAGACAAACACCAATTCTCCATTATTAATTCTAGTAATAGTATAGTTTCAACTTCAGACAGACATATAGCAACTGTGTATGATTAATAGCAGTAATAGTATAGTTTGAGTCTCCATTATTAATTGAAATAATAGTATAGTTTCAACTTCAGACAGACAGATATCAAATCACCATTTGTAATATGTAGTAGATATAACGCAAATTACAAAGCGCTTAAATATACAAATAATTACCATAATCGGAATCTTCGTTAATTGTTGCTCTAGAAGAGTACTTTTTTCTTTATTACGGACTTTGTGTGAAAAATTTTTTTTAAATAAATAAAATAAAATAAAACATACATTTGTCTTTTCATTGGTGTCCAACACGATCCCCGACGCCACAATACTATTGTAAGAAAAAATCTAATAGAAAATTAGTACAACTATTGTATTCCCCATATGATTTTACTTGAGATTTTTAGTTTAATCTTAATATAGAGCTTAGTTTTAAATCGAATCCACGATAAGAGACAGATTAAAAGAGAGACAAGGATGCATATACATTATTTTAAAATCAACTAAACACATCCATAGGAACGTGCTAGTTCCTAATCTTATTTTTTTCTTGGATCAACTGTTCAGAATTGATACACAGGCAGACAGTCAGATTGCCATAAGTATCGACTTTTATACAATAAAATGGGCAAACAACATATCGTCTGTAGGTGCAAATTCACGTTCAAACGAAACATTTTAAATTAACTTTATTTTTTTTAATATGTTATAATTTTAAACAATTTTATACAATTAATGTACTAAGTACATATCGTAAGCTACTCAAAAAAACTTTATAGAAATTCGATTTTTTAAAAAAGAAAAAAGGACCAGCATGCAACAGCGATTTAGAAACATATATAGATTACTAGCAACCCGGCTCGGCGTTGCCCGGGACTGAACTTAATGTTGGTAAAATATGACATGACAAATAGTATATAAAAATGAAGCCAGACAAATAGAATTTCAGGAACTATTTTATTAAAATAACTGACATGTTTTCTAAGAAACTGAAGTGCATCTTAGTGGATATACGAGTAAATTAAAGATTAAATAAAATTTGGTAAAAAAATTATTTAATCTAAATATGATCATTCTTTCACGAAGTCATTCGGTAAAATGTTTTACTTCTTTACTAAGAAACAGACATGCATTCTGTAACATTTAATTTAATTTTAAAAGTATTTTTATGAATTAAATATTTTGTAAAAATAGTATTTTAATAGTACGAATTAATTCATTGAAATAGCTGAATCGCTTGATAAAAAACCGAAAATTATCACAGTTGATTTAATGCACAGAGGTGGTACTAATGTAATCGGTAAATTATTGCACGTATATAAATAATTGGTTTTAAATGAAATTAACTTACTTGTTTTCTAAAATATCGAAAAGTAATTTAATGAAGTAATAAAGTAAAGTATTTTTCTAACTAATATATATTTTTATAAATAAACCGAATGCATTTTAGTGTATGTCATTCAATGAGTAAACAGGTTTTATAAAGAAGTTTGATTTTACAAGTTAGATTTCTGATCAGAAAATAATTGATTAAACTGGTCACGGAGCTATTTAACGCCTATTGTGAAAAATGTTACAACGTCATTTTCTGAGAATAATGCAAAATCACTGAAGTGAAGAAATTTGAAGATGTGTGTGACAACATTTAAACTTACCATCGCGACCAGAAAACTACCACTCGCAGTTGCGTCGATGCTAGCGATTTTTGTAAAGTTTTTAAATGATCAAGAATATCTTACTAGGGATACTGTCCAAGTAATTATTCCTTTTTTTATTTTGTTTCTACTATATGAATTCTTTTATGTTCTTCTCAGATTCCTCTAAACAATTCTTCCATCTCTGTTGATTTGATGAAGTTCGCTTCCAGAATTCCGAGGTATTTGTAATTCACGTTTACCAAGTGAATCTCATCAGATCTCGACCGGACAATTCTATGATTTTCGGTATTTCCCTTTTATATCTTAAATAGAACGCACTTTTCATCATCATCATCATCATCATCATCACCATCATCATCATCATCATCATCATCATCATCATCATCATCACCACCACCACCACCACCACCACCACCACCAGTATTATTATTATTATTATTATTATTATTATTATTATTATTATTATTATTATTATTATTATTATTATTATTTCATAGTAGTCTAAACTTTTCGATGTTTTTAGTTGGATTCTTTTTTTTTCAACATCAGGTCAATTCCCTTAACTTAAGACATTTAAGCTGTACCTCAACACGTTCGCCGTCCCTAACAGGCAAGCTTTTTTATCATGATTGAAAAAGCAATTATCTCGTTAATCTGTTTAAGCCATTTATGGTGGTGTTAAGTTATAGTTCTAAGCGTTCCAATTACAACATGAATCACCTCGACTTCTTTACATTTCCATATTCTAATTAATTCCCATTTTAAATTTTGCTATTTGTTCCTGTTTTTCTCTTGCACTCTAGTATCGAAAGACTGCCCGTGTCAATGATTAAGCATGTTCTCTTGTTTTTGTTTAGAAAGATTAAGTCGGGTTTATAATGTTACAGATCCTTATCAGTTTGCATGCACAAAGAAGTTTGACATTGTTGTTAGTCTCCATTTTTTATATATTTATGTACTAGCATGGGGCATTTTGATACAATATACGCTGAGGTGTCTTTACTTGCATTACACAATCTGCACATCAGTGATTGTGCAGTTTTGTAACTATATGTCTGATGGACCAAGTGCGAGTGGCTTGTTCCTGGGCTGCCATTAGGGTGTTTTAAGTAGATCTTTTCAGATCACCCGTGGTCAACTAATTCCAGCTGTTATGTTTAAATTCAGTATTTTAAAAGAATACATCGTGTAGTTTCTTTGTAAGTATTCTCCCCTCTCTCTTGCAACCTTTGATTCTTTTTCGCCCCAGTTCTTAGTATTTCTTTCTTTTTCACTTCATGAAAAAGAATCTCATTAGTTTCAGAAATATATTTCGATAACAAACCTACTTCTATATTGACGACATTTTCAACATTAAGTAAACCATTATTAGTAGTAGTATTATTCTTATAATTATAATTATTTTTTCTTACTAGGAGGTCTCACATGAATCATTATTAGTGATGACTCACTGGCAACAACAGGTGGTATTCCCTGGAGTCTGAGTAACAAGTCCCTCCAGATTGCCAGTACTCACAACTTCTTTCGATAACCGTTAAAAATTACTTTGCATTACTGCAACAGCTGTTTACACTTGATTTTTCGCCGGCAACGACAGTTGGCCTTCTCTGAAATTTGAGTGGCAATAAGCCTACTTAGGATTCAAGTACTCCCAGGGGTGTTATGAATTGTGCACTCCCTTCCTCAGTGTTTCTACCCCCTTGACCCTTACCTCACATTTTCTGTGACATAATTTTCATTTTTAGAGGAGAGGCGGGAAATTATGTGATGTTTTATTTTTATAATATCCACCTTTATAGTTTCAGTTCCTTTGGACGCGTTTATGTTTTTTCCATTATTATTATTATTATTATTATTATTATTATTATACATTTTACTTACACACTAGGAATGTTAACACGAGTTAATATGACTGATTGCTCACTGAAAATAACAAGTGGTGTTCCCTGCAGTGTGAATGACAAAAAGTATTCCGATATTACATGCAGTCAGCGTTTCTTTAGATAACCATTTAAAATCATTTTGCATCATCACAATACGCGTTTACCATTGATTCTCGCTTATAATGACCGTTCACTTTCTTCTGGAATTTGAGTGACAATTAGCCTGCTAAGGATGCAAGTACTGCCAGTGGATTTTTAGATTGTGCACCCATTCCACATTCTTTCTACCGTCTTTGAACCTTACCTCACATTTTCTGTGGCATACGTTCTATTTTGGGAAAAGGGGCGGGAAATTATGTGAAGTTTTATTTTTATAATATCTATCTTTACAGTTTCAGTTCCTTTGGACTCGTCTAATTTCTTTGTATTATCATAATTATACTTTTCAGTTTTCGGGTTAATATGAGTGATTGCTCACTGAAAATAACAAGTAGTGTTCCTTAGAGCCTGACTGACAAAGAATTTTCCGAGGTTACATGCATTCAGTGTCTATTTAGATAACCGTTTAAAATTATTTTGCCTCATCGCAACACTCGTTTACCGTTGATTTATCGCTTTCCAAAATGTCAGTACGCTACGCACCCTTCCGGTGGGTCTGGATAGTATCATGCATCCTCAGTCTTTCTATCCTCCTAAAACATTCACCTTGATTTTCCGTAGTACCAGTTATGACTGACGTCACTATTTCTTTGTGAGATGAATGATATCACATTATTATTTCTATCTTTTTAATTTCACTTAAATTCATGTAATATCCTTTCTATATTTTTGGTTCTATTTATATTTTAATTTATCTGTTGTTGGTCAGCGGCTTTCTAGTTATATGACTTGGTTTCAGCACTCGATGACTTTCTTTATCTTTTTCTTTGACTCTAATTTCTCTAGTCTTTTTTCAAGGATTTTCGCAAGAGTTCGAAGCGCTTCTACAGTTATTGGCGTTGTAGTAACTTTGTAGAACCATGTTGCCCCACTCGACGACCGTCAACCCCAACGTTGTGTGTCCGTGACATTTTTTTCTCCATCGTCTAACCGAGTCGTCTATCCACTGACGAATCGTCGAGGGCACAGCACTGGTCCACAAGTTTAATTAAAGAAACACAACTCTCGAGAAAGAACACAAACACATATACGTTGTGTATAATTTAGTTGGAACTATGAGTGTGTGTGACACCGTCGCGGACTGCCGAGACCCCAATTGCCGTTACTCAAGTAGTCAGCTTATCTCATCGTTTTCCCGGTCCGATCCGCTCTCTTGGGAGGTTCGATCCTAACTGCCCGGCTTCACTTCGAAACCCAAACTCGTTAACTGTTTGTCATAAACCTTACTGTCGTCAAACTGTCGTAAAACTAACTTATCTTACTGTAGTCAGTTGTCGTAAAACACTGTCACTCCTAAATGTCGTGTCCGGTATTCTTTTCTTAGTCACCTGTCCTGAACAATAGAAACTGACCACTCCCTCGTTTACTTTTATCCCTGTCGATGAGTCACTTCCTATCCTCGCGCCCTTCATTATATCACACTTTCTTCATGGTCCATATTCCTTTCACCTCTCAGACAAGTTCCATGTATTTATTTACCTTTTCTGGTTCTGTGATTGTCAAGCTGTTAGCTGCTGGGACGACAACATATAGGATTTGGCAGGTTTTTTCTTTTTGCTGATTATTATCACGTTCGGTCTCCTAGATTGGATGTGTATATCCGTTTTTACTTCCATGTCTCAGAGTATTTTATAATTTTTATTTTAAAATGATGTGTCCGGTTTTCGTCTGTACGATTTCTGTGCATGTTCGCAGTAAATACCTGTGCATAGTTCTTAGTGGACTTGCCTTCTCTATGCAGTTGTGTCTATTTTTGTATATCTTTTGGGCTAGTTCTTTGCATAAACCTATTGTGTGATTTACTGTTACGTCTCTTTGTCAACAAAGTCTACATTTGAATATTTAATGGATCTTCTTTATCCTGGCTTTTACAATAAATAGTTTATTCTGGTTGCGTTGTTTTCTGCGGCTATCAGTATCTATTCTATTTCTCTGTTAAACTGTCTTTTTAGTGGGCATGCCGATGCTTTTTCGGGAATTTCTTTTTTTTGTAAGTCTTATAAGTCACCGCTTCTCTTCACATTTTTATTAACTTTTTATTTCCATTTTCACTATACTCCGTATCGTTTATTTTGATAGTGATTTTTTATAGCGGAATCAGCCTTTCTTGTTTTATTAGTTTTCTAATTTTCTTATAGCACTATCCATACCAGACCCATGTCTCCTTTTCTATGTTCTTTTAAATAGAATGAGACTCACCTTTCTGGTGCAGTGCATTGAGTATGCTGATTATTTTCCTAGTCTTTTGGTGTGTATTTCTTACGTATCCCGAATATGAAGGGTCCAGAGTATCTTACTAGAAACACTTCCCAAGTATTTTGCGTTTAATTGTTGCTCTAATAGAATTTGATTTAAAGTAGTTGTCTTTAAAACGTAATTTTGAAAATATTTATAGTCCACGGCGACACCACTGAAATACACTTCATTTTGTAATACAGAAAAAAATGTCTAAACAATTAAATATATTTTAGATAACTATATATTTAAGAATATAGTGTAAGTTCATTCATAAATATATTATATATTGTGAATTTACATAGAGCCGCAATGATCACCTATTAGAATAAGCCCAAACATTTTGATCCTCCAAAATGTCCGACGTACCTCAGATTATCTTAGTTAGATAATGTTAGCATACAATTTGCTGATCAAATTAATTCAGCTGTACGTCGCTGTTATCAGGCTTCGAACTCTAGAATTGTGTTTCTTTCTCGACCTTTATTAAAATTCATGCACAAATTTTTTTCCTACCCCTTCATATTATTAAAAGTATTTATAAATTAAAATGTCGGTGATATGCTGTACACGTGGCAGGGACGGTGCAACGGTTTGACTCGAGAATAAAATAAAATAGCCCCCTTCAATACGGCAAGGTTGACTAAATAATTTAAATCGTTTAGTCAACACAGTCATTGCCCAACACCTTATGAAAAGCGCCGAATGTTCGTCGGCTTACACTAGCGACAGTTTCACTGTCATAAGTAGATAGCATTTGTTGTTTCATCTTAAAGTCCTGGAAACAATCTATATTAAATCATTAAAACCCTCTCTATGTAAGCAAAAAGAGTATTGATTCACTCCTCTCCAGGAGTTAGGCACAAGGCCAGTTTTTATCTTACTCCCACAAGTAAGATATGACCCAAGGTCGGGTCGGGAAAGTGGGGTTTAAAAATTGCCTGGACAGCCCCGTCGGCATTCCCCGGTAGGGGAGCCTCAGGCAGTAAGCAATAAACTTACACCTCCCCAAAGAGGGGAGGCGAAGCCTGGGAGGGTGGACCTCCTAGAATTCCACAGGACAGACCCATAGACCGGTGGAATCAAGCCCCGAAGGCCAAGACAATACCGGTCCATAGGGTGCAGTATCCATCGGAACAGATACTACACTTTGATCTTAGCCAAAAGGCCAATGCTTCAAGGATTTATGTGATCCACTTGTGAACCCTCTAATATTCGTTCTCCCCAAACTAGTAACTGTACTTCATTTTACTCGATATTTTATGTTTTAATCGCATCGTATAAATGTTAGTTACACGTATTTACTCTGATAGGTATGGACGACAGCCGGTTTAGTAAATATATGTAATTGTACATTTTCTATCGTTTTTACCATTTTTCAATTGCATCCCCTTAAATGTCTCTAATATCTATATTTCTTGCGTAATACAATTTTGTACCACAAAACATGTATTAATATGCATATGCATTGAGTATGGTGATTATTTTCTTAGTCTGTTGGTCTAGGTGTGTATTTCTTATTTATCCCGAATATGAAGGGTCCAGAATATATTACTAGAAACACTACCCAAGTATTTTTTCGTTTACTTGTTGCTACAATCTCAGACTCTATGTCATCAGGGAGATCGTTTATGAAGATTAGGAGCAATAATGGTCAAAGCGTAGATCCCTGGGGTACACCAGCATTTATGTCATGTATTTAGACATTGTAAACCTGTTAGCTGCTGGGACGACAACATATAGGAATTGGAAGGTTTTTCCTTTTTGCTGATTATTATCACGTTCGGTCTCCTAGCTTGGATGTGTATATCCGTGTGTACGTCCATGTACCAGTGTACCCTAAGGGTATATATATATTCCTAGATATATAACTAGTGGGGACTTAAAATTAGCGGAAAACTATAAAACAATAAACGTAAAAAAGAATAAAATAATTTATTAAACAAAAAACAAGTATTTATACATAAATACTACAACATGAAACGATATTTGCGTTTTGTATTAAGTAATGAAAACTGTCTAAATGTTAACAATCACTATTATATATTAAACACTATCGGATACTTATTTAATAATGACCAAATAATTAACATATATAGAAAAAAGGAAATAACAAATAATTGTAGAATAAATAGAATTGTGTACTAATAGTGAAATTATTTCTTAAAAACATAAAATAATTCTTTTTAAATAAAATAATTGTTGTGGCTGGCTCTATTTAAAGGGACCGAAATAAAGACACGAACGCGGTATAAAGTAGAAACAAGTGTATTAAGAAAAGAGAGTGCAGAGGGAAAAAATATGCGCCTGGTAAGTAGAGTTCGACTATCTTACTAGATTCCGGCGAGAGTTAATTGCCGTTGGTATTTATTGAGCAAAGAGCTAGACTCCATGTTGTACATAGGTAAGTCACCATCACACCCCTCCCAAGTATTACCTTCGCGGGAGAATTAATAGCGTTTCCTTTTCGAGTCTATTACGATCAGATTTCTTATTATCAGCCAGGTGACTGATGCCTCGTAATTATCGAGAATTTTCAACCCAGGCGCCCAAGGTCAGATCAAGCGAAGTTCTTCCTTCTTAAGACCGAACGCCTCAGTAACACTGTCTCGAACAGATCACCTCACCATTACCCGATATAGTGTTTTACGGGACAACACTCGGGTGTCAGAGAGGAATTTTGACACACTTAGAAAGAACTTCAAGGACTGTCGATACTCGCGATAAAAGAAGCACTCGCGTCGAGGTAATCGAAATGCCTCACCCCCATGCAAGTGCACACTTTTCAAAGCCGTAAACGCTTTCTTGGTGTCTTCCTTCCAGAATTCACCGTTCCTCTCACAAGGTGTACACATTCGGTCTAGGTAGTTTAAGCGAAGCGTATATTGACGAATCTCAACGCTTGGCATACCCAAACCGCCTTCAGACGGATGCAAGTATCAGATATCCCGGCGAACCATGGGCTGCTTTCCACGCCACAAAAACTCGAAAAGAGCCTTCACTAAACCAATTAGTGCGGCTGCCGGCAGAGGGAGCACTGAAAGACGGTAGAAGATGAGAGGATAAATGTGAGAATTAACCACCTCCGCTCTTCCTTTTAAAGTAAGATTTCTCAATGACCACAGACGAGCTGCAGCCATAACTGCTTTCAACATTTCCGACCAATTTTTCTCCAACTGGACATCAGGACCAAACCAGACGCCGAGTATCTTGCAAGGCCCATCCGTCCAGCCAAAGGGCGCCTGAAGGGGGACACTCTTCCAGGCACCAATGCGATAGCCAACAGACTTGTCGCAGTTGATTTTGGCCCCTGTCACTTGTTCATACCGTCTTATTTCCATGTCGACGATCCTAATCTCAGCACTGCTCGTTGCAAGCACAGTGACGTCGTCGGTATAAGCGGAGTACTTAATCATGGAGCAAGCACCAGACAAAGTAATCCCACGAAGGACCGGATTCACCCTAAGCCTGCGAAGGAAAGGCTCCAACGCAAGCACATAAAGCATCGGTGAGAGCGGACATCCCTGACGAATAGATCTGGACAAATCGAAAAGCTTCGACCTCATACCATTCACTTCAACCAGCGCACCGGGGTTTGCATAAAACAGGCGAATCCAGGAGCGAAAGTGGGGGCCAAATCAAGCTGAAGACAAGACAGCCTCCAAGTAACGATGATCGACCCTATCGAATGCTTTGGACTGATCTAAATTGATCAGCGCGGCTTCAGTGTCGACTTTCTCTATGATCAAGCGTATCATTTGCAAGTTATCTTGAATTGCCCGACCCTTAACAGCACAAGTCTGCTCGGGACTTATAAGACGATACAAGACAATCTGCAGACGGTCAGCTAAGATCTTGGCCAAAATCTTTAACTCTGTATTTAACATTGTTAAAGGCCGGAAATTACCTATATCAACCCCACCACTTTTGTCCTTGCGGAGCAATTTGATGATACCCCTGGTAAATTACTGGGGGATAGACCCGTTCCTAAACCAGGAATTAAACAACACAGCCAGCAGGGGGACAAAAATGGGCGACAACCTCAAATACAGTTCGTAAGGCAGACCATCGATACCCGGAGACTTATCAAGCCCGACCTGTTTTAGGGCCTCCAGGACTTCATCCTCTTCTATACACCCTTCACACCTAGCTGCTTCGGTCGTCTCGAGACGAGAAAAGTCCGCTAAATAGGCGTCAAACTGAGCCATTGTCAGACCGGCTCCCTGGTAAAAAGTTCCTGAAAATGAGTGCGAAAACCCTCCAAAATCCCGTCGTTTGTAGTCACGAGACGCCCATCCGATAATGTGGCACTGGCGATGTGTCGATCAGTAGACCGTCGACGCTCCTCCGCACGCAGTGCGCGGCCATGTTTGTCGCCTCGTGCGGCACTCTTTTTAATCTAGACCTAACGAACACACCCTAATCTGCCTTGTTGTCCAAGCAGTTCAGTTTCATTTTAGCTACAATAAAGGTAATGCTATCCCCCGCCTCCACCGCCCGATTTAATCTAGCTTTACCCGAACCCGGACAAGCCTATGATCCGAGTAAACTATGTTATGAAAAGTTGGACAATCAAAAAGCCTTAAATCGACTTTCCTAATTAAGAACCGATCAAGGTAACTCGAAAGTTGCCTTAAATCGGAGCCGCGTCAAGAAGTCCAAGTCCATACTACTTCACGGGGTTTTTCATTTCGAAATTTATCGTCAAGATCGAACTTATCGATAAAGTTACGAAATGCTTTAACATCCCCGTTCATGTTAGTTCCCCTAGGATTTCCCAAGCGATCTAAATCGGGATCCAGGACCGCGTTCTAATCTCCCGCTAGAATTATCTGACGAGACGTATCCATAAAGGGCTCGATCCGCCGAAATAAAGGAACCCGCTCAGAATTGGCGTTGGGAGCATAAACCCCAATAAGCCGAAAAGCGACATCCTTTACGGTAACATCAAGAACACACAGCCTTCCCTCAGAATCCGCATAGATTGGGTTACACGACGCATTCAGCGTGCGCTTAACTAGCCAGGAAACCCCTCTTGAGTGAGAATCAAAGTATGCTGAATAGAGCTGAAAGTCTCTAGCCAGCACACCCTGATAATCATTGGGAATAAAGTGGGTCTCCTGCAAACAACATACATCCACACCGAGCCGTTGAAGGTCACGTACAACTCGAAGTCTACGAGCGGTGTCCCTCAACCCTCGGTCATTTAGGCTTGCTAATCTGAGAGCCATTATAGTGCTTTAGAGTTGGGCACCCGAAACGAACATTGATTGGGTCAAAATGCCGAGAGCTTTTCCCATGGAATAAGTGCCCATCTCAGTATTGATGAGGCCATCCCGTGACAAACCGCCGACATCAAGAGGAAATATTAGTTTTAGAGCTTGATATAAAGATGGGTGTAAAAGAATTGGGACCCTCCCAAAGCATGATATTTTTAATTTTCTTAATTTGACATCATTAATGGTGGTGAAATGTCAAATGTTATGTTTGCCTCCTCCATCATTCGCCAAACTGATTTTGCTCCCTCTTGGGTTCGAATCACAGATAAAACTCGGGAAGCATCAGGGAAGTTGTATGGGTTTTCTATCGATTTTCAGTCAATTTCGGTGAAAGCCAAAAGTTTTATAAGGTCTGCATGATGATGTCCTTAAGCTCGGGTGATATTTTCGGAAAAGATTCAGCAAATGTCTTCGCCGTGAAAAAACAGTGAGGAGGAATATTCAGATCGGTTGTCATGGGGAGTGGGGGGTAGTGGGCCTAAGTGTGTGTTTTAAAAGGGGTAAAGGAGGAGGGAGGGATTGTGACTGTATAGCGGAGGCAGGAGAAGTACTTCTTGGGGTCTGTTGAGGGGAGACAAATGGGGAAGATCTTGGTGATCCAATTTTTTTTTGGGGGGGGGGCTTAAGGGAATTAATTTATAGTCTCTGTTTTTGATTGGTGCGGTGACTGGTGGTTGCATTTGGGGGGATTTCAGATTACGAATTGGGGAAACAGGTGTTGTAGTTGGGGTATATATAGTCTTGGGCATTTGGTTTGTCTGTGATTTAGGGGAGAGCAGGGGCTGGACTTGTTTTTCGCTCGAAGTTGTTTATTGAGCTGTACAACTTCCACATATCTTTCTCGCCCCAGATCCTTAGACATTTTGTATTCTTCTTCTTCTGCGAGTCTCATTTGCTCCAGGGCGAGTCTTCCAGGGGTCTTTTTCCCGGGTACCACTGTCCATCTGTCCTCCTCTTCAGTTTCAGAATTCAGTTCGGGGAAATCTGTTGTGTTGACTCCGTCTTTCTTCTCCTCTGTGTGTGTTTTCAGTTTCTCACCATCCTTGGGGCCCAGATCATCGCCAACTCTATTTTTGGGGTTTACTGGAACTGTGGCTTTGCGTTCCATGCACTCAGATGTAAAATGTCTAATGGCACCACGATTCCAGCAAGATTGGCAACTTGTCTTCACCAACCTCTAAGTAGTATGGTATTTCACTGAACGCCTTTGGATTTAACATTACGTCAAAATGCCAAACTGACAGGTAATTATCTGTGCTTACCGCCATCAGGTCACCGTACTTATTTAAAAAGGTAGCAATGTTCTTCTTCTTTCTCGGTGTTCCATTCTTAAAATGTAGTCTGTTGTTATTATTTCCTTCCGGGCCAACGCAAGGCATTCCTCCTCTGATGTGAACAGAGTTTTCCAGGTATTATAACCTTTACATTTTATCAACTTGAGTGGTCTATGTCCGACTGAAGATAAAAGTTTCGTGATGATGTCAACTGTTTCTCTGATTGTTTTCCTTGTTTTCCTATCAACGACGAATACTTTACGTGTTTTTTTCAATATCTTCCAATTTGGGTAAGTCAATTATAAGTCCGGTGTTTGTGTTCATCTCAGCGTAAGTATCCATTTTTTTCCGGAACTCGTCAATGTTTATTTCCACAATCGGGGCTTTCGTCCAACCCGATTGACCGGGAGTCGGTTGAGGCGTGTAAATAACCGTCCTCTTTCTGGTATCGTCTTTCATTGTCTTATGTGAAGGCACAAGGCAAAGTGTTGCCATGGCCAAGACAGAAAAAAAACACCAATAAAAAAAGACTATAGTCCAACAAGGAAGAAAAAACACCAATTCAATTCTAAAAAAGAGAGAAGAATTAAAAAGAGGTAACAACAATAACAATATAAATAACAATATAAATAACAATAACGAACCAGAGCGCAAGAATTCCGATAACAAGAAGGACAGAGAGAAACTATCTTACTGGAATCCGGCAAGAGTTAATTGCCGTTGGCATTTATTGAGCAAAGAAAAAGAGTCCATATTGTGCATAGGTAAGTCACCATAAGAATAACTTAATATGGAAAGATAACTCTGATCTCTTCTAGTGTCTTCCTTTTTGATCGCAAATGCCACATGACATACTAACGATCATCTCTGAATGCATGTATCATAGACTCGACAAGGCAGGTGAAGCTATGACAGTTGCGCTTGATATATCTAAGGCCTTTGACAAGGTATGGCGTAAAGGGGCTCTCCTGAAAATACGGTCATACAATATTACTGGGCAATTACTTCATATAATTAGATTCTTCGTAAACAAAAGAAAGATCCAGGTTGTTCTTGATGGCCGTTTATCTAAATACATGACATAAATGCTGATGTACCCCAGGGATCTATCCTTTTACCATCATTGTTCCTGATCTTCATAAACGATCTCTCTGATGACATTTAGTCTGAGATTGGTTTATTTTCGGACGACACCACGCTTTACTCCCGTCATGTGGGCAAAACAGACGCGATCATATCCGTAGCAATGGCTGAATCCTTAGAAAATGACCTCAAGGCTGTAATGGATTGGGGTCATAAATGGTTGGTAACTTTTAATGCCGCAAAGACAAAGCTACTTTCCTTCAATAGCTACAAGAAACTTCTCCAACCACCGATTGTCATGGAAAATAGCACTCTGCCTGAGAGTTCATCATTGAAACTTCTCGGCCTAACTTGCACAGATAACATGAATTGGAATAAATAGATTGAAAACATATCCAAGGCTGCTGCAAAGAAGGTGGGCTCCCTCTACCGTGCGAGTAAACTACTCACACCTGACATTATCCTATATGTCTACAAAGCCACCATTAGCCCATGCGTGGAGTATTGTTGCCACATCTGGGCTGGTGCATCATCCACAAGTCTCGCCCTCCTTGACAAGGGCCAAAAAAGAGTCGCCAATTTAATAGGTCCCTCACTGTCAACCAAGCTCCAGTCTCTGACACATCGCTGCAATGTAGCATGCTTGTGCTTGTTTAACAAATACTTCAATGGATTGTGCTCCGATTAACTGGCTTCTTTGGCGCCCCTCGACGTAAATTCACTAGACCAACTTGACAATCAGCTAAATCCCATCCATTCACTGTGGGGGCCCCCAAGATGTCGGAGAGCCTTCAACTACAGTAGCTTCTTCCCTCGTGCTGCTGGCCCCTGGAACTCCCACCCTGCTCCATGTTTCCCCGACAATACCGACATTCAGAGGTTTCAAACTAATTTAAACAGACACCTCGCTACACTGCTCCCAACTTGGGGTGACACCTAAAACACACACCCAAATTCTCAGTAACCCTTTACATCTACAGTGACGGCCTGCCTTGTTTGGGGTGAAATATGTTATAAAAACATACTGCTTATAATGTGTGAAACAAAAGTATTAAAGCTGTGCCTTAATATATATATATATATATATATATATATATATATATATATATATATATATATATATATATATATATATATATATATTGAAAGTTAGGGTTACAAACATTATAAATATTTTTTCTTATTAGATGCTGAGATTCTTAAATACAACACAAGTGTTTGTGGTGATTTATTAACTAACGTCAGACGGTTGTGTTTCCATTAATTAAAATATAGTTTGTAGACTCATTAATCTTTTTGCTTGTGTGAGGTGTGTGCGCACATGTGGTGCGTGTCTGTCTGTCTGTCTGTTTGTATGTCTCTCTCTTTCTCTCTATTCTGTGTCTGTGTAAAACTTTTGTTTTTAGTGGTTTTACAATTATTAGTTATTTTAATGTATTTATGGATTTCTCATTTTCAGACACACATAAACACACACACATACCTATATATATATATATATATATATATATATATATATATATATTTTGTAATATAGCGGAAAATCCCAGCAGAGTGCTCGATTAATTTAGAAGTTTAATTAAAAATTAAAAATTAAAAATTAAGAGCGTAATATCTATTTATTTTGGTACAGAAAAAGTAGTACAACATTCGCACCGGCGGTTTCAAGCACAGAAGGACTTAGCCATCCGGCTCTCTTCAGCTTCTGTTGTCGTCTATTTCGGAAATGTGAAGTCACGTGCCGCTCTTGTTTAGACACGTTATTTGCTTAGAGTGTTACGTATGTTTGTTTAAATTTAGTGTAAGGAGGGTGTAATAAGGTTTGAAAAAAAGGGGGTGGGTGAAAAGTAACAGTTGAGATTTAAACTGGAGAAGATTTAAAGAGATATGAAAATAAAAATAAATATAAAAAATAAAAAATATTTCTATATAAATCCCGTGAGCCACCCAGACCATTTCTTTGGTTTTTAAAGAGATGACGGACTCTGCCTGTCACGCAACCACAACGGGGACACACTAAATAGATTTAGAAAAGATTTAACAAACACCTTTCAAAAATTACTATTAAAACAAATTTAGATCAAGTAGATTTCCTAGATACTACACTGAACTTTACAAACAACATACACAAACCTTTCTACAAACCCAATGAAACACTCCGATACATACACAAGGGATCCTGCCACCCCCTACTGTTTTAAAAATTCGTCAATAATATTACCCAAAGAATTTTAAACCTCTCATCCAGTGCCGAAATTTTCAACCCGGCAGCACCCTATTACAACAAAGCGCTCCGCGAGAGCGGGCTCAGAGAAAAGATCTCACACCCCCCCACCCGAGACCAACCAGAGGGGAGCCACAATAGAAGGAGGTCGGTGATCTGGTTTTCCCCACCCTATTCCACGAATACAAAGACAAAGGTAGGCCACTTTGTCCTCAACTTACTCGACAAACACCCCCACACACACACAACCTGCACACACTTTTTAACAGAAATTCTATTAAGGTTGGCTATTCTACTGCCCCATCCATAAGAAAATTCATCTCTGCGGAGCCCAAAGCAATTTGAAACGCAGGTTGCTCATTCCAGGACAAAAACAACTGTCCCCTAGAGGGAAATTGCAAAATCGATTCCCTCGTATATGGAGCCACCGTCACAAACCAGGTACAGCAGAAAATACATTTGCATTATGCAGGGATACTTCAAACAAAGATTATACACACACAGAAACACATTGAGATACAAACACAAAGCAAATACAGCACTCGCGACCCGGATATGGCAACTTAAAGATGAAAAGACACCATTCACCATCAAATGGAAAGTAATTGATAGAAGACGATCCTTCTCTCCAGCCATAAATAGATGCCCTCTGTGAGACGCTGAAAAATACCATATATTAAGGGGCATCATTGACCCAAATACAGTCTATTTAAATACTCGGATGAAATCTTTAATGGATGCATCCACAGGAGACCAGCACTATTCATAAACTAGACTTATTGATACACATAAAGGCCTAGTAACCCCCGTCTGCCAAATACATAACGCCATAATTGCTCCATTAAATACCGACTTCCACTCCAGAAAATTTTCCCAACTATCACCTCTCATAAATATAAATAAAATTTTAAAATACGAACAAATACCTTAATCAACCCATATCCACACTACTTTTCAAGAGCAATAATTATAACTTTCCCAAAAATATTTCTCCAGTCATAAGAGAGTAACAACCCCATTTCACATTATTATTACTCCCATAAGTCCCCACAATTTCTCGGTCATAATGCTAATCTCCCATATCTCCCAAACAGATCCAATCTTGCTGACCCAATCCTTACTCTTATCTCTAAACCAGTTGTAATCAGCACACCAATTTTATCACCCCCATAAGCATTCAGTATACCTTAGTTAATAATGTTAAATCACGAATACAAATCATTCAAAAACCCTGCAAAGTTACTGCCTTTAGGCCGCCTGGATGATATCTTTATTTAAATTCCTCGGTGATTGATCTAAAGTCCTTTTCCAGGATTAAAACTTGAATTTGATTAATGTTGTTCCTTTGAACTTTTTTTATCTCTTCATAAGTATAATCCTTAAACCCATTACTCTCCCTAATTTCTTTAGAAGACATAATTAAACCCCAAAACAGTAACGGCCATATATAAGATATTCATAATATTGGCTCACTGGATTTATATAGAAATATTTTTTATTTTTAAAATTTTTTATGTTTATTTTTATTTTTATTTTTTATATCTCTCCGGTTTAAATCTCAACTGTTACTGTTCGCCCCCACCCTTTTTTTAAACCTTATTAAACCTTCCTTACACTAAATTTAAACAAACATACATAACACTCTAAGTAAATAAAGCGTCCAAACGAGAGTGACACGTAACTTCACATTTCCGGAACAGATGACAACAGAAGATGAAGAGAGCCGGATGGCTAAGTTCATCTGTGCTTGAAATCGACGGTACGAATGTTGAACTGATTTTTCTGTACCAATATATATATATATATATATATATATATATATATATATATATATATATATATATCGAGAATTTGAATTACCTACTGGAGAGTTTGAATTACATATTGGAAAGTTTGAATTATCTACTAGACACTATCCGAGAGTGTCTTTGGTTTCTTTGTTTAAGGGTTTGTCAGGACAACCGGGCATGCGGATACTTTCCTCTACAAGTAAACCCTGACCAAATATTCAAAATAACATATTCGAAGCCTAAATAAGATCCCATCGACAAGGCTATACACTGGCGCATACGAAGAATGGTGGATCTTCCCCAATCAATGCTACTACAAGTAACACCATTAATATGGATACATTTCTAGAATCCGGTAAGACCAAGAGATCATTAGAAATATATACTATAACATAGGAAACTGGTCAATTGGAGAGAGGGAAATAGTGTACTTAACTTTAATGGAACCCTCGCATATCTATGTATCTCATATAGAGATCAAGTGTTAACCCCAAGAAGAGGCCTTTTGACTTCTGAGAACTTCGATTCAAGTAATATATATATATATATATATATATATATATATATATATATATATTAACTGTTAGGTGTGTGTGTGTGCACGTATATCTGTGTGTGTGCTGCTGTGTATTCTCTGTGTGTATTTACTGCCTATTGTGTGTGAGAGCGGGTTTGTCTATTGTGCTTTTTTCAATGTGTGAAAGTGTGGATGTATTAAATATAGCCATTTATTTATATTGATTTCATTTAGTGTAGACATATTTTCTTCCCTTATAGTGTATGTGTGTGTGTTTTTATTCTGTGCGTCTGTATATTCCTTCTTGTGTGTGACCGTGTTTGTGAATTTGTGTTTTTTATATGCGTGGTATTGAAGGTATGTATTTTTTTTTTATTCCTGTAATGTTTTTGTGAATGTGTTCTCGTGTGTCTATTTGCATTCTCTCTGTGCATGTGTTACTTTGTTATAAGGCAATTGAAAGGAAGGGAATCAGGTGTGTGTGATGTTTGGCTTGTGTGCTTATTTTGGCTATTCATACATGCAATTTATCGCACGTTAAATCTATATTGTAGATAATTAATATATATCCTACTTGTATATGCGCGGTTGTCTATATAGATACATACATATAAAAACGCACACACATACATACATACATACATACATATATATATATATATATATATATATATATATATATATATATATATATATATATGTGTGTGTGTGTGTATATATATATATATATATATATATATATATATATATATAGTAAGTTATGAAAACATATTTGTGGCAATTAAGCTACACAGAGGCTCCCGCGTTTTATCCGTTGGGGGGAATCACAGGCTAAAATGAAATAGTAGTATATATATATATATATATATATATATATATATATATATATATATATATATATATATATATATACATTTACACAATCACGTGTGGATTATATATACTTCCTAAAAGATTTACGTGTGTGTGTTGTATTATGATTTGTTTAGCACTAAACTATGAAATGCACACTGTTTTCTCCTTGGACTTACAATACTCTCTTTATATAAATATTTGTATATAGTCTCCACAGACCTCTGTCCCGCTGTATCACGGCTCATCGTTGTGGCTATGCTTGGAATGTGCTTTCACACTGAGATGCCAAACCATATTGCCAGATCACTTGCAGTTGTGAAGAATCTTACAGAGCTCGCTCCAACAGTAGAGTTATCATAGCGATTGTATATTTTTAGTGAACTTTATTCCATATAGAAGAAAAATGCTTATATATAATATAAGCATTTTTCTATATGGAATCAAGTTCACTAGTACATATATATGTGTGTGTTTTTTATGTTTACGTGTGTCAAATTATATATATATATATATATATATATATATATATATATATATATATATATATATATACCAGCAAGTGTGTGACTACCATATCACATAATAAAATGAATTTAGCTTGTTATCTATATGATTGCGAGTCCTAGGTTCAGTGACACATTGATTAAATTATCTTGTAAATAATAAATCGCCAATTACTAAAAATAGTAACTAAACTTAAAATGGAGAAAAAAACTATAAATGAGTGAGAATTGTAGAGAGAAAATGTGTTTACTTATTCAAACTTTTGGGCTTAATCTGGTTATTTTAATTTACGGCATATCTACCCTTTTCAATGTCAATTTAATACGAATTCAGAAATGGCAGTTGTAAAGAATTCGTTTCTTTTGGAGACATATAAACAATATACAAATAGCTTTTTTTTCACCCATAGATGAAACCAAGAGAGTTCCTACCACTCTGAGTCAGAATGTAGTTAGGAGTAATGGCAACTAAAAAGTTATCAAATCGGGCCCCCACCGGCGGATGTAGTTTAAAATTATACCTAACACCACATTCAAGGGGAACGTATTTATTCTGGTCTGTGCTGAGAACTCTTGTGACACCGGATGTTTTATTAATCTGACCTAATCTTTAGTGATTAAATAGTTTATCGTTAATCATGCCGAGGTTTATTGCTCTTCTACAGCATTTGACAGAAGTGAATGGCAAACTCTAAAATGTTTAAGTTCCGGATTAGTATTCATTAAACAACAAGTGTTCATATGATGAACACATTTGACAAGATTTGCTCAATTTTTAACGGGGTGTTCACTTTGCCGTGTAAGTTTAATATGAAACGACCTCATTGAATTGATCTTTCCCGGACACTTGTTCACTTCGGAACACTCATTTCTGTCTCGACAGTGTATAAAAGCGAAACCGCAGTCTAATTAGGGCGATCTCTTTTTAACACAGAAAATATGTTGATAGCCTCTTTCTTCTGTATCGTTATGTTCGACTGAGTTATAATTCCACGCCCCCTATGTAAGACTTCTATATCAATAACGCGCATGGCTACAACCACAGCCAAAAAATGACTTCCTCCTCTCTCTTTACCAAAACCAATTAAGATCCATGGGTTGATTTTCTTTTCCAAAACATCTCATCTGTGGATTAAGATTCCCACCATCCAATTACAGTAATCTTCAAGTCTAATGTAAACAAATACTTGATGAACCGCCCTCTTCAATAATTAATTTATTTGCGATAATTTTCTACCCAGCCAACCTATTTCTTTCCGGTCCTCTCGTGGTAGTGATAATCGTCCTCCTGACGGCTTCTTTAACACTTATACTCGAGTGAACCCCGAGCCTTGATAAGTGGTGACACATCTTCTATATGAAGTAGATTTTATTTCCCCCCTCCCAAATCAGTTACTGTAGACAATAAAAATAATGCATCAAACACATTGAAACGCATTACTAAATTCGCCTACTACCTTCGACCGTGTTTCCAGAAACTTTAATTTTTTTTAAACCTAAAGTAAAACATGATTATTAGTCCTTTCCTAACTAAGTAAATCAAATAGAGGGTAGCACGCTAATTTCTCTCTCCATGAATAAATAACTTTTCCCTCATCAAACACCGTTTGCCAATCATTCTACAACGTTCTAATCACAACGAAAATTTCTAAACCTGCCGCTTATGCATTGTTGCGTTAACATTATTATTAAACATATTTTCTGTGGTTTATTATTTATTACTTAACGTTTTTATACGCTGAATTGAACTGAATAATTTATTCCCCTTTTTATCACTCAGAACAAAAACAGCGAAATACGCGAAATATTCCTACGGCCCCTATACTAAAATGGAACTAAACCTCTTTTCGTTTACATAAAATAAAGAATAAAAAAATAAGACTGATATATATTCAAATGATGTAAAAACGGTAATTTTTAATAAAATTACCGTCTACAATGATGTAGTTTTGAGGTGGTATTATGCGTTCTCGGGTAACACATTCAGAAACGAAACCCACTTTCAAAATGAGATTCTACTATTTTAGACGCTTACGCGTAGACAGTAAGTACCCTGATAACATTGGACTAAAGAGGAAATAACTTTTTTAAAAAGACAAATATTGACAATCAGCTTCGCGCATAACTTTTACGTAAAATGCACCCCCATTTCCAACCCAATCTAGCGTTTTAGGTCATTTAACCAAAAATATTACTTTTATTTTTATTCTATGGGAGATATATTCCGTGCGATTTAGGGGAGATCTTCTGGGGGACGATGATGACTTACGGTGAATAGTAACACATTTAGTTAACTGTCCTAAAAAGTTAGTATGCTCCAGAAATAATGTCGATCATTTTACGTTAAATTTATAGACGAAATTGACGCCACACTCTAATTTCGAAACTTATTGTTTTTTGTTTTTGCTTTTCCACAAATTTTTTTAGAGTGTTTACACGTAATCGCCAAAAAAGAAGTAGAATCTTTTTTTTTGGGGGGGGGGGGCAGTTTAGCTGAAGGGTGTTAATCTACAATTTAATCATTTTTCGAGTGCCCTAGTAACGATTTTGGCATTGCAAAACACTCTATTATACCTATCATCACCTCTAGCCCTAAGTCCGAGTGCCCCGCCACCAAATAATCTAGCTTAACTCTAACTTTAACTATTATTATGATTCAGTTGGACTCTTAAATCAAAGAAAAACATTATTTTATAATGCACCAATATTGTACCAAAGAGCTGAATATTCCTTTTTTAATAATCGTATTTAACAATCTCTACATGATTTTTTATTTTTTATTAGTAATCGAATATTTTTGACAGAAATTGCAATAATGCATAAAATAATACCGAAATTAAAAAGAAATTGTTGAAATTAATTTAATTACCAAATTAAAACCCAAAAACCAAAGAGTGCTTCTACAAAATTTGAACCGGACCTAACCACATCCCCCGTGACATAATCGACTTTTACCGATAAACAAATTAGGTTACACTGCCAGTGACTTTTGGCCTTGGTTGGTAGCAGACTTTTGACAAAATCAAACTTAATTACTTTTGGCTTAAATCAAAACACTTCTACAGACAATACAAAAAAACAATTTGGTTCAAATTAGTTAGGAGTAGAAAACACATAACTTACAACAAGTTGCACCCTGCAGGTGAAACGCCGAGATTAAAACTTTACCACACAAATATAGTAGACATCTTTAAGAAACTGTGTCAATTTCTATTTTTGTTCCAATATCACTTGCTCCTATTCGTCGGTATATACATTTTAAACTATTAAAAGCCTACCTTATAGACAAACATAGATGACTATTCTATGTGCCCTATTTGCGTTCGGTCGACTGTTTAATTAATTCTTTGATATTTCTCGCGAGCAGCGCCGGGCAACGTGTCTTGCTAGTTAGTAAGAACGAAACATCTTCAGTTGTTTGTTAATTAATTTCCTTGAAAATTGTGTTACATTACAACGTAAATTGTGCTCCAACTTTTCGATTATTAACAATCACGTTGAAAAACTTACCTATTCGATGTTTACCTACTTGGCGGAGGTTATGTTTTCTGTCAGACATGTCACCATGTTTGTTTGCCCAATCGGCAACATATCGGTCATCCTCTCACTTGGAAATGATTTAATTTTGTGATATCAGTCTTGACAAACATTTTTTTTACTTTTTGTTCTTTTACATTATTGAAATCTCTAGATCGCCGATCAGAAATCACCAAATCTCCGAGAACAATGGAATGAAAAAATGTATATAAATACTGAACATTACATGTTTATGTTTAAATATATGATTTAAATTTTAAAAAAATGTTTAATTTATTGAAACAAATCTTGCATCACGTATCTGGTTTTCAATCTGATTTCATAATTTTCACTTGTCGATGATTTTTAAGAAGCCCAAACGGATTTATAAAAAACTGCCACCGCCAATGTGTAGCCTACAACACTCGAACTAACAAAAAAACTCACTCCATTGCCATCGGAAGATGCATCATTTCTGATTGGCGCCGCCGATCGGGAGATCTCGACAATGAAAAAGAAATAAAAATAAAAAAATCTGTAAACATTGAAAATGACATGATTATGTTGAGATATATCATTTAAATGAAAAAAAATAATTCATGTATAATTTAGTATAAAAATCTCCCATCGCGTATCTGGTTTCAGTCTGATTTTATTATATATATATATATATATATATATATATATATATATATATATATACTATTTGGTACAGAAAATCAGTGCAACATCAGTACCACTGGTTTCAAGCTCACAAGGTGTTTACCGTCCGGCTATCGTTAGCTTTGTTGTCATCTGGTAAAGAATATCAATTGTCTCGTACAACTTTCGTTTGAATAAGTTATTAGCTTTGAAGAGTTAAATTGGATCGTCTAAATTTTGCGTTAGGAAAAGATATATTCTTATATTTTACCCCTTTGTTTTTTGGACTTTATTAATATTTTGACTCTCACATATCTTTCATTAACACACAATTTAATCAAGTCTAATTTAACACTTCAAAGCAAATAACGCATCAAAACAAGTGATACGAGACAATCCATTTTCTTTACCAGATGGTAAAAATACTGAAGATAGACGGGAGGTAAACACCTTCTGAGCTTGAACCAATAGTACTGAGGTTGTACTGATTTTCTGTACACAATAATAAATAAATATTACGCTCTTAATTTTGATTTATCAATTAACTGAGCATTCTGCTGGAATTTTACCTACCTCTTTACAAAAGAATTATATATATATATATATATATATATATATATATATAGTTATATATATATATATATATATATATATATATATATAGAGAGAGAGAGAGAGAGAGAGAGAGAGAGATATCGCTGAACATAACCGACAAATTATGTCTGGATCTTTGTGAAAATCATTTCTATTAGCCGAATCAGGGTGTTTGTTTCAGTTGTTTCGCCAAACTGACCTATTAGTATTAACACTATGGTATTTACCTAATCCCTAATGATTATCCCGGATGTGTTCGAAAGTAATTGAGACACCAACAATTATGGCAGATTCATCGGCCAATTCTTCACCAAAACAAAAAGCCTGATTCGGCTAATGGAAAATATCCTCACAAAGTTATCTAGACAGAAGTTGTATGTCATATTCAACGATATTTGTCTTAAAGAGAAAATGCCGCCTATATATATATATATATATATATATATATATATATATATATATATATATATATATTAGTGCAATAATGAAGGGAAGACGTGTTGAATTTTTTATAATTAAAAGATTTAGGGGATGAAAAAAAAATTGCCAGTCGACTAGTTTCGCCCACACTTTACAAGACTGATATCGTGGGATTTTAAATATGGGTGAGAATGTAAGATAGAATTTTAAAATAACAAAAAAAAACTTTTATATTTAAAATGAAATTAGCGTTATGGCATGAAAGGAAAAAAAAATAATAAAAAATTGAATTTAGAATAAAATAAGCGTGATGTTATATACATCTTAAGCTGTGTTCACTCATCTTATCATTTGAAAATCTTAGAGACTCTCCACGTACGCCTCAAGAGGCCCTCCCTCTGCAAACAGAAGGAGTGTCCCTTGGGGTTGAGTCTGATTAGTCTCTAAGACACAACCTCCATTCCATATAACATCACGCTTATTTTATTCTCTTTATTCTAAATTCGAAGCTTTTTTTCCCCTACATAACATAACGCTAATTTCATTTTAAATATAAAAGTTTTTTTTGGGTTTTTTTTTTGTTTAATTCTATCCTACATTCTCACCCATTCATTATTGCACTAATAAAGTTTTGTACCCTCCAAAAAATAATGATATATATATATATATATATATATATATATATATATAACTCCATGCATTTCAGCCTGAAGATTCCCTCCGGGGATGAGACGCAGGAGCCTCTGTGTAGCTTAATTGCCATAAATGTATTTTCATAGCTTACTATATATATATATATATATATATATATATATATATATATATATATATATATATATATATATATATATATAATGTATGTGTATAAATATATTTATACATATATGTGTATGTATATACATGTATGCGTGTATATATATTTGTACATATATATGTGTCTACATATATATATATTTAAACATATATGTGTGTGTGTATATATATATATATGTGTACATATATATATATATATATATATATATTCAAAGCTATGTATCTATTTCAAGATTTTCCTATCATCAGACAGTAATGTGAATCGCACGAAACTGATATGTGGCAGCTTAATATTGTAGGGTATATATATATATATATATATATATATATATATATATATATATATATATATATATATATATATAGTGTCTTCTGACAAATCGCCGATTGATGTACTGTCAACATTGAGGTAAGATTAGAACGCTGCTAATGTTGTTTACTTTCGTACATTTTCATATCATATTTAAAACAACTTTAACACGCCTATTTTAAATATAAATAGTGTCTGTCTCGAACTTATCTGATTTCTGCCATAATAATCTAGGGAAACCTACAAACAATGAAGGTGAAGCACTCCCCCGAAATCCTAGGAAGTCACATGCGTTGCGCCTAGATGCACAAGACAAAATGAATTATCTTCACGAAGGATACGCTTGTGTGAAAGTCTTATCATAAGTCCGAACGAATTCTACTTTATGGACGATATCAGAGGCTGTGCCGCTTTTAGGAGTCTCATATGTCAGCCCAAAAGCAATTTTACACAGGACACGAAACAAACTACCCCTTTAATATTTTAATCACCAAAAACAGTTAATTATACAATTTTAATCATTTTTTTTAGCATTTATTCTATAAACTACATATTTTATAAAGAAACGGCGCGTCTCGGTAGTCTTTTTACTTTCACTTTGCTTTTGTAAAACCAAGCCGTCTGTATTAATAATTATTGGTTTTATTAAATAAAATTATTTAACCGTATCCTTATGTTTTTAGATTCTTAATTGAACTAAATTCTCATCAAACTATTACTTATTATCTAATGGTATTGTTCAATAGAATTATTATACTGACTCGTTATGTCTTTAGATTTTAAATTGAACTAAATTCTTATTAAACAATAACTTATTTTCTAATTGTTTTGTTCAATATAATTATTTTACCGTATCATTACGTCTTTAGATTTTTAATTAAACTAACTTCTCATAAAACTATAACTTATTTTCTACTTATATTTACCAATGACATTATTTTACCGTATCGTTATGTCTTGAGATTTTAAATTGAACTAAATTCTTATCAAACTATAACTTATTTTCTAATGGTATTGTTCAATAGAATTATTTTACCGTATTGTTATGTGTTTACATGGACGGCGGCACCGGTGGCAGGGGTGGGGTGAGGGTGGTGTGGGGGGGCCCAAGCCCCCTCACTTTCTTACTTGCCCCCCCACTTTACGGTCATCAATAATTAAGCTGATAATGCATGTGTTTAATTTTATCTAATTAGCTTATCTATTAACTGATTGTTGGTCTTATATTGTCATCAACAATCAATTTTATCTAAAATTTGGCGAAAACCAAGCGAAACGGGTGAGTTTATGTTAAAGGTCCCTATTCTATAGATATATTTACGGACTTTCATTTTCTCCTCCAAGAAATCGACACCCCGAAGCAAAACACTTAAAACTTGAATTAAACTGATTTTTGCATTTCTTTAGTTTATCAGTGAATCACAATTAATTTGCTTTCCCTTTTTGAAGACAGCGGCAGACAATCAACCGGAATAACAGAATTAGGAGTTTTTATACGGAATCTTCTTCTTCTTTTCTTTTTTTATATATAAAGTAGAGAGGATTTTCCCCTGTACATATTTGCTTAATAGGAAAATAACCCCATCCATCACAGGCTACTAAACTCACCAATTCATTACGCTTATTCACTCGAGCGTGTTATAGTAAATTTTAATTATTTTTCACCAACAAACACTAAATATTACATTTGGGCCACCATTTACGACTCTCCGCCAAACCAACTCCACATAGGTGGTAGCAAAAACTGTTCTCCCTAACAATTCTGTACTGTCACTCCACTCATCGACACCGGGCACTAATAAACACAGTTTATTTTTCACAAAAAACTCCGTTCTTATTTATTATTTGCCTGGTATTAATTTACTACATAATAAAAAGCAATACGCAAAGACTTAATGACCGCTCCCGTTCACTCCGATGTTTTTCTGCGAATATCAGATGATGTTGGTGTTACTCATGAACGTTTCAAAATTTTCGCGATCGACGCTGTTACGGATGAGAGAACATCCGTAAAAGCGATTTTGAGGGTTGAACAATCTGTTGCAAAGCGGACCATTATTTGTATCTCCTCCACTCGCAAATGGTGCATCCATTAACATACCGGTGATTTTTCGGATTGCATTGATATACTCTTTGTTCTCATTGTTGAGGATCCGCATAATATCCAAAGTTATTAATTCCATCCTCCCTCCAGTCCTTCTGTCCACAGAACAACCGATACAGTATCTTTTGAGCAAAGTCCAATGAACGCAATTTGAACTGAAGAACAGAAAAACAATGCAGGTCCGTCTTGTTAATACGCTTCCAACGAGCTATTCCGATTCCAATACATACATTTATACTTTTATACTTAATGCATTTAAACTTTTATACATTTTACTTTTGTACTTTTATATGCACCTTGTCAGTTTATACTTTTAACTTCATGTATTCTCTATATTTGATAAACCAATTGATTCTTGAATTTTGTCATTTTTACTAGAAGCGACTTGCTGATATCTTTCAAATGAGCCATCACGCAGTGTCAGAAAATAATGTTATGTCTAGATTGAGTCCAAAAAGGTGTATTTGGCCCGAAATGACCAAATATGGTAATATGGGCCCAGGCCCCCAAAAATTGAAATATCTGTTCTTTTTTAACAAGAAGCGACTTGCTAATATGCTTCCAACAAGACCTAAACAACTATCAGAAGACTATTTCATGTCTTAATTATGTCAAAAAAGGTATTTTCGGTCCAAAATGCCCTAATAGGGTAGTTTGGGCCCAGACGCCAAAAAATTAAATTTGTTTTAATGTTTCTTTATCTATGACCAAGAGTATTCCATTCCGCTTCTAACGAGCGATCAACCATTACCAGACGATCATGTTAAACCAAAATATGCCGCAAACAATGATTTTCCCCAATATGCCCAAATAAGATAATTTGAGCCCAGACGCCAGAAAATTGTAATATTTTGGATTTTGCTTTTTCTATCCCCAAGAGTATTCAATTCCGCTTCTAACGAGCTCTCAACCACTATCGGACGATCATTTTAAATCAGGATATTGAATGTATTCCCATATTTGGCATTCTGGGCGCAATGTGAGCTGGGACCCCCACTTTTATAACTGTCCCGCCCGCCCTGGTTTAGATTTTTAATTAAACTAAATTCTTATCAAAAAATAACTTATTTTTAATGGTATTGTTCAATAGAATTATTGTACCGTATCGTTATGTCTTTAGATTTGAAATTGAACTGAATTCTTATTAAACAATAACTTATTTTCTAATGGTATTATTCAATAAAATTATTATACTGAATCGTTATGTCTAGAGATTTTTAATTAAATTAAATTCTCATCACACAACAAGTTATTTTCTAATGGCATTGTTCAATATAATTATTTTATCGTATCGTTATGTTTTTACATTGTTAATTTAATTAAATTGTTATTAAACAATAACTTATGTTCTAATGATATTGTTCAATAGAATTACTTTACAGTATCGTTATGTCTTTAGATTTTTAATTGAACTAAATTCTTATTAAACAATAACTTATTTTCTAATGATAATGTTGTTTTAATTTTCATATACAAAATAATTGAAGATAATTTCTGTTGTGAAGTTGTCCCACAGTAAATAATAAATAAAGGAAGTCAAGTCGAGGGTTGGTTTAACAAGTGTATTAACAAAGTAAGAAAGTGACTAGCTCTTGGCTAGACAGTTACAAGACTGTGCTTTGTTTTCTGGTGACTCGCACTATTTATAGTGACAACCGGTGTTGTTTCTCCTGTGTAAGAACGGCCGGTGTAACAATTTCAAAAAACTTTCAATGCGTTAAAAAATGATGGTTTGCAAGGAAAGCCGGTTAAAAAGCATTCTATTCAACAGTTTAACCCCTTGTAATTTTTTTCAAATTTCTAAGGGCCAGCAAGTAAGTCATTCTTTTTTCAACTATTAACAAAGAAGTTAAGATGTTCATGAAAAACCGAATAACATTTTGATAAATGTAATTCTGTATTTAATTTTTTTATATGAAATTTTGTCTTTTATTATTTTGTATCTTTTTATTTCAATAAAAATTCGATTAATTGTCAGTAAATATTTAAAAAATATTAATTTCATATGTAAGTTACGAAATAGCAGAAAAACGCACAAATAAAGATACACAATAAATCGTCCCATGATTTTAATTATATAGAGATATCAGAAGGAAGTTTACCTCGAAATATATTGAAATAAAAATCACACACCCTACCATTTTTAATTGATAAATTCGTAAATATTTAATCGATAATTATCGAATTCCTTAATATTGTCGTTTTAATTTACCTTTGTCCTGTATGTCTTTCTACCAAACAGTGTATTCGTCATTATCATGTATTATTAGTGCTTTTAATAATAAAAAAGCTATTTTGAGATATAAGTTTTCAAATTCATAGCAATTTTCAAAAAGTGAACATTGGCGGAATTTTAGCATGAACCAAATTAACGAATATGCCAAGTTACTTTTCTGTCGCTTTGTAAGATGTTTTCCTGTTAAAAGCAACTTTAAATAATTGTTGTTGTTGTCTATTAAAAAAAAAATAAAAACAACGGTGTCCGTAATAATCCCAACGAAGACGTCGCTCCTAAAAATGCTTGAAAACTCACTGATTAGAGCGTTCATAAATAGTGAACCCGGCTCTGATAAAAGGTAAGAATTTACTATTGCTTGCGTATGTTTATCTGTAAACACATAAACTAAGAATTCTCTTAAATATATTTCACCAGATGGATTTTAAAATGCCCCGGTAATGATAACTTTTACCACTATTTCTACATTCATCAAGTGTATACTTAAAATTAGATGAATTTAAAATGCATGATACAAAATGAAATTACTTTTATGGTAGTTAATACTTCGACTCTTATGCTTAATATTTTCATTTCTCATAACTGTAATTGTTTTGAAGTGTTCATCCTTGATTTGTTTGAGTTGAACATATTATATAGGGTGGGCCAAAATAAGGGTCCTATCTTTAAATTTGAATAACTTGAATTTGAATAACTTCCACAAAATAAAAGTTAAACTCACCAAACTTTATGTGTGTGTAGACTGACCCTTCCGAGATTTTTTGAAATAAACAAAACAAATTTTAGCCGAAAACACTTCTTAAAACTTACAAAAACTAAAGTATTGTTTTTTACACTGTTTTGAGTTTTTTAAGCAAAAATAATGTTTTCTAAATGAGGGTACGTTCCTTAGGGCTAATACGGCTCATGCTTGCTTCGGAAGAGGTCCTTTACTTATTCTAAAAAAAAAAAATTTTTAAATCAATAAATAAAAAAGTTATGAATTTTTAAAAATAGGACCCTTATTTTTGCCCACCCTGTATATATGAAAATGAAAATGAAGGCAAATAAAGTTTTAACTAAAATTAAACAAACTTGTAGGTGTGAAACTCAACTTAGATAAAATAATATATACGAGCAGTATTTAAAAGATAAAATACATGGACCCAAAACCCACCTTTAATCAGTCATAAAACATATTCCTAGATCTATCCAACGTAGGATTAGTCAAAATTCTAGTTAAAAAAATTTATTTAAGAAACATTTATAACCCAAGTCAAAATATATTGAGGATAGCAGATAATAACAATGATATAACAACTACAAAACATTTATTTACTTAAACTCATGTATTTTACATTATAAAAGTGAATGGTCCATCGATATAAAATAGCATTATAAACAAAGTATTAAACCGCGAAAAATTGATCTTTTCAACCGGAAAAATATTTTAACGAATTTAAATACATTAAACACGTTCTAATTAACAGTCAATTTCCTAATGTTGATGAAGAAATTAAATTAATGTTTAGAAACTTAGAACACACTAATAATAATCATGTTAATAGTTCACAGTAAAGTAATATATTTGATTGTTACCTAATACTTCCGAATTCTAAGTTGATGACAAAGCTCTGACAAATATAATACATAGATTTATATCCCTAAATAATTGTAATCATGAAGTAAGATATTTTTTTATTATAAAAATGTTATATATGAGTTTCAATGTTCTTTGGGAGAATGTATCCCCGACAATAATAATTAAAAATCTGATTCCCACATCATTTATACTACAACAACACTTTCTTCTTAGACTTGCCCTGCCTATCTCAGACACCAGCAAAATCTGAAAACGCTTCAAAAAGCATGATTGTCCCATTTTAATATAAACACATTTTGTTTGGCTAATAACACAAAAACAATACACTACTAACGAACATCAAAATATTAACAATTATTACAGCTATCTACATTAAAACTAGACACAACACAATTAATAACATTAACTACGCTCGCCATGGTTACTAACGCTGTTGCAACTGTTTATGTGGTACCATTACAACCTTTATGACTACGTATTATAGTAAATCTTCAAAATTGGCTTTCCAGTGCAGTGCTAGAATTCAATGAATGAATTCATAAAATTCATTTCATACTTAGATATAGCGGCAAACGCTCACAGAAGAGCATATTACCATGCATTACTGCTTACCTTTGCAAGAGAATCGGTTTATTGCCTGTCGCCTCAGTCGCTCTTATCTGCGGGGTGTGCTGCTATTTTAAAAAGAAATTTATCTTATAACTCTCCTTTAAACTATATATTGAAGTGTATCTGTTCTGTTACGATCACTGCGCTCGCATCGCTTTAGTATTATTTAGAATTCATGACAACATTTAAAATTAATGGGAAGTTATCTTCGCAGGTATTACCACCTCGTTTCAAACGGATACGGTTTTATTGTCTGTGCCTTCTCTTTGTTTTTAATTGCCACTCGTATCTAGGTAATAATACCAAGAAACAGCGGTTTTGTCTCATTTAGAATTCATCACAACAATGAAAAGTAACGGGAAATTAGTTTACTAGATATTATTACCTTATTTTTAGAAGGGACTATATTGCATGTTGTCTGAGGCGCGGTCACTGTGAGGGAGTTGTGACGAGACCGACTAGGACATTTTTAGGCGAAATATAGTTTTATCGGTTCCTTATAATATAAATTGACTTTAACAATTGTTATGCCTGGTGTGGACACACTGTTTCTGTTGTTTTCTTTGTTTTTTATATTGCAACTCAGATTTAGTATTAGCGTTAGGACATGAAGAAATACGGCGCTTTTATGTACTGCTATGCTAATGACATGCGATCTTCTCAGGCATTACTATCTCATTACTGAGGGAGAGGTGTTAGCCTGTCATCTGTGATCCACTCGTCCTAGAAGAATTATCGACACGACCGACTATGACATTTTGGGGCGAACTTGACTTTTAACGGTCCCTTTGGCTATAAATTTACTTTTAATGCTTTCGTTACCTCAACTGCGTGCGCACCGTTTCCATCTTGTTTTCGTATTTCCACCCGGACATAAAGTTTATGATAGGGTTTATGAAGGGCAGCTATTTTATTTTTCGTTATGAACAAATAACACATTTCTTTCTAGTGTTTATGTATAGAGAAAATTACTTTACCTTTACCCCTCCCCCCAAAAAAATAAAAATAACTTCTTTTTAAGTACGTTGCTGCGCGATTTGTAGTTATGAAATGATGCAAACGTTTAAACGATAATTATAAATGTCATACTTACAAAACATTACAATTATTATGCAGAGGTAAGTAAATAATCGAGTAAAAAATATATATATATGGAGTTCAGCGGTGGATCATTAGTTTACTGATTTGTTAGATTTTCGCGGATAACGCTCGAGTGAGATTCCCGATTTTTAAAGCATAGAAGATAAATTCTTAGAGAAGCAAACGTTGATCAACTCACCAGTATCATAATATTAGATGTATGTGTATATGTTTTTATATTTGTGTGGGGTAAACTCAGAAACTAATTAATCGTTCATTATGAATTTTAAAACATAGCTGAGGGGCGTGGGAATGAGTAATGAGGTTTATATTGTGTGTATAGTTATAGTTTTATGGTAGGAGAGAAACGGTGTCTGGAAGCCGTTTGTGAAAATTCAGATACCGTCGAGTTTTACTCAATTTACAACCATTATAGACATTAATTAAAGAATATTCCTAATTTCAGTATTTTGAGGTAGTTTAAATGGTTTTTACTGGGAATAATATGGGCACAACCTAAAATTTGAATATTCGAATATTTCTGATTTGCAGGAACTTTGATCCATAGTTTTTAGATAATAATTAAGCAAAACGTTTTTGAATGCCAATTTCTTCTTAAGAACATTTTAACTTGAGCCCCAATTATTAGATATTTTTATAGAATGAAAATAATTTCATTTGTTTTGATCACAATTGCAATACAGATTTTGTACATGAGGTTAAATAGCACATATACGTTAATAATCGAAAGGGGACGTTAAAGTGGTGCAAAATAGTTTTATTTGATAAAATAATGTTATTATTTACTAGGATAATTGAGCTAGTTCGTTATTAATGCGTACTGCGTCATATGATCAAATCAACTAATGGAATTGCCACGCTTGTTACTTTACAAAATCAGGCTTGGGTTGCCGTTCTTATTGCATGCCACATCGCTCTTACTGAATACCCAAAACAATGGTGTCAGTCTTGAAAAATCATCTACTTGTACTGCAAACGTCGAATTTACATTTATAAAATTGTAATCATCATTTCACGAAGGGCTTCTATCACTTCTTTGCCTTCTTTGCATACAACTAAATTAAACTAAATATAGCCCACAGTACCCAACCTTACTCCTAGTATCTGTGTTTCAAAATTGATAATCATCAGTAAATAAGTTTAAGAGTGCATTATTTACATAGAAGTATATAAAATATACATATACCAAACTTTGTATATAAGTCACTAAGCTATTTATTTTTGAAGTTAAAAAATACGGTAATACAAAACAGAATGTTTATTCAACAAATTCATTTATGTGAGTTTAAAATTACAGCAGATTTACAATACATAGTCATACACGTTTACAATACATAGTCATACACTAGTGTACAGCATGCATTAAAAAATAACGGACGAAAAATATGTTTCGCCAGTGTTCACACTAATATTCATATAAAATGACAGAACTACGGCGCTAATTATGTTTTTCTCATATAAACTATTATTATTATTCGCTGATGTACAAAAAGCACAAAACTTACCGTTGACTTTTTTATTTAGAGTAGAGGATATCTTATTGAATTCATTTAAGACAGAATTGGTTGTCTGACTTGCCATTTGTTTCCAATATGAGTAGTTCTAATTTTTTTCCTAATTTTAACAGGATAATTAAAGACTGAACTATCGACAATTATAAAAAAAAACGCGAGTCATTTCTGATGACCTGAAGAAAAAAAACAACCATTGACTTTGCTTGTTCCCCTTTTAATGTTCTTGTTTTGATTACTAGTAGTAAGGTGGCGATGGAGCATCTACACATTACAAAATGACGCCATACTATTTAACACCAAAGACCTTAGCGTAAGTGAAATGGTTTATAATAAAGAAAATGAATAAAAACGTATAAATCGGTACGGAAAACAGAAAGGAAAAACAAAGCAAACGTCTCATTATGGAAATACATTAAGGTTCTCTCTTCACTTCCCCATCGAGCAGATATTGTATGAAGAGACGGCTATATATTCACAAAGAAATACGCATTGCTCTTTATTATAGTGTGTCTGCATAACTTAATATGCAACACGACTGGTCATTTCATAAGCACAAAGATCGGCTTTACACGCATATTGTCATAGGCTTATATTACAGCTTAAAAGTAACAGTATGACAAATAATGACTTGATGGCAGTTAAACGTTTTACGCTTCCATAGTGCTAGTGAAGCAATTAAAATCGGTTCCACCCGTTTAACTACTTAATCTATTAATAGATATATTTCACTGCTATTTTTTAATGTTTCGTGAGACACCAAGGGCGTGAGGTTGTAAACATTCATTTCCATTTTAATGTTCAACGATGAACAAAAAATAACATCATAAAATGTCGACATTAAATCGAATTACAAAAAACACCCACCCCCGAACAATAAGACCAATATTATTTAAATAAAAAAAATGATTTAAACACCATAATAAATAAACAAGGTGGATAACGTAATTTCTAATGGACATACTATTGTCACAAAGCTGATATTTCACACACCTATGATCATTACCTCGTAATGCATGCACAGGGTTATGACGCGCAATGATGTTATGTCGCATGCTTTTGAAAATACACAATTAATTTTTTTAAGCTGTTCTGCCCAGCTTGATTTTTTATTCAAATTAAACGAGGCGTAAAGGATTCATTCATATTCTTCTGACGATTGAAACCTCGTAAAACTGCAACAAAGTGTTTAGTCACATATGCCATTATCATTGTTTTATATATATATATATATATATATATATATATATATATATATATATATATATATATATATATGTATATATATATATATATATATATATATATATACAGGGTGATTCATAAATCACTTCACTTAGCTATTAAAAATGATTACCATATGAAGCACAAGCATACTATGAACTTTTGATTATTGTTATCTTACTCTCTAATTACTGCTATTTGTTATTTTAAATGTGTTCGTTTATATATTTGTTTCTATATATATGTATTTCATAATCAATCAAATATGCTACAGAGTCGTAAATTCCTTGCAAAAAAAGAATGGAGAACGACGGTGGAAATTTTGAAAATCTGCTGTAATTTTAAACTTTCATAAATGAATTTGTTGAATAAACATTCTGTTTTGTATTACCGTATTTTTTAACTTCAAAAATAAATAGCTTAGTGACTTATGAATCCCCCTGTATATCACTTGCATGTTATTTCGTCAAATCAGTCATCTTGGGAAAGTCTTGAAATAAATACGAAACGTTGATGAATATATAAGTATTTTTGTTTTTTTCCTTTTATATATATATATATATATATATATATATACACACAAAGTTTGGTATATGTATATTTTATGTACTTCTATGTAAATAATGCTCTCCTAAACTTATTTACTGATCATTATCAATTTTGAAACACAGATACTAGGAGTAAGGTTGGGTAATGTGGGCTATATTTAGTTTAATTTAGTTTTATGCAAAGAAGGCAAAGAAGTGATAGAAGCCCTTCATGAAAATTCAGATAACTATGACTTTTGTTAAACTTTAACATAGGTATTGGATTTCAATTAATATATATATATAGAGTCTCGGAAGTTTCTCAACCATTAAAACTATATTAAAAAAAAAATTTTTTAAATAAAAAATAAAACTTATAGTCCCAAGTCTTCCAGTGGAAAATCACTCATGTAAGTCAATTTATTTTTTACAGTTATTATATTAGTTTATTTCTACCACTATTTTAAGGGATCATCAGTTGTTTACCATGAAAAACTGTTTCGGGAATTTAAATATATATATATATATATATATATATATATATATATATATATATATAGTCCAACAGACAGATTATGTGGAATATTTAAAAGAGTTTCAGGGAGCATAATATAGGCACAACCTCTCATTTGAAAATTAAATGTATTTCAGATTTGTAGTAAATATTATCAGTAGTCATTGGACACCAATCTAGCATGATTAACTGAATTTCAATTTCCTTTTAAAACCCGTTATGCTTAAGCCTTAAAGTTCACATATTTTCTGGAATGAAAATCAGTTAATTAGTTTCCATGAAAATTAGAATAAGAATCCTCGGCATGAGGTTTATTAGCATTATATCTGGGTTTTAATCTTCGTAAGAAGACATAAAATTTGTGCAAAATGTTACCCGTCTTGGGACAGGTAATCTTCTAGTAGAGTATATAGCATATATTATACTTTTGGATTTTTTGCGACAATGTATAATTTACTTTATTGTATTTTTGTTAGCATTCTGTGTAGGTCATACTCTTTACTAAGCTATTAAAGTGTGTTCGGATCCTAGGAATAAGCAAAGAAAACCACAACAAGAAAATATAATAAACACAGATTCATCTTAAAGCCTAGGAAATTAGTTAGATGCATCAATACCGCTTTCATTCTCGGCTGGTCTTATTTACCAATTAGTTAAGGTTGTCATTCTTTTCGAAGTACATGCTCGAATCTGGTACGAATCACACTTTTCTCTTTCTAGCTTTGTTTGTTTATTCTCACGTTTGTGGACCCAATCAACCGTGTGTCTAAAAGTAGCGACAAAATAAGGGTCCTATTTTTAAAAATTCATAACTTTTTTATTTATTGATTTTTTTAAAAAAATTTTTATAGAATAAGTAAAGGACCCCTTCCGAAGCAAGCATGAGCCGTATTAGCCCTAAGGAACGTACCCTCATTTAGAAAACATTATTTTTGCTTAAAAAACTCAAAACAGTGTAAAAAACAATACTTTAGTTTTTGTAAGTTTTAAGAAGTGTTTTCGGCTAAAATTTGTTTTGTTTATTTCAAAAAATCTCGGAAGGGTCAGTCTACACACACATAAAGTTTGGTGAGTTTAACTTTTATTTTGTGGAAGTTATTCAAATTCAAGTTATTCAAATTTAAAGATAGGACCCTTATTTTGGCCAACCCTGTATATATATATATATATATATATATATATATATATATATATATATATATATATATATATATTATCGGTACCCCGATAATACATATATATATATTATCGGTACACCGATAAAATTCCACGGTGCTTTCTACATCAATCTGTATAATTCACTTGTAATAATAATATTCCTTTTGAAATAATAAATGTATGTCAGTGTCATCACTAATAAAAAAATACTCTTTCTTCTTCTGTAAAAATGATTGTCATTGTCCATTAAATATCATTTCAATAAATAAAACGAATAAGTCTGATTTTTTTTATTTCTTTTAAATTGTAACTATTTAAATCAATGAATGTTTTCCGTTTTCTTACCTTAACAATAATTGTCAGTTGAATACTCTGTAAATTAATAAAATGAAATGTAACTTTTTGAAATGTATTCTTTTTTTAAATTCTACTGTTATAATCGGCGGGGCGAAATAATTTGATTTTTGGAGCAATTAATTGTAAAAATGGTTAAAGTCGGATTCTTTTACCTTATCGAGATCAGATTAATCACTAATCACCCTCTTTGCTGATCCTACGATCTCATTTTTTTAATGTGCGTTGAAGGTGAGAACATAAGTACGAACATGAAATGCCTTAGCGTATACCTTTATATATATATATATATATAATTTTCACAATGAGAATAGAAAAATTACATTAAAAAACAACCGCATAGTATTTATTTAAACCTTATTTTATAGTGTACTCAATGCATTAAATTAAAACAATATATAACAGAGCTAATACACATCTTTATAATACTCGCTCCACAGATCTAGAGCTGCACCGAGTGTCATGCCCTTAAGAGACAATCATATATAAATAAAAGTGAGCTAGTAAAATGCACTCGTCTCGCATATGGTTAATTTGAATTACAATTCCGATTACATAGGAACATGTTGTTTCTATTGTGATTTCGTTATTATTATTATTATTATTATTTGCGTGTCTTTGAAGCATGTTGATATATGACATATGTGGATCAAGGTAGAACCGTTCACGTTGCGATCCATGTCAAGTAATACTATTACCTGTGAATTCTACCAAACACTTAGAAGCAAGCTTAAAGACGAGCCAAAAAAGACGAGCGATGTCCATTTCGTTATTAATTCAATTCTAAACGTACTTGTTTCAACGTAAACATGTTAGAAATTTCATATACAACGAGGTGATGTAATATCCCCGATTCCTACTCGTGGAAAAATTATGCTATATTATTTTATTTATTTATTAATTATTTTAATTCATTTAATTATTTATTTATTTTGTAAATATTTGTCCTTTTAAAATGTATTATTACTGCTCTATTTTTATTATCGTGGTATTTCGATATATACTAATGGTAAAGGTCGCATAGCCTGGACGCGCACGAGTGTCGTTGCCGACATTGCACACTGTCCATGGCCGTAGCGGCGGTGATCTGTTAAGAATCACCGTGTCTAGGGCACAGCATATGGAAGGCGGAGCCCCTCCCTCTCCTTCCGCTGCCTTGAACCTTCCCTGAGTTTTAGTCAGGTACCCATTTACTGCTGGGTGGACAGAGTGAGTTTTCAGACCCGAAAATTTGCATGCCGTGAGTGGGATCGAACCCGGGTCGTCCACAGGCCCTCCCTCATACTAAATTATTGTAAATATAGTCTTACGTTTTTACCACTTCATCTTGAAATGAAATATTTAAAAAATATTTTTCTTAATAGAAAGTGTAGGCATATATAAGGAAAACAAAAAATTACAAACACAACAACCTGCGTGGAGGTTCGATATTTCGTCTCATATTATTAAGACTTTCACAAAAAAAACAAACATGGTACATGCAAAACGGGAATCTTTTTTACAGAAATATGTAAGTTGAGTAAAGCGAGGAGAAAACAGTATCGGATAGACTGATAGTTGGAAGTGGGCGTGTCTTAAACGGCGTAGGAAAAAAGAGGGAATTAGGCAGATTACGATCAAAGATGATATTAAATATGAAATATAGAATGTGACTCAGTATGCTGGATAAGAAAAGGGTAAAGTGTATTTGTCTCCTAGTTCAGGAGAAAAGTGAATGCTAATGGATAGTTTAAGATGGCTAGATAGGATTTAATAGGAATAACCAAAAGCATGTAATTCATTATAAGGAATATGACCTTTGAATTATTATATATTTTGGCGAGAACGGCGAGAATTTAAATCTATTTCTTTATATCAGTGTTTGAATGTGCACTCATAGCCAGTTCCACAACGCGGAATTTGTGCACGTATTTGATTAACGTATTTTTTACAAAATCGAAATTTCATTGAAATCAAGCATATGCAACACGAGTGCATTTTACTGCCTCTTTTATTTTCATATATCCTTTTGGAAAATAATATTTATAGTTGTTACGTTCACCAAATATCCCTACCACCTCTTGACTTAGCCGTTCTTTGAAAATAGTTCGCAATCATCCCTAATCTATTTTACCTTTATGTCTGTTAATTTGTTGTCGTCATAGCACTTATTGGGTATATGATTACAGTAAATACTTCTTGTTATTCCTCTGTTATCCATTCCATTCTCCATGCTTGGGATTCGTGTCATAAGCTTTCCTGTAGTCAATTTATGCCATGACCATTTTTATATTCCTGGTTTTTGTTTTCTTCAGTACATTTTGGGTCGAGTCGTTTGTCTCCCGTGTCGCTTTTTAGCATCGTTTTTTTTACGTCGAAGATTAATCCACGACTATTAATGTAGTCGTTTCTCTCATTGCTAAGTTGTGTCGTTTAAGTTTATACATGGCAAATAGGCAAGTTATTGGTGTGTATGTTCTAGGGATAATACTCTTCTTGCTGTCTTTTTGTATTAAAGTGGTTTCCTCTTTAGTCACCCACTTCGCAATGTAAATCTGTGTATAAATCTCATTTAATATTGTGTTAGTTTTTCATGTAGGCTGGCGAATTTCTAAACCAGAATTCATGTATTCTGGAGTAGCCAGGTGTATTATTATTATTATTATTATTATTATTATTATTATTATTATTATTATTATTATTATTATTATTTATTTATTTATTTACATAACGAAAGCCCACAGCTTGGGTGAAAAGAATGCTTGCCGCAGCGGGTAAACGGAAGTTGAAGGTATAAAGTGACGGGACAGTTGCACAAAAAGCTTTCCGTCCCCAGAAACCCAAGTGTTAGTAAGAGGATGCGCATGATGTGAACTAGATGACATGGCGGCTCAAACCGTCTATATCCCTCTCCTATCCCTACCTCTCTCTAAAACACTAATCCACCTTTAAAACTATATATCTCTCTCTGATCCCTGTAATTGTCATTATGTTTACACTAATAAATCTCTATTAAAATGTGTCAATGTCCGTATAAGTTGATGAGACAACGATGACAATACGGGGAGGGGCTATCGGTGTGTATAACGGGAGTATACACGCCTCAGAAAAGCGAGATCGTTACATTTATCAATGTGTATATCCCACACGTGTCGGTACCAGTTATCGCTTACTAGCTAACCGGATGGTGTTTATTGGAATCTGAGTGACAAGAAGTTTCTTTAGATGCCCTATGTTCTTTAATTATTTCGATGATTATCGAAAATCAATATCCGTTTATAATGCCGATCTCGCTGATAACAGTCGATAGCTTTCTCTTGAGTTTTAGTGGCAATAAGCCGCTTCCGAATCCAGTACTCTCAATGCCCTTCCGGCCGTGATCTGAATGCTTTTTTTCTTTCTATATTTCTAGTTGTGTTTAAGAAGTGTTGTTTCATATCAACTTAACCCTTATTGGTCAGCTTCACCTAGATCACTGCGTTGCTTTTGTTTGATGAAAATTCCCCTTTCATTGACATCTCTCCTGGGGAAATGTTACTAGTACTCATGCAATCATTGGCATCATGGTAGTTTCTCAATGTTCTATATTCATTATGTCGTTGGCAAGCCCACTGTATTTGCTTACATGTCTGCCCTTTTCAGCTTCATTTTGTGAACTGCTGGAACGGCGAAATCTATTATTTGACAATTTTTTTCACTTAATATTAATTTTTATCATGTCCGGCCATATTGCTTAGATGAGTTTGTCTCAGAAAACCTGAAAAAAACATCATGAGAAATTAAAATCACATAGGTGGTTGAGACCATATAACGCAGCAAAAAATCTTAAGGAAAATATCCTCGTATTCGGAAACCAACCCACGAAACACTAACCAGATACAGGTAAGTCTAAATAGAAATAGTGTAAAAACATATGCAAAACATCACATGGACCAAAGAGAACTGAAACCGACAGAAATCCCATAAAATGCATCCAACAAATAAAAACAGACAGATACACACACATGGTCATGAAGGATCATGGAGGATAGAAATACAGAGGCGGAAAGGCACCAGCGAGACCTCCACTTGAAAGATGCATAGAGCACTGGAGCCATTGGGGATATTATTGCCACTCAAATTTCAGAGAAGACCTCCGGTCGGTGTCAGCAAGTAATCAATGATAAACTGTTGTCCGATAATGGAGAGTGACTCACAGCGGTTATTGAGTGCTGGTAATCTGTGTAGACTTGTTGTCATCAAGGCTCCAGGGAACACCACAGGTTATTGTCATCGAGTAATTAGTGACAATGACTTGTGTTATAACTCCTAGTGAGTAAAAAATAATAATAATAATAATAATAATAATAATAATAATAATAATAATAATAATAATAAGAAGAAGAAGAAGAAGAAGAAGAATCTGGACTAAAGTAAAACTCAGGCATCTTGACCAGAGGACTAGAAAATTAATGAGCATGCAATCGAACTACATCAAAAAGACGATACGGATAGACTCTACGTGAAAAGAAACAAAAGAGGAAGAGGACTAATAAGTATAAAAGACTTCGTGAAAGACACAAAAAACAGCTGGAGAAATACATAAACCAGAACATAGAAATGCTAATCACCGCAGCAAGAGATACCGTCCCAATGAACAACCCAGGAAACACCGACACCAGATACAAAAATACAAGGAAAACAAAAGTGGTGGGAAAAATAGCTACATGGACATTTCATAAGACTGACAAAAGATGAGACCAACGAAAAGGAGACTTGAACAGAGAAACGGAATCGTTACTGACGGCTGGCAAAAACAATGCAATTTGAACAAATTACATTAAAGCTAAAATAGATAAAACTCAGATAAACTTACAGTATATGCAGATTTTGTGGACAAAGATATGAAACCGTCAATTGCATAAGTGAATGCAGCAAACTTGCCCCAAAAGAATACAAGAACAGACCCAACTGTGTGGGGAAAGCAGTACACTAGGAACTATGCAAACGACTGCATTTTGAACACACGGACAAATGGTATATACATGACCTAGGAAGAGTACTGGAAAACAAAAAGCATAAAATCCTCTGGGATATGGAGGTGAAACAGATAAACTCATACAAGCAAGGAGGCGGCCAGATGTAATAATAATCGACAAGAATGAAAACCCACGCCAAATCGTAGGCGTTTTGTATCAACAGACAACACGGTGAAGATAAAGGATACAGAAAAACGAAGGAAATACCCGGAATTTGCCAGAGAATTGAAAGGGATATGGAGTATGAAGTAAGTCAATATGCTAGCAATAATCGTAGGAGCACTCAGAAAAATTCCGAAAATCTGCAAGAAAGAAAATAGAGGTAAAACTGAGACCATTTAACGAACAGCAATGATGAAAACAGCTGAAATCTTAAGGAAAATCCTTGAATGTAGAAACCAACCCAAATAAGAAACAAACGGTAACCAGTCACATGGAAGTTGCAATAGGAAGAAAACAAAAACCACTACATTAAACCAAAGAAATTGAAAATTTTTAAAATTCATGAACTCCCCCCCCCCAAAAAAAATACGATGGAACCAGTCTCGGCTGATACCACACAAAATAGTCGTGAAGGGTCAAAGAGGATGGAAAGACCGAGGAGGGATATCATTAACCAGACCTCCACTTGAAGAGTGCAGAGATGACTGGAACCTTAGCGAGTATCATTGCCACCCAAATCCCAGATAAGGCCAATGGTCATGCCAGCTTGAAATCAATGGTAAGCGTTTGTTGTGATAACGCAAAGTCATTTGCAATAGTAATCGAAAGAGGTGGAGAGTACTGGAAATATAGGGGAGCTTGCTGTCACTCAGACTCCAGGGAACACCACCGGTGATTATCAGGTAGCAATTACTGATGATTATGTGTGCAGACTCTTAGTTAGTACAATTAATTATAATACAGAAAACATGGAAATAACATTACACGAATCCAAAAGAATTTTCACTGCAAGGAAGGATATGTAAATCAAAGCACATAATATTACATTACCATCCACTTCCACCTAACGAAAATAGTCGTGGGGTGTCAAGAATAATGGAAACACCTATCAGGGAAAGAAGTATTCAGAATTCCACTGGAATTTACTGAAATCCCGGGGAGGCTTATTGTTTCAAATTGCAGATAAAGCTAACGACCCTTATAAGCGATACATACATGATAAACGGCTGGTGCTATAACACCAAATGATCGAGAGACTGGGCATCTGGTGATACTAGTTGGCATTCAGACTCCAAGGAACACCCCCTGTGTTTATCAGTGGGCGATCACTTGTAAAGTATTGTGTAAAAACTCCTAGTCAGTAAGAAATAATAACAACATCAACATTGGAAAGAATTCATTTTTTCGTTTTGTTTGTCACTTTTGCGACAAATCAACCCCCATGACGAAACACCATAGTTATTATAACCGATTGAATTTTATACGCTTAATTCAACAAAAGTTATTATTTTTTATTTGCGGTAGGAAAATCGAGGAATTATGACGTTTACCAACAATGTTCGTGCGGAATTAGACGTAATAAATTCGATAGGATAATAATTGCACTCCACCCGAAGGCTGATACTTACCGACTCTACGTAAAAAAGAAGAGAAATAAGAAAAAAGACTTGTAAGTAGAGTAGGATGCGTGGACGATACAATAAAAGAACTAGAAAAATATACGTAACTCAAAACAGAAAGGCTGATCGTAACTGCAAAAGGCACCATCAAACAAAACAATACATCGAACAGTGAAACTGGAATAAAAAAGGTGAGTAAAGAAAAATAGAAAAAGAACATGCAGCATGTATGACTCATATGAATGACATAAGAATAGACGCCCGTAAACAGCTGGACAACGATTAACAACGGCACTGGAACAGAGAAACGGAAACGCTATTGCAAGCCTAAAAGGTGACACCACTCTCTATTCTGGTGTTGCTTATCGCCCATCTCCTTCGTATCAGTCGAAATATGCAGCTTGGGTTAAGTTAGGGATTGGGATACAAAATGGCTTGTTTCGTGTAATCCTGTTAAGACTTAGCTCGTGTCTTTCAATCGTAGGCGTGACTGTTTTCTTCCTGGGATTCTCATGTATGACTCTGCTCTTGAGGAGAAATCGACTCTGAAACTGCTTGGTCGTTCTTTCTCATCAACTCTTCCTTGGAGTTCATACATTAGATCCATTGCTCTTTCTGCTTCTCGTAAAGTCAATTTTCTCTCTATCGCCCAAACACTTTCTCACACCTTAAGCTATACTGTATATCTACAAATCTACTATCAGACAGTGTATGGGGTACTTTTGTCATATTTAGACTGGTGAATCTCTGTCCCATTTGATGTTTCTTGGTAAGGTTCAAACACATATCTGCAACTTTATTGGCCCTACCCTTTATTCTTGTCTGCACTCTTTCTCTCGCATAGACGTGATGTTGTGAGCATCAGTATTTTCTATAATAGTATGATGGCATGTGTTCTTCACAGTTATGTGATCTATTCTCTCCTTTTGTTCCATCTTGTTTGACTCGTCAGTATAGTGGTCTCCATTAATTCAGTTTTGATACCTCACTGTAATACAGCTTCCTATTCCAGTTGCTTTTTCCAAGAACTACAGGCGTGTGGAAATCTCTTGCTGACTGTTTTCTGCCTACCAATCGCCTTGTGTGTTTTTTTTCAAGACTAAGGCCAATATGCATCTTCTGTCTTTACGATAATCATTTTTTTTTTGTTATCTACTTTCATCAAGTAGCTTCATGCCTTGTCTGGGGCGATTTCAATTTAAAAAAACAAACAATTTAATCTAGATTTTGTGAACAAAGAGACGAAATTATAATTTCTAGAGAAATTGAGGATGTGCATATCCTGATGTCATTAGAGATTTTAATAACCAAAGAAAGACTTATATCGAATACCCTAAAATAGTACACCCATAAAACACTTCACGAGCCTGTACATATGTTTATACTATTTTACAATAAATACTTTTAGTATTAAGCACATGACGTAAACATGTACCCTCAGGTAACAAATACTTAATAGTTTTGGAATGCATATAAATGTATTATTTATTTCTAAATATATTTTACATAGAATAATATATTGAAAGCTTTTGTTTGTATATATGAAAATAAAACAGTGAAATTATAAATTATAAATCACATAATCAGTGAATGCAGCAAAATAGCCTCCAAAATAATACAAAACACAGACACGACTGTTTGAGAAGTTAAGTTCACTGAAAAGTATAGAAAAAGACATAAAAATATACATAAAAATCGTACATACACAAACTGGAAACAGTATTTGAAAATAACAAGCAAAACTCATTTGGGACATCGAGGTATAAACACACAAACTTGATGATTCCCATAGTCGGCGACTCTATCCATTACACCAATCACGCATTTCCCGTATACTTTGTTGTAAGTATGTAAGCAATTCTTTGATCTTTAGCTTTTTACACATTGCATTGTTTGATGCAACAGGCATTTTTGCAAGAGAAATGAGTGCAACGTGCAATTATTCTAGAATTGTGCATAATTATCTTAACAGACACTTCCTGGATTGGTCGCGTGGGAGAGGAACATAGCGCATCGGCAGCGCATTCTCTTGATGTTCTTTCATTTACCCTTTAGTTGGGTTTATTAAGTTTAAGCAAGGTGATCTCTAAGCATTATCTACGCAGTCGAATGTCATCCTCTACTTCTTGTGGGATTCGCTTCAGCTCCGTTCACGTTGCGTTTTACACCAACGCTCTATCGTTGTCTCGTGGAGGAGGAAAAGCATTTTAATAAAACACCTGGTAAACTCAACAAGAAAGCCAAACTTGGCCGAGACCGCGTTTATTCTCGGCTTGTGTTTCTTTTTTGCGGAGGATTAGCGGGGCGTACAGCCAACAGGGAAACACTATCTCTAACACGTCTTTCCGGGACATTTAACCTACCGTTGTTAACTGTTTATCTAATGTAGAACTAAAATTAAAAAGCTGATTAGATGCGTTAGACATACGTTTTTTTCTTTATTTATTGAGACCATTGAAAACGTTTTCCTCGGAGGTTCCTTCATCCGGAACTAAAAACAACACTATGAATGCCGTGGAATGTGTTCTGAGTGCCGCTATGTGAAGAACTGGTAGAAATACGCACATAAACTTACTTTGAACTAAATCTGAATCAGTCTTTCATAATACGCTTCATTTTTTTAATAGTGACTTTTAAGACACCCTGTTAGGAATTAAGTTGAAGCACCAAATTTAAGCAACGGCGAGCTAGGTAAGTGTATAGAGTGGTGACCAAATGTTGTAAGCAAATAATCTAAATACACAACTTGATACCAGTCTAATTAATAGTAAAACTGGAGAAACACACAAATCAAGTCGAAAGGTCAAGTGTTTATATATATATATATATATATATATATATATATATATATATATATATATATATATATATATATATATATAAAGAGGTGTACTAAAAGCGAACTTTTAGGAAAGGTAAAACCCTATTGTGAAGAGTATACAGCTCAATATCCAGGATAGAGCAGGTAGAAATGAAGGAGAATGGAAAGGAATTAGAGAAAGCAAAAGCCAAATCAAAATTCAATTCAAAAGTTCAAAGCAAGGTATATTCCGCAAAAAGGCAATTTATTCAAGTTAAATTTTCCTTAAGCCAGGCTATATATACATAATTATTTGTTTTTATCTACAGACGTATACGTTATATCTTTACGGGAATCATTCAGTGTAGAGAAGAACGGTATTCATACTTGTCGCCGGACTCGACCTCCGGATCATGAGTTACATTTCAAACTCAAATTATGATGTTTTAACCAACACGGCCGTTATCAACACCCCGGTAAATCAGGGAGAGATTAATCCTATTTAATAGCAGGCGTCATCGACGTGTTCAACTACTAAAAGGAACATGCATTGAAGCCACGATAACGACTGTGTTAACACTACACACCACAGAGTCCATCGTAGATTTCGGGGCGACAAATAATATATATATATATATATATATATATATATATATATACATATATATACATATATATATATATATAAGTATATATATATATACATATATACAATATATATATATACTTATATATATATATACTTATATATATATACTTATATGTGTATATATACTTATATATATATATGTGTGTGTGTGTGTGTGTTCTTTACAAACTGCAAAAAATACCACATTTCTACTGTGAAGTTATAACAATAAGTGCATGCTAAATCCGTGTACATTGAATCCTATATAGTAATAATAAAAAGCGAAGTTCTCTTTGCAATTCAAACATACACTTTCACGTAAAGCCACCCAACACGCATAAACACAAAGTCGCCATACAAGTACAGGTACAATAAGTGCTGGTCGTATTTGAAAACGAAAAGGAATATGCAAAAAGGCTCTTAAATGAATCCGATGTCCAGTTATTCATAAAACTTTTATTATGATTTTTTTTTAAATTAAACGAAAGACAAACGAGGGTTCACAATATTTTAAATTACATTAACACATATAATTTACATGGTTTCATGTTTTCTATAAGTCTATGTTTTATTTTTTATTGTGAGAATTCATCATTTTTATACGAAAAACACATTATCTTCTATATAATGCTTTCGTATTGGATTTCCGATTTTGTCATCGATATCAATCAATCTGCTTAATACACATTTGCTTTTCTTGTTACCTCGACTATGTTTCCATACACATAAATGCATTTCGCTTGAGTTTCTTTGAAATAACACTTATTCGGGTTAGGTTCTTTTTAACATGGAACCATTTTTTTACTAAACGCCTTCATATGTTTTGTATGTTATATTGTTAGTAAAAACAATTCAATGCCTATAATATACAATTACATATGCTATAATACATACTAAATCGTTATTTTCTTTATATTATTTGCATAGCATAATAGTAAGCAGAAAAATTGTTTTATTACATTGTCATATTCTGTAGTCTACATAAAATTACATAAGCGGAATTTTATATTTATGGGCTTATTCCTGATTACGGTAAATCTATTGCAATCTAAGTTGTCGCAATCTTTGCAGAAACATCAAGGTTCATAAATTCTATTCATACCTTGCTTGCCGGTCGTTCCTTCTGTACGCGCTTCTGCGGTGACCCTCCTTGAAAGAGACCTTGGTGCCTGGAATCAAATCTCCTTATTTATACTTGCGCGAAAGAACCAGTCAGGACAAAACTGTTGGGAGCTGGGTAGATGCAGTTAGCATATATATATATATATATATATATATATATATATATATATATATATATATATATATATATATATAAATCTCCCAATCGCCTTCTATATATTATTACTTACTCACTAGGAGTTCTCACACAGGTCATCAGTGATTTCTCACCGACAACCGTTGGTATTTCCTGGAGTCTGAATGACAACAAGTCTCCCCAGATTTCCAGTATTCTCCACCTCTTTTAGATAGCCACCGCAATTTTATTTTTTTTTAATTTAAAAAAAAAATGTTGGCTGGCTGATGGTGTTTCTTGCTATTTCTGTTCATAGGTTCATTTTTGTGTCGTGTCAGTTGAGGCCGGTTTATTATTATTATTATTATTATTATTATTATTATTATTATTAGTAGTAGTAGTAGTAGTAGTATATATACCTCTATGCTGAAAGTATCGTAAAAAAGTAATGAAAAGTTTTACAGAAAACAATTAAAAGCGATCTAGATGTTTTCAATTTACAGGAGGGGGCAAGTGGTTTCAGAAAGGAGAACGTCGGACTTTTATTCTAGACAGCAAATCAGATCCACGGTTCGACTCTCCGGATTGATGCCATCGCTGCAACTAGTTGTTACATACCGGTCCCAATTAATTATCTTGGCCGGATCTCTTCATCGCTGATAGCTCTGCCGTGGAGTTTTCTTCCTTCGTCTAGTGGCCTCACGTTTGCTGGCGTGGAGCATCGGTCCCCTGAAACGGAAAACTCTCCCAACGGGAAAGAAAGAACTCCGAGGACGTTTCTAGAGGGTCGTGAACGATTTATTGGTCTGAATATTCTTTTACTCGGGAGAGAGTGGTCATCTAATGTTGCTTCTTCTTTTCTTGTCTTATCTGCTAACTTCTAAATTCTGTAGATGGGGCGAAATGTCGATCTTGGATTGAGCTATTTAGTAAGGAAATCGCCAGTTTTAAAAATTGCTCATTGAATAAAACGAATTCGAGCTCACGGCACTTGAAAATGTTTACATTGAAATTTCCCTTACATTCAGTCAGTGTCGAGGCATAGCTTAACGTTAGAAGCGCTGACTGTTAACTCGATGATCGAGTTTCGGTCCTGGCTTGAGGCACTAGCTGGTCTAGCCGCATTGAAGAGTTCTGATACAGCGAAACAGTATGTATGTAGATTACTATATATATATATATATATATATCGTATATTGAGCTAATCTTCTTCACAATAGGTTTCATCTACTAAATGTTTTACTTTGGTTTATATTTGATCCTATATATATATATATATATATATATATAGGCCCCATAAACTCATTTAAGCAAACATTATTAAATAACACATATTGTTGTTGCTTCATAATACTTTTTTATTTTTTCAATTTTCTAATAGTCCATTTAGTATTTCGGTCAAATTGGTGTAAGTTCCGTGGGGTTTTTTGGTTCTATTTTCTTTCTTGTTCGTGAGTACTTTTGATTTGAGTCATCACATCATCATCATCAGGCGGTGGTAGTCTTGGTGTGTTTGCAACTATGTTTTTACTGTTGAGTTTTTCTTTAATGACTAGTAATTTACGACTTCAAAATTGAGCGTCTGTAATATTTAGACGCTGCATACGAACGTGATTACATGCTAAGCGCGTTCAAAATTCAAATGTATGATTGCTTAACCCCTAAGAATTTGGTAATGTGACAAGTTTCGTAATTCACATTATTAGTTGTGAGATGTTAGGTTGTTATGTAAAATGCTTTAGGAATGTTCATAGTTTTGATGATTATATCATGGTGTATTATATCAGTATTATTAACTAGGATGTGTCTATATTAAGAAGGGGTCATTCATGTTTTTTAGGTGTTATCAAAAAGAGCTTGTGTCGGGAAAGTGTTGTGGTAGTGAAACCGATGTAACTATGAGTTTTATTATTATTGTCGGAGATTCATTAGACCATAGGGCATTGAAACTGATACGTTACATTGGTTCTTCCGTATGTATTTTGGGTCTGAGAAGTGTTATTGTAACTACGCAGTTTGATGTTTTCAATTTTTTATAATAAATGATCTTATTTCATTATTATAGATCACAAATTCTCAGTTAACACTGATTTTTTCGTAACTCAATTTTCTCGGTTTCTCGCTGAACTGTTTCTTTTCATTATTATATTCTAACTGAATGAAAATTACTAATGAAAACATGAAGTAAAAAAATAACCCGTTTCCTCCGATGTCGTTAATATTGTCGCATGACTCGCCGCCTAATTGTTTCGGTATTTCCATCCCTTTCACCGCAAGATGATGCGACACAAGAAGGGAAAGCTGGTAGAATAATCCAGCGCAACTTTGGCCCCTCAAGAATTATGCGATGATAGCGCCTCAAGTAGTTAGAAATTAACTAACTTATCTACAAAAAAGGAAAGGCAAGGTCTGAGAGCATAGACTACCCAGAATTAATACTACATCTCGACAGGTGAATTCCACAAGAATGGCCCAGTCTTGGTCGAACTGATCACCGACTGTGATGCTATGCGTAAGAAAGAAGGCGGCTTTCGAAGCGTATTATTTACATCCTTCCCACCGTGGGAAGATATGGCACACAGCAGGTATGTGGGGAAAAAAAGCTAGCGCCCCCCCAAAAAAATTAGCTGTGTAGCTCCGCTTGCATTTCTCGGTCGGGGCGCCTCGGGCAGTTAGCAATAAACTAACTCTTCCCCAAACATGGAAGGCAAGGCCTGAGTGGGTGGATCTCTAAGAACTACTGTCTCAGTCTGACTGATAAAATGCCGCCGAGTTGTCTTAGTTTCTATCGGACTGATTGTCGACGACGGAGCTTCGACTAGTATTCTTAAGCAGAAGAACTAAAGCGACGAAAACCGCCTAATTTCCGCCCTCGACACTATTATCTTTGGTTTTATAGACGCTCAAAGTATAATATGCAATCATTGCGTTTATGAAAATTGCGTCGTTTATTCGGCGAACTTAGTGTAAGACGTTAGTTTAATTCGTGTAGCCACGTGGTTTCTTGTAGCTGTTTGCGAGCCAGGTATTTTGTTTTCTGTACCTCATTTTCCACACATATTTATATATTTCTAATATTACAAAGTATGAACATGTTGATGTATCATTTGTGTATGTAACCAAAGTTGCTTGCGTGAGTTTTGTGTACGTTGTTGAAGAAGTAACATTATAAAAACAAACAATGACAACGTCTATTAATTCAAAATATTTTTTTTTAAATTATTGTCAACTTTGTTATAAACAAGCAAAGATGGAGGGTTCGTAAAAAATCAGAGTTCAAAAACGTTCTGGTGGAATAAAGTTTTTTTTTCTGTAAGGAGAAGCTTTCAGCTGGCGTCGTGTGCGTTAACGTGTATGTAGATGGGATAGGCATGATGATATGTGTATATTAGCGTGAGTACTTTCCCAGTAAGGGAGTGTATATATAAACTTGTGTGTATGCACTTTTAACAGAGTATATATGGGCTTTCTATGTTAGGTAGTTCGTGAATGTCTGTGATCATGTGTGTATTATTAGCCGATGGCCGTTCAACTGAGAGGGCCTTAGCAACTGTGTCGAACGTACGTACAGTCTCTGAAAGTGAATGCAACGAAAAGTATAAAAATTATGTGTTAGGGTTTTTATACTACGCGCGAGATTTGGAAGTGTATATATCTTGCGTTTAGATTGGCTGAAACAATCTGCTGCTGCTTTGAGATTTTGTTCAATCGAGAGTCGATACGTAAGAAGTGCATGCACTGTCGCTGGTACTTCGAACAGCGTATATGTGTCTTCCTTTGTAGAGACAAGAAAAGGGAATGAGTCAATAAGCGAAGGGTTTTACTTACCTACGTTCATTTATTCATATCTGTATGTATGAATGCGCGTAGCATCATATGTAAGTGTGTTGATGGCAGTCTTCGTTCGTGTTTAAGCGTGTTGGCTAGTTGATAATGTCGTATTGATACCCTTTGCCGTTAGATGTTGACTACCTGCACCGATCGATTACTATAGAAAATACGTGGTATCGCATACTTTGTTGACTTATAGCGTATAAAATGTAATTAATCTGCGGACGTAGTTGTAAACAAATCACATGGCTTGATATTTTTCTATTTTCTTTTTTTTCTGATCTAGAGTTTCTGTTTCTAGAAAATTTAATAGATTTTTCAAGATATCCTCACGTTGTTTGAATATAAATATGAATATAAACATAAGATGTAAAGATATTTTAATGCTATAACAATGAGCGTATTGAAAATGAAAAAGGCAGAGAACTATTATGCACTCATGCACATGACCGTTTTAAAGCGATTGTTAGTATTATTTTACAGATGAGCAAAATCCTCTTCAAATTGAAAGTAAACTGCATTGCCCGAGGAAGCTTAGTAGAAAACCAACGATGTATACCGTTCAACCTTCGATTTGTATACATATAATTTACAAGCTTATTGAACTGTAGCGAACTACCGCAAACCATTTTTATAACTGGTCTGAAGAAGGGACCTGCTCATTGTTAAAACTGATCGACGATCTGAATCGTGTATTGAAATATTTTTGTCGTTGTCACCCTGTCTTCAAACAAAACCTGGGCATTACATTTCTGAAACGTTCGTAGCAAGCATAGTTAAAATAATACAAATCATATTTTTGGAACTTGTTTTCGGTTAAAAGTTTTTTTCCTAAAATAGCAAATACAATTATTATAGGTCTTTTCCGCATAGAAAATCGAGCTGATTGCAGTAAAATGTTGAGTGTAAATTCCCTACGCGATAATATATTGTACGGATAACTATTATATTATGTAAAGTGAAGAAAATACATACAGTTTAGTTTGGTTTGAAAATCGATAGCGTAACGTTTGGAGGATGTGTATATATGTATAAGAGCCTCTTACTGTGTATTGGGTACTCTTGTAATAACACTTCATTACTAGTCCAATTTTATTTTGTGTTCGATTTCTTACTCTGTGTAGTATTTTGTTTGTGCTGATTATATTTATTTACCTGCAGTTGTTCGGTTGTATACTTTCATATGAAAGGATTATATTCGCAGAATGTTGACCGGGCCACCATGTTGGCTATCAAAGAAGCCCCTGTCGATCATAACGCTAAGATCGTTCTTCTTAGCCCAACAGCTTTTATATTTGTTTGATGCTATTTTTCATGGTTTTGTTTCTGTATATTTCAACAGAAGACCCGGACTTATCTCACCTGTTACATCTATCTTATCTAGAGAAGTACTAGTGCACTATAACACACACAACACGAGTTAGATGATACAATAACAAATGTTTATAAGTATCTGTTTTCTTATAACTCGGAAACAAAGCATTTCCGGACCAATATTTGTGTGAACTTTTTTCATTGTGTGGAATATACTCTTGAGTTCATGCTATAGATTTTCCAAATACCCTGTAAATATAGACAACATATATCGTCTTAAGGATGCCCTCTGCGTAAAGTATATGATAGAGAACTGGGTTCTCAATATAAACCGCGAGGAATAAAAGCAATCTCAGGATGAGCAGATAAAGATAAGTAGTGTTTCCTTCTCACATGTTAGTTGTACAACCAATATGTCAACAATAAATGATAATCACATGTCCTTAGATTTACATATTTACTGCCTTTCCAAGATATCACTGATCATCCGAAGTGTTTTCGATTCATATTAATCTAAAAATAAAGCCGACTTAATAAACTTTATTTATATACGTGACCGCCCGTTTCACGCGATGTTTGTTTATATATCGAGTAATTACCTCATTTACTCGTACTTACAAACATTATTTACTGTTACGATATAACATTAGCTATTAAGCATTCGTTTGCTAATGGGCAATTATCTTTTATTCAACAAGCTCTTTTATTACATAATCTGAGCTTAAATAGCCAAACAAATGTTTTTATGTGTCTGCATTTAGCTATAAATTCTTATTGTTTCCCATTAAATTATTTAAATTGTCCTTTGAAGGTTATGATTTAGTATTTTTACTCTAAACAATGTACAGTTTCTATTATTTATATTGCAATGAAGAGCTTGTTTTAAGATTTCCGAATTGATATTAGAGCTAATTTTCTAGTTGCCGTATGTATGTGAATAACTAAGTACTATTTATATATGCTTTACTCCAAAACATCATGATATGGTAATTATGGGTACACTAGAAATAATTTACACACACATATATATATATATATATATATATATATATATATATATATATATATATATAGTGGTAAGGCTGTCTGTACTTTCATGTATGCCTAAAATCCACTTAAATTGTCACGTGTAGTAGGTCGTATTTCTGTACGCTTGATAAAACATACGCGATGTGTGTTAAACTGCACACACCCATGATCAATTTCAACGTCTTTGTTAGACTTTGTTTCCGATTTTTTTGGTAGGTTAATAGCAGTGAAAATTTACATCTACAATGTACGTTAGTCTATATATATATATATATATATCCATAACTATATATGTTTATATACATGTTTAAATGTATGTATGTATGTATTTCTACATATATATGTACATATACCTTCATTGGTATAACTTATATATATGCTTATATATATATATATGTATATATATATGTTTATGTATACATATGTTTATGTACAAATACATACGCATATATTTCCCAATGAATATACTTAAATATAATCTGTTTATATGGAAATATAGTTACATTTATACACATATATGTATAGTTATATATACTAACATTCATATATATATATATATATATATATATATATACATATATATATATATGTCTATTTTAAATGACATATATATTAAGATATATGCATATATGTGCATATGTACTTTTGTGTATATTAAAATATATGATAATAGCTGTGTATACATAAATATATATTTATACATACATGTATACATATAACAACACATATACTTATATATACATATATACATATAGCCAAATATATATAATTTTATATGGTAAACTATATACATATATGGCATATGTACACACACACACATATGTGTATATATATATATATATATATATATATATATATGTCCTATGTGCAGATGGTATTGAGAAACAATACATCTTATTGTACAACAAATGCTTCGCAGGCTTTTTCTTTATTTCCGTGGGGCGCGAGCGGGGTTCCTAAGTTATCTCCCCTTCCCTCTCCAAGCCAGTTGTCTCGATACATTTATTTGGTTTACACAGGCCACACTTCACCAAAAGCACTTTCAAAACATAATTCGTGTATAAGGTAGTGTTAATATTTAAAAGGTAAAATGTATACGTATCAGCAAATGTTAACGAGATATGTTATTTGAATTTTACTTATTTAAAAGGTAGCGATACAATCACCCATTTAGAAAATGAAGTATCACAATTAAACTAACTTGGCGACACGTGCATAGCAATTAAATTGGCTGACATTTTCTTTTAAAACTTAGTTCACTCTACAAAAGACAAGTTGCCACTGTAGACGTAAGGGGCTACTGAGAATTAGGGTGAAAGTTTAGGGGGCATTCTAAATTGGGAGCTGTGCAGCGATATACTTTTCTACATTAGTTTTACATTTCTGCGTGTCGGTACAGTCGGGAAAACAGAAAGCAGGCAGGGAGTTCCTAAGGCCGGCAGCTCGAAGAGAGAAGCTATCGGAGTAAAAGGCTCTCTGGTATCTGGGGACCTTCACAGTGAATTGATTGGATTTAGCTGATTGTCAGGTTGGTCGAGTGTATTTACGTCAAGGAGGATCTTGTCTAAAAGGGATAGACTAGTGGATGACGCGCCAGCCCAGATGTGACAATAATATTCCATGCATGGGAAGGTGGTAGCTTTGTAGAGATATATGATACTGTCAAGTGTAAAAAGTGTTTTAGCACGGTAAAGGGCGCCCACTTTTTGTTGTAGCAGGTTTGACAATGTCTTCTATGTAGTTGTTCCAATTCATGTTACCTGTGTGTGTAAGGCCGAGAGTTTTGAACGTTGGACCCTCAGCTAAAGTCTTATTAGCCATGGCAATTGGTTGATGTAAGAGGTTTCTTGTAGTTACTGAAGGAAAGGGGGTTTGTCTTAACAGCATTAAATGTTACCATCTATTTATGACCCCATTCCACTACAGACTTGATGTGACATTCAGTCATTTTCCTCGGACATGTGCGCGTCCGGTTTGCCAACATGACGGGAGTAGAGCGTGGTATCGTCAGCAAATATACCCATATCAGACACAATGTCATCATGGATGTTGTTTATGAAGATCAGGAACAATAAAGGTGCAAGGATCGATCCCTGACTTACATCTGCATTTATGCCATGTTGTTTGGATAAACGGCCATTGAGGACAACCTGGATTTTCTGTGTGATAGGAAGGATCTAGTTATATTAAATATTCGTCCAGGAATACCATATGAATTAACTTTTATGACAATACCTTTATGCCAGACCTTATAAAAGGCTTTGGATATATACCAAGCGCTACCTCCCTAGCTTCGTCTGCCTTATCCAGTGTATTGTATATGCGTTCAGAGATGGTTGTTAGGGTATCCGCAGTAGATCGTGCTTGCCATAATCCATACTGATAGTCCAAAAAAAGTGTAGAACTAATGAGGTGACAGACTATCGCTAGATTGATTAATGATTCAAAGATTCTAGCGAAGAGCGGGAGTAGACTGATGGGGCAATAATTCTGAGAGTCAGTTCTATCTTCAGAATTCTTGAAGACTCGTTTCACACAGGCAATTTTCCAGATATCAGTGATACAAGATTCGGCAAGGTATTTGTTGTAGAGTTTGGGGATGACAGAAGCAAGTTCAGCAGATCATTTCTTTATTACTATTACTGGTATAAAATGTGACCCATATGCTTTTGAGGTGTAAAGGTTTTTTTATGATGTATTGGACATGAAATGAATTCATGGTCAGTCATCAAGTGTGGCTTCAGTCCGCAATGAGAAATTTGGGAGAGAGTGGCTTGTAGATTTCGAAGTGCAGTTTGAAGCGAAACGCTGGGCAAAATAGTGCTCGGCTATTTTAAAACCTTTCAGAGCAGGATCCATCCTCACGTTAAACTGTCTTCATGTCTTACGTCGCTGAAGTTTGAAACAGTAATATTTACTTTTTACCCTCCATGCGTCCCTTCCTCCTATTTCATCTGAGTTTCTTAATCTCACTCGTTCAAATAGTTTTATTTGCCTCCTGTTGTTTGTTCTTCATCTATTCTTGGTGTGTATCCAAAAAAAGCAAACCAAAAATTAATCATCTAAAATAATCTTAACAATCCGTTATTAAAGTTCGGAACCGCCACACGGATGCATCGTCTTATGACTAGAGCCAAATAAATATTTTGTTCTGACTAGCCAATAACATAAACAGTAAAATTCAAATAGATAATAAAATTGAAAAAATCTAAATTTTCAATATTCATTGCCAGTTCACGGAGTAAATAACATACTTTTCATTCAACGTAATATTCGTTCTATTTAATTAAGTAACGAAAAACATTCCAGTTCACGGAGTAAATACGATATTAATATCATAGGTCAGTTTCTAAAGAGGTAATAACCAACGAGAATTCTCCATAAATTAGAAAGGAAGAAAAAAATCGATAAAAATATATAGATATATCTGTGCTTCGTTTTATGTGCAGAGATCTCGGCCTAGCGAGCGATAGAACGTAACCAAAGTGCGCAAAAGGCTCGTGGCTCGATAATTCTGCAGATTAAAAAAGTGTAATGACTCATTCTCACTAGATGATTGGGGCGTGACGGTTGCCAATGTATGACGACCTGGGTATGCCAAGTTCAATTCCAGTCGGTTCCATATCAAATTATTTTAGGGATGTTGGCAACCATTACCTGGTTCCTATTGCAAGAATGGCAACGCAAGATACAAGCCAGTCAACAAAGTTGTAACATGTGGATTCACACGAATTTACTTTACCAGGTGATTCAAAGCCAGAATTTCGACACCTCCTGCAAAATATCTGCGTAGCTCAGAAATGACATACAATTTACTATCGGAAAAGAAACAAAATTCAGAAAATAAATAACAATCTATCGCGATATAACGTGTTGACGAAAAACAACTGTAGACACAAAGAAGCAGGGGCATGCTTATTAAGTGAAAAAAAAGTGGGGAAAATGGTCTGCATGCAGCATCTCTGGAATCGCAGAAGATGAGAATGTGTTTAATTTATTTTTCTCTGTCTTTCTTTCTCTCTCGCTTTGTTGTCATGTAGTCATTTTTCACTTGCTTTCAATTATACAGAGCAGTCGAACATTTACAATTAATTGCATACATTTGTACATACAATATATTAAATTGAATGAGGAAATAAGGAAAATTTAATAGAGATTTTTCCATGTCTATCAGGAACCTACACTACGCCACAATTCTCCAATGTATTACTTTATTGTTCACATTATAGTTTCTTACTAATGGGTTACCGCTTATTAAGGCCTGCGGCCATTCGAGGATAAGAGTTAAAAAGATCGTCAATTAGACGATAAATGCTACCACGGAAGGATTAGAAACAACAAATGGAATAGACAGAAGAGTTCTTAAGGTGAATTGATTATTCAAGAGGACGGCTCAATGAGTATTTGTTTACATTAGTCTTAAAGGTTACCATGTTTTTAGTCGGTTGGGAAGCAGATTCGCGGTATTTTGTTCTACAGATCGAACGCTCTAAGAACAAAAACTTTTTTCATGGAAGTTCGGCTTGATTTTTTGGACACATATATATATATATATATATATATATATATATATATATATATATATATATATATATAGAGAGAGAGAGAGAGAGAGAGAGAGAGAGAGAGAGAAAAGAAAGTTATCTGCAGTGGTTGTAACCAGGCAGGTTCTTGCTGTGAATGTTTTATCGTGGATAAGAGCTTAGCCGGACACCTACTATGAATATAACGATACGGTAGAGAGAGAGAGAGAGAGAGAGAGAGTTAAGCAACATATCGTCTGTGTGAAATGGGTTGCATGGAAAAGAAGAGATCATCTCCCACCAGATTAAGAGTCAGTTTTGTACTATGTCGAAGCAGTACTCCATCTTAGGACGGATTTGGCTCTCATGCAGGTAGAGGACTGCGTCACAATAAAGTATTTTCTGCAACAGTGAAAATATCCAACCATTTTCCAGCGACCTTAGTAACAGATTTTATGTAAGTATTCCATAACAGGTCTGCAGTAAATGTCGGTTCTAGAAGCTTATAAAAAAAACGGACTTCCTTAAGGAAAGAACCGTTCATTAAAACTGAGAAATGAGGATACAAACGATGGCAGTGAAAGGAGAACAACATTTCTGAATATTGAGCGTGTTGTGACGAAGCTACAATTTGACATGAAAAATAGACATTTTAGTACAGAAAATATAACTTTTATTAAGATGTGTAAGTACTATATTGAGTAGTACTGCTATTTTTGCTAGGCTGCAACGTTCTTGGGTGGTGAGACACAAGAAAAATTTGTCTCCGAATACCATTTTGTTTAAAAAGGGAAAAAAACTAAATTTTTTCGCGCCAAAAAAATAAAAAATTAAAATTGAGAAATCGAGCGCGGACGCAGAACCCAAATTATAAAGAAGAACCAATTATTATACGATCATCCATTGCTAAATGAGAGATCTGAAGAAAAAAACGATTTCTTCAAGTAGGAAAATTAAGACGATACTTTCGAAATCGGTAGGGCATCGGGCTGTTAGCGGCGAGGTTACGAGTTCGAATATCGGCCTGGGCGCCAAAATTATTTATTGTTTATTTAGTCGTTAATACGTGGCCTAACGTGTTTGTTTATGTTTCTGACTTTGAAATTAATTAAATAGTAAGTATCTTCCTGCTCCCCTCTCTCGTTTACAAAAATTATCGGCGACGGACAGACAGACAGAATGACTGACAGAAAAGGTGCTCCTTATATTATAAGTGGACTAGCGAAAATAGACTCCCTAACGGTCGTCTATTTTTGCTAGGCTGCAGCGTTCTTGGGTGGTTGGACAAAAGAAAAGAAAAAAATTGTCTCCTAATACCATTTTGTTTAAAAAGGGAAAACATTTTTTTTCCCGCCAAAAAAAAAATGGGGGGGGGGGTAAATCCCCCCCTTCCAGACCTCTCCCATCCCTGAAAAAATCGAGAGCGAACGCAGACCCAATCGTATTTTGGAAGAACAGATCGAGCGCGGACGCAGACCCCAAAGTATAAAAAGAACCAATTATTATACGATCATTTATTGCTAAATGAGAGATGTGAAAAAAAAGCGATTTGATCAAGTATGTGAATTAAGAGACCATTTTCAACTGTGTCCCTTTAGCTCATTCGGTAAAGCGTTTGGCTGTTAGCGTCAAGGTTGTGAGTTTGAATCGCGGCGTTGACGCCGAAAATTATTTATTGTTTATTTAGTCGTTAATATGTGGCCCGATGTATTTGTTTATGTTTCGACTTTGAAATTAATTAAATAGTAATTATCTCCCCCCTCCCCCCTCTCGCCTCTCGTTTACATGAATTCTCCAGGACGGACAGACAGACAGACAGACAGAATGACAGAGAAAGTGTTCGTTATATTATAAGTGGATTATTTTATTTAGAAAAAAACTGTTTTTAAAACTCAAATGATAGAACTTGTGATTATTCGTTTAGTTTTTGGTTATCTTTGAATGTAAACAACATTTAACTTTTCTCTTTTTAAACGTACAATTATTTCTCTTTTTGAATAATTATTTTTTTGCTAGCCTACTTTAAGTTAGATCACCATTTTTGTGTTTTTCAAATTTGGTGCAGGTGCTATTACGTGTCTCCCCGGATATACAATCGTCCTAATTTAAAGAAAAGGGACCACTTGTCAATATAGTAGGCTTAAAATAGGGTGGTATTTCATACACAAATTCAAGATGAAAACTTTAGATGATAGAAATTTAATATAAAATCCGAAACTAACGTCAACAGACCAAACATGCTCTATCGAATATTATTATTAACTTCAATATTTACGTAAATTATTTTTTATAATTAGACCACGTACATTTTATTCAACAAAAATATACTTTTTATGAAATTATTTTTGTAGGATTATTATTATAATTAAATAGGATTCGAGAAGTTACATGTAATCACTACGGTACCGTTAAGGCATTCAATTATTAATTGAATCAACTTTTTATGAAAGTAAAAATAATAATAAGAAAATTAGAAATGGATAACTGGAATATATTTAAATGTCCAAACTCTCCTATCTAGCAGAACAATACATTATTATATGTTTGCACACCACTTGAATCTGGAGATTTTGAGATGGCGTTACGAGAGGTCAAGTCTATTTATTTCTGCTGGGGTCACACCCTGTTAATTATACCTGTTAACCTAATGCTTTTGGCAATATATATATATATATATATATATATATATATATATATATATATATATATATATATATATATATATATATATATATATATATATAATATATAAAGTAGAGACGTATTTTCCCCTGTACCTTCTCGGATATAGGAAAATAACCACATGCATCACAGGCTACTAAACTAACCACTATACTACACTTATTCACTCGACCGTGTTTTAGTAAATGTGTTATTATTTTTTCCTACCTAACACTAAATATTACATTTGGCCCACCATCAACGTCTCTCCGAAAAACCAACTCCATATAGGTGGTAGCGAAAACTTTTCTCCCTAACAATTATGTACTGTCACTCTACTCATCGACACCGGGAACTAATACACACAGTTTAATTTTCACAAAACACCGGTTGTTATTTATTATTTGCCTGGTATTAATTTAACACGCATGTCAATAATAAGGTTTAGTTTAATTCGCCTATTTTCACAAGCATTTTTAACCCGGGAGCGTGGGGCAGACGGCAAGAAAGTAGGTTTCATTATCGCCGGTTTTAGCGTTCGATCCCATTCCACTCCAACACTTTTTTTTTAATTTAAAAGATTCGTCAACACGGTAGACGGGGAAAAAAAATAATTGCCCGTTTCTTTTTTATTCGACGTCATGCAATAGGTAGTACTTTCTCCCGTGCAACGCCGGGCGACGGGTTCCGCTAGTATACAATAAATTTAAAAAGCGTAGTACTGCTAATTCATGAGTAACATTTAGATAATGTGACTTAGTCGGTCTCATAATCTTAACGGTCCCGAGCTAATTGCCCTGATGAGTAGCACTAAGCAATTAAGAACTATTATTTACGTGAAGGCAGCATCTCAATGCGATTGGAGTGGAAGTTGGGCTAGAGGACGAAGTTACAGCAATGGAAAAACAACTTTTTTTTCATTTAATGTATACCGAAAGGTCTTTCTGCGTGCTATAATATTAGAATGTCAAAACAAATCCTGAATAGGCAGACAATGTCAAATGCGTTAAATCTCTTCATTGATTTGAGCATGTTGCAAAATGCGATGTTTAAAAACTTAGTAAGAAAGAGAGAGAGAGAGAGAGAGAGAGAGAGAGAGAGAGAGGGAGAGAAAGAAAGAGAGAGAGAGTTTCTAATTGGGTCCTACAGCTGATTTTTTTTTCAATTCGTGCAACAAAAACAAACTTTGGAATATAAATGAAGCATAAAATCAGACAATGAAAATGATTTTAGTAAAATTAATTTACAAAAAATCAGGTCCACAATTCAAATTTATATGTCCGTCTGTTTGTTCATTCTACTTTCTTTTTCTTCTTCTTCTTATTCTTCTTCTTCTTCTTTCACTTATCTTTTTCATTCATTCTCTCATCTTTCCTTATTTCTCTTATTTCCCCCCCCCCCTCTCTTTTTAACTATTCTCCCTCCTTTTTCACGTTTATTTATCATTTTCTTGCATTTCTTCATCTCTATTTCTCTCTGGTTTTTCGTTTCTTTTTCCTTCTTTCTCCTCTCCCGTGTTCCTCTTTTTTCGCCCTCTGTACTTTCTCTTTATTTTCTTAGCTATCTTTTTTCTCTATTCTCCTTTCTATTGTTTATTTCTTTCCTCCGTCTCTTCTTTATCTTCTTCTCTATATTTTCTACTTCTCTAACTTCATTTTCATTTCTTTTTCTTTCTCTTCTATCTTTCTCTTCTTAATCTTCTCTTTATTCATTAATTTTCTCCTCGTTCCTCTTCTTCTTCTTCTTCTCTGTTCTTTTTCTTTTTCTGTGTGGTTTTCTCTCCTCTCTCTTCTCTCTAAATTCGTAAAAACGTAGAGAGCACTGTTCAACAGATCATGATATTGATATAAGTAGTAAGATTTCCTGTCCACGTTATGCAGCTACCAAAGTTGATAAAAGCTCGGACTGTCGAAAAAACGATCGGTTTTCAAACCGAGATTTGAAGGACTTTTATTTATTCACACCGAAGATCTGTGGTGACTATATATATATATATATATATATATATATATATATATATATATATATATATATATATATATATGCATTCATGATTTTCTTGTGTACTCTATGCTCTTTCTCTTTCATATATATATATATATATATATATATATATATATATATATATATATATATATATATATATATATACATGTACGTATGTATGTATGTATGTATGTATTCTTATGCAATTTCTTAAAGTTAACCCAATATATATCCATACTATATATTTACACATCATATACAATATATATTTACACAATGTTTATTTACAATATATATATATATATATGCATATATTAATACGATAGCGTGTGTGCGCATGCGTGCCGCACCTAGATTTTGAAAAACATTCAACTCGCCTAATTTTCGAAACATTTGAAGTAGTTCCCTTTGGCGCAACGGTTAGCGATGTAGTATTTTTTACTTCGGCCCGACTGGTTTATAGTTCGATCCCAACCAACCTGTAAGGTTATTTTTCTACATTTCAAGCGGAAGGAGAAGAGAGGTAGGGAGGGGACGACCAGGAAGACACATATTAATACAATAGCGTGTGTGATTTTGTAGGTCATGCTTACATCAAAAGCAGCGACCTACCGAATCTTTGTATGCTACTCATGCATACTTGGCCTTTTGGCTAAGATCAAAGTGTAGTATATGTTCTGATGGATACTGCACCCTATAGACCGGTATTGTCTTGGCCTTCGGGGCTTGATTCCACCTGTCTATAGGTCTGTCCTGTGCAGTTCTAGGAGGTCGACCCTCCCAGGCTTCGCCTCCCCTCTTTGGGGAGGAGTAAGTTTATTGCCTACTGCATGAGGCGCCCCTACCGGGGAATGCCGACGGGGCTGCTCAGGCAATTTTTAATGGGCAGAGTGCTCACCTTCTCGGGTGCTGGCTTTTCAAGCCCCACTTTCCCGACCCGAGCTTGGGTCACATCTTGCTTGTGGAAGTAAGATAAAACTGGCCTTGTGCCTAATTCCTGTAGCGGAGTAAATAAAACGCTACTCATGAATTGGCTTGGCCTTTTGGCTAAGATCAAAGTGTAGTATCTGTTCCGATGGATACTGCACTCCATAGACTGGTATTGTCTTGGCCTTCAAGGCTTGATTTACGCCGGTCTATGGGTCTGTCCTGTGCAGTTCTAAGACGTCCACCCTCCCAGGCTTCGCCTCTCATCTTTGGGGAGGAGTAAGTTTATTGCTCACTGCCTGGGGCGCCCCTACCGGGGAATGCCAACGGGGCTGCCCAGGCAATTTTTATTGGCCAGAGTGCTCACCTTCTCGAGCGCTGGCTTTTCAAACCCCACTTTCCCGACCCGACCTTGGGTCACATCTTACTTGTGGGAGTAAGATAAAACTGGCCTTGTGCCTAACTCCTGGAGAGGAGTAAATAAATATTCATGAATGTGAGCCAAATTTAATTTAATCGAAAACATTTACAAAGTAAGGTTTAGTTGTCGAAATATTACCTTCACTAGAAATATTGTATATAAAGAAGTTTTGTAAATTGTTTCATGTATTGTTCATTTTTTAAAAAACAAATATACAAGTCCAAATCTTATATTTTATTCAAACATGTATAGGTTAGAGACAAGATAATTAGTATTAAAAACATAATTTCGTGTAATTTACACGGGTCCCGCTAGTATATATATATATATATATATATATATATATATATATATATATATATATATATATATATATATATATATATATATATTACACAATACATATATCTACATGTAATGTATTGATTTAGTATAAGACTTTTGCCTGACGAATCTTCAGTTACTGAGGTTTTTACTGAAACATGAATACATATATGTAGCCAGAAACGTGTATATAAATAAACATGTATACTAAATAAATATACTGCTCTACTTGTTAATGAGCACTATCATATAAAAAATGTAAAATTAACAGGATTGTTTATCAAATCTTTATGACCATCTTTGAATACTATGAATATATATACGTATATATATATATATATATATATATATATATGTGTGTGTGTGTGTGTGTGTGTGTGTGTGTGTGTGCGTGTGTGTGTGTATAGAGAGAGAGGGAGAGAGGGGGGTTAACCCTTCTTTTCATGTTCCTCCCGACTTGAATACTATATATATATATATATATATAAATATATATATATATATATATATATATATATATATAGAGAGAGAGAGAGAGAGGGTAGATAGATAGAGAGAGGGAGGGATTAACCCTTCTTTTCATGTTCCTCCCGACTTGTTGATTAACATCAAAATATTTTTCAACATAATACCTGCACCAGAAACCCGAAATTCTCAGAATTTATTTTAATCTCTTGTTTACATCTCAAACAGAAACTAAAAAGATAATTTGCTTCATTTCTTTAAAAAAAAGAAAATGTAATCGGAGGTATAAGGGAAAAGAGGGCGGTCTATAGAAATGAAAATAAGCGCGCGATCGGCTCGTTGTGATCGAAGGGGGAAATTGAATATGGCACGCGTTGCTAAATTGTCACGGTAAGTGCCGAACTTGTTTATGTTCTTCTTAAAAATGGATATAAGTGAACTGTATAGAGAAAGAGAGAGAGAGAGAGAGAGAGAAAGAAAGAGAGAGAAAGAGAGAGAGAGAACTACTTCTATAGACGTTTTATATCAAAGATTTATTTTTAAATAATTATTTGTTTAAAGCGAATAACCTGGCTCCGAAGTAAACACAATTCATCGAAAGTGGATAAATATTATTTCACGCAATAAACGTTTATGAGAGCAGTGTAAAATGGTGCGTGTTTTGTGTAATTTAAACCGTTACGGTCTATTGCATCAACTATAAACCAAGTTCAACCCCTCTCAGTTTCATTGTTTTATTACGTACGAATACTGCATAATCACGTTGACACACCGATCCCCGTTAAATCACCGAGGTTAAGCGACGGTGAGTCTGGTCAATACTAAAATGGGTAACCATTTGTAAAACCCCGATGCAGTATGTGAGAGGACTCTCTGTTTATTCCGGCATTGTTTCTGGTCGGTCTGAATGTTTCCTTTCCACTGGAATGAAGCTATGCCAATTCAGGAGAGGTGTGGTTAGATTTGCGCAACCCTTCCTTCGCAATAGTTTACCCGCGAAGACAGGGAGTATCAATTGTCTTTCGAGACTGAACTATCTGTTTGGAAAGGTATACACCACCAATTTACACCAATTGTTTGCAACTTGGGTGTAATTAATCATATCCAATATTTATTGCACTTAACAATTAAATAACCCGCCCCCCCCCCCTGTAAAACAGACAACCAAGAACAACACGTGAATCGGGTCGATGAAAACAGTCGATATTACGTTACAAAAGTTGAACCAATAATCCAAACAAGATATCGTTCCATCTGTAAAATATTAAATGTGTCTTACTGATTGAAACATCGGTTCAATCATCATCATCATCATCATCATCATCATCATCATCATCATCATCACCATCATCATCATCATCATCATCATCATCATCATCATCATCATCATTATTATTATTTATTATTATTTATTATTCATTATTATTATAATCATCATTATTATTATTATTATTATTATTATTATTATTATTATTATTATTATTATTATTTCATACTCGCCCATCAGCGGAAGCTTATTAATATTGTATTACTGATATTAATGATAATGCTATCACTGGACAAATATTTAATGTAATTAAATCCCTCCTAACAAAAAGAAAGATCTAGTTCCTCGATGGCCTTCCTTCTAAGCAACATAACATAAATGCTGGTTTATCCCAGGGGTCCACCATTGGACCTCTACTTTTCCTGATTTTCATAAATGACCTCCCTGATGTAATTGAGACTGAGATAGGAATATTTACTGACGATGCCACGCTCTAAACTGTTGCAAATTTGTTTGCGTTATCGCAACAGCTGTTTACCGTTGATTTTTCGCTGGCAGCAACCGTCTGGAATGTGAGTTGCAATAAGCCCCACCGACCAAGGTTCGGGGATTTCACTTTATGCGATTTCTGGCAGTCTCAGTTCTTTTGGGCTCATGTGATGTTCTTTCTATGAGGTTGTTCTTTTTTATTTCAACATGTCCGTGGCTGGTTAGTATTCGTTATGTAAGTGCGTTAGTTTCTGCATTCAAGACTTTTTTTTAATAGTTTTGCTGTTTTTATCATTACCGTGCTTTGTATGGTACGAGCATTCCCTTTGATTCCAATTGCTCTTGGTCTTTTTCTATTTTCTTCGAGATTGTTCCTAGTGCTCCTACACGTATTAGTATTACGGTAATCTTCTTAATGTTCCATATTCCTTTCATGTATTTATTTGCTTTGTGTTTCTGCTGCTTTGATTTGCACTCTATATTACTCTATATGACGGCGAAATCTACTAATTGTCAGTTTTTCTTTTCTTATTTCTTGTTGATTATTATCACGTCCGGTCTCGTTACTTGGATGAATTTGCCTATTTGCATTTCTATGTTCCAGTAGAGTGTGTGATTTTCGTTTTCCACCACTCTTTCCGATTTGTGTCTGTAACATTTGTCTGCATATTCAAATGGACTGCTTTTCTTCTGTCTTCTTATTGTCTAGTCTGCTGCATTCATTTATTATGTTCACAGGGTATCTACATTTACTGTTTTTTTCTATTTGTTTTTTCTATCTTAGCTTGTATATCGTTTTTTTCCGAGCGCGCTGTTCTGTGCGGCTGTCAGTGACGATTTCGTTTCTATGTTCAAATGCTTTTTTCGTATCCATATCAATGCGTTTTCGTGCGTCTCTTCGCTGGTCTGTCTTATAAATCGTCCATGTTGCTGCCTCTCTTCTCATCTTCTTTTCTCGCTTTTTGGTTTTCAGTTTCACTGTTCCTTGTATTCTTCATTTTTGGCGGTGCTTCTTGCAGCGATGGTCATAGTTCCCGTGTTTTCGGTTATATAGTTTTCGTATTCTTGTTTTGTGTCATCCACAAAGTTTTCTATACTTACTAGTCCTATCCCTTCATCTATTCTTTTTGCGTAGAGTCGATCATCACTTTTATTCATGTTGAAATGATGGCGTCGTTTTCCAGAATTCCCAGATATTTATAGGTATCATGTTTGCCAAATGTCTTCATTTGTTTTTCGTTAAGTAGTTCCATGATCTGTATTTCTTAAGTTTTCCCCTTTTCATCTCTAGTCATGCACACTTTTAAATTACGAATTCTATTTGAATGTTATATCTGTATCTATCAGATTTCTGGCAAATAGCTTCATGGCCTCCATATATGTACATGAGGTGGTTTATTCTTTCTTTTGTGCCCGTAAACTTGCATTGTATGCGGCGTTGCACTATTTAAGTATGTGGCTGTGTGGCATCATGGCTATGATAAACGGTAGTGATAATTAGGAGTGTCCCCATTGAACCTACTTTAGCCCGGATGTCACTAAGTGAAACAGGAAATAATCTATTATTTTTCCGGCATCTGGGTACCTCTATAGTTACGAGGAGCGAATTAGCTGCTAGTCGGGTTGTTCGGGGTTATTCACGTTCAGGAGATACAAGTGCAATAAGTTCGTCGGAGCAGATTTCATGGAAGTTCCTGTAAATCAAGCACATGAATAAAACATTGCGGCGAATAGACAATGGCTCCAGATTGGTAGAGAGTGCTGGACCTATTTGCTTAGGTACTCTTTTTTTGCACCCTGTCTAAGATGGAGAAGCTAACAGTTTGTACAACAGCGCAGATTTCGCAACAATACTTCATGCATTGTCGAATGGTTGTTTTATAGAAATACCGGATACAGCTAGATGTGTGAAATGTTTATCTCGGTAGAGGAAGCCCACTTTTTTTGCGGCAGAGTTGGCAGTATCTTCTATGCATTTATTCTAATTCATATTGCATATGAATGTTAGGCCCTGGGGTTGAACGTTGGGCGCTCAGGGAAGGTTGCCGTGGCAATCGGTAGTTAGAAAGGTTTCTTTATAATTGTTAAATGAAAAGAGCTGTTTCTTGGTAACAATTTGTATCTCTAATTCGTTCCCATTTTGTCACTTGACCATTACATCCGTTTCTTATTTTATTCGTATACTTTCTGACTTTTAATCTTCGTACTAAATGTATGTAATTGTTCATCTCATATTGTTTTATTTTTCACTTGCACCAGTTTAGTATAACGTGTCCGGGACTCAGCACTCTTCCAAGTTAAGACATTGCATAACACTGTCAGAAGTGATAAGAAAAATACCTAAACCTTCTAGAACATATGCTTTATGATGCCTATCCTTTCAAGTGTTTTATCCATTACTTCATGTTCTTATTGCGATGTGTCCAGTCATCACATTTCATACATATTTTAAATCGTCACTGCGTTGTTATTATGTAGATAAAAACACAATTTAATGTGTATCAACCAGAAAGGTATCGAATAATTTGCGCAATTCTGTTTTATTGGGATTCTTTTTATTAGATAGAATTAGGTACTCACAACAGGAACCGGGTGAAGTTTACCAACATCCCATAGTAAAAGGTGATGTTTTCTCGCCGCTACCTTCCCCACGGTTCTCAATAGTTGAGTTATATATCTTGTAATCTTTTTTTGCCTCACCTCCCTCTCCCTATTTTCTTCTCTCTCTCTCTCTCTCTCTCTCTCTCTCTTTCTCTCTCACTTCATTTGTCTCTTTCTCTTTCTCTCTCCCTCTCACACACTGGTAAAGCGTGTTGTTCACTAAGATCTTTAAAGGCCTTTTCAGACGTTACAACACGCACATAACTTTCGTTCTCCCATTTATATACCCTGGGGAATGATTGATTAGAAAGAGAGAGAGAGAGAGAGATAAGGAGGGGGAGAGGAGATTAGGAGTATATGGACAGAAAATTCTCGAAAAAAGCAGAGTCAGCAATATTAGAAGTGGTGCTGTTGTAATGTGACTAACCAACACTTGTTTTACTAATCTAAGCTTAGTTACTCTAAACTAACAAGTAAATCACAGAATTAAACTTTAAGTATTTACCTATCTCTATATGTATATGTCCCCCTCTCTGTCCTGATATATATCCTACTCTTTCTTCGTATTTATCTGGAAATTTTACACGCGTGAAATTTCCAATTATCATGGAATCTGCATTCACGCAGTAATCTAAACTTAACGTTCGAACAATTACAATTTTTTTACATTTTTTTAATTGGCTTCATGATAAAAATGCCCTCAGTCTAGAAGGATTTCTACCCCTGACCGATAACAAAACAAATCGAGATCTTTTTTTCTTTCTTGCTTTTTAAAGTCACTAAATATCTTCGTCATAAGTATTTTGGTAAAAATTTACGACGGGCAGAAATGACGTTGGTTTTCAGAATTACGTTATTTAAAAATATACAGGCATTTTCTTCTGACTTTCCATTTCTTTTAACTTTGATATTTTCGAGTTTAAACTGTTTCCAGTGTTTAAACATTCCAGACCGCCGTATTCATTCACAAATGACCAGTTTTGCTTCCACACTACGTACATTTTTGACTTCCGAAAAATGTAGCAGGTTTCACTGGCGCTTGAAATTGTCTTGATATCTATTCATCATTACCATTAAAGGAATATAAAGACGCCGTCTCCAGAAAGATGCAATTTTAGAGTAACACACAAGGTCGGTCTTTCACATGTTGAAGATACGGCTCTCCAAACAAAATAAACATTGTCTCAGTCTTGAAGGATTTCTTATTAAGCAGAATGAGAATAATTTCTTCGTTAACATTTTGCATTGCGTATGTTATGAAAAGAATGTGTGTGCTTATCCAGCTCACCGATAGTACCAATTCTTTAAGCACTTTTATCCATGAAAATACCCGGTGAGATGTAACACAGAGGTTCGTTGCCGCATTTGCATCCTTTATAAGCTTTCAAACTGGCAAAAGCTGTTTGTGTACATTGAAAATTGTGAATACTATCCGCTATCTTTTTAACTATATGAAAATCAATTAACACATGCAAATAAATACTAAATGGAAAGGGGAAACTTTTCTATTTCTTAAGAGGTGTAAAGTCTTAGATTTTTTCGATTTTTTCTAAGGGGCTGCTTTTTTAGATAGACTATCGCTATAAGCAAACCTTACCATTATCCATATACTATCCTGAACCTAACCTAACCTTTCCATAAACTACTCCTACCGTAACCCTCTAAAGAAGTAGAAAGAAGCAATGTAGCTGAAAGTGAAGATTGCTTTTTTATTAAATAAATCGTTTAACAATATTTTCGAACAAGATACAACCAAAAATGGTTTCAGCACAATAACGTCCGATTTCTTGAGTTTAGCTTGTTTCCTGCTTTAACAATTAATTAACAAGAGTAAATCAACAAATATAGAAGAGATCATTTTCTGTTTTTTTAAGATGTTTTATATTTTGCTTGCGGTGAGGGTGGGGCCCCTTAGATAGACTAACCCTAGTCTCTAAACTAACCATTAACCTAATCTGACACTAACCTCTCCCTAGCCTACCCCTAAAAAGAAGTAGAAAGATGTAGCCGAAACTGAAGATTTCCTTTTTTATTCGTTTATTTGTTTGACAAGATTTTCAAAATAAAAACAAAAAATGCTTACATGTCTAGATTTACAACTAAATTTATACGTTTACTTTATATAGGAAAGTGATCTCCCATAATAAAATATTAAAAAAATAATAATTTTGGAGGCATTTGCAGGTAGTTTACATGTACTCGAAAAAAAGATGAGTATGATACTAAAGAAATACCGTAACTATTTCTTTCTATAGTCGATTTAATTCAACTCTTTTATTTTTGCATTGAATAAATAAAGTATTTAATTTCACTCAGAAACTACACAGGCTGTTATATTAAATGCCAAGAAAAAAGCCTTCCAAATATTCTCCAGAAACACCACACAAAAAATCAAACTCCTAACACCTCTCTCATAGACAGACCCCTTCTCTTACCCACGCATTCCAATAACACATCCATATGCAACACGCTTAACAAACTAGGCATTCCAACAGTACAAACCACATCTCAATCCATAAAACAAACACTAAACACATCCAGACATTTCCAAATAAACACCCACATCCCATGCCGGCTTATATACTGTCCCATGCAATGACTGCCATCAATTTTACGTGGGAGAAACACAACGTGAATTAAAGAAACGATTAAATGAACACAAAAGGGACATAAATAACAACAACCCTCTCAGTGCACTTTTCTCCCATGCCCTAGAACATGGCCATGCCTTCAAATTTGAACAAGCCGAAATCACAAAATACATCCACAACAAATCTCGGCGAAGATTATTGGAAACTGCTCTCGTCACCGCCTCCACCACTATCAAGCAACGAAATGGCTTCTTTAACCTATACCCCTTAATAAGCAAGATCATCCTTACAGAACAAAGACTCTTGCCTGATCATAGATAACATTTATTTTCATCTCTAACCTTTATGACACTCTCCCACTTACTCACACCCTTCCTTTTTCTCCATGAATTTACTTTCTCCTACTCATTCCGTTTTTTCCCTCACATTTTTAATACTGCAGCCCAATGAAACTTTCTCATGTTCCAAATATTTCAAATATTCCATACCCACCCGTTCAATCACCTCCCTCCTCCACCCCTCCACTCCCTCACTCATTGCTATCATTTTCCAAATATTTAAAATATTTCATACCCTATCACAACAAATCCTCCCTCTCCCCCTCACCCATTCCCCCTCTCAACTATTTTTCTCATACCTTCACTCTTCCATACCCCTTTCTTAAATCCCCCTCATTTTCTCAAAACGCTTCCTAAGACCATAAATTTCGCCCATCCACCAAAATCACAGCCCCCTCCTTCTCTACCCACCCTCCTTTTCTCTGCATACACCCCCCCACACACAAACATTCCAACTTACTTTTTCCCCTTCAGTCTTGACCGCAGCCATCTGGTCAAACACCTCCTTCCTCCCTTTCCTCCACCCCCTCTCTGCCATCCACCTTATCCTTGCTCATCCCCCACCTCTTTCTCTTACTACCATCCACAGTAGTCCTTGCTCACCCCATCTTTCCACTTCTTCCCCACTCATTTTCTTCAACATTCATTTTTATTCTTCACCAAGTACGGACGTCCACCCAGTAGTGGCCATCATTTTATTTTATTTTTTTCCTCCCAATATGTTAACTCTACATGTATTTGTACTTGCATGACATTTTTCTCCATATTATCATCCTGATGAAGTCTTATAAATAAAGACGAAACGTTGATGTACACATAAAAAAACATCCATTTTTTGGTTTTCCTTTTTCATTTTCCCATATATATATATATATATATATGTGTGTGTATGTATGTGTATTTAGGCAGCAAGTTATTACTCAGACAGGCTTTGTTGAACAACACGAAATTTTCGCGTTTGCATACACCCTCTATTTTCCTTCATTCACCCTTAAAGATATCTATAAAAACAATAACTCAAGCCTCCTCTAATTTTTAAACAACTACCCCTGAGGACGACCAATAAGGTCAAATGCGCTAGGGAAATAGCCGAATTACGAACAATCAGCGAATTACGATATGGGTTGCCGCCTAGAACCCGAAAGATTGCTCGACGCTTTGTAAAACCTTAAAAAGAAATTATGCAAACGCGAAAGTTCCGTGTTGTTCAACAAAGCCTGTTTGAGTAATATATATATATATATATATATATATATATATATTAATTTAAATTGGCATGATATTGGTATGATCTTCCATCGATACATTAGAATTATCTTTTATTTAAATAAAAATGATATACACAAGTAAATATATACTTTGTTTTATTTACTATAAAATTAAATGTTACTATATATATTTTAGATAGCTATATACATTAAATATAAAAACAAATTAATATAGTTGAAATCGATTTGTATAGGAAGCAATTTCTTAAAGCAAAATGAAGCTCAATATTTACTATTTAAAATATTTAATAGAGCTTATAATAAATACATTAATAAATTCAAGATTGTATTATTCTATAATTTAATAAAAAAATTCCGGAGCCAAATAACTTTAACACCTGTTTTTACAGAAGTCGAAAAAAAACACAGATTATCCAAGCTTTTTCTTCTCATTTGAGCAAAGTAAGCTTGAATGAGATAATGGTTACACTTCACTGATATCACCCTTAGCAGTTGCATTTCGAATCACTGCTCGAAACGATTACTCATAGATTTTACTTGAATAATGATTTAATTAGTGTGGAGCAAACTGGACATTGGACCCAAGCGTGCTTCTGATACTTGTCACACTTTTGCCACATAACGAGAACAACATAAAGCGCTGGACTATATTAAGACTCCGAAAGCGGTGAATGACATTGGTGAACACGATGTCAAGATGCTAAATTAATTTTCAAATGTCGTAATAACAGATGGCATTGGGGCTATCTTCGCTTGCCTGTCAATTTAAACAGACACCGCTTTGACAGCTTGAAGCACCTAGATCTCAACAACTGGTTGTTTAAATGTCATTATGAAATGTTCATATGTAATACTTTCACTTCTTGATCGCTTAGACAGATGAAAAAAATTTAATTTCAGATGTGTCTCATGAATAATGTCTCTTGTCTCCCTTTAGTGTGAGAAAACGAATAATTTTGTTATCATTAAGATATTTATATGAACTAATGTACCATGTATTATTAAAAATATATAATATTAGCATAATTTTATAGATCAGAAGAAGGATTAAAAATATTTTAATTTGCTGTACTTCTTTCTTTATACAGGATTAACCCAAATGTAAACGATCACCGCTCTCGCTTTCTGCAATATATTAATTTGTCATCAATACGTCAATCACCCACTTTTCTTCTGACTTTGAAGAGCCGATAATAATTAAGAAAACACGGTGGTATATTTACAAAGGTGTATTTACAAAATAAATAATAGTATGTTACAAAATGTCTGCATCCGATACTGTGGATATGACTGCCAAAAATAACTATTAATACACTTATTTGTAATTCTACTCATAGTGTCCGGGAGAGAATATCTACTCTCATAATAACACCATAAAACCTCCGTATGAAGTCAATGCCTTTTTGTTTTCGGGTTGACTTCCATGAAGTCTGTATTGTTTCGTTATCTTTTAGATGTTCGCTTTTAAGAAACTCTTTTCTGGATTGATAATTCGAAGGTGTCAAACACGACGTCGATCAAATCTTCTTCTGTAGTGTAATCCTCTACGGCACCTGAATATCTTTTTCTCATTTCATTCAAATTCTCTTGTGGGTAAATTTTCACTATGTAGACCATATTCCCAATTTTTTTTATCCACAATCCCAGTTTTCAAAAATTATTTGTTGTTCCTGAACATTTAAAAAAGATTCTCTGAGTTTAAAACGTCATTTTGTGACAATTATTTTACCTTCCACTTTTTTATGAGTCAGTAACAGTCTGTCGAAAATTGTCTTGATTTTTCTTGCGGACATAGCTTCTGTTCGTGACATGCACGCTGAAACGTTATTATTCTCGGTCAATCCTATACACTAGTAGAAAATCCTGAATGGCCTTCTTCGTAGGAGTACCCCTCGCTTTATTGACCGCTTTTGAAAAAGTATCAACAAATCGTTCTGTCTGACCATTGCTTCTCGCATGATACGGCGCGATTTTGAATTATTCTATTAAAACGTCTGGCAAAACATTTTAAGTTAATTGGATGTGAATTGAGTACTGTTATCCGATACTACACATTAGACAACTCCAAGACGTGCGAATAATTTATCCAAAAACCGAATTTATCTTCTGTCGTTGGGTTTTTACACTTAGGTATATCTGGCTATTCACTACAACAAGATGATAGAACCCATACAATGGCACAGCGAAGTCAATATGGATTCTTCACCACGTTCGGTCAGTTTTCGGCCAAGGTTTGGATTTTATGGGTGTCATCTTTGCTGCTAACGCACACTCATTACATGATTTAAATGTGTTCTCAATATATCGGTACATGGTCGTCCAGTACTCTTCATTGCTGAAATTCCTGGGTGACCGACATGAAACTCTCGTAGAATACGTTTTTGCAATGCTACCAGAATTACCACCTAATCACTGTACATAACTACATATTCACAAGTAGAATATATATATGTTCTTTTCTATTATATCCTATTTGACGTTCTTTAGAAAATCAGCATTCATCGCCTTTGTATTTATTTCTCCAAGTGTCACTGGAAGCTCTCTTACGACAACACACAACTAGTTTTTTACTTCAACTTCTTGTTGTAGAGATACACTTACCGTATACTCAAGGGGTTCACCAGATGTTGGTATCAATCTAGACAGTCCATCCGCATGACCGATTTGTGAAAGTGATAGATACTCTATTTCATAATTTTAATTTACGAAGGATGGTTCCCCATCTCTGTAAGCTGTTTGCAGTATGTATTGAAAAACCCTTCTTCGACCCATGAATTTTAATAAAGGTCTATGGTCGGTTTGTAATAAAACTTGTATTTCGTCCACGAAACGGTAAAACGTTGTTACCGCAAAAATCATACACAACGCTATTGTTTTCAATTTACGAGTAGATCTTTTCTGCCGGCAAAATTGTACGAGACGCAGCGAACTATCGTTTATTCTTTGTAAAATACAAGCTCCAATGCCGTATTAATTACCATCGATTTCGCACTCTGAATCATAATGTGTTAAAACCAATACAGACGGGAGGATGTTTTTATTTTCTCAAATGTCACCTGGCATTCTATTGTCCAGATTTAGTCTTCATCTTACTTCAATAGTTCGTTTAGACACGCCCATAGTTTGTACATACTTGGGATAAATACGTTGTAGTAATTCGCTATCCATAGGAAACTTTGCAATGCCGATATGTTTGTTATTTTTTAAATTTATATTGCATCTGTCTTCTCTCAATCTTGTCTATTATTTGTACAAGATATTTCATTTGTTCCATAAAAAATCGCATTTATCTTCCAATAATTTGAAAACGTTGTCTTGAATTCTTTTGAAAACTTCATGTATGTGCGCTTTATATGCTTCGTAGTTTTACTCGTTAATAGAATATAATCAACATTGAGCGTTGCAAACACTAGACAGCTAAGTAATGCGTCAATTACCTGTTGAAATATATCTAGCGCAAACTTTACTCCAAACTGTAGTGTTCAAAATTTGTATACACCTTTATGTGTATTTATACACACTAATTCGAGCATTCTTCGTCCACCTGTATCTTTAAATTAGCGTCGCGTAATTCAACTTTCGAAATAAAACTTTTTTTCCGTTTAGACTCGCGAATCTTTGTTCTGGACTAGGCAGAATATAATAGTAATCTTCCAGTTCCTGGTTCCAACCCGTCGTATAATATTCGCGCACATGAATTTCCTTAATGTTTTTTTTTCACGTAAACTGTAGGCGAATCCCATTCGCTGTATTCAACCATCAATAGCACTCTTATTTTCTCGAGTCTATCTAGTTCTCTATCGATTTCATCTACTGACGCAATGTGAACATTTAGCTTCCTTTTGAAGATCGGGTGTATATTCGGTTTAACTCAACGTTTGCAGTTATCTTGTTTTCACGAATACTGTAGGCGAGATTCACTCGCTGTACTCTACTTACGATAATACTCCCGTTATTTCTAGTTTATTTCATACCCCGTCAATTCGAGGTAATGACAGGAATAGGACATTCCTCTTCTTGTTACAAACTGGTTGAATATCTGGTTATAATTCAAACTTGGCAGTTATTTTTTACATCTTTGAAGTCCCTAGAAAAAAACTGCCGCATTTTGTTAAATTCTTTCTTTGATCTATCTGTTCCAGTATTTAAAGTTTCAATATTTTTATAGAAAGGATTTATTGACATATTCCATAACTGATAATTATCTGTCCAATCGGTGCACAAGAGGTTGTTTTAGTTGTTCACTACAAACATTTTTAATTCCGAAGTATTTCCTTATCATGTTTTGTTAGCGATTAACTCATTTTAAATTTTATTTATTCACTAGTAATGATTTTAGCTATTTTTTACATTCTTATCAAAGTTCAGCTTCCAACTTTTTTCTACATTTAAAGATTTATTATTGAGAGCTCTGAGACAGAGTGAAGTTGTAACGTAATAGTTTTATTCAATATATTTCTTGCACAATGTTTTTGAAATTTTCAACTTTGTCACGTTTAGCAATTTTAATAACGCTTTTTTATTTCATTTCTAACTGCAGTGTGTACTTTTCTGACCCATACGACCGCAATAAAAACACATTTTTTCATTTTGTATTGACAATCTTTGTACCAATGCAATTGCATTAACAAATACACGGTTTAGTAGGCATTTAAAAAAAATATTGTTTATCATATTTATTTTGTGAATTAATTTCATTTTGTTACGGTTTTTTCAAATATGTGACATTTCGCCTTGCTCAATCTTGTCAAAGACTAATAAAACGTTGGTAATCCTCTACGATGTTGTGAAGCGTTAAAGCAGGTTAATTTTATAGGTTATTAAGAACTTTTCTTCTGACTCCAGCATCCGTATGTGACACTGGTTTATAAGTTTGGAAAAAAAAAAAAAAACTCACAAGAAATAACACAAACTCCACGCCATTGTGTATAAATAAGTTATACTCTGGTTTCGGGTGACACTCTTGCCGTCTGTCGAGGCCCCCATTGTCGTTACTCGAAGTCGTCAGCTCAACTCATCATCTGCTAAGGCGCTGCCCGATCTGCTCTGATGTAATGGTCTCTTCTCTCAGTGGCCAACTGTCGCAAAACTCGTCAACTTCAGTAACTTTAACCGTCGGGAAACGCAACCGTAAAAAAGCACAAACAATATTCATTCCTAAACATCTTAACTCAATCCCATGTCCGGTCGTTTGTTATAGTCATATACCACCGGAAATTTTCGCCCCTTGAACAATACAAACTGAGTACTTCCGCGTTTGCCTTATCAGCCACACCCATCTCACTACTTATCCTATTTCCAATATTTTGTTCATTTAATGAATCATTTATCTATCTACTTTCGACAGCTTTTCTTTTTTGTGAATCATTTCCTCGGCTCAAGAGTATCACAAAGAATCGTTGAACACCAACTGATCGTGGGATGTCTTTAATAACAAGTTTTACTAACACTGTTATTAAAAGGAAGACAAGAACAAGGTAAAAAAAGGAGAAAAACACGTATTGTCACGTGTTATCTTGCCAACCAAAACAACAGACGTGCTTAAAATGAGCCGCCACTAGGATAATTTGCTGCAATCGACAGAATTGGCCAACCATAATGCTGCACCTTTTTTGGAGGGTTGTCTAGAAAAGATTGCATTTCATCGCATATTGTTTTTAATGAAAATTGCCCCAGACAAGAGGAGAGGAGCTAAAAAACGCAACATGATTATCGCAAAGACATCGGATGCCTATTGACTTTATTTTTGAAAAGAACAAGACTATAAGTAGAATGAAAACAGTTAGCATGATAAGAGTTCTATAAGCTTGCAGTTCTTTGAATGAAGCTACTATCATAACGAGGTATTAAAACAGCGAATTAGTGAAGACCACTCGATCGACGAGTAAAACGAGCTGGAACAAAGGAAGCAGGAAGTAGATAATGCAATTCTGAAGAACATATACTATAATAGTATTTATAGAAAAATCTTTCAACATCACGTATGTGAGGGAGGGTGCATATATTAATAACTTCTTAATCAGAAACTGCGGTTTGGTGGAAATAGCATCGCATAAGTATTAGCTTCGAATTTAGCTCCCTTAGTGAAAATTCTATCGGATATATGATTATATTCTTCCACTGCAACGATATACTGCCAACAACTTATATAAAAATAGTTACGACTGTTTGCGTTTTCGGTTTAGTAACGTGTGAAAAAGAAAAATAATAGTTTTTGAACGGGATAATAATTATATATTAGAGACAATTCATTCGAATATTATTTACTCGCTAGGATGGCACTCACATTATTTATTACTGCTGATAGCACAACGGCAAAAACACGTGATGCCCCCTTGAATCTTGGTGACAGCAAGCCTCCCCTGATTCCCATCACTCTTCGCTTCTTTTTATGTTTTAAAACTTTTGTTCACTCTAAACAAGCCGTATTGTCAGAGTTGTAAGGGGCTACTTCAATTAGGAGCCAGATTTATAGGGTAGCACCCCAAGTGGGGAGTTGTGTAGAAAGATATTTGTTCAAATTACATTTAAATTTCGGCATTTTGGTACAGTCGGAGAAATTTAGAGCAGTGAGGGAATTCCGAAAATAAGCGGCCTGAGGAGAGAAGCTATTAGAGTTGAAAATGTTCAGACTATCAGGAACCTATACAGTGAAGGGGTAGGATCATCCTGCTAGTCGAGTTGATCAAGGGTATTTACGTTGAAGGGATACAAGTGCAGTAAGTTAATCAGAGCACCTCTCTTGAAAGTACTTGTAAAACCAGCGCAGAGATGCAGAATTGCGGCGATCGGAGAGGGCTGGAGTTTGAAAGACAATGCGAGACCTATTTATTAAGAGTCTCTTTTTTGCGCCCTGTTCAAAAGGGAACTCTACCGGTAACCATTTTTAATCAGTTTTCATTTTTCGACAAAAGTTTTACATTGATTTATCGATCAATAATAGATATTGATTTATCGGTCAGTTGGGAGGTGACGGTGGTTAAGTGGATGATGACACGGACTGACAATCTGCATGTGCCAAGTTCGAATCCAGCCGGTTCCACAGTTCAACTTTCACTTATGGATGTTGGCAACCATTACGTGGTTCCTCTTTCAAGAATAGTAATAACAGAATTAAGTTCGTCAACAGAGTTATGCCATGCTGGTTCATACGAATTTAATTTACTTTTATCGGGTATTTTGTCAGATATTTATTACATCCTATAACATCCAATTAAACACGTTTGGGGAATTCTGTCGTAAGATTCTTTTTAGTCGAGCCATGTAATAGTTGTGTTTTAGCTTCTTCTTTCCTCTCAGAAAATTGTGTCGATGTGTATAAGGAAGTGTGTTCCCTTTTTCGCTTTCCGGCATTCTTTCTTTTCTTGGGGAAATAGTACACGGCTATTACGTAGATATTTCTTGGGGAAATAGTACACGGCTATTACGTAGATATTTCTTGGGGAAATAGTACACGGCTATTACGTAGATATTTCTTGGGGAAATAGTACACGGCTATTACGTAGATATTTCTTGGGGAAATAGTACACGGCTATTACGTAGATATTTCTTGGGGAAATAGTACACGGCTATTACGTAGATATTTCTTGGGGAAATAGTACACGGCTATTACGTAGATATTTCTTGGGGAAATAGTACACGGCTATTACGTAGATATTTCTTGGGGAAATAGTACACGGCTATTACGTAGATATTTCTTGGGGAAATAGTACACGGCTATTACGTAGATATTTCTTGGGGAAATAGTACACGGCTATTACGTAGATATTTCTTGGGGAAATAGTACACGGCTATTACGTAGATATTTCTTGGGGAAATAGTACACGGCTATGACGTAGATATTTCTTGGGGAAATAGTACACGGCTATGACGTAGATATTTCTTGGGGAAATAGTACACGGCTATTACGTAGATATTTCTTGGGGAAATAGTACACGGCTATTACGTAGATATTTCTTGGGGAAATAGTACACGGCTATTACGTAGATATATTAACTAGTTATGCCGTTACCATCTTTAACATGATTGGTAAAAAGTGTATCACTATGCGATAAGAGAATGATGGTAAGAAACATGTTTTTGTGAAAACTATTACTTTCTTTTAGAAGCGAAGAGAAGGCGTATCTAAACGAACTGAAGAAAAACAAGATAGTGGTTACTCAAATCGCTTTTTGACGTTCGTTCAAATCGCATCACTTTTCACCACAAAAATACAAAATACATCTCTTTCTGTTCGCTACATCTCTCTTTCTCTTAATATCTATTTTTCTTTATTATTCTTTATTTATCTTCTAACTTACAAAATCAAAACTAGATCCCAACACCGACAAAGTCTATCAATAAATGAAGAGGAAATGTTAGTTATACGCACTAGCCAAGGTCAAGGTGATACCTGAGCGGATAGTATACTGACGAATGAGCACATACCGCACTACCCTCCAGAAAATGGGGGGGGATATACCTTGGACGACCGTCTCATGATAACAGAACATATACTACACTACACTCCATAAGAGGAGGTAATTTCTGTGCGAATGGTCTCATGAAAACCAAGCAGATAATGATAGTAATAGATGGTGTGATTTTCCCTTATTGTTGATAATGGACTATTCTATAATTAGTTTTTTTTCTTTTGACTCTTAATAAAAAGAGTAAGAGCGACGGGTGCGAGATTGATAGACACTATAAAAAATAATAGTAGTGAGTCAAACAACATAAAGCGAGAGAGTAATAGACATAACATTAGTAAGGGGTTAGTTACTTGATGAGACAATTACTAATTACTGCTATTTTGAAGAATACATTTTTGTCATATAACTCAATCCAAATACCAAGGAATGTTCTAACATGCACGTTTGTGAATGAAATATAGTAGACCAAAGCCTGATAGAAGCAAATGTTCATTAACTCTGTTTAGCATAATGATAGATATATTTTAATTTGCAAACAGCTGTATCACCGTATCACAGCTCTTCAGTGTGGTTAAAGGTGTAAAGTATTTTCACGCTGCCATTCGAAACACGGTTGCCAGATCATTTACAACCCTGATTAGAAATCAGGAACCTTACATCTACTGTACGAAGGTTGCCCCGATAGTAAGAAAGCGTATAGCGTTTATTTTATATTTTTTACATTCACGCTAGACTATCTGTCTAGAAGACCAATGCTTTATGCTAGGTAGAAACCGCTACTTTTTCCTAGTTAGCTTAACCCATAAGTAGGAAGTATACATAAATGATGACAAATAAATAATGATAACCCATATTTAATCGAACACTTTACTGCAGGTTCATGGCATTTTCGATCGTCATAAATGTACTAACTGATCCCTAACATCTGACATACGCAAAATACACACACACAGACATATATATATATATATATATATATATATATATATATATATATATATATATATATATATATATATATATATATAAATAATGGTAATAATCCAGGTAAAAAATATCCACAGGGTGGTAATCCAGAGAATTTTAACCGGGTTTATAAAAAGTGCTCAATATCAAAATAGAGCTTTATATATGATAATTTTATTTACACAGACAAGTATAAAATTTGCGACACTGGCATGTCGATGTTATCGATCAACAGTTACTCTAAGCTGAGATCTCATCAGGGAGAGTTAGAATCCGATCTTAACCTCAGATCATATTTGGAGAGAACGATTCTATATATATATATATATATATATATGTGTGTGTGTGTGGGTGTGTGGGTGTGGGTGTGGGTGTGTGGGTGTGTGTGTGTGTGTGTGTTATAAAAGATAAGTATGTGTATTCTTAAATAGTAAATATATGTGCACATAAGCGTCAATAATCCTTAAATCGGAAACAGTAAATATTAGGTCATGAAGATTCCATAAACCTCTTCTTTCATCATTCCATGAAAAAAAGTATTAATGTTGTCAACGCAATTAAGAGAACGATCAGATAAGCATTCGCGTTCTAGCCACGTTGGAGCACGTGTTAAATTTGAAATGAAACAAAAGCTACATCTGTTTAGATTTGTATTTCTTTTTTTTTAAATACATTTTCAATGAAGTCTAAATATAGGCAAAATGTGTCAAGTTTAATTCATTTTCTAAAATTGTTATGCTCGCACATTTTGTTGGCTTTAATTGCACATTTATCTCGGTTACATTTCGCGGGAATCAAACACACACGTGTCTGTGTGGTTTACTTGCTATATATATATATATATATATATATATATATATATATATATATATAAATACTAACACTACTAAACTCTAATCCCCTATAGAGCATGAGTGAGATAAATATATATAAATAATATACTACTTTATAATACAAACGTATATAAATGAAATTTTTATATATATTAATATATATATATATATATATATATATATATATATATATATATATATATATATATATATATATATATATATATATATATTATAATGGTAATAATCCAAGTGAAAAATATCCACAGGGTGGTAATCCAGAGAATTTTAACCGGGTTTATAAAAAGTGCTCAATATCAAAATAGAGCTTTATATATGATAATTTTATTTACACAGACATGTACAAAATCTGCGACACTGGCATGTCGATGTTATCGATCAACAGTTACTATAAACTGAGATCTCATCAGGCAGAGTTAGAATCCGATCTTTTTTTTTTTTTTTCGTTTCTTAGATTTTTAGATTTTTTAATTTTTAATTTTAATTTTTTAACGGCTTTAATTTTTGAAATGTTAAATTTCTTTCCTTCTTCTTCTCTTTCTCTATCTCTCCACTTCATTCTCTCCAAATATGATCTGAGGTTTAGATCGGATTCTAACTCTGCCTGATGAGATCTCAGTTTATAGTAACTGTTGATCGATAACATCGGCATGCCAGTGTCGCAGATTTTGTACATGTCTGTGTAAATAAAATTATCATATATATATATATATATATATATATATATATATATATATATATATATATACACTTATTATGGCAATATATGTATATGCATATACTATTAGTGTCTTTTAATTAGCAGTCTCTTTAAAAGATTCAGGTCGATGATTCTCAATCAATAGCAAGATAGCATGAATATTTTATATAAATAAATCATAAGATTCATTTACCATTTTAAGGAATATTACTGAATTAAAATTTATAAATGTTCGCACAACTTTTGGGATGTACTAGCTCTGAACTGAAACATTCAAAATGGCGTACTAGTGAGTTTTTCCCCACATGTGAGTTTGCTCTTTGTATTTTTATTTGTTTTCGCCAAAAAATAACCCACTGTATTTTTCAAGACATTTCAATCAAAGAACTTTTTATTCTTTGTGGGTTTTTCTGAGGAAACGATATTGATATAAAAGTGTTGTTTGGCTCACGGCAAAAGTAACGAACCGTAATAAATTCATCTCACAGAAATTGTATGTTTTTGGAAATGTGTAAAATAAAAAAAATAAATAAAATAACATTTTTATTGGAATATAAAATGAACCTGACTTATATATATATATATATATATATATATATATATATATATATATATATATATATATATATATCCCTTTACCTCCCAATTACCGCACACCCCGCCATCAACCTCATAACCGAGCACATCTCTTCGAATAACCTTGACTGTGTTATGGCTTACCCCGACAGACATACATCTACTCCTACGCATCATTGTGGATAACACTTATTTCAGGTTCCAACAAGACACTTACAAACAAGTCTCTGGCTTACCCATGGGTTCCAGTCTCTCCGGCCTCCTCGCCATATCCTACATGAACAGACTGGAACAACAAGCTCTTAGCACCTGCCATTCCCACATATTCTTCTCGAGATACATTGACGACATTCTGATGCTCACTTTATCTCGAGAAGAAGCTACTTCTTTATTCAAAACCTTTACCCCCACATTGGATTCACCATCCGACATCCCAACACCTCAGGCTCCCTCTCACTCCTAGACTTTAAACTTAGCATAAATGACGACGGATCCCTTTCACGCACCCTTCTATAAAAAACCGCCTGTAGGAAACTTTTCATCCATTAAAAATCCGCCCTACCCATCAACGCTAAAATAAGTTATGCGCATACTGAAATCACCCGCATACAGAACAAATGCTCGTCCACTACCGACAAAACAACGCACACCAAAGCCTTCCCCCAGACCCTCTTAACCAACTTTTTCCCCCTCACTACCATATCCAGCCTCAACAACACCAGTAGTCGTAGACTTCACACGCTCACTAACACCTGCTTCCTTCAGCTCCCCTTCTTTAGCGACCGCATCACTTTCGCTATCCGCAAAGCCATACGTAGCTAGAACCTCGATATACAACTCTCCCACACAGGCACTTCTCTCCGACAACATTTGACCAACAAAAGCCACTACACCCCGGAACCCTGCTCTCTAGTTAATTGCCCTGTCCCCAACTCTGGTATCTGCTTCCGCACCTATACGGTGTACAGCCTACAATGCGCTAAGTGCCGGACGTTCTATATCGGTAGCACCGTCAGAGAACATTTGAACACCCACATTTCTTCCTTTCACAAACACATAATATCATGTGGCAACACACATCACTCTATTAATGTCCGCATCCTCAACTCAGTCCGCAATGTCGGTCAACTTCGAATTTCGGAAGCCATTCTTATCTCTAAATATATCCCCGCTTTAAATAACAGATTTGAACTTTCTTCTCCATTCATTCTCTGATTCCTCCATGCTTCTCTTTCTTTCCCAGCCCAACCCTACCCCACCTTCCTTCCCATCATGACCTACTATGCCTTCCATCTACCCGCTCAGAACCAATCCACCCACACCTCGATGCCTTTTTATTCTGTGCTTAAATATCACTCATAATTACATGAAACTTAATTAATTTTACATAAAATAAATCGCATTAAATAAATTAATTTAAGGAATAATTATATCCTATACCATTACATATTAATAAAAATAAACAAGAATTAAGAAATATACACTTTATACATATATATGTATATATATATATATATATATATATATATATATATAATCTCTAAATTTCCCCCCCCATCCCTTTTCATTCAACTGAATCTTGATCTTCTTTAGATTTCGTAATTCATATTACTATAAATTTACATTTTATTTCACAATTGATTTTTTCGTTTATCTGATTATTCAGAAAATTGGAAAAAAAGTCTTATCAAGCTAAAACAATCCGTGTTATTTTATGATGTCTCCCTAAATTAAAATATACTGCCTAAATACAGACACAATATATATATATATATATATATATATATATATTCATATATATGTATATATATATATATATATATATATATTACAATAATGTATTGTAGTTACGTAGATTAATTTATATATATATATATATATATATATATATATATATATATATATACATAATTAATTTTATTATAAATTATTTTTTCATTCAGAAAAGAAAGTCATAGGCACGTGTTTCTGGCTATAAGCCGTCATCAGCATTAGTACTCTGGGCAGAGATTGAACCATCGATGTAAATTCTATAGGGTAGAGTGTTACCCTTAGATCAGAACGCCCTGCTACTTTTTGCACGATTTTTATCGCCAATCATATTTCGTAGCTTTGTCGTTATTGCTGTTGTTTTTTACTAGCCATAAAACAACGGTGTTTATTATTATTATTATTATTATTATTATTATTATTATTATTATTATTATTATTGTTATAATATGTATATGTACAATGTACATATATATATATGTGTGTATATATATGTATATATATATATATATATATATATATATATATATATATATATATATATATATATATATATATAAATTAATGTGTTCAGGTACAAAACTTATAAATACATTTAAAAATGATACGCGGAAATCTCTCTAAGGCCCTTTCGACTATCATCTCGTCATGAGAAAATCGATAGTTTTAATTAATAATATTGTCGAAAGAAAGAGTAAATGGGGATTTGAAAGTGCCTAAAGTAACAATAGTACGATTAAAAGTCAATTTTATGATTTACTTAAAAAACGATTAAAAGGCACTGCGTTAGGGGGAAAGACATGAGGGAGGGAGTTTAAAGTTCCCCGAAGAGATTAAGCGATCTAACAAATTCCTTCTGCCACACAAGGAAGGTTTTCGCATAGCGATAGAGACATATTCCAAATTTGTTCAAATGGTTCTTGGAATCTGCTCTATGCAAGACCTCAAAACGGTCTAATTTATAGCTACTGGCACAGCTAGGGTTTTCAACCAAATGCTGGCCAATAGCAGAGTCCAAAGTATTAGAGGGGGTAACATAAGGATCATACCTTTCCCTGACGCATTTTTGATGGAATGTGCTGGTTTATGCGGGTCTGCAAAAGCAAGGAAGTGCGCCCTATATAGCCAGCATCACATTGGCATTTAAATTAGTACACAATATCACTATAATTTGTATAGGGCACACT